>OY856409.1:1348370914-1349570914 GCA_963693085.1 Alisma plantago-aquatica | reverse complement strand
CATGTCCTCATGTCATATTGTGGCCTGGAAGACCCTATCACATATATTGAACCATAACTATTTGCACCATCTCACTGAAAGCTACGACTCTTCTAGTGACCACAATAACTGCCCATTTGTCCTCGCTTTAGAAAAAATTAATCTCTACTCTATTGATGATGTTGTAGTGCTAAAAACCTCTACATCTTGAAACTATCTAATTGTTGTCCTTGGAACTGAGTTGACCTTTTCCTTATGTTGTCTTCTTGTTGTTCCATAGTTGTTCTCTCTATCCTCCTAATAGACTCCACAAAGGTGGAAAACTTTTCATGCGACTCCAAGGCTGACGTAATCTATGTCAACTCAACGTTCAAGATCATCTTAAACCTTCTAATGCTCTATTTATCCATGGATGCCATGTGAGGATAGAACCTCAACAACTCCAAAATATTCGCCTCATAGTCATTTGCTGACCACATCCCTTTGTGTAACTGCTCAAACTGAGCCATCTTCTCCTCTAGATACACATCCTAAAAGTCACGATTGATGGATTCCTATTGAAGCTCTTACCATCCAATTGTCTCAAATGACCTCTTATTCTCCAATATGGACCACTAGTGTACAACACTTCCCTTCATAAGGTACATTGCATGCTTGACCTTTTCCCCCTCAACAACATTTAGGATCTGACATGATGACTCTAACTCTATCAACCATATATTTCTGTTTATTGGGTCCTCTATACCTGCATACTTAGTGTCGCCAACACACTTTATCCTCTCAAAGGTCCTCACCAGACCCTAAGACTCAGCATTTGGAGTAGGTACCCTAGGTTGAGATACAAGTGCCCTGTCAGCCAGATGCATTATCATTGCCATTAACTATTTGAAAACTAATTGGAAGGTTGGATCAATTGTGGCTATAGGGTTAAAAGGAGACGGAACATATTTTTCTGGCCCTGTCTTGGGTACTATTCCTTCAAATACATGTCTCCTACTGCCACCTCTAGGCACCACATAACTACTCTCAACATGCTCTTCATATTTTCCAAACATATTTGAATAACCATAACTTTGGTTAGATATGTTAGATATGTATGTACATACACAACAAATTGCATCCTATGTCCATGTATACTCAAGAAACCTAAACTTTTGGTACCACTAAATGTGACAACCTACAACGCAAGACTAGATTACTCAAAACTATAACATTAATCAAACAAAAATTCAGCATATTGCCAAAAAGGTATAGAATTAAAATTGAGTAAAAATCTTGAACATTCCATAAGAACACTTGCACAAAGTTCCAAACATTTCATATAATTATCTCATATAACTTTACATGAGTTTAGTGGCATTGGCCACAACTTGTATACAAAATGTGTTGTCCATATATTGACAACATTTACATTGTTCATGGTATTTAGAAATTTTTTTGATTCAATGAACATGATATACAAATCTCTATACCCAAACTTGAAAGTACATGGATGACTCTAGGTGTAAGGAGTGCGGGATCACCCCCTTACTAAAATAAAATTTGAAGAATAAAACATCCATTCCAAACACACTCGAAGGTATGCTCAAATAGGTGCAAAATTTTCAAACTTCAATAAATGGTATTCAAAACAACCAAAGTATAGCAGCGGAATAAAAATGTTGACTATATTCAATTTATAACAAGGTTATTACAAAAGTACATCATAATATCCCGTAAGGGTTTACATGTATGAAACAACATAAGGATTTGAGTAGAGGGAAATCTAAACCATAACAACTTTGTCTCCAAGCTTTAACTCCTTAAGCTAGTCCAAAACTTCATGCCTTATCATCCAAGTCCTTCACCTAGGGTTGGAAGCATACCCCAGCAAGAAGAGAAAATAGATGACATCAACAAAGTCTGGTATGTGCATACTAAATAGGAAATTGAGCAATATATGGAAAAAAAGACATCAAATATAAAAGGTTTCCCATAGAAATGATAAGGACCACCCAAATGGGTATCAAGAGAAAAGGAATTGAAATCATATGATAATAAAAGAATACTTGCCATTAATAAAATATAAAGATTGTTCCACACAAGAACATATAAAGAATTAGGGCACACACCCAATATCATCAACTTGCATGTATGTAAGATAAACATAGCCCCAAAACAATATAAGCACAAAGGAGGGCAAGTCTCATAAACTTGAAACCTGATAGAGAAAGGAATACTTCCAATCTCCCAAATATATAAAACATGGGCCAAAAATCACACATCTTGCCCTGGGTATGAGGTTCCTTTCCATCCAAAAGAGCAGGAAATATCACATCTCCTCGGTAGGAAATAACACATCTGCCATAAAAACCAATGCAATTACACTACTCTAGTGCTATTGAATCACATAGCATGTTAAATATAGAGGCAAGTAGAAAGTATAGTCAGATTAAGCAATGTTGCCATCACAAAATGGACAACACAAACATATAAACATACAATTCAAAGTGGGAACATATGATCATATAAGGCCAACATGCACCAAGGAACAAGATAGATATCAAGAGAATATCCAAGTCCATAATAAGCAAGATAGTTCACATGAACCATGATATCAAGAGAATAGACATATGTATAGGCCAAACTCAAAAGAATGATAAGATAGGTGAATTGCTCAACATAGAGGAATAGGGGATACAACATACATTTAGAGTGAAGAATTAGAAATTGCTCAATATAGAAATAATGTGGTATGCAATCATAAAATAAGAGTGAAGAATTAGAAATTACTCAATATAGAAATAATGTGGGATGCAATCATACCTCAACTTCAGAGTCTAAATAGTCCAAGTCAATCCTAGATCCAAGCCTAGGCCTCAAAAGAACCTCTAGGGAAGGTGGACAGGTCCAATAAGTAAGGTTCCCAAGCTTAGAGAGGTTGGTTTCTCCAATAAGGCTCCTATCTCGAGCAAGAAGCACCTTCTCCACTTTAGAGGTGAAAACCCCTAACAAAAGAACATGGAGTTGAGGTGTTTATAGGTTCTAGGTGGGGTTTCATCATGGAAGGCCATGGTTTCGACCTGGAGGAAGGTGGAAGGAAGACTAAAAATATGAAAATAGGGAAGGAAAGGAGGATACTTACTAGCTTTGGTCAAAATCACCAAGGAAGAGCTTAAGAAATCCTAAATAGAGAAATTTGGAACCCTAGGAGCCTTCTTCACCAAGGTAGGCACCTCCTTTTACCTTGGGACAGCACCTTCATGGAAAAATAGAGTAGGAATGATGCTATAAGCTAGAGGGAATAAATCAGAGAAAGAGTTTTTGAATTGGGAGTTGGGAAGGGGTAGATATGGCTATATAAAGGAAGAGGTCAAGTATGAGGTGTCTATGAGACTTTCCATGTGTCATGTATAAGGGTATCCATCGACATGCAAGCCTTTATGGATAAGGAAGAATTTAGGAATGAGGTGTCAAGTTACTTTCCATGTGTCCAATGCTAAGGGTGCCTATGGACATGCAAACCTTTATGGATAAGGAAGAAGTCCAGCATGAGGTGTCCATGGAGGTTTCCATGTGTCCTTAGCCTAGGGATTTCGTGGCCATGCAAGAGGACAGCTCATAGAATCTTCTTGAATATCAAATTTCGGTTTATGGACACTTATAGGCTATCCCAACCTACCTCCAATCAATGAAATAACCCCATTGGTTGATAGCTTCCAAAGATAAGCTCATTTATAAAGAGAGTAATCCCTAAAATGCCCTTGGAAAGAAATACCTTCAAACTAAGGTGCAACTAGGTGCCCTGTGGTTCAAAAACTAGAGAATGGTAAAGGAATATATATGAATTATAATGCATGTGACAATTTGCAAAGATAACCCCAATTGGGTAAATTGCAGAAATGTCCAGAATGTACCTAAAATTGCATAACTTGCACAAACAACATCCAAATTGGATAAAACTTCATCCACAAGTTATCTTTGATGTATTGAATATGTGTTTGACATTATTTCCATAATTTGTAGTTATATAATCACATTATTCATTGCTTATGCCTTTTACTCATTTTCTTTCTCCTAAACTTATCCTAATATTTCAAGGATGTCCAAATTAGATGAAATTTGACATGTAGGCTAATTTTGATATGTAGATTTCGAATTTGAAGTTTGTTTCCACTTTTGAGACTTATTTTTATGAGATATGTCATATATCCCATTAACGGTCCATTATCTAAATTATTCATCCAATTAAGTTCCTTATCTTCATATTACCACCAAAATGAGTTATGTAGCATATTTTATGTATTCATTATTAACCTAAGACTAATGTGAAAACATTAGGCTATATTAGTGTGATAAATTCATGTATTAGATCATTAGGATCTTACTAAACATCTATTTATAATCCAACCTTCAACCTTGATTGGCTTAGTTCAAAATGTCAACTTCTAGGGTAGGGTCTGAGATCTAGTATGTTACACTAGGACTTTAACAAGAGCCACACCAACCTCTCAACTTCACTAGTCTTTAAACTGAGGGTCTTCATCACCATGGGTCTGACCACACCGCTGATCACCTAAAAATATGTGAAAACCTACAATGTGAGACTCTAAGTTTCAACAATATGATATAACCTCTAATAACAATTATTTCTTACACGCAAGTTATATAACTAAAACATATAAGGTAGATATTATAACAAGTTAGAAAGAGAGTAGTGTATATAAAATGGACAAGCATGTATAAAGATATGAGTATAAGAAACTACACAAGAAGAGATATGAATCACCTAAGATACCACTAAGAAGATCAAAGCAATAGTCATCATCCAATGTGATTCCTCAAAATAATCCAAAAATGTATACTACAAGGCCGGGTTACACATTTTTTTAAGTCCTAGGTGTTTGATGGATACCACTCAAGCTACTAATTGACCATTGTGAAGTCACTACCAGCCCTATTTAAGATCTAAGATGACCAGAATTCTAAATTTCTCTTCCTCTCAGATAGTACAAGTGACAACCTATAGTGGTACTACGACCCAACCCACTATCAAAACTTGGTTCGTCTTGGATACACAAGCCATGACACCAAACTAGGGTCTAACCCTCAAATCTAAGTTACGATTGCAGCTGCTCTCTACCACGTAAAAATGTTTTTGCCATTAGGAGAGAAGTTTGTGATACTTCTTAATGACATGGTTCCATTCAGACATCAAGAATGTGCCCGGGTGCGAGAGGTAATCCAAGGTATCATATAGGGTATGCTTCAATATTGCATCTTAAAAGGGTCTAGTATTTTGCATCATCAATGTATGAAATCTGGAAATCAATGAATTTTTTTGAAGTTCATCTTGATCCCAGAAAGGTATGAGAATATGCCAAGAATGAGGATGGTTTTAATAACCTAATGATCCTCAGGTTTAATTGAGATGATGATGTTGTCCTCATACTGAACAATGTTATTAAGGCATTCCTTGGGTCTATCAATTTAATAATTAATTGTTTCCAGTTGAATGAACTGATCAAGAATGGATGTCACAATGATAAAGAGGTAGGGTGAAATAGGGTCTCCTTGTTGAAGGTCATTACTGCTTTTGAAATAGGAGCTCCATTGATAATAACAGAGAAGATGCTAGTGTTGATGGAAGAGTGCATCCATTCGTTCCATTTTTCGGGTGAAACCATAGACATGTAGGGACTGGAGAGAAGGAAAGACCAGTTAATGTTGTTGTAGGATTTCTAAAGATCTAGTTTGAGGGTGAGTGGGGGTATTTTATGTTTGACATCTACGGATAGTCTCAAGAGTCGTAATATGTGCATCCTAAATGCATATATTGGGGCTTGAGTTTGTTGAATGATGTGCTCCAGGTATGGTTTCATCCTCATACTAAGAAGTTTTTGATGATTTTATTTGAGGCATTTATAAGACTAATTGGCTTGAAATCACTAATGGATGTGGGATGTTCCTTTTTCTTAATCAGTGCAATATGTGTTTGGTTAAGAGTATTAACATGATGTGCTATATGGGATTCCAATGGATAGTGTGGAAGAGGTTGTGAAAGTATTCTTTAATGTGCTCCCACGTGTGGTTGTATAAAAGGCCATGCTAAAGCTGTCAGGTTCTGGTAATTTCTCAATGCTAAAGCTATTCGTAGAAGATTTGATTTCCTAGGCCGTGAGGGGGTCAAGGAGGTTGTTATTCGTAGGGATCTTATTTTGACATATGATGTCCCAATGAATATTTATCACGCATGGTGATATGTGACCGTTATAGAATAGTTGTTTGTATAAAGTCTCATGGTTGTAAAAATTTAATGGAATTATTGATTTTTGTCAAATTGGTTGTTGGTGTTAGCAGGTTGTGCTCATCTTGACGGTGACATCCACACTTAGGGCATGTTTGGTAGGATTGCGTTCAAGTTCTAGAACTGAAATGATTGGAGTTTTTTTTAAATATAAAAAGGAGTTTGGTATAGTGAAGTCGGATGTCTATTTACAGAGTTTTGTTTCTCAGTTTGATTCTTGGATGAGCCAAAAGCACGACATTCTTAGTGTGCCCAAAAGTGATAAAGTTGGCATTTTGAAGCAATGTGACATGTACGGTGTTAGTTTCCAAATACTACCTGCGCACTGGTTATGCATGAACCCGGACTGTTTCTAGTCTCTCCTACATTTCATCAATCGGAAAAGATAGTATAAATAAGGTGCTAAACTATTTTGTTTTGTACCAAATGATTATAAACAAAAATAAGGATCATATAATGCATCCTACCAAATAAATTTGGAGCAATTTAAAAGACAATTATATTTGTTTTTTTTCTTTTTATCAAATTATACCCACAACACCCTACCAAACATGACCTTATGGTTAATGATTTTTACCAAATTAGTTTTTGGGGCACCAGAATCGTGGATGACTCAAATGCAATTATAGCAAATGATGAGAAAAGACTCCTCCGGCTGACCTGAGGACCAGCGTCAACAATAGTTATTTTGAAAACTTGGATCTCTAACTTTGTCCACTTATGGATTCTATTCTAACTAATCCTCCTTGTATTTTACTTCATGTATTTCACAATATGATGATTTACTGTTTGTCCTTTTGGCTTGTACCTAAAACGCTGACAAACATAACGTCGGTCAGCCAAAGCTGGTATGTGCGGAAAAAAAAATGTGCAACTATGATAACAACATAATCATTCAATTAATCATTTAACAACCAAGATTACGTTTTAAATATAACTCCACAATCCATGAGTACCCTATCCTCTGTGCTATCCCTGCAGTGGACCTGGATACTACCTTTCTTATGGTAGATCCTCATTAAACCCCTCATGGTCCCACCTATAGGTGAACCGGTTTCTAAGGTTGAGTCACATGGCACTAGTCGTAAGTAGCCCACTCCTTAACTCATGGCAGGCTAATGGGTATCATGGCACTACACTTGGTAGCCCAGTTTCTAACCCACAATAACCTAGAGCTTACTCTAGGTTACCCCTTTTTAGCTGGTACAAGCCACAGAGGTGGACCCGGATCTAACCAGTTATACATGTATATTCATAGTGATAGTCATAGTCACTCTATAGTTGCATGAAATTAAAGGATCCAATAGTTATTTCAAGCCATGAGGTAAACGTCGATAAAATCATCAGAAAACTAGTCGGGATAATCATAAGCATAACCACATACCTGACTTGCTGATTTCACAAGCATTAAGCAATTCCAACCAAGAAAGAAATCCAAGAAAGCAATTCAACATAATTCCTGAAAAGAATATGTACTCTATTTATTACACACTCTATCAAGAATCTACTTTATTGACTTGGATTCACTTTCTAAGGTTTCTAATCTGAATTAAGGTTTCATTAATATTCATTAGGGTTTCTTAGATCAATTTCTCAAACTTTATCCCTTTTAGGTCAACAAACCCTAAAATACTCTTTTCTACTTATATAAACCCTAATTGCTCAAATTATCCATTTTAATAGTCTTTTATACCCAAATTGACTTAGGATCATCATATCTCTATTTATTCCTGGATTTGAACCATTAAAACAATTAAAAGACATATTCACCTAAATTAGTGTTTTCAAGCTTATTAATGCATATTCATGCACCAAAACCCTAAATTAAGCCAATTACATAGAAAGATCATCTTTTTAGATCCTATCTTCACTTTTATCAATAATAGGTTAATATTGGCTTGAATTATCCAATGAACAACATTAAATCCATCTATCATCAAATCTAAGGGTTTTTCATTAATTGAATCATTAAAGATGATAACTTTATGTACTTTTCAAATTTCAAGCACATTTATGCACATACACTCTAAATTAAACTAATCACGTGCAAAGTTCATCCTTTTCATTCTTAATGTACCTTTTTACAATTAATAGGTTAATATTAAGTTTAAACATCCATTTAACCCTTCCCAAATCATTAATCATCAAAGATTTGGGTTTTGCATTAATTAAAACATTAAAGATAGCATCTTTACACACTCTTTAAATTTCAATAAGAATTAAGCTTCAATAATATTTTTATTGCATTCCTTGAGTTCTCTTGATCAAAATTCATATATAACTTATCTAAATCTGAGCTACCAATCTTTAGATATGATTTTTGTAGAAAATCACTTACCACAGCCAATGAGAGGCTGACACGTCAGTCCAAGCATGCCTTTTTCTCCAGTGCGAGCCGGCCGACTTAAAACATAACAAAAGGTCACTTTTTCCCCTCGCATGATGCCCGATCTCGTGACGCCTCGGGGGGTATTTCCATCCAATAGCTCTTGTTCGTCTCCTACCCTCCGAACCCTTGCGCTGCCGTTGACTACAGCGTCCGCGGGGGTCTATCTCTTCCTCCCCAAGGGCAGTAGGTCACCGAGGACCATCGCCATGCCCCCGTTGCTCTCTAACACGCCAGCCAAGGCCTTGACCTGCGGCTGAGATGGCCGGATTCACAGACGTTTAGCCTGCGACCCACAGCGAGGGGGCAGACTTCCTGCAGGTACTGCACGAGGGTGAGAGCAGGGAGATGTTGATCGAGTCCCTCCCCAATGGCGTGGGAGCATCCGACCTCCTTCTTACTCCCTTCTGTGGCTCCATGATGCTCAAGGGGGTCGCGCTCTTGCTTAAACTGGTGTGAGAGGAAGAAGACACGTTGGGGTCTGCTGGATGTAGTCCACGGCCTGGGCCATGCAACGGGGTATGATTGACTCCTCTCGTCCTTGCCTTATGTCCTTATACAGGTGGTGAGTATCAGGAAAGAGAGATTCATAGGGTTTAGGACCACACCTTCTTTGTTAGGGTTGAAAGAAGAAAACAAAGGAGAAGAGGGAGAGAGATATGTAGGAGTTCTCTTCCGCTTGAGCCAGAGGCTCTTCCCTTTATATAGGGGAGAGTATTCACACCCCAAGAAGAGCATCCACGAGGACTCCAGTCCTTTTTCCCAAAAGGAAACATGTTTTCCTTAATCAAAAAGCAACCTCCTCTCTCTTCATAATCTCCTAAGATAATTATATTCTTTGGATGGTTAGGAATTCAAAAACTCTTTCCCTTATTCTCGTTGTTCTTGGCTTTTAATCCATTAGCCACGAAATTCTATTTCCTTTAATAGAAATTACTTTCTTTTTAACAATACCTCATAATTCATTAATAATGTATCGCATTATCCTTTTATTTTGCAAATTTGGTATTTTCTCTTTCTTTCCTCTTTATTGGGGCTCCTTGGTCCCTAAGAAACTCTATTATTTCAAAATTCTTTTCCAAGGATATTTATTATCCTTCTAGATGCATCTATATGCATTATTCTTCATTATTCCTCATTATCTTGTTTATTTCTTATCAAAATAGTTCTTTTTGAGGATTTCTCTTTATTTCTCTTTTATTTTCCTCATTAGTATTCATTATATCATTAGGAATCCTTGGGATACGAAAATCCACAAATGATCACTCAATTATACCTTTTTCCACTTATTTCCAACATTTTAACATTATTTTCAATTTCTTTCTTACTAAAGAAATACTTAATTAATCTTTTCTTTTCTTATTGCTTTCTTTTTGCAACTTTGGACTCCTTGGAACCCAAGGAACCCAAGAGGCACGAAATCCGTCCTTGGATTACATCTCTTTGCCTTCTAGATGTTTCCATCTCATTCTTTTCTCAAAAACTCAAATATTCATTTACTAATTTAATATTTCAATTCCCTTTCTTCATTTCCTTGTTATTGGGACCAATAGCCAATAAATCCCACAACACAAACATCAAGGCTATTGTAAATTAAATCCATTTATTCAAAACAAATTATATCATTATTTGTTCACTTATCTTTAATATGAGAAATTACATTGCTCACCAATGAACCCAAAAATTGGGGTTGTAACACTTATTGAATATCAAATTTCAGTTTATGGACACTTATAGGCCATCCCAACCGACCTCCAATCAAAGAAATAACTCCATTGGTTGATAGCTTCCAAAGATAAGCTCATTTATAAAGAGAGTAATCCCTAAAATGCCCTTGGAAAGAAACACCTTCAAACCAAGGTACAACTAGGCGCCCTATGGTTCAAAAACTCGAAAAAGGTAAGGGAATATATAAGGATTATAATGCATATGACAATTTGCAAAGAAAACCTCCCAATTGGATAAATTGCAGAAAAGTCCAGAATGCACCTAAAATTGGATAACTTGCACAAACAACATCCAAATTGGACAAAACTTCATCCACAAGTTATCTTTGATGTGTTGAATATGTGTTTGACATTATTTCCATAATTTGAAGTTATATAATCACATTATTCATTACTTATGTCTTTTACTCATTTTCTTTCTCCTAAACTTATCCTAATATTTCAAGGATGTCCAAATTAGATGAAATTTGACATGCAGGCTAATTTTGATATGTAGATTTTGAATTTGACATTTGTTTCCACTTTTGAGACTTCTTTTTATGAGATATGTCATATGTCCCATTAACGGTCCATTATCTAAATTATTTATCCAATTAAGTTCCTTATCTTCATATTACCACCAAAATGAGTTATGTGGCATATTTTATGTATTCATTATTAACCTAAGACTAATGTGAAAACATTAGGCTATATTATGGTGATAAATTCATGTATTAGCTCATTAGGATCATACTAAACATCTATTTATCATCTAACCTTCAACCTTGTTTGGCTAAGTTCAAAATGTCAACTTCTAGGGTAGGGTCCGAGATCTAGTATGTTACACTAGGACTCTAGCAAGAGACACACCAACCTCTCAATTTCACTATTATCCAAATTGAGGGTCTTCATCACCATGGGTCTGACCGCACCGATGATCACCTAAAAATATGTGAAAACCTACAAGGTGAGACTCTAATTTTCAACAATATGATATAACCTCTAATAACAATTATTTCTTACATGCAAGTTATATAACTAAAAATATAAGGCAGATATTATAACAAGTTAGAAAGAGAGTAGTGTCTATAAAATGGACAAGCATGTTTAAAGATACGAGCATATGCAACTACACAAGAAGAGATATGAATCACCTAAGATACCACTAAGAAGATTAAAGCAATAGTCATCATCCAATGTGATTCCTCAAAATAATCCTAAAATGTATACTACAAGGTCGGGTTACAGATTTTTTTAAGCCCTAGGTGTTTGAGGGATACCACTCAATGTACTAATTGACCATTATGAAGTCACTACTTGCCCTATTTAAGATCTAAGATAACCCGAATTTTAAATATCTCTTCCTCTCAGATAGTACAAGTGACAACCTATAGTGGCACTATGACCCAACCCACTATCAAAACTTGGTTCATCTTGGATACACAAGCCATGACACCAAACTAGGGTCTAAACCCTCAAATCTGAGTTACGATTGCAGCTGCTCTCTACCACGTAAAAGTGTTTTTGTCATTAGGAGAGAAGTTTGTGATACTTCTCAATGACATGGTTCCATTCAGACATCAAGAATGTGCCAGGGTGCGAGAGGTAATCCAAGGTATCATATAGGGTATGCTTCAATATTGCATCTCAAAAGGGTCTAGTATTTTGCATCGTCAATGTATGAAATCTGGAAATCATTGAAATTTTTTTGAAGTTCATCTTGATCCCAGAAAGGTATGAGAATATGCCAAGAATGAGGATGGTTTTGATAACCTAATGATCCTCAGGTTTAATTGAGATGATAATGTTGTCCTCATACTGAACAATGTTATTAAGACATTCCTTGGGTCTATCAATTTAATAATTAATTATTTCCAGTTGAATGAACTGATCAAGAATGGATGTGAAATGATAAAGAGGTAGGGTGAAAGAGGGTCTCCTTGTCGAAGGTCATTATTGCTTTTGAAATAGCAGCTCCATTGATAATAACAGAGAAGGTGCTAGTGTTGATGGAAGAGTGCATCCATTCGTTCCATTTTTTGGGGAAACCATAGACATGTAGGCACTAGAGAAGGAAAGATCAGTTAATGTTGTTGCAATATTTCTGAAGATCTAGTTTGAGGGTGAGTGGGGGTGTTTTATGTCTGACATTTGTGGATAGTCTCAAGAGTCACAATATGTGCATCCTAAATGCATCTATTAGGGCTTGAGTTTGTTGAATGATGTGCTCGAGGTATGGTTTCATCCTCATACTAAGAAGTTTTTGATGATTTTATATGAGGCGTTTATAAGACTAATAGGCCTGAAATCACTAGTGGATGTGGGATGTTCCTTTTTCTTAATCAATGCAATATGTGTTTGGTTAAGAGTATTAACATGATGTGTTTTATGAGATTCCAATGGATAGTGTGGAAGAGGTTGTGAAAGTATTCTTTAATGTGTTCCCACATGTGTTTGTATAAAAGGCCATGCTAAAGTTGTCAAGTTCTGATAATTTGTCAATGCTAAAACTATTCCTAGAAGATTTGATTTCCTAGGCCGTGAGGGGGTCAAGGAGGTTGTTATTCGTAGGGATCTTATTTTGACATATGATGTCCCAATGAATATGTATCACGCATGGTGATATGTGACCGTCATAGAATAGTTGTTTGTATAAAGTCACATGGTTGTAAAAATCTAATGGAATTGTTGATTTTTGTCAAATTGGTTGTTGGTGTTAGCCTGTTGTGCTCATCTTGATGGTGACATCCACACGTAGGGCATGTTTGGTATGATTGCATTCAAGTTCTAGAACTGAAATGATCAGAGTTTTTTTTTAAATATAAAAAGGAGTTTGGTACAGTGAAGTCGGGTGTCCGTTCACAGAGTTTTGTTTGTCAGTTTGATTCCTGGATGGGCCAAAAGTACGACATTCTTAGCGTGCCCAAAAACGGTGAAGTTGGCATTTTGAAGCGGTGTGACCTGTACGGTGTCAGTTTCCGAATACTACCCGTGCACGGGTTATGCTATATTTCATCAATTGGGAAAGATAGTATAAACAAGGTGCTAAACTGTTTTCTTTTGTACCAAATGATTATAAACAAAAACAAGGATCATTTAATGCATCCTGCCAAACAAATGCTGACATTCAAGTGGGTGGGATGGTCCCGCTAGATTTTCACAGGTTACAGACCCAACTTGACGAAGCAACATAATTTCTCGTCCTTGTCAGATAGCGAACGTTGGTCCCTTCTCAGCCCTTCATTTTTCTATATATTTCTTTCCCGTTATTATCCATGTAGAATCCACTGTTTTTTCCAACTATACTAACGTATATCCTGGTCGAGTTTAATTCACCCGGACAGTGATAATTACTACTTTGGGGGACTATATAACTTGTATAGCTACCAGCACGGGATAATGCTGAATGGGCGGCGTACTAGCTTCTTAGCTGTTTCTGACAGTACCATATCCATTTGGCATATACGTTCAATGTACGCGTCTGTTTAGTCATCTCAGTCTAGATCCGGATCAATGTGCTGATGCTTTTGAGTTGACAATGATTTTTTTTTTGTCCTGCATAAGGTTATGTGGCGGATTCATCTGTCGGTAATAACTATTCACGGAGATAAATGCCTTCAATATCAAAATGTAGCTTCCTAATTACATCCCAAACTCTTAGCAAACCTATGCTTCACAATGGAAACTTCTAGGATAGCATAGGATAAGGGAGACATTTAATATGAGCGATGTGGCCATAAGTCGGATCGGCAAGGCTGAAAAAGACAAAGTGGGCATTATTGACCTTTTCAAACATATAACAAAAATTGTGTGGCCCATGGTGAAACATACGGCCTAGATTTTTTGAACACATTGTTCCCAATACAGAACATATGAACCTCAAAATTTTATCTTTTTCTTGAGAGTGGTCATACTAGTACCTTAATATGTATTGGTTATTCAAGTCACCTCACAAATCTAAACAACACAACTGGGAAGGGGTTATACTTTATTACTGTTATTATTATCAAGAAGATTCAATCATATTCATCCCGCACTCAATTGTTGTGCACATGGAATCACAACTCAACGGCATCATTGCTTCATTCACAAGTTCCCTCAAATAAGGCCTAAGCATTTAGACGGCCAAAAACCACAAAAAAAAATAGAAACTCCACTGTACGTACATTTCTAAAAAGAAACCACTTGCTGCAAAAACCCAAAACTACTCCCACCACTATATTATCGTTCTCAACATTACATCCACCAAGCAGCACCACAACTGACCTCCACCCCCACCGTGCAATGAAACATCCATCAATCGACCAGGGTATCCACCAAGCACGTGAAGTAACCTGCCAAATCACAAAGAAATAACACCCAACAACAGAGTCTAATGGCCCGAAAATCAAGAAAAAGAGCGTAAGAGTCGCCAAAATCAAACACCAAAGAACCTCAAATGATTTCTCTTTTCACATTGAGACCTCAACAACCATCCAAAAAATACCATAAGGCTCCTCAAACTGGTATGTACTATCATCGTACTAGATCAAATGATCAACATCCTAGGACCTTTCATCGTACCTCAATGTGATGGTAGGCCATTTAAAACTTTGATTCCTCAGGTGATCTATCTCTAGTGGAGCTCCATATCTCGTATATTATGACGACCTCACTCTAAGCACCCTAGTGTCGAGGAAATCCTCTAGGCGTCCATAGCAAGGATACATTTCTCCCATTATGTTCCAAGACACCTATGATCGAGAGGGGCTCCTATCATGGCAGGACTACACGAGATTATCATTTCTAGTCTAATAGTAATATGTTTCAATAATTTTAGATGAGGAAGGCTCCACGCCTTCCGGTGTGGGTGACAGTGTTATATGAAACCAAAGGAAATTACAAAAAAACTCCAAAAATTAGAAAGGACATTTTCATCTTTACCTTTAGCTAAAGTATCCACTTTGGTAAGTATTGACACCCCCATTTTTACTACTCATCACAAATTTACTATTAATGTTAATTCTATGGGTAATGATTGAGTCCATTCCATATTTCATCCATTTCCCATATTTATCATTTTTTTCATTTTTCACATTTCTCTACAGTTTTAATTTACTTATTTACACCTACTTTTACCCAATTCGAGGCTTTTTTGTAAAGAAACCTTCCTTTTACACTCAAAATACATTTTTCCCACAGATATTCAACTGATTTTCTCTCGATAAATCTGAATGATAATCCTAAATTATCTCTCTCTGTCATTTTTTTAAAATTTTCTGTGATGGCCTCAATTTTAGGGTTTTGATACCCATAATGATTTTGATATAAATATGTGACCAATTGATAACCAAATGATTTTCTTGGCACATTGAAATGACAACAGAGCCAATTTGAGAGGCTTGCATGATTCCAGAGCCTACACGATTGTTTGAGGCTCTTTGGGTGAGATTTTGGGAGTTATAGTGAGAATGATAATCCTTAGAATAAACCATGTTCAATATTGATTTTAATGGGTTTATTGATGGTATTTCAAATCCAATCTTAGTCACCATCTAATATTGGTCATGAAAGATTTTGGGTTGAAGTTCTGTTGGATTAGGACCCTACTTTTGAGTTATATCAAAGGAGGAAGAAATATCAAATGAAATAATAACTCATTGAACTTTAGACCTAATTTTTGTTGTTGTGTGTAATGTCATTTGTCCAATTGTTTCACTAGGCTATGTGGCAGCTTGCCAACAACATATTAAGAAGGCTGAACAGGTTTTACGTCATCCCTAATCTTTGGGAATGGAGGAACAAAACTGAATTGAGGTATCTCTAGATCTGAGGAGAATGGGGACTGTAATTTACACAACTATCAAAACAGACTGACACCTCACTCACCCCTCTTTGCAGTTGGATGAGGGATAACAATATCCTCTCTCTCACATCGACTTAATTGCCTTCTTATGAAAGGGAGCCCATCTTAGGAAGAGGGGTGTTGGACAACCCATCCTGGTCACCTGAAGCTCCATGGAGGGAGGATTTCAAGACCCAAACTCATCATTCCTTTTGCACTTCCTCACTGCAGATCCAATCTAGAAGATGGCATCTCAGCTCCGTCACACCAGCTCTAGGTCTCGCTGCTCCATGTTGAGTTTGAGAGACATGAGGGATGGGCATAGCTTCGTGGTCCTGATCATCCTTCCGATATGAGAGCTTGATAAGTCATGACAACACTGGTATGCAGGTAGAAGAAGTGGATCTGAGGTTAGATGTAGGATGTAGTGCCTCCTTTAGTGATATCTCATAACAGGGCTTACCCCAACCACTGAGACCTCGAGTAGTTGGGGCTCCTCGCCGCTCCTCCACCTTACGGCGGTGCTAGGTCTGGAGAGCTTGACTGAAGAGGGATCACACAACTCTTAGCATCCTTTAGACCTATCACCGTTCCTTTACCTCCTCCATCTATTATCGAAGAACCATGGATGGTGATGCTCAATTGAGGAGGCAGTGACCACAAATCGCCACCTCCTTGACCACATTTCATTAGATGTTGGAGCCCCAACACAACACCACTCAACGTCGGGATGGGACTTCTTTAGCGTTGGATCTGTATCATGGCTCATCCTTAACCATTGAGGCCTGAAGCAACATCCTTTCCTCATTGCAAACACAACTGGAGCTCATCGACGATCTAGCTTTGCGGTGGTGTTCGAGTTTTCTCTAAAAACGACGTTATCAAGCATCACGCAGATCAGGGACGGACGTGCCAGGGGTGAGAGGGCAACAACCCGGTCCAGCAAGTGCCAAACCAAGAACCGACGAGCCCAGGGACCAAGCTGTTGGACTGCGTCCCACCCTGATGGCCATCGTGGGTGAATTAGCAAGCGCCACCCGCTAGTGAGACCCAGAAAATCAAGTATGTACTTATATATTTATCATAAATAGACCTAATTGTAGAAAATCAACTATAGATAGCTCCCATGGACAAATAATTCCCCAAAAATATCCATAGACTCAAAAAAATATCTTCTACATTACTGGACCCTTAGATCATGCTTTTGAAGAACAAATAATGATGGGTTATAATGTAGATGATTTAGATTTCATTAGTTGAAATAAATAGGCATCATATGATATTAATTCTCAGAAAATTTGTCAGTTCCCTAATGATTATTGAAACCCATATTTGAAATCTAAATGGAATAATATTCACTAATAGTAGGTTTTTTTATTAAAGACTAGTTAGATGCTTTTTAACTCATTTTAATTCTAGAAAACAGACCGGTATTCAAAAAAATACAAAAATTGAATCAGACCTAAACAATGACCTCTAGATCAATACAAAAATATCATAATTCCGTTAAGGCCAGTTTGAACCTAGGTTTGGCTAAACCATAATTTGGACATAAAATACCTATAATATGATGAACAATTTATTGATGATAATTAATTTTTATTAATCAGGTGATGACCACAGTAGTACATGACCTTGGATGTATAAGGAATCTCTGAACTCAGGTATGTGGGTTTTATTAATTATAACACTAGTTTTCATGAATGCATAATTATATGATGTACTTTGGATGCTTGTACTTGCACATAAATTCTTGGATGCATATTAGTAGTATATGTTTCACCAAACATAAGGGAACATAAAAGAGAATATAGATGGATTGTAGATACTAAGTGTTAACATTCTCTCTCTCTCTCTGTCTCTCTAAATACAAGGTTTACACAACCCCATAACCCAAGGGGTGTTGATCCTCATAGCTCAAGGGGTGAGGAAATGTGAAGTCTGACACCACTTAGTAGTACAATCACATCAAAAGATAGCTAAAATAGGTGTTTACCTGATTATCACAATAAATACTGTTTTCTTTTACATTCTTTCTTCAAATATTTTATTATGTAAGTTACTATACAAGTATTTCACCCACGTACACAACTTTTGTTGATTCATTTATTTCACATATTTTCTAGGTTCAGAACTAGAATGGGAGAAAAGACAGAAAGAGAGAAGTTGTACATGTTTGCCTATTGTGTTTAGATCCTATTAGCATACATGTTCATAGACTTGTAAACTTTCTTTTAAATTATGTAAATTTAAGTTCTAATAATTCATGTTGTACTTATAGTTGTTGAATTTTGAGATTGTTTATGGTGTATGCACTATATTTGTATGTGCATGTATGCACATATTGCTTCCGCAACACACTCTAAAACAATTAGCTAATGTTTTTGGGTTTGTTCTTTTGGGCCTTCTAAGCCTCAAGGCAAAAGAATATGGGGACATTATAGTTGGTATCAGAGCATGAACAATAGCTACATCTAGCAATTGCTCACCATAAAACATAAATCAAAATTTCATCTCTCACTCTAAACCCTAGAAACTCAGTAAGTTGTTCTATAGGAATAAGGTTTGACTTAGCCTCTAAGTTAGAACCTAGATGTTTGAGATCTAGGTTTGAACAAGTGTGTGAAACCCTTTCGATATAGAGCTCATATGTATTGGGTAGCTACACTAGTATACCCTTTTTTCTCACCATTCTACTAGGTGGCATGATATTGGACTATCTACTATGTGTAAGACACTTCTTTTGTTGATTTGGTTTTGTTTTCTAATCTTCTTGAGCCTCAATAGTTTCTTAGACATTTTCTTTCTTAGAGAAAAACTATATAATATTTTGTTATATATATGTAAATATGAAAATGTGTCCCTCACATAGGAGAGTAGTCGGTGTTCATGCAACCTAAGTGAAAGAGAGTGATATCAGTCTAGAAGAGAGAGTAGTTATAGAATAGATGTCTAGAGCCTTATTGGATATGTGATAGTTAGAGTAGATGATTGATTTATACATATGAAATAAGTATGTGTAGTCTTATCTAAGTTTGATCTCTGATGGTATATGTTTCCTTATAAATATTTAAGTTGTATATGAGTTGAATCCAATTTCAAAGATTCTAAGCGAAGTCTTGATGATAAAAGTTCATTCCTTCTTTTCTTACTTAAGATGAGAAAAGGTAAGATAGGTATGAATATGCTTGAGCCTCAAGCTCTTTTACAAAGGAGGACCTTCAGTGTTAGGACAAGATACGTGGTGAACTCCAGAGAGAGTGAGACCCATAAGGAGAGGGTCATAGGTCCTACCCTACAATATATGAAAAATATGAGATATATGTGAAGTGATGTGTCCTAAGTTGGGTTACTCTTGAGTAGATGGGTTCAGTCCTTTTGCATGATTCGACCTTATATTTGAGAGTTGGGTATAAAATATGATGGGTAGAAAACTCATGATGAGAAAGTCAATTATTTGACTGAATTAGGTCTAGTTTGAGTGACTAAAGTTTGTGAAGTTCATCATTTGTTGCAAGTGAGGTGATATATGAAACTCTAATTATGAGAGTAAAATTCTTTGTGCATAAGATACTCATTAATATCATTCTTTTCACTTCTCTTTCTTAATATATGATGTTAGAAACCTCACTTGAGCTATAAAGATGAATTATGTATGAAGAGTCACTCATATAGGCTTGATCTATTCTATATTCCTTCCCTATATCATACATGTGATATCCAAGTTTGAAAACATTATAAGACTGATTTAATATATTCTCTTTCCCTTCATATCATACATGAAAGATAATAGTCTGAAATCATGAACTTGAAAGATAGATATATTTGCACTATAGAATACAAGATCACAAAATGTAGTTCTTAACATCAAATAATTTTTGAATATAAGTTCCAGATTGACAAAAATTCTCATAATGGGGAAAAACCCTAATATTTTAAAGTATATAAAAGAACCCCTTCTCTAATATTGAAATCCTATTATGATGTTGATCATAAACCACATTAATGATGTTAAGTCTGATAACTCCAATAAATAATGGAACGAAACCTTCACATTATTTTTACATTATTCATGATAAGAAGATCCTCCCTATGCCACCATCTGTCCTGTTTGAATTAGTAGGTCATTAAAACAATTAATAATTGTGATAAGAATATCATCCTTATGACACCATCTGTCCTGTTTGAATTAGTAGGTCATTAAAACAATAATCCTGATAAGAAGATCCTACTTATGACACCATCTGTCCTGTTTGAATTAGTAGGTCATTAAAATAATAATCATATATGTTGTAACAACTCTATTATAACTATTTCTCTATACTGCATTGTTATTATATTCTATTGTTTTGTTTTGAAAAACATCTTCTTAATAGCCTATATCTTCTAATTATCCTTTAATCATACACATTGATCCTAATCACCCGTAAGAGGTCTTCAGGTGAAAGGTCTCAAGGTGATTAGAATTCAAATTCACCTAAAAACATGACTTTTGGGAAATAATGGGAAGGACATTGGCATCTTCAGCCCCAAAAGTCCGCCCAAAAATAAAAAATGTGTCTTTTATTATTTTCTTATTAATTTTTTTGTCTTGAATTGCTCCTTTTTTCAACCACCTATAAAGGGGCTCAATTCTGGTTTATCAGGTGAGGTTGGGATGCTAATCCTTTCCTAGTCGTAACAAGATTTAGAATCTGATTTCTATGGGTTTTTTTATTCTTATCTATCTGACTTGGATGACAAATCATCTTTCCAATGTGTCTTTAAAAATTTACTATGTTTCTCATTGATTTCCATATAAAATGTGGTGGCCACTCCGAGCACATATCTTGCATTTTCCATGCAACTGCTAAACAAAGTTTCACTACCAATAGGAATCTCATCCATATCATTTTTGGGTAGGGTGTGATACAATAGAGACTATGATGGGGACGCCAAGATAGTCTGAATTAAATTCCTACTATTTTCATGAAAAATAAAGGATCGACACCGTTCAATTTTTTCTTTTTTTAGTTGTTTCTATTTTTCTAACCTATTTTTCTTTTCTTGCTTTTTTTTATTTTCAGCTTGGCTTGGGGTTGGGTGGTGCATCCCTGTCGTCCTACATCCTATGGATCATGGATCGAATTGATCAACTAATTCCACCCCTTGTATGCCTTTTTGTCTCTAGTCAGTTCTTTTTCTAGTTGTTTTTATTTTCTCTTTTATTTTTTCTGTTAAATTAGGATTTCTGTCAGGCTTCCCTTTTAGGGTTTCATGTTCTCTTCCCTTGCATTTTTTTTCTTAGAAAAAACATATAAATAAAAAATAAAATAAAGGAAAAAAATCAAGGATGAATTGCAAATGTAGGTTGGAAACAAGTCCAATATTTCCTAAAAATATTATTATTATATCTTTAGCCGCATATGATTGGATTTCTTACTTTCTGGGATTAGTTTCAAAAATGCTAAAACTCATCATTTGTAGTCTATACTTATACAAACCAATGTGTCATGGAACGGGTGCTAATCTCACATTAGATCCCTAGAAATAATATGAGGTGTTAGTAAAGGTACTAGTGCAATATTAAGATGAACGTTCAAAGGCCTTAAAAACATCCCACTCTCTTAGCACTCACAACTAATTATGACCATTATACTCACAAGATGTATTGGAAGCAATACCTCTATGTGCTAAACCCTGATTTTCCCCTTGATGAGTACCATCTATCTATAGATACTATAAGGACCAACCCCTCATATACATGTCATGTGTGAATGAGGGGATGGTCATTTGGTTCCTACACATATATCTTGCTTTGGCTGTTGAGAATGTTTGAGGTTGTTGCTAACCCCTATGTGTGTAGGTCCAACAATTTTTGTAAAAGAGAATAACAACCTTTTGCAAATTGAACAATCAACTTAAAGATAAATAATCTTCTTTTATCTAAAGAATCCTTTTAAGGATTAACAATATTTTCAAATCCAAATTCTTTTTCAAAGATTAATAATTATTTCAAAATTCAAACAATATTTTTAGAGATTAACAATCTTTTCAAATTCGAACAGTCTTTTTAAAGATTAAAAGCCTTTATAAATCTGAACAATCTTTTTAATGATTGATGATATTTTTAAATCCAAATAATCTTTTCAGATCCCTACAATATTTTTAATGATTAAAAATATTTCACACTTCAATAATAATTTAAAATATTAAAAGTCTATCAAATAATTTTCTTTTAGAAAGATCACCTATGTTTCCAAATTCAACAATTGTGGAAAATATTGATAACTTTTGGGAAAAAGTTGAACATTTTCCAAAAAACTATTCAGAAGTATCTAAAAAGTAAGATACGTTATTTTCAAGAATACCTTGCTTTTGAAACCCCGTCGAGTAAGGAAACTCTTCAAATTTGATCGGTCACTTGTCAATGTCAGGTCTGCCCTTGTTTATTGTCCTGGACTATGACCTAAAATTGAACAACCCAACTCCTTTCATGCTCAAATCTATGATCTTGGACTATGTCCTTAAACTAGACCATCATGTTCTCTACATCCCTACAATCATGGTCATGAACTATGACCTAAAATTAGACCACAACTCATTCCTGACTCTGCAATCAATAAGGAGATGTTAAGTTGAGGGTCACTCCTTGTCGACCACTCATTGATTCCAGGGTGTAGGGACTCTAAGAGAGAATCCACAAACTAGGGAGAAACTAGTATGCCATGGATGATGTCAAGTGTTTCAGTTTGGGAACCCACTGGATGAGGACACCCTAGGGGAAAAAGTGATTAGTTTAGCACAAACAATGGCCTTGTAGGGGCTAGATTATCCTCTACTGAACCCCCACCTTCCACCCTCTTTTGAATAATTCTTTTGGGATACTTCCATAAGGAACATCATGTCCACCATCTTTGATTTCTCCTGCCACAACATTGGCAAGTACATCTTATGCAAAAGGTGAACTAACTCCTCTAACTCACCCAGGCTAGTAGTAGGTACTGTCACCTAAAAATAAATAATGAAATAGAGACTATTTTAGGAGTCCTTTGTTATAAGAAGATTGCAAGAAACTAGGAAACACTCTTTTGTGGATCTCCCAGACAAAGGGGGTGTTTTTTCCAACTTCACGGTAGATATAATGCATGTGGCGAGACCCTTCCCCGAATAAAAAGTATATTTTTGTACGATATTACACCCTATTTGAAAATCCTTATAATTTGATTTGAAGATGTCATGGGATGATCAAGGAGTGTGTACTTCATCTGGCCGCACCAACAATTGGCCCTGGCCCGAAGCATTAGCACAAACCTTCAATATGATAACAACGCTAATGGAGATGCTAGCCACAACAAGAAAGATAAACTTATCAGAGATGAAAAGAAGAAGAAGCCACGATGGTGATGAAGATGTTTGCCTCTCATGAAGGTATTCCATGGTGCATACTAGAATAGTTGGCTAACATGCCCTTGATGCCTCCACCCACCTCAAGATACATGGTGCATCCATCATAGGTTTGCACACTAACCAATTGGATTTGACTACATGCACCCCACGAGATCGGAACACACAGTGGATTTACTTTCAAAATTTATAAACCTAGACCAACACACCTACGTCTACTAAAACACTATATTGCAAGCGCACAGGGTCATTTCGTAGTATAGGAGGGAAGAAAGTATAGGATCAATCCCCAGGAAGAAAAGGGGTCACTAGAGCTAGGTTAGTTTGTGCTAGGTTCCTACTACAGAGACTAGGGTTAAGGGTTTGAAGGTTTCTTTGATTGTTAAACTAAGGTGAGAAAGAAAGAAATTAAAGGCTAGAGTGAAACCTAAGTTAACCCTATACTAGATTAAGACTAATTAAGAAAGAAAAGACTAAGCTAGGTATGAAAAGGAAATTTACACTACGACATGCAAGAAGAATAAGAGAGCAATTAAAGAGATAAACTAGAAAGAATAAAGAAAGAATAGGGTAAGAATCTATCTAAGCAGGAAAAGTGCTAACTAAGCTAGCACTAGGTAAGCAAGATGGAAACTAGGGTTTTAAAGCAATTAAGGGAGATGTGGGCTATTTAGGGGATGCACTTATCACTCAAGTTGGGGGTGACATATGAACATTATGATTCCATTTAGATTATCCAAACCAAACAACAAGTTAGAGTTTAATGAATTATCCTAAGCTACTAACTAGCCATGGATATGCTAGGTTTTGTATAGGGGAACTAGTCCCTAACACTCCCTACTACCCTTGCGAGGTCGATTGGGTTAGGGCTTGGGTGTAATTCAATTAGATTCTAAACAAGCCTTGGTTTCTAGGTTAGATGATCTTAGGATGATTAGGGGCTGAGATTAGTAAAGGGGGCAAAAGTGAAGTTTTAGGCCACCCATCACTGACATTCTAACCTTAAGAAAGCTCCATGCTAAACACACCAATTTCCTCTAAACTAGCTTCTTAGATCTCTCAACTAGGATTAGTAGAATTGATTATTATGTATGTAGATGGGTAGCTAACTAGGGATCTAAGAATTGGACCTAGGAGAAAATCCCAAAATTCACACATATAAGCAATTTTCCGAAATTCCCAATTGATTTCAAGCACAAACCAACAAGCAATTTATGGAGAATGAGATAGAAATAGAACATTATCATTAACAAATGAAATTAAAAAGTTTACATATCATTTCCCCCAAACATGGTATCAAAGTAACATTTTACACCCCAAGGAGCCCACCCAAGGGGCCTAGCTACTCATGACAATGCAAAGTACAAAAAGAGAAGAGAAAGAGGAAGAAGTCGCCATGAAGCTTGGTGTAGATTAGTGAATCATCCTCTCCCGCTGCTGCAAGGTTGACCTCCTCCTTCTTCTTGGATGGAATCACTAGTACAGGAATGGTCTGTAGCGTCAATTTTTTAAAGCCTGCAGCGTCACTTTTTAACTGACGCCTAGGTGGTCGTCGCTACAGAATTTGGTCTATAGCGTCGAATTATTTAACCACATAAAACCGACCTTACAGAGTAAACACCGACGCAAAAGGTTGTAAAAATTCAGACCTAGGCGAGAAAAAAGGAGCCTGTAAGGTCGGTTATTTCATAAAAACCGACCCTGTAAACGTTCTCGGTCGAGAAAATTGTCGACCGAGAACGTTTACAGGGTCGGTTTTTATGAAATAACTGACCCTAAAGATTGAATAACATTCAGTGATAACACTCGGTCAAGAAAATTGTCGACCGAAAATATTTCAGTCTCGACCGAGAACTCTCTATAAGGTCGGATTTTTGAAATAATCGACCCTAAAGATTGAATAAAACATTTCAGTGTAAGACTCGGTCGACAAACCTCTCGACCGATAGTAATTCGGTCGAGAAGTTTGTCGACCGAGTCTTACACTGAAATGTTTTATTCAATTTTTAGGGTCGGTTATTTCAAAAATCCGACCTTATAGAGGACATTTAGACTCGGTTGTTTACAAAAACCGACGCTAGAAGTTATATTTCAGTCGAAAATTTTATCGACCGAAGAGTGTACACTGAATTCAATCTTTAGGGTCGGTTATTTAAAAAATCAACGCTAAAAGTTACGATTTTTTTTTAAAAAAATCTGCAGAAATTGATATAGAACAGAAGAACAAGAAGATTCATATATTCTGGGAGAGGGGAGCATTGATGCTCAATCGTCACCATTCAAAACCACACATTCATAACAAAAATGATAATAAATATCATAATTTACAAAATGATAGAGTGCAAGTCTGAGATGACATATATTATAAAAGTAAAAATATGAAAGAGTACGTACTCAAACCACATACATAAATGGAGCCGACATATTTAATCCAATGCTATTTCGACTTCACTTATAAAACACTTTGACCACTCTTCTCAGAATTCATTCAAGTCCACATGTGTGTAAGGCTGAGTTGTAAAGATCTGTAACAGAAAATGCACATGTTAATATTTTATAAAAATGACTACAATCACTTGTAAATTTATGATGTTATTCTTTATTACCTGACTTATAGTCTGAATGTCATGTGATGCTTGTTTGAAAATAGTTTGCATATATTTCATTACATAGTAGCCACAAGCCCAGTCATTATTTTGCATAGGACACTACAAATAACAAATTATACTTAATGTTAGTAAACTACTATAAACAACAATTGAGATAAGAGTATAAGAGTTGACATATTATAGTTGAAAATTAATACATAAAGAGTAAGCAGTTGTCAAAGTAGCTACCTTGACACAAATTAATTTTGTGTCTTCACGAAAAGCCTTTATACCCCTATCAATTAAACGATAGTTGGTAAAATAAAAATTCTAAATAGAAATATCATGTTGAAGAAATTGATTAAATTTATTCTTACTCCATAGCTGAAAATTTCAGTTTGTGACTCCTTGTTGTTTTACCCATTGGGTCAAGATAATAAAGAGTCATCAATTTTGGGACAATCACCAGTAATTCCCAGTGTCTAGCTCTGAGTAAGAATAAAACAAATATTAAAATAAATAGTTTCATTCATTATTAAAATTATATTGAATAATAATATGTATTGGACGTTAAAAGGAATTGGGATAATTTCCTTCCCCTCACTAGCAAAATATTTGAATGCATGATGCGATGATTTTGAGTCGCATTTATAGACCTATTTCATATGTGTTTTGTGCTCTAATTACTCATTTTTATGGATAATATTGCATAATTCACTCATTTCGGTCTTTGCCTTCATATTATGTCAAATCCCCTTTGTTTTACTATTTTGAGCATTATTTATCATAATATCATTATATGTGTGGATTTACTTGGTCTTGTTGTGAAATTTCAGGAAAAACAAAAATTTGCTTCCGTCGATACCATCGACGGAAGTCGATACCATCGACCAAGCCACAGATTGCCAGCCGAAAGGAACAACATAGAGTCGATACCATCGACGAAAGTCGATGCCATCGACACAAGGAGAGCTACAGCGTCGCTAAACGACAACAACCGACGCTAAACAGAGTCGATACCATCGACACCCAAGTCGATGGTATCGAGATCACCACAGGCGCTCAGAATAAAAGAAAGGAAAGCTGCCGCTAATCCGCTGCGTCGATACCATCGACCCGCGTCGATGGTATCGACGCCGGCAGATATGTGTTGGATCTATTTTGATCTCGATCGGACGACTGTTGTTATTTGACGACCTAATTAGGGACTTATACCTAATGACGGCCGCCCAGAACCAGAGGGATCTAATATCACATTGCACGAGTGCCGAGAAAGGAGAGAAAGGAGAACAGAGGCCAAAAGCTCATCCCGGGTGATTCGGACGCTGCCGAAGATGATTTCCACCACCGACAGGCGGGGAAGCTCGTGTTCTATGCCAAGGATCCATCGGTTCTTCTCCGTTCAGGGGTTTTCCCATTTATTTCCCGTTTTTCTTATGAATTCCCCAATTTCTACCATGTATTCGTGTGAGATGAACATGAGAGGCTAAAACCCTCAATCTTTAGGACCGGGAGTAGCCCGGGAATGCATTGTATGACATTTTTATATCAATAATTCATATTTTTCTCTCAAATCCGTGGTATAGAGTCGTTTTCTCCATTTCTATTGTTATGCTTGATCACCATAATAATAACTTAATACCCTTAATCACTTCGACAGAAGGATTAACAGTTGAAAAGAGATGAATTCTACATTAATCAATAAAACCCTTGACAAAGGAGTTGTAAAATTAATGGTGGGAACTGAGAGACCGTTTTTAATGCGCTTAGTTTAGGGGAATGATTACTACGACGGTGGAATCAACCTAAACCTAAGTAGTGAATTACACCACGACAATGGGTAATTCTCATTTCAGGCCACTACCCGGATAGAGAGAGAAGTGTGAGTAATTATATGAAACCTAATACAATGTTGACCCGCGGTAAAACCGCCATCCTAAAGATATCCTTTTGAATTGATTAAATTAACCTTTAATCGATTGTTTTCTTTGTTTGATTTTTATTTTCTTTTTAATTTGAACAACAAAACCCTACTTTGTTAATCGGTCTAGCTGATTGCGATTAGTTAGTAAAAGTCCCCAATAATTCACGTATCCCTGAGTTCGACTCGGGCCTCACAAGGCCTACATTACTCGACGCGTATACTTGCGTTTAAGCGCGTAGTAAAATACACGTCAAGTTTTTGGCGCCGTTGCCGGGGATACGACGAATTATTGGCACTTTGAGTGCTAAGAGAGGCCACTCTAGGCCACATTTTTTTTTGTATTTATTTTATTTGAAAACAATTTTAAAAATTCCTATATTTCTCTATAATTGTGTTTACTCGTTCAAAGCATTGTACTGAACCCAGATTTTCATATTTTAGGTACTTTGCATGGTGCATACGCGTAGTACCGACTACGCGAATCGCACACCTGAGGTTCCATCTGCGGGACCAGAGGACGAGGACTACTATGAGTAGGAGCACCAAAGTGATATAAATTCTGAATCTGAGCAAGAACAAGAAGAAGCAATGGCTGAAGCACAGACAATATGGGAGAAGATCAAGGCGTCTTCTTCCTCGGCATCAAAGGGGCCTATAAAGAAACAGGGGCTAAACATTCCAACATATAAGATCGATCCAGCATTGATTAACCTGGTTAAATCAAACGCATTTCACGGATTAAAAAATGAAGATCCAGTGGCCCACATCAGCCAGTTCGTGGAGAACTGTGATATGGTGAAGATAGATCGATTTCCACAGGATGTGCTCTACCTCAAGTTATTCCCGAGTTCCTTGGCTGGAGTGGCAAGAGAGTGGCTTCATAACCTCGACGACGAGTTTGTTGAATCATGGGATCACATGGTGGAGGTTTTCTTCGAGAGGTTCTTCCCTCCTGAGAAGACCAATGATATGATCCAGAAGATCCACAATTTCACCCAACAGGCGGGTGAAACTTATTCTGAGACTTGGGAGCGATTCCAAGTCATGTTGAGGAGATGTCCACACCATGGACTGGATAAGGAAACCCAAGTGAAGATCTTCTACTTTGCTCTCTCCGAGCATGATAGAAGCAATTTGGACTCGGCTGGCTCCGGATTTTTCTTGAACAACACTGATACGAGATGCTGGGAAATACTGAAGAATATGGCACGAAAGCAATCCTGGGGAGAAAGAGACAGAGGTACAGTGGAACAGGTCAAGGCTGCTGGTGAATCCAGAATAGTTCGGGAGCTGAACGATAAGTTAGATCTTCTAGCCAAGAAGCTGCTAACTAAAGAAGATGCATCTGAGAATGAGGAAGCCCAAATAAAATTCATGCAACAACAAGTCTATAGGAACAATGATTATGCATGGAGGAAGGATAAGAAGTTTTCATGGAAGGATCCAAATAATTTTCTGTAGGATCCGGATGCCAAACCACAACAAAGAACCGAGGAAAAGAACACTGAATTGCTAAGTCAAATGGTTCAGCAAAACCAAGAGATGATGGCCATGTTTGGTAAACAATTACAATCTCAAGGTGACATTCTAACCAAATTTGGGCAGACGCTGCAAAGCCATGGAGCACAAATGCGGGCATTAGAAACCACCGTGGCACATATTTCTAGTGAAGTGGCAGCCATCAAGCACGCCAATCAATAGAAACCGGCCGAGAATGCAAATGTGGCCCAAGCACACCATCAGGTCAAGTATATGTCTGTGGTGAGCACTGAGGAGGAATCTCAGGTGCAAGAAGCTGTAGAAGAAAGAAAAATGACTTTTAATGTGAATGCAATACCGGCGATACCATATCCACGCACGTACTATGGATTTCCGGGCGGAAACCCTTTCTTCAGAAAATCACAAAGAGTTGTGAATATTGTATCTCCACCTAGGTAGGAAGAACAAGTGCAAGTTGTTTGTGCACATGTGGAGACATCTAAGGCGAGAGAGGAACCACAACAAGTTGCTACTATTGAGGATGTCTCACCAAAGACCACGTCCGAGGGAGTGATTGAAGCAAGCTTAGGGGAGGTACCCCCGAAAAGCTCTTATGTGCTACCTCATAGGCGTGTTGATGCAGCTGATGTTTTGGATCCGGTCAATCCGAAGTCGAAGAAAGAGCATCGTCATTTTAAGAAATTCCTGGAGATATTCTGAAAACTCCACATCAACGTTCCGTTAGTGGAGATGATCGAGAAAGTACCCACCTATGGGAGGTTCATTAAAGAAATCATAAATAAGAAGAGGCGGATAAAAGACGATGAAATTTATTGGATGAATGAGACAGTGAGCTCTATGATTCATGGGAGTTCACCAAAGAAGAGAAAGGACCCAGGAGGTTTATACATACTGTGCTCAATAGGTGGTCAACATTTTCAAAAAGCACAATGTGATTATGGCGCTAGCATAAATCTCATGCCTTTGGCGACATTTCAAAAGCTGGGGTTAAAAGAGATAAAGAGGTCAGCCGCAACAATTGAATTGGCGGATGGGTCTATTGTGAGACCCTATGGAGTATGTGAAGATGTTCTAGTCAAAGTGGATAGATTCATATTTCCGGTGGACTTTGTCGTCATGGATATGCCACCACTCCACAACTGTGAAATTCTCCTAGGAAGACCGTTTCAAGCAACGGCGGATGTCGTGACTGCCTTAGGCAGAGGGACTTTGTCCTTGGGTATTGGAGGAGATCGAGTCGAATTCAAATTACCGAATGATCCTCTAAGTGCAGTTCCCAAGGTGAAAAGATGATGATTGTCACACCGTCTAGCCTAAGACGCTAAAGAAGGGCGCTTGTTGGGAGGCAACCCAACCATTGGTACATTAGGATAGTTTAGTTATAGTCGTAGATTGCTTTTATTTCGTTTAAATTTTAGTGTAAAGAAGATACCTTGATCCGTTTTTTCGATGTGCAGGCACAGGCAGGGTCGATACCATCGACACACTGGTCGATGGTATCGACATACGTTCAGGTTGACAGCTGCAAAAATCACACTGAGTCGATACTATCGACGGTCCCGTCGATGGTATCGACATACCTACAGGCAGGCTGCATAATAAAGGTCGATGGTATCGACATGCCAGTCGATACCATCGAGATCTCTGGGGATTTTCAGAAGAAATCGACTCAGTAGAGTCGATACCATCGACACACAGGTCGATGGTATCGACATTTACAAATGAAAACGGCGGCAGACGGATTCGCGAGGCAGTTGCCCTAATCAGCGAGTCGATACCATCGACTTCCGTCGATGGTATCGACGGGCACACAGCAGTGTTGGGGTCAGTTATTCAAGATGGGGTTATTGGTCAAATGAAGTCACATCTTCAACGATTTCTTCCTCCATTTGCGCCAAGTGTCATCCAGAGCAAATCCGGACCCTACGGCCCCGCAATACCCGCCTCCACCACCATCGGACTGATCTGGTATCTCTGTTCCACTCTTAAGATTGTTTTTGACTATGAGGCCATAGTTGAATTCAAGCTTAGGGGGGGTAGCTGGAACAGCTCTATCTTTTTCTTTTGTTATTTTTATTGGTTATTTGCTATTTGTTTCTTGCATTTTTAGTTTTTGTTTAGGATCCACATCTATCTAGTGTAATCGTGGATGTCTTAGAAATTGTCATCTCGTTGTTTTCATGGGAAATTTAAGGGAATTTAAAAATTTCTGTGTCTTTTGGATAGCTTAACTTGGTTGTCCTTGGGGAACTTGTCATATGAAAATGATTGATTATGTCAACTTTGAAGCAATATGTCACACCCACACCCCCATTGACTCATGAAAAGTGGATAGTAACGGTTGTTTGAACCTAACCTAATCAAATGGTAATGAGACCTTAATTGGATATAAGAGAAAGAACCCTTTGAACTACTACACATGTCAGTAAGGAGGGACACATGATATTTTTCTAAGGTTCAGTAACTTAATCTTGTGATCATTCCACTTCATATTTTTCCATAATCTACCAAAGAATTGGAAGTAAAGTACAGTTTTAATTCCTTCTTGCATGCATAGCATGTAGATAGGATTTGCATTGTTATTTTCATACTTTTGCATAAAATGAAAAAAAATGTATAGTGATTCATGCACATTACCTTTAGGTGCATGTCATGTAGTTGCACTCATAACTTTCATGATTTTCACGCATAAGTACACCATGTACCTCAGGCTGTCTTAAAAAGTGATCTAAATTTTTCCATACCCTCGAAATAATGCAAAGATTTCCAATCATGAAGAAAATGGCCTTATGCATGTATCTCTAAGCAATTATGGAGATGTGGGCTAAAAGAAAGAAAAAAAAAGAGAAGTTGGAAGGAAATGGAATAAGAGGGAGAAAGGAACATGATATCACTTGCATAACAAGGAAATTGAGTACATGATGTGGCTTAATTAGATTTCCATCTCATTTTGAGGAGGAAGGTTAGTGCATGCATCATTCTACCCAATTTTAAGCATTAGGACATTTTCAATGTGCATTTGCATCACATAGGACATTTTGTTTTATGCATATTGAAACTGTGTAATACTTCCAAGATCTTTCACGAGCTACCCATTCCATCCACCCGTTGCTCGGATTGGTAGGCCACTGTGATTTTCTCCTCACTCATGTTTATCAGGAGAACTGCTTCCATGTAGATGGTAGTTAGGGCGAGCAACGTAGTGTAGGCGATCACAAGATGCACCAATGCTGAATCGGCGAACCTTATTATGTTAACTGCCTTATGTGATAGTGTTCATCGGTTTGAAGGATAATTTTTCTTATTGATGATTATTGTCGCCTGTAGGGTAATTACTGTTCTGTGATTAGGAAAGGCCGGTTTGAGAATGTTCAGTGGGAGTTACATGGGATGTGGGTTGGTGTGTTGATTTTTAGTTGACATCTGCAATTCTATTCTAAGGATTAGTTGCTCGAGGGCGAGCAATGTTTAAGCTTAGGGGAGTTTGATGCGATGATTTTGAGTCGCATTTATAGACCTATTTCATATGTGTTTTGTGCTCTAATTACTCATTTTTATGGATAATATTGCATAATTCACTCATTTCAGTCTTTGCCTTCATATTATGTCAAATCCCCTTTGTTTTACTATTTTGAGCATTATTTATCATAATATCATTATATGTGTGGATTTACTTAGTCTTGTTGTGAAATTTCAGGAAAAATAAGTATTTGCTTCCGTCGATACCATCGACAGAAGTCGATACCATCGACCAAGCCACAGATTGCCAGCCGAAAGGAACAGCACAGAGTCGATACCATCGACGAAAGTCGATGCCATCGACACAAGGAGAGCTACAACGTCGCTAAACGATAACAACCGACGCTAAACAGAGTCGATACCATCGACACCCAAGTCGATGGTATCGAGATCACCACAGGCGCTCAGAATAAAATAAAGGAAAGCTGCCGCTAATCCGCTGCGTCGATACCATCGACCCGCGTCGATGGTATCGACGCCGGCAGATATGTGTTGGATCTGTTTTGATCTCGATCGGACGGCTGTTGTTATTTGACGACCTAATTAGGGACTTATACCTAATGACGGCCACCCAGAACCAGAGGGATCTGATATCGCATTGCACGAGTGCCGAGAAAGGAGAGAAAGGAGAACGGAGGCCAGAAGCTCATCCCGGGTGATTCGGACGCTGCCGAAGACGATTTCCACCACCGACAGGAGGGGAAGCTCGTGTTCTACGCCAAGGATCCACCGGTTCTTCTCCGTTCAGGGGTTTTCCCATTTATTTCCCGTTTTTCTTATGAATTCCCCAATTTCTACCATGTATTCATGTGAGATGAACATGAGAGGCTAAAACCCTCAATCTTTAGGACCGGGAGTAGCCCGGGAATGCATTGTATGACATTTTTATATCAATAATTCATATTTTTCTCTCAAATCCGTGGTATAGAGTCGTTTTCTCCAATTCTATTGTTATGCTTGATCACCATAATAATAACTTAATACCCTTAATCACTTCGACAGAAGGATTAACGGTTGAAAAGAGACGAATTCTACATTAATCAATAAAACCCTTGACAAAGGAGTTGTAAAATTAATGGTGGGAACTGAGAGACCGTTTTTAATGCGCTTAGTTTAGGGGAATGATTACTACGACGGTGGAATCAACCTAAACCTAAGTAGTGAATTACACCACGACAGTGGGTAATTCTCATTTCAGGCCACTACCCGGATAGATAGAGAAGTGTGAGTAATTATATGAAACCTAATACAATGTTGACCCGCGGTGAAACCGCCATCCTAAAGATATCCTTTTGAATTGATTAAATTAACCTTTAATCGATTGTTTTCTTTGTTTGATTTTTATTTTCTTTTTAATTTGAACAACAAAACCCTACTTTGTTAATCGGTCTAGCTGATTGCGATTAGTTAGTAAAAGTCCCCAATAATTCACGTATCCCTGAGTTCGACTCGGGCCTCACAAGGCCTATATTACTCAACGCGTATACTTGCGTTTAAGCGCGTAGTAAAATACACGTCAATGCATCAGAGAAGTACTCATTCACATCCTCAATATTTGTCTCCACCTGACTAGTGACTGAAGGAACTAAGAATGCAATATTATTTATATCAAAGTTGGTGACCTCGGTATATAAATGGCTGTTAAACATTTGTAATTATTTTCATATGTAGAAATAAGCTAAAAATGTGTATTGGAATTTTCTATATATATTGATAGATACTTACCTTATCCATACTTCTATTATCGAAGTGTTCAGCCAATCATACCAGAACAACTCTATAATATCATCAAGAAAAATAAAATTATGAAAGTCCCTCCCAACTGCATCTTCTGTTAACTTGACCATCATATGTGATCCCGATCTTTGGTTGGCTAAGTATCGACACAAACATTTCGATTTGCTTCCCAATTCATCGAATGTAGTTTCAGGAATGAAAGATGGCTTGGGAATAGGAGGATGACTAGAAGAAGTTTTACTTTTTGGTTTACAAACCTGTTAATTAAATTACATACGTGTATTACATGAGTTCATATATGCAGTCAAATATGAAAAATATGGTAGAAATAAGGTTTACCTTGTCATTGATAACCAAGTGTCTAGGCCAACCCACCATAGCACCCTCATCTTCTTCAACTGTACTATATTCAGGATTAGGTAAGGGTAGTGGTTTGTCCCCCATTCCGTCATACACAAGATGGATGGACACACGGCAGATGTCATCAGTAATTTGTTGGCAATGCAATGTACCACCAAGGTTGTACACTTTGCCCTCTGCCACAACATTATATTTTGGAACCTCCACTGCAAGTTTACAATTCATACCAATCTAGATTGAAATAATATAAGTTATATCAGAAACAGTAGAACAGATACATGTTACAACTATATATATTATCATATATTTATCATACTAATAACACAACATATATAGAACAAAAACTTACTACAGATTGTTGTGGTGGTTCATCGAGAGTGCTCCCATGACCTTCTAAAACTGTAGCATGGGCTTGTACCTCATCACTTGAGAGACATGCAGTATGAATAGGTTGAGAAGGTTGAGTAGGCTGAAATGCAGACATTATTTCTTTTACTTTCTGCGCTACTAATGCTTCAAGATCCTCTTGTGTAAAACCTCCTACATGACCTCTTTTAGATTGCGAAGGGCCAAAATAAGACTTGAATCCTATGCCAGCTCCTAATCCCCTAACACGGCCAGGATGCTCCTTCGTACCAAGAGCAACTTCTAGTTCATCCATGTAGCCAGTTGGGATGAACTTTCCTTCCTTCCTTTGCTCGTGGAGATCAATCTATTCATAGTTAATAAAAATATTAAATCACAATATCAATTAGATATAAATAAATCTAAGTTTGTGGAAGTTACTCTTTACTTAGTTGGGATAAACCTACCATCTTTTGTGCCACCTCCTTAGTTGCAGGGTTGACAATTTCACCGGCTCGATTTTTTCTAGCATCAATCCATGTTATGTGTCGGGGTGGTCGCTCAACTTGAGTTGTATTAGATTCTTCTCTATAAGATGATTGCTTCTCTTGTAGTTGGCGGCGGAAGGCATAACCACCGGGCCCCAAGCGATGGTCATGCACATTTTTAGCCCGTCTTTCCTTTTGAGCCTGGTAAATAGCCTGATCATTTAAAATGAGGTATTGCAATTTAGACTTGGCAAACATGTATAAAAAGATTCACCTCCTTAATTGTATAAAATTAAATATTCATACAATACATCACAATATTTATTACCTGAAACTCTTCCGATCTCCTAGCTGCAACAAATCTTTCCCACACCTCAGGATCAATAAAAATATATACATCTATAACTTTCTTCTTTTGTTTAGGATTATTTATAAATTCCCTTACAAGATATGTCTTAAAACCCCTCCATCTTACACCACAACGTTGTAGCACTCTTTTCTTGTGATCTTTTTCATTTAGATGAAAAACACCCTATACATACAAAAGAAGCAATTAATAATGTTGTTTTGAAAAGGAATTAATTCCAAGCAAACTAAATTAGAATCAATAGATAAAAACATATCACTTCCACTCACAGATATATCTTTCCATATGAGGTCTTTTTTGGCATTAGGAACATCATGCCAATTTTCTATATCTATTGGCACCATAGTGCGCGTGGTCGCCCCTACGTAATGCTTGAAAGCACTAGCATGTTCCCCAATAGGTGCTCCTGTCATATCAAACTGGACTGGCAATTTATCCCCTTTAGCCCTGAGCTCCTGCAGCCTACGCATCAATGTAGGACCTCTACTGTTCTTAGCATCACCACTACCATCCTCATGGTGCTCATGCTCAGAATGTTCATCTTCATGGTGCTCATGCTCAAAATGTTCATCTTCACTCGCCATTTTAGAACCTGCAAGTATACATGATAAAAAAAATAATTGATAATAAAAGCACAAGTGATAAGGTATACATGATAATAAAATAAATAATTCAAAGAATACATGCCTTTAGTATTGGTTGAGTTGTTAGTCAAGGAAAATTCCTTCAGCATGGTCTTGACGTTTATAATATTCATCGGTGTTATCATCAACATTTACACTTGGCAAACCAACTGAGAATGGACCGGAATCATCATACTTTTCGTAGTATTCTTCTTCATTTATAGGATCTACAATAAACTATCTTTTTCCATTAAGAACGACAGACCAGTTTTTATTTTCCGGGTCATCAATATAGAATACTTGTTTTGCTTGGTTTTCCATGATGAATGGCTCATCTTTGAAACCAATCTTTTCAAAATTCACCAATTTGAAACCCAACTCATCCACTGAAACTCCTTTATTGTTGTCAACTCAATTACACCTAAATATAAGAACTCGAAAATTTGTATAGTCCATTTCCCATATGTCCTCAATGACGCCGTAATATGACATCTCAGCTTCACGTGGTCTTTTATCTTTGGCACTAGCAAAATACAATGAACAAGCTTTAACAGTGACCCCACCATTTTGAACTACACTACTTTCATCTTGACGCTTTGTGTAGTATGAAAATCCGTTAATGTCAAAACCTTCATATGACATGACATCCATTTTTGTCTTCAAGGCGAGCCATTTTATGTTCTCAGCAACATTATTTGGTGATTCAGATAGTGGATTAAATACTTTCTCTTCAAACCACCTAATAAATGTTCGATTATGCTCTCTTGCAAGCCACATTGAACTGGATCACGGATGATTTCTCTTGATAAGATCATTGTGTTCTGTGATGTAGCTACTAACTTCATCGATGTTGTGTAAAATATACAAATGCGCTTGTTCCCACAACTCATGACTGATTCCTTTCACTCGTCCTCCCAGAGTTCCTTTGCCACAATAAGATCCAGTGTGATGGGATTTTTTTTTATCGCTACAAGTTTCATTGCAATTCAAAAAATCATTACAAAAGTCCATCACCTCCCTAGCCACGTAACCCTCAGCAATACTCCCTTCAGGACGATAACGATTCCGAACATCACCTTTAAAAACACTCATGTAGCGTTCAAATGGATACATCCAGTGTAAGAAAATTGGACCCAACATCTTCACCTCCCTTGTAATATGTACTACAAGATGAACCATGATATCAAAAAATGAAGGAGGAAAGTACATTTCAAGCTGACACATGGTAACAATTACATCTTTCTGTAATTTATCGAGAGTATCAGGATGTATCACTTTGTTGCATATTTCATTGAAGAAGAAACAGAGTCTTGTGATTGCAAACCTTACATGCTTCGGCAATATAGATCGAATAGACACATGTAAAATTTGTTGCATTAAGGTGTGACAATCGTGAGATTTGAGACCTATCAGTTTCAGATCCTTCATTGATACCAATCTACGAATATTAGAAGAGTATCCTTGTGGAACCTTAATATTATACAAGAACTCACAGAAATTTTTTTTCTCTTTCTTTGACAAAGTGTAACAAGTCGGTGGCAAATATGTGCGGCGACCCCTGATCTCCACTGATAAATCTTTTCTAATACCCATTAATTCTAAATCTTTTCTAGATTTGATGCCATCTTTAGTCTTTCCTGGTATGTTCAATAGCGTACCGATTATGCTATCACAAATATTTTTTTCAACATGCATTACGTCAATGCAGTGTCTAATTGCCAAAGATCTCCAATAAGGAAGATCCCAGAATATTGACCTCTTCTTGTATAGATATTTGTCACATGTGAGTGTATGACTACTTGAACTCTTTCCAAATTCATTAACAATATGTTTCACCCTATCATATACAACATGTCCTGGTATAGGTTTAGGAGCACTTCGTTCCTCAGTTGACCCATTAAAGGTTTTGCGTTGCCTTCGATAAGGATGCACTGGTGGGAGAAATCTCCGATGACCAAGATATATGATTTTACCACCATGTTTCAGTCTGATTGAATCAGTATTTTCCTCACAAACAAGACATGCTTTGTATCCTTTTATGCTATATCCAGACAAATTTCCATAAGTTGGAAAGTCATTAATCGTGCAAAATAACATAGCACACAAACTGAAGATCTCTTTACGTGAAGCATCATATGTCATAATACCTTCTTCCCATAGTTTCATTAGGTCATCAATTAGAGGTTGAAGGTAAACATCAATATCATTTCCAGGTTGCTTGGGCCCTGATATCAATGTTGACAACATCACATACTTATTTTTCATACACAACCAAGGAGGAAGATTGTATATAACAATCATAACAGGCCACGTGCTATGTTGGCTGCTTAATGTACCATAGGGATTCATTCCATCTGTACAGAGTCCAAGTCTTAGGTTTCTTGGTTCTTTACCAAATTGAGGGTATAATAAATCAATTTTCTTCCATTGTGGTGAATCAGATGCATGTCGTAGGATGCCATCATCATTGACCTTTAACTCCCCATGCCAAGACAAATTTTGTGCATCTTCTGTATTAGCAAATAAGCGTTGAAATCATGGTATTATTGGTAGATAACACATCACCTTGGCAGGAGAGCCATTTTTAGCCTTAGCTGAATTTGTAGTCTTATACCTTGACGCACCACATTTTGGACAATTTATCAAATTACTATAGTCCTTATGAAATAACGCACAATCATTTGGACATGCATGAATCTTCTTAACCTCCATTCCCATTGGGCACATTATTTTCTTTGCTTGATATGTTGAAATTGGAAACTCATTGCCTTCAGGAAGAATTTCCTTTAACAAAAACAACAGTGAAGTGAAACTCTTATCGCTCCACCAGTTTTGAGCTTTAAGAGTGTATAATCCCATCACGTCACTCAACCTCGTGAACTTAGTACAACCCTTATATAATGGGTTTTCAGCATCATGGATAATGTTTGCAAATAAAGAAGGTGGATCAATGATATTGTCCCGACAACTACGTAGCATCTCATCAATCATATCATCCTGAATTTGGTCATCTTGAATCGGTTCATCATTAACATTATCATCATTATCTATATCTTCTATGCCACAACTATTAGTATCGACATTTTCTGCTCCATAATTCAATTTTTCTCCATGCCAATACCATTCATTATAACCTTGTATGATCCCATTGCATATGACATGATTCTTAATTTCCTCACTAGTATCAACTTTCAAATTGTTACAACAATTTCTACATGGACAATATAGCCTATTTGTAGGTAGTTTCCTATGTTCCTCAGCAAATCTGATAAATTCATCAAGACCTTTGGCAAACTCTGGACTGCAACGGTTCTTGATAGACATCCAACTTCGATCCATTTTCTATATCACATTAAAATTAATTATAAAACTAACAGTTTAATATTGATACTATAATAATCTGTAAGTTTTTATTCATAGAAAGTTAATTTTATATACTAAAGTGTACCACCTATCCCATTTTTGAATATTTAATCTCACTAGTAACTGTATAATGTATGTTTAGTTTTGAAGAAAATTTCAGCAGCATTTCCCCTAAGTTCTCCAAGTACACCGATGTAAATGGCAAATAACCACTCACATATGTACCCAGAGAACAAATGGAGAAATCCTACTGAAATAATCTACAAAACTAAACATACATTATACAGGTACATCCTAAGTGAGATTAAAATATCCAAAAATACTCCCAAACCGGGGACTATCCAAAGTTTACTCCTAATGAGTAAATTTTGAACGGGTTTCTAAGTTAATATATAAATGCATTATTTTCATATTTATATATTAAGTTAAACATCATGCATCAACCCTAAAGTGTCAATCTAAGAGTATACATGTCTAATCTAGTATTAATTTCTAAAATTTATATAATGATTACATATGAAAAAAGACGCATGTTTTTATTATTGGGTTATCAAATCATATAAAATGCAAAATACTTGTACAAATTAGCAAAGTAAGGCCGTTTCCAACAGTCCAAAGATTGAAATCATTATAATATTTAGAACTATTTGTGAACATTACAACAAATATGATTAAAACATTTATAGATCAAACATAAATAAGTTCCAGGTCCATCTCAGTCGACAATTAGTCGACCGAGAGCACACCTGCGCGCAGTGTCCAGGTCCACTCTCGGTCGACAAATTGTCGACCGAGAGTGGACCTGGACGCTGCGCGCAGGTGGGCTCTCGGTTGACTAATTGTCGACCAAGATGGACTTGGAAGCAACAATGGCGGCGGGCGGGAATGAAGGGGAACAAGGAACGAAGGAAGCTCGAACTTAATTGGAAATGGCAGCGAGCTTCGTGGAGGAAGAGAAGAACTTCACGGAGAGGCGGCGACCTTCGTGGAAGAGTGGAAGGCGGCGACGGCGAGATTCACGGCAACAAAGAGCTTCACAGCAACGAAAAGCTTCACGGCAACGACGGGCTTCATGGAGGAAGAGTGAAGGCGGCGACGACGAGCTTCACGATCCTCTTCGTGGCGACGACGAGCTTCACGATCCTCTTGGCAGCATGGAGAGGCGGCAACAGCTTCACGGAGAAGCGTTCGCAGTAACGGCGGAATGACAAAGTGAAAAAGGGTTTCGCGGCGCCGCGGGAGAGAGATTAAAAAGAGAAAAGGGTTTTGCGGGAGGAAGAAAGACTAAAATTTCGGATTTTTGCACGGAGCAAAAAATTGTAGCGTCGGTTAACAACCAAAACCGACTCTACAGATAAACGGTGCCCGTGTCGGGTTTTTTAATAACAATCAAATGCAAACTCGGTCGATGAATTTGTCGACCGAAAAGACCTATAGGTTCGGTTATTAGGTAAAACCGACGCTACAAGTGATAATACAAAGAAATTTGGCTCATTTCGGTCGACGATTTTTCGACCGAGAAGGAGAAAGATTTCCTTCGTACAAGCACCTCTAGGGTCGGTTTTTTTGTATAACTGACCCTAAGGTGCTTATACATGTGTGAAAAACTAAATTGGATATTGTCGGTCGACAATATTGTCGATCGAGACCCCCTATAGGGTCGGTTATTAGAAAAACCGACCCTAGAGGTGCTTCTAAGAAAGAAATCTGGCTTCATTCGGTCGACAAATTCGTCGACCGAATGTGTGTCAGTCGACAAATTTGTCGACCGAAGATGCGTGAAAAATTGGTTCAAAAATTCATGTCGGTCGACAATAATTGTCGACCGGGGAGCGTTTTAGAGTCGGTTATAAAGGAAAAACCGACCCTATAGGTGCTTATACATGTGAAATATGCCTCTATCTTGGTCGACAAATTCATCGACCGAGGAGCTCTAAAGTGCTTCCACAACCCTAATAATGATGTTATGTGAAACTTTAATATATGGTGATGTCGTATGAAACCCTAATATGGGATAATGTTATGTGAAACCCTTATATGGAATGATATTATGTGAAACCCTAATATGGAAATGTTATGTGAAACCTTAATATAGGGTGGTGTTGTGTAAAAATCCTAATATGGGATAATGTTATGTGAAATTTCAATATGGGATGATGATATGTGAAACCCTAATTGATAAAGATGGGAAACTCTAAGCCTAATGAGGGAATAGAGATGTTATTTTTGTATTGCATGATGTTGATATGAAATTGATATGGTTGATATGAAATTGAGATGATTGTGTAACAAATATCCTGAATACCTTGGTCAGATGACCTGAAGGTAATAGTTACCTGATAAGTGATAACCATGTTTAGTGATGAACTAAGGGTTTGAATACCCAGAATCAAAAAATGTGATGATGGTGTAATTGAGGGATGTGAATTCCCAACAATGAGACAAAAGATTGAGATCCCAATGCTTTATAACATTTTGAAAAGTACTAAACTCTATTCAAAAATTCTGTCGGTCGACTATTTGTCGACCGAAAGAGCTCTAGGGTCGGTTATAAGGAAAAACCGACCCTAAAGTCATCCTCGGTCGACAATATTGTCGACCAAATTTGTCTCGGTCGATAATATTTTCGACCGAGATTAACCCTGTTTCAATGTTTTAAATTAAGTACCAAGTGTGTGTGTATGAGATTAACTAAGTGATACTTTGTCAAATTTAGCCATAATTTATTTTTCAATCATTTGAAATAACAATATTCTCAAATAACATGTATATGTCCAAATGAATCCATGGAAAACACTTTTATTCATAACAATTTAATGCCCATACACTTTATAAGATGAAACATGACATACTTGCTTTATAAAAAGATATACATCACATCATTACAAAGATATCTCATAATCTCACTGGAAAGACCGAAGGATTACATCAATGTCTGGGTCTTTTCCAAGAAAGGGCTCAGCTCGATAATATTTGACCAGTGTCTGCCACTCCAAGGCACCTGTCATGGTTAAGGCATAAGCCTCCAAGAAGGTGGGAACACGATCAAAGCGAAAGTTGGCAGCAATGTCTTGAAGTTGAATTGGAGAAAATTGAGTATGTGTGAGATCAGGAGATGGTGGAGGTGGAATTTGATAGTAGTTGTAGGAAGGATTGTATGGATTTATCATGCCAGGATTAAGGGAATAGGGATATTCATTAGGCTGGTTAGGAGAAAGAGATTGCATCCTTTGGTATAAATAAGTCATGCCATGGTGATTATAATCCAATTGCTTACTTAGGTGATATTGGGAGCCAGCAATGTATGTCAAGGTATTTGTAATAGGATCATGGGGTAGGTTGGTAGGAGGAGGTGGTGGAGGTATGTCTTGGGTGGATGTCTCCCCTTCAGTCCTAGCCCTTTTGTGGCCCAATTCGATTCCCATCTTTTCCACCATATTTTTACTTATCTTTTGGGGCTTTCTATCCCATGTGTAACCTAAGTCATCCTCAATATTCTTCTTAAGAAAATGTTGAGTGATTTGGCATACAAGGACAGCATAAGGTGGATTGCCAGAAAACTCAAGCATATTCTTAAGGATGACACGAATAAAGTTTATTGGAATACCTTTGAGAATGACATAGATAAGGTACATACTAAAGGTGGGTACTTCAGATTTGTTTGCTCTAGGATGGATATTGGTGGCAACAATGAGATTTATGATCCTAGCTTTAGGTTTTAAATTTATGGCATAATAGGTACCCCTATCTTCATGACAAGTCGTATTTGATTGAAATATGGCTCTTTTGACATCACTAAGGCTAGTTGTAGTGTCATCTTGGGAGAGTTTGTTGAGTGGATTTCCTCTAGTAAGATCAATACAATTTTTATATTTATTCTATATCTATGTCAAGCATATCAAGAATACCCTCCTCAGTAAAATGGAATCCATACCCACCAACCATAGAGGAGAAGGAATCATGTTCAGGATGTTCGGCTAAATTGGCATAGAATTCATTAACTACTTTGGAGGAGTAGGAATGGAAGGAGGGATTTAGAAAATCAGTCAAATGTTGCACCTCGAAAAGTTCCTCCAAATCAACAATGCTTTGGAAGTCCATGACGTCGACTAGCCGTCGTGGAAGAGGAGTTTTTGACGAGAGCCTGAGGTAGCGGTCTCCTGCAGCTGCGTCGATGAAAGGGATGTCGTTGATGAACGACAACGTTGAAGAGACTGTCCTTCCTTTCGTACCTGCAACTTGCTTCTTTCCGTGCGTAGATGATGAAGCCATTTCGTTGCTTTGAAATGGAGAAATAGCAAGAAAGAATTGGATGTAGAGAAGCTGAAGATTTTCACAAGAATACACTAGAGAGGAGCTAGAGAAGTGAGAATGTGAAGGTGTGAAGAAATGGATCGTTTTGGGTGCTATTTATAGAAAAACAGAGTCAATTTCGGTCGACAATTTGTCGACCGACGCCCGAAACAGTCGTTTTCTGGATCGTTCTCCTGGTCGGCCAACTGTCGTATTTATAGCCGTTACGACGGTTGATTTTTTTAGCCGTTACGACGGTTGATTTTTTATCCATTACGACGGTTGATTTTCTAGCCGTTCCTCGGTCGATAAATTCGTCGACCGATATGTTACGGCCGACAATTCGTCGACTGAGATTGAGCCAGATTTCATTCGCTTAAGTACCTCTAGGGTCGGTTTTTAGGAAAAAACCGACCCTAGAGGTACTTATTCATGTGTGAAATACTAAACTGGATCCTAGTTTATCTTGGTCGACAATATTGTCGACCGAATGGACTTCTAAGGTCGGTTATAAAGAAAATGCCGACCCTAAACGTTGCTTATACACTTGAAAATTGACTCCTAATCGGTCGAAAAATTTGTCGACCGAGAAATGCTATAAGGTCGGTTATAAGTGCAAATCCGACGCTAGAGGTGCTTATACATGCGTGAACTATCCGGATCCAGAATAGATATCGGTCGACGAATTTGTCGACCGAGAAAGAGCCAGATTTCCTTCGCATAAGTACCTCTAGGGTCAGTTTTAAGGAAAAAACTGACCTTAGAGGTACTTATCGGTCGACAAATTTGTCGACCGAGTGAGTCGGTCGAAATATTGGTCGACCGAGGAAGGCTCTAAGGTCGGTTATAAGTGCAAATCTAATGCTTATACATGCATTAACTATCTGGATCCAGAATAGATATCGGTCGACGAATTTGTCGACCAAGAAGGCCTTTAAGGTCAGTTTTGTAAGAATAACCGACCTTAGAGGTGCTGAACCGAGGAGGACTGTAAGATCGGTTATAAAGAAAAACTGACCCTATAGGTGCTTGTATATGTGAAATTCAGCTCTTATTCGGTCGACGAATTTGTCGACCGAGGAGCCCTTTAGGGTCGGTTATAAGGTAAAAATGATGCTATAGATCGAGGTGCGAAACCAAAATCAAGCAAATTTTTGCCGCTGGAAAAATTTTCTATAAGGTCGCTGATTTTAGAAAAACTGACCCTATAGAGATGTATTACAAGGTTGGTTATTTTAAAAAAAATGACTCAAATGGTCTTAAGTGGTGCCCGCATTTTTTATAGACATATAAGGTTGGTTATTTGGAAAACCGACCCTATAGAGATACACTACAAGGTTGGTTATTTTAAGAAAAGTGACCCAAAAGGTCTTAAGTGGTGCCCACGTTTTTTGTAGACATATAAGGTCGGTTGTTTGGAAAACTGACCCTATAGAGTTACACTACAAGGTCAGTTTATTTAAAAAAAACGACCTAAGAGGTCTTAAGTGGTGCCCACATTTTTTTAGACATATAAAGTCGGTTATTTGGTAAAACCGACCCTACATGTAGTGATGTTATAACCAATTTCTGTACTAGTGAATGGTGTGGAATGATGTTGGGAAGTGGATGGAAGGCTTGGAAATGAGGGTTTTAGTGGTGGAAATGGTGAAATGGAGTTGGAATGGCTAAGGGGTGAAAATGGGGAGCTAGGAGGTGGTGGAAGGTATCTCACCTCAACCTACATCCACCATTACCCTATATATAGGTGTGGGGGAAGCAATAGGTCAATTAGGAGTAGATTGGGTAGTATAGTGGCAAAAATAGCTAGGTTTTGTGAGTAGCACGGCCATGGTGGATTACCATGGCCGTGGTGGGTAGAGGTGAGCATGGTCGTGGTGGGGTAGAATGATTGTGGGAATTAAAATGGAGATCATAGGTTGAGGTGGTGAAATGGAGGTTGGTAGCATGGTCGTGCTGGGCAACACAGTTGTGGTGAGGGCTAGCTTGAACGGTCGTGGTGGGGTAGAATGATTGTGGGAATTAAAATGTGGAGATCATAGGTTGAGGTGGTGAAATGGAGGTTGGTAGCATGGCTGTGCTCGGTAGCACAACTGTGGTGAGGGCTAGCTAGAACAGTCATGTTGGGTAGCACGACCGTGGTGGGTGAGGTAGATGGAGGTCGTGGTGTAACACCATGCCTGTTCTTTTGTGTTGTAGTACGTCCGTGCTAGGTGGAACGATCGTGGTGGCTGTCCCTTGCATGACCATTCCTATGGCACAACCGTGGCACTGTTTGCATCTGCATTTGGGCTGGATTCTTCCGATTTTCTTAGACATCTTTGCTTCTATGGAGTCTTTGGTCACTAGGGGTAGGTTGAGGGAGCATCTGACTTTAATTTTGGTCTCTCTAAGGGTAGAGAAAACCTAGGATCACATTTTCTCTCTCTTTTCCATCAAGCATGGTCCAAATGCCTAAAATCATGCAAATAATGTCCATAAGTGCATTTTACACAAATATGCATATCAAGGAAAATAACATGTAATCTAACAGACATAGATGTGATTGAAATGCACTATGACACAACATGAAGCCCTAAAATAGGGCTGAATCACCACCCCAAACTTGAAACATACTTGTCCTCAAGTATGCTCAAACTTAATCTCTCTACAATTTTTCCACAATTAAGAAATGACAAATGCAATGTAAAGGATGATTATTGCTTAATGGGATCAATAGTGACTAAGTACATGCATTACATCCTCTCCCTTCTCCTTGTTTCACAAACCTATCATGAAAAGAGCACAAAGCATATGAACTTCAAATATAGTGCATAAAACACACAAGCTATCCATATTTTTTTCATGTAGTTCCTGGTTGACCGTTTTGATGATGGCGTTAATCAAGGATGACTAGGAATGATGTTTCACCTTCATGCTTTCAACCTTATGTTTCAAATCACATCAAATGACCCATGTGACTCTGGAAAAGGGTGAAATGAGCTAGGTTTAATGTTTCCTAGCTCAATGGGTATGAAAATGGAAGAATTGATTGTGGTAAGATTTGAGAGTACTATTACATAGAGCACTCATATTTTCTTTATATAGATGCTCTTAAACAGGAGCATATTTTATTTTCTTTTTGCATTTTTTTCTTTTCTTTTTCTTTGCCCTTGGAGTAGATAGGGCATATGGTGATGAGAGTGAAGTGGTGAGATGTAGATGTGGCCACCCCAAACTTTTAGAGGTGGCCACAATTGATATGTGAACTTTGGCATCCTTTCATGAGGCAGAGGGGTAAGAAGATGGTGAGTGAATAGTCAGGTCAAAGAGGGGTCACTGGCATGATTCTCAACATAAGTTATCCTGCATGAAAATTAATCCAACAATATCACACCACATGAATAAAAAACCTAAAATTGATACTTCTACCAAGTGATTTCATAGGCACTAAACACTCATAGCTTGCTCAAGTCACAATTCAACCAAATCATTCACAAACACAAGAGAGGTGATGCACATGTAAAAAGTCAAGAATTGATACCATTTAGCAGTAAACAATGATAATTCACTTGCATTTGTCAAAGGTCATCATTTTTATCCAAAAAGTAGAGATTGGGTTGAAACACACTTTTAGACAAGAAATCTCAAATTTGGGAAAAATTGCCCAAAATAGTACTAAGTTGCCTTCAATAACATCTAAGCCTATATTATTAAATTTAAACAGGAAATAGGCAAATCCTAGCTAAAACATGCATAAATTACCAAAAAATCTAGCTAAAACATGCATAAATTACCAAAAAATCTACATGATATGCACTGCATGGCAAAAAGAGTTTTTTTTGAAAATTATGCAAAAATGATAAAACTACATGGAATGCAAAATATGCAAAGAAATAATGATGACTAGACTAGATAGCAAGGGTAAGGAAGAAAAAGTAAATGTAGCACGTGAATTGCGAAGTGAAACTAGGGCATACATGCCCTACCACCCCAAACATTTGAATCATGTTTTCCTCAGCATGATCCTAGAGTTTAGGATGATAGGTTTGACAATCATGGCTCTCTCAGGGGATCTAGTGGTGCTCCTCCATGTGGTGGAGGGTAGGTGTAGTACCTTCCGTAGTAATCTTCCTATGGTGGGGGATAGGTCTCCTGATATCTTGAAATGGATCCCCACCAGTCTTCCCCCCATTGGGGGTTTCCCTGCACCTAGGCATTCTGGGACTGATACAAATGATTGATCTGATGGTGCATCTACTGATGATCTAACCATAATGCATTCTGTGTCCTCTGAAAATCCTCATGTTTCTATAGTATCCTATCCTACGTCACCCGAATGCCCTCCAGCTGTACATGAATGGTGGCCTTGTCATATGCATTCACTGAGGGCTATTGTGGCTCTGACGCTCCTATCCTTTCCTCTTGTTGTCTCACTCGTCATGCTAATCTATCTTCCACTTCCCGTCTCTTCTCAGCTTCCTATGAAGGCTCTCCTAGACCCTCTTTCAATATCACCTTAGGGATACCATCCCCTATGGGATGGTCCTCCTCATATCTCCTCAATCTCTCCAAAAAATCTTGAGTGGGTCCAAATTGTTCCATGAGGGGTGTAATATGGTAGGGCAACTCTAAGGAGACTCTTGGGTATGGTGGGATGATTTGGTAAATGATCCTCTGCTCCACAATGGTGATCATGGAAGAGAGGGATAAGTAGTACAAGTCAACCAATTTTTCTCCATATGCCTCTGTGTATCCTATCATATCATGTCCCAGGGTAGTGGCTATAGACGTCACAATCTCTCCCGTTACAAATGGATTTGTTCTCTTGGAAGGGATTGTCTTCAGATGCTCAATCAGTAACGCTCCAAGGTTTACGTGCTTCCCCTTAATTGACCAACCAAGTACAAATACATCCTTCTTTGTACAACTGCCCTGGTTTTCATACTTGCTGAAGATGGTGTTCGCCAACACCTTCTGAACATAGTGGAGGAATGGATTGTGAATGGAACTTGTGATACACTGTTCGAACAAAATGTCATTAACTAAGTGAAAGCGATCATTAACAGCAGATTACTGAAAATCATTAAAAATTAAAACCATTTACAAAGAGATCCAAACACAAGAAAACTCATTTATCAAGAACCAATGTATTTTATTTACATCCTAGTTCATAAGTACATATCCTATACTATACATTCTCGAGGATTACAAGCATCAACTACTATGTTAAAACTATACACAGTTAGCATAAGAACCTCAAGGCATCAAGCCAAAATCTCATATCGATTCATTAAAGTACTAATTACCAACTCTGAGGACCTGAGAGTACAGAGACGACACATAGGACTCAAATCTATAAGAAAGGACAGTCAGTATCTCCACCTAAGATGTTACTGTTATCCCTAATGCAACTATCCTTTTCCTACTGTATGATTTCTACCTCTTTGTCTGCGTCAACCTAAAAATGTTGGATCCCACGGGGGTGAGACAATTGAAATTGTCCCAGCAAGAGATTTAACTCTCTTCCAGAAACATTATTATTGTAGATACACATTATAAAACTGAGAAGAGGATAAGCAGTTTAGAACATGCTCATATTTTAAAGCATTGCAACTATATATGATAGAGAAATACATCATCTATTCTCTTTATAAGGAATAGGAAACACATGTATATCATTTACCCATCACACTATATCAACATCTCAAGCTTATCCTGTGATACTCATTATCATGGTATGTAATCCATGAATCATTCTCATTTCTATATGTTAGCCTCAGCCAATCTACTAACCATATATTGAATTGTACCAGTCATGTGAGTATACATCATCATATTTTGTCCAGGCATTAGACTATGCCAATCCTGTGCAACCATTTTAGGCATTGGGTTATGACCAATCATGTGACATTATTCCAGGCATTGGGTTATGATCAATCCTATGACATTATTCCATGCATTGGGTTATGACTAATCCTGTGACATTATTCCAAGCATTGGGTTATGACCAATCCTGTGAAATTATTCCAAGTATTAGGTTATGACCAATCCTGTGCAATTATTCTAGGTATTGGGTTATGACCAATCATGTGCAATTATTCCAGGTATTGGGTTATGACCAATCATGTGCAATTATTCCAGGTATTGGGTTATGACCAATCCCGAGCAATTATTCCAAGTATTGGGTTATGACCAATCCTATGACATTATTCTAGAGATTGGGTTATGACCAATCCTGTGAAATTATTACTGAATACCACATCACCTTTACTAGGTATCAAACCTTGGCCAAGCCATCATACTTATTCACATCCTTTATGTAATTCCAGTATTCCTCTTATCACCTTTAAGCTTATTCAAATCACTATAGCCCTTATTTGGCTATAAGCATTAAGCATGCATGATTAAGATTTTATTATTATTATTATATCCATTTATTATTATTATTATGTTTCTAAATTTTCATTTCCTAGTTTATTTGAACATTATCATTTCTTACATGAAACTTTTATAAACATCTAGTTACCTCTTACCAGGCAACAACTATTCACATGGCTCACAAGGCCCATTAAACATCTTTTCACCTTTCACTATGCAACAACTATTCACATGGCTCACAAGGCCCATTAAAGATCTTGTCACCTTTCACTAGGAAACAACTATTCACATGGCTCACAAGGCCATTAAACATCTTGTCACCTTTCACTAGGCAACAACTATTAGGGTTAGGGTTTCCCTTTATAGCCGAATAGGATTTCAAGTTCATATTATTAATTCAAACCCTAATTCATTTCTCCACACATCTAGGAGCATACATTTACATCATAAGTATTCAATTATACATATTTATTCTCATCTTTTATCATTAAATGATAATCAACACAAAGTATGAGTTTCTCTCTCATCTTCTTTAGGATATTGACTACATCATACTTTGTTATCTTGGATTAACCCTTTCTCAAGGTATGTAAGCCTACACTTATCAAAGTGCATTACATATCAATGTAACAATTATCCTGACACACTTTATATGTTACTCATCCAAGTATATTGGATTTAGGGTACATCAAGGTGTATCAACCTTGAGGTGCTGAATGTGATATCTATCATTTCTTGATGTATCACTTCCCTCATCACTTGTAACTTATTTAAGTTCATCAACTTATCTTGTGTTAGGGTATTTCCCGTCCTAATACTTTTATGCACCAGTTCATCACATTTACCATGTAATGTATTGGTCATAAGTCACTCATTTGAAGTATTCAACAGTTATCAATAATATGGTCTCATCTCGGGTGAAGGTATTATTGATATAAGGTTATCCATTATCAACCACTTTAGGTGTTTCACCTACCAATACATTATTCACTATTCCATTATTAGGAATAGAGTCCCCCTCTTTATCAATTAGCATTTTACATAACATCACCCTATATTAGGGTTTCACGTAGCATTGCCCTATATTAGGTTTTCAAATAACATCACCATGTATTAGGGTTTCACATAACATCACCCTATGTTAAGGTTTCACAACCCATTACCCAAAATTAGGGTTAGGGTTTCTCATCTTTATCAATTAGTTAGGGTTTTATGATTGTCTCCTTAATCCAAACCCTAACTCAGTGCTTCCACATATCTTGGAGCACATAGCATTATTAAAGTATTAAACCATACTTGTCATTATTCAAGGTACTAGGAACACACATCACCATCATACAATATTCAATTGACTTAACCTTTCACTAAGTACATACACCTATGCTTATCATAGTGTATTGCATTAGTTACTTTCATAGGCATCAAATGATATTCATTTTAATTATACTAATCACCTAAGTGCCTTAGAGGTACTTTCATTGAAATCAATCTTAAGATACTCTTCAACCATTTATGGGGTTATTGTACTTACATGGATTGAATCAATTAGACCTTCAAATGGTCTTGTACCAATTGACCCTCCAAACAGTCTTGGAATTACTTGACCTTCAAACGGTCTTGAGGTCACTTGACCTTCAAACGATCTTGATGACCGTTAGACCTTAAACGGTCTTGGTTCAATTGAATCTCCAAACGGTCTTGAATCTTTTATACCTCCAAACGGTCTTGAGGTACTTGACCTCCAAATGGTCTTGAGGTGATTGACCTCCAAACGGCCTTGATCCAAATTCTTCAAATGATCTTGCCCTAATTTCTTTAACCTGTTATGAAACTGTTTGATTTAAATATTAATTAACTCCAAACAGTTTAATATTGTTTGGCCCTCAAACGGGCTGGGACCAAATGGTCCTCAAATGGTCTAAGACCGTTTGGTCAATTCATCTTGCAACCGTTTAACCCCAAATTAGGGTTTTCACAATCAATCAATTTAGGGTTTGCACTTATTGAACCATCCAACATTGAGACCATTGAAAGTTGATCAAAATGTAACCCTTGGATCTCCATCCATCCATGACTCCACTTGACCTCAAACGGTCTTGAGACTGTTTGACCTCAAACGGTCTTGAGACCATTTGACCTCAATCGGTCTTGAGATCGTTTGCCCTCAAATGGTCTTGAGATCATTTTCCCTCAAACGGTCTTGAGACCATTTGGTCCATTCCACGTTGAAAATGTTTGAATCAATTTAGGGTTTCTACAATCAATCGATTAGGGTTTGTAATCAATGGATCATCCATCACTGTAACCATTGCGATTAGATCAATTGGAACCATTGGATCTTCATCCATCCATACCGGCAATTGACCCCAAATGGTCTAGAGATCGTTTGACCTCAAACGGTCTTGAGACCGTTTGCCCTCAAACGGTCTTGAGATCGTTTGATCACCAAACGATCTTGAGACCATTTGGTCATCAAAATTGAAAATTGTTTGTTCATGATATTTATTGAGGTGTGTGCTAAGATGACATCATCATCTTCAAGATTCAAACCTTCTAAAATTACTGTGATTCTTATGGTGATTTCATCAGCTAATCAAAATAAATTTTGGGAAAGAAGATAGATTCAACATATGATGAAGAAGCGAAATCAATAATAACATTTAAGGGTTCAAGTTATATAACCGACCTTCAAAGTTGAATCCAAGCTTCTAGCTTCACGTCTTTAATGGTGAATGAAACTTACTCAACTTCCCAAGGTCCGTGCTCAAGTCTTTGAGTGAAAAGAATAGCTAAAGTTGAAGATTGAATGGAGAAAAGAAGAAAATAAGCATTGAATTTCGATTTCCACCATGAAATCAAGGTTGAATATGATTAAGGAGCTCACAGACAGGTTGGGGTACATCCTCCTGTTGCTCATAAGCTCCCTTGTGCTCAACCAAATCAAGCAAAGAAATAAAAGTTGAAAAAGCCTTTCATGTGGGTGAAAGAATGGAGTGTATATAAGGGAATTTCAAGAGAGAGAAAGTGTTATAAAAATCCTTCAATTCCCTAAATTGGTGCCACTTATCCCCTTCACTTCCTTGCATACGAAGCCTGTAGGGTTTTAGAGGAGGCGGAGAAGCAGCGGAAACAAAAATTTTCTCCCCAAAACCCAGAACGAAAGGAATCGTGTCAACGTCTATATAATAGGAAATATGGTTTGTGAATCATACCTTGTCCCGAGGCTTGCTCGGTGATAGTACCTCACGCCTTGCACGGTCTTCACCTCCGGTCTTGGACAGTGTCTGTGCAGCTCCTGGTCGCACCGGGACTGAAAACTCCTCCTACCGGACTATTGGATGACAGTTGTCCTCCTGAGCGGCAGTGACCTCCCATCTCTGAAGTAGTCTACACGGACCCTGGAACTCCACACTCCTTGTCCCATAAGGAAGTGAAAAGATTCACACCCTCCTGTTGACGTACTAGTCGCCAACACACTCTCCTGCTGCCAATTGCAACTACAGTTGTCTTTCCCTTGTTGCACCTCCCTTTAAGGGAAGCACTTGCTCGGGCTCTCTCTCGGTTACCAAAACCAGAGAGAACGACAACTTTGTAGAGCAACCAACTTGCACTGAGTTGTACTCTGAGAAGCCCCCAATACCCCTATATATATAGGCGGGTCATGGGACAGGGTTCTCTATCCCCGGCAATGTGGGACTAAAAGCAGGAGTAGAAGGGTTCGAGATTTTCCACAAAAGCAACCAACTCGCAACCTGAACCGATCGGTTCACAAGTGAACCGGTCGGTTGGGGACCTGAACCAGTCGGTTGGAGCACCAACCAATCGGTTGGGACACCTCAGCCGGTCGGTTCACAAGTCAACCGATCGGTTGGTGGTCCTGGTCGATCCCGGATTGACTTTCCTTCTTTTGTTTCCAATTGGTATCGAATACCAATCCTTGTTCCAATCAAATTGGACAAGTGAAATGCAAGGAATCTCACCAATCCTACTTTCCCAAGTTGCTCGGTTGCACCAGTTGAACCGATCAGTTCAACACTTGAACCGCTCATTTCACTTTGTGCATGAGCCGATCAGTTCAACAATTGAGCCGACCGGTTCAACAACCTTAGCCGACCGGTTCATCACATGAACCGATCGGTTGGGAGTGCAGGTTGTGCAGAATCTATCAAATGCGATTTCAATCAATCTGATACTCCAATCAATGCGTCCAACACCTTGAACATTATGATATTGAGCTATCGATTAATTGAGTGTTTAATCGAACTACTAAACTCCTTTAGTAATCAATCTAAACATTGCTTGTGGATAAAACTCCTCTTCCAGGTTAAATCCTATACGTGTGACCTGCATGTCCATTTCACATTGGCAGTGAAAGTCCATAACACTTATGACTTCACAAGCAAAGAGCGGTGCCTAGTCACACATCAGTGCTACCCAAGTGAAATAGAAAGTTGGAGAATAACTTTTAATCCTACAATCCGTGAATGGTGTTATAGTGAATGTATAATTCCTTTGTCACTGATATCCAGAATGAACTTGAGGCATATAACAGTCATCCTGTCAATGTTCATTCATTTCCTTGATCTCAGAGTAAACCGAGTGAGATGTGTGTGACATCAATATCACATATTAATTCACACGTGCATGTGCATGCCTTTCTCAATCCTACTCATCAAGTGGCCAAGGATATCAAACTCCCTCAGGAGGGACAAATACCATATCTATCACTCACCCCTCAAAAGCCACATGTGTCAAAGCCACCCAATCATCACCTTTATAACAACCCATGTTTCAGGACTGCATTTGATGATGTCAAAGTGTACCCAACGACATGTGTTGAGTGTAGTGATTTCAGGTCTAAGAATCACACTCACCACCATCACTGTGAGAGCTGACTGTGACTTCCAAGTCATGGTTCCATGTGTCACTCTCACGGTGGGTCTGTCCGGTACCTTATTCTCTAACAAGTACCTATGTGCTTGGTTTGATGTCACCATATTATGACTAATGAGATTCTGTCATCAACCAACACACAATCTAGTCTTCAGTGTTATTGATGTCTATGGTTATTTCCACAAGAACAACTGACTAGGGACCGAATAAGAATGTATACTCTTAACATCTGTATGATCTCATCGTTTAGGTCCTTAACCTAAAAGCATACGTCATTGAGTCAAAACATTCTTTAGACATCTATTATGTTACACCATCATCTCAGAAACAGTTTAAACATATAGATCGGAAATTGTCTTTATTATTATTCAAATCATTTACAAAGTATCCCATTACAATCATCACATGACTTGCTCTATGGGCATACATACCAACAGACTCCCACTTGCACTTAGAGCCAGTCACCAAGGAATCGTAGTCCTTGTGACCTAGCATGACCATCATGCTTCTATTGAGAAAGGGCCTAAGTCAGTGGATCAACTATGGTGTCTTCAGTTGGTACTTTGCAAATCTTCACATCTCCTTACTGTACGATCTCTCGTATGAGATGGAAGCGCCGCAGTATGTGCTTGGACCGCTGATGTGATCTGGGCTCCTTAGCCTGTGCAATAGCTCCATTATTGGCACAATAAAGATCAATTGCATCACAGCTACTGGGAACTACACCAAGTTCAAAAATGAACTTCCTAATCCACACAACCTCCTTTGCTACATGCGAAGCAGCAATATACTCAACCTCTGTAGTAGAATTGGCAACTATTTCTTTCTTGAACTCTTCCAACTCACAGCTCCATTATTAAGGCAAAACACAAATCCTTTTGCGATCTGTAATCATCTTTATTGGTTTGGAAGCTTGCATCGGTGTAACCCTTTACAACCAACTCTTCCTCGCCGCCGTAAACAAGAAACTGATCCTTAGTCCTTCGCAAGTACTTGAGGATGTTCTTCACAGCTATCTAGTGAGCATCCTCGGGATCGGACTGGTACCTGCTCGTCATGCTGAGAGCATACGGGACATCTGGGTGTGTGCACAACATAGCATACATGATGGATCTGATGGCTGATGCATATGGGATCCCATTCATACACTCCCTCTCTTCACAAGATTGGGGACATTGAGCTTTAGAGACGGTGACTCCATGTAGCATGGGGATGTTGCCTCTCTTTGAGTTCTCCATGCTGAACCGCTTCAGCACCTTGTCAATGTGCATGCTCTGACTTAGTCCGAGAAGCCTTCTAGATCTATCTCTATAGATCTTAATTCCTAGAATATAGGATGCTTCTCCTAAGTCCTTCATTGAGAAAGTTTTCCCAAGCCAAGTCTTTACCTTCTCTAAGGCTAAGACATCATTCCCCATCAAAAGAATGTCATCCACATATAATATGAGGAATGTGGTCGAGCTCCCACTAACCTTCTTGTACACACAAGGTTCATCTTCATTTTGAATAAAGCCAAACACTTTGACTTCTTCATCAAATCGAAGATTCCAACTCTGAGATGCTTGCTTCAATCCATAGAATGACCTTTGCAGCTTACAGACTTTATTGGCATTCTTTGGATCTACAAAACCTTCAGGCTGTGTCATGTACACATCCTCATGTATATTCTCGTTAAGGAATGCGGTTTTAACATCCATATGCCAAATCTCATAGTCATAATAAGCTGCAATAGCAAGCATGATCCTGATGGACTTAATCATGGCAACTGGAAAAAAGATTTCGTCATAGTCAACACCTTGAACTTGTCGAAATCCCTTTGCAACCAATCTGCCTTTATAAGTTTGCACATTGCCATCCATGTCGGTCTTTTTCTTAAAGACCCATTTGCACCCTATGGATTTTACCCCTTCGGGTGGTTCCACCAAAGTCCATACTTTGTTGGAGTACATGGATTCCATCTCGGATCTCATGGCTTCAAGCCATTTCTCAAAATCTGGTCCCTCCATAGCCTCTACGTAGGTAGTTGGATCATCACCTATGATCAACTCACCACCTTCCTGAGTCACAAGGTATCCAAACCTCTCAGGTTCAAGGCAGGTCCTACTAGATCTAAGAGGTCCTTGTGTTACCTGAGGAGATTGAGATTCCACAACACATTGTGAATCTGCATTTTCCTCTAGTACATCTACCGGTTCTATGTTTTCTTGTTGGGCTTAAACTTCTTCAAGCTCTATATTCCTCCCACTGCTTCCTTTGGAAATAAATTCCTTCTCTAGGAACACATCTATCCTGGAAACAAACACTTTGTTGTCAGTAGGGTGGTATAAGTAATATCCCCTTGTTTCCTTGGGATATCCAACAAAATAACATTTATCAAATTTGGGTCCAAGCTTATCAGGAAAAATTTTCTTGACGTAAGCCTCACAACCCCAAATCTTCAGAAAAGACAAATCGGGACGCTTCCCAGTCCATATCTCATATGGTGTCTTTTGAACTAATTTAGATGGTACACTGTTAAGTGTAAACACGGCGGTTTCAAGAGCATGACCCCAGAAGGAAATCGGAAGATCAGCAAAACTCATCATTGATTGCACCATATCCAAAAATGTGCGATTCCTTCTTTCAGACACACCATTATGCTGTGGTGTTCTAGGCGGAGTCCATTGTGATACAATACTACGGGCTCGCAGAAGGTCCTCAAACTCTTGGCTCAAGTATTCTCCACCTCAATCGGAATGAAGTGCCTTGATACTTTTACCAAGCTAGTTTTGTACTTCATTCATGAAATCCTTAAACCTTTCAAGGGTTTCTGACTTATGCTTCATCAGGTACACATAGCCATACCTACTGAAATCATCAGTGAAGGTAATGAAGTACTGATACCCATTTCTGGCATTAGTTCTAAAAGGCCCACATACATCAGTATGTATGAGTCCTAATAGATCACTAGCTCTCTCACCTTTACCTGAAAAGGGAGTCTTGGTCATCTTGCCCAACAAACAAGATTCACATGTCTCTATTGATTCATAATCAAAAGAGTCTAGATAACCATCTTTATGGAGTCTAGAAATGCACTTCTCATTTATGTGCCCTAGACGACAATGCCAGGGATATGTTTTGTTTGAGTCATTGAGTTTTTTCTTTTTGGTGTTTATGTTGTATACACTTGTCTCCAACTCTATCAAGTATAGACCATAAGACATAGGGGCACTTCCATGAAAGATCCCATCTTTAGAAATGGAACACTTTCCATTCTTAATAAGAAATTCAAATCCATCTTTGTCCAAACAAGAGACAGAAATGATATTCCTATTTATGTCAGGTACATAATAGCAGTTCTTCAACTCTATTATTAGCCTACTAGGTAGAGTTAACTCATAGGTTCCTACGGCACTGGCGGCAACTCTTGCCCCATTGGCAACACGTAGTTCAACCTCGCCTTTCCCCAAAGGCCTACTTCTCTTAAGATCCTTCACATTTGAACAAATGTGAGATCCACATCCGGTATCAAGTACCCATGACGAAGAAGTAGTAAAGTTAATCTCTATCACGTATACACCAAAAGTAGAGATCTCTATCTCTGACTTCTTCTTCCATTGTTCCTTCCATCCTCTCCATGTAGAAGAAATTGGTCTTGCGAGAGAACACTTTTCTCCCTTACCTACTTTCTACTTCACCAACGCATTAAGCGTACATAGAGTGGATTCTAAGGCTCCTGGTATATCTGGATTGTGCAGAACACTTCTCATAGTCCTCAACCAGTTATGGAATTTATTCTCAATTAAATTTCCCATTTTAAAAGATGATTCTTTTGGCATTCTATAAGAGAAAAATTGCATTTGTCAAAACCCTTTTGATTTGATTTGAATAAAATTTGACGATAGTTAATTAGGCCTTTAATTAATTACCGCTCCCACTATTTTGACTCAAATTGATAGCCCTCACCATCAATTCGGAAGATTGCATCATACAATCTTCTAGTGGGTCAAGATCCTAAAATTCTTTGAGCCATGGACAAGCTTGGGTTGTCACTCACAACTCAGATCTTCCAGGTAGGCAACTCTTGCCAATTGCATCATATGCAACTCTTGAAAGATGTCATATGCAATTCCTTGCAATGATCATCTCCATGCCTCAAGGTGCTAGATCCTATCTAGGTCACCTTATTAAGTCCGACCCAAAGCCAACACGATGAACATGCACCCTTCTTGGGCAGACCCACACATTCATCCTTCATGCTTCCACGAGATTGATGGTGCACCACGCTTGGGCGTGCCCACACTTGGTCGATCAAGTTTTTCACGTGTGTCACATTTGGAAGGCATATAAAACTTAATATTTAATGAGGGATTTGGTTTTATATACATATACATATCCAATCACCACAATATATAGTAAGTATCATATACATGCTATATCCCACAGAAAACATTCAAAATGATAAAAAGCAATGATTATGGCCGTCCTATTGTGATTCCTCGAGCCAAGAGGAATCACGGTCATCTAGGTCTACATCACATGCAACATGTACATGATGAAATCTGTGCCTGCCTTTCTGGGTTTGATCAGCTCATCTCCATGATTGATCGGCTCACCATCAGGTTGGTTGTTCGGGTGCCACCATCCGATCGACTGGCGCCTCCAGCCGATCGGTTCACTGGTCGTCGTGCATCTCCGCAGGTCGCCACCCGCTCGAATCGTTCCTCGAACCGGCCGTCTGGATCACCAACCGATCGGTTCACTCCTTGAACCGATCGTCTTCAGGTCGCCCGCCGTTCTTTGACATAATAGGAAATAAAATCTATCCTATTTACAATATAATTGTGAAACCCCGAGTTACATTCAGGGGGAGCAAAGGTAGGAAAAGAATTCTCGAATTATTTCGAGTTACATTAGGAATAGGAGAAAGGCAATCGGTGCGCAGACCGATGTGCAAGCAACCACACAAACAACCACACACATATATAGGGGTTTATAGGCCATAATCATGCTACACATCCACCACAAAACTCGTTTCAGGGCGACGTGTATCGAGTGCATTAATATTACATATCATATATGTATATTTGGGATTTGTGGATTGGACATGTATAAAGCCGATACTATTCGCATCGCATTCAATAAATAAAGGCAACAAACCAAAATCGATCATATCGATAATCCTAAAATATAGAACAGTTGACCTGGATCTGATACCACTGTAGGGTTTTAGAGGAGGCAGAGAAGCAGCGGAAACAAAAATTTTCTCCCCGAAACCCAGAATGAAAGGAATCGTGTCAACGTCTATATAATAGGAAAGATGGTTTGTGAATCATACCTTGTCCTGAGGCTTGCTCGGCAACAGTACCTCGCGCCTTGTGCGGTCTTCACCTCTGGTCTTGGATGGTGTCTGTGCAGCTCCTGGTCGCACCGGGACTGAAAACTCCTCCTCCTACAGGACTGTCGGATGACAGTTGTCCTCCTGAGCGACAGTGACCTCCCGCCTCTGAAGTAATCCACACGGACCACCTGGAACTCCACACTCCTTGTCCCACAAGGAAGTGGAAGGAGTCACACCCTCCTATTGATGTACTAGTCTCCAACACACTCTCATGCTACCAATTGCAACTGCAGTTGTCTTTCCCTTGCTGCACCTCCCTTTGCGAGAAGCACTTGCTCGGGCTCTCTCTCGGTTACCAAAACCAGAGAGAATGACAACTTTGCAGAGCAACCAACTTGCACTCAGTTGTACTCTGAGAAGCCCCCAATACCCCTATATATATATGCGGGTCATGGGACAGGGTTCTCTGTCCCTGGCAATGTGGGACTAAAAGCAGGAGTAGAAGGGTTCGAGATTTTCCACAAAAGCAACCAACTCGCAACCCGAACCGGTCGGTTGGGGACTTGAACCGGTCGGTTGGAGCACCAACCGATCGGTTGGGACACCTCAACCGGTCGGTTCACAAGTGAACCGGTCGGTTGGTGGTCCTGGTCGATCTCGGATTGACTTTCCTTCTTTTGTTTCCAATTGGTATCGAAAACCAATCCTTGTTCCAATCAAATTGGGCAAGTGAAACGCAAGGAAAATTCTCACCAATCCTACTTTCCCAAGTTGCTCGGTTGCACCAGTTGAATCGATCGGTTCAACACTTGAACCGCTCATTTCACTCTGTGCATGAGTCGATCGGTTCAACAATTGAGCCGATCGGTTCAACAACCTTAGCCGATGGGTTCATCACATGAACCGATCGGTTGGGAGTGCAGGTTGTGCAGAATCTGTCAAATGTGATTTCAATCAATCTGATGCTCCAATCAATGCGTCCAACACCTTGAAAATTATGATATTGAGCTATCGATTAATTGAGTGTTTAATCAAACTACTAAACTCCTTTAGTAATCAATCTAAACATTGCTTGTGGATAAAACTCCTCTTCCTAGTTAAATCCTATATGTGTGACCCTACAGGTCCATTTCACGTTGGCAGTGAAAGTCCATAACACTTATGACTTAACAAGCAAAGAGCGGTGCCTAGTCACACATCAATGCTACCCAAGTGAAATAGAAAGTTGGAGATCAACTTTCAATCCTACAATCCGTGAATGGTGTTACATTGAATGTATAATTCCTTTGTCACTGATATCCAGAATGAACTCGAGGCATGGAACAGTCAGCCTATCAATGTTCATTCATTTCCTTGATCTCAGAGTAAACCGAGTGAGATGTGCGTGACATCAATATCACATATTAATTCACACGTGCATGCACATGCCTTTCTCAATCCTACTCATCAAGTGGCCAAGGATATCAAACTCCCTCAGGAGGGACAAATCCCATATCTATCACTCACCCCTCAAAAGCCCCATGTGTCAAAGCCACCCAATCATCACCTTTATAACAACCCATGTTTCAGGACTGCGTTTGATGATGTCAAAGTGTACCCAACGACATGTGTTGAGTGTAGTGATTTCAGGTCTAAGAATCACACTCACCACCATCACTGTGAGAGCTGACTGTGACTACCAAGTCATGGTTCCATGTGTCACTCTCACAGTGGGTCTGTCCGATACCTTGTTCTCTAACAAGTACCTATGTGCTTGGTTTGATATCACCATATCATGACTAATGAGATTCTGTCATCAACCAACACACAATCTAGTCTTCAGTGTTATTGATGTCTATGGTTATTTCCACAATAACAACCGATTAGGGACCGAATAAGAATGTATACTCTTAACATCTGTATGATCTCATCGTTTAGGTCCTTAACCTAAAAGCATACGTCATTGAGTCAAAACATTCTTTAGACATCTATTATGTTGCACCATCATCTCAGAAACAGTTTAAACATATAGATCGGAAATTGCCTTTATTATTATTCAAATCATTTACAAAGTATCCTATTACAATCATCACATGACTTTCTCTATGGGAATACATACCAACAAAGACATCGTCCTCCACTTCGAAATCCTCTTCTTTATCCATGAATTAAACGAAAAAAAATTAAGTACCTTAATTAATATAATAATAATATCAAAAAATTAGTGGATATTACTTTTTCTTTAACTAATGTGAGTGGGCTCTCCACTCACTTAAATTATTTCGGTGCCATTGCAAGGAACAAGGACGTACATACTTATATAAATTCAACCATCACATTTTTTATTGAAGGGCACTTCCATTAATATATTTATTTTTGCATTAAATTGAATTAGGGTTTCAATTATGCTTAAATCTTGATTATTTTAATATCAAGATTCTCTCTCCCCCAAAGAGATTCAAATGAGACGCCACTCTGATTTTATTGTCTCTAATTGATACCAAGAAACATTAGGGACTCTCTAGAAGTGGTATTTTACATATTGAACCCTATGTTTTGGGTAAATTGCACATTACACCAAAACTAGGTTTTAATGCAGAAACATTGCTTAATAATCTCTTTCTTGGTGCTCAGGCTTCCACAAAGCCATACATCTACATCATTTTCATTATTATGATTCTTCAACACTTGAGGAACATTTTATCATGTAACATTTTCAAGTTAACCCCTCAACTTGGGTAATTTGCACTTTAGTCCAAAACAGACAAAACATTGTTTTCAACATTTTTCAAAAAGGACTAAAATTGAAACATAAGTTCCTCTTGAGCCTTAATTACTTTTCAAAGGATAAGAGAAAGTATATAATTATATTTCTTAAACAAAACATCTAGGGTTAAATTGTAACCCAGGTTAGGGATGTTACAATTATAAACCCCTAACAAGGATTTCATCCCCGAAATCCCAGGTAAAGGAAGACATATTTTATTTATTCATCATATCATCGAGCCTCCACCTAGAATCTTAATATCATGGAGATGCCATATAACTTTGATCATCACAAAGTCCTTCCATATAGGGTTATCATAGAAACTGTCATACATGACACATACTCTACTATTTCTTTTCATTATTGACTGTAGAGTCAACTCTGTGTCAGGTACTACTTTTCTTAGTTAGAGATACATTATATGTACCTCATTAATTCAGGTGTCGACCTCACTGATTTATCACCTTTCTCAGCTTACAACTTTATGTGACATGATTCTTTATTCTGGGGAGTCTCCCATACTCCACATTTAGTTTAGCATTTTGCTTTCAAGGAAAGACCAGAGTTACATTATGTCACCCACTTGGGACTACAAGTATTATCATGCATCTATTGTGCCACTCAAATCTACTGACACAACACTAAACTTTCTTATGATTTGTATCAATTATCCCTTTAGATGTTTATTTTCTTATCATAAGGAGAGGCTACTTATTAAGAAGAACCATCTCAGAGGTATCTCTAGATGTTATGTATAAGCTACCTTAACAAATCTAGATTGAGATATTCTAAGAAATTTCTTTTACAATTGTTCCTTTGACTCATACATCTTTGCTGATGTCATGTTTATGCAGGGCATAAACCCCTAACATATGATATGCATACTACAATATGTAACTGGACAAATTTCAAAGTTGGCCCTTCTAGGTAACCAAACATTACTTCTTATGAGGAGTCATGTTCCCGTTTTCTCATATCACTGAAAGTTCTTGGATACTAGGATTATTTACCTTGGTATCCATTATATGTGCCAAAAACACATCACATCATCATCATAATTACTAGATTTGGGTATTCAAACTCTCAATCCATCATTGAACATTGTTACCTCTCATCAGGTAACTGTTACCTCTAGGTCCTCAAACCAAGGTATACATTATACTATACATCTTCTTTTGTTTATAAATTGATTTATGATTAACTCAGATCCTTTCGTATATCAATTAGGATGTGGTAGAAATATCCATGCCACATCTTCTACCTCATTATGATCTTTAGATTGTCTCAAAATGACTACTTGATCAGAGTAATCAGAAAGATAGGAATCTAAGAGTGGCATACTTACTTTATCTTCAATAGATGAATACTTGGCCAGGGTATTCAAGAACTGAAATTAGGTAGTATGTATTGGTTTTTATATTATGTTTCATCTGTTTAAGTTTTACTACTTAGTATCTTAAATTTTATCTGGGTGTTTCTTCTATATCTCTTCCCTTTTCTATATGAAGAGAGAAATTTCAAAACATACAAGAGAATATTGGAATGAATATAAGTTCTCATCCTTCTTATATCTTCCTCATGTCCTCATAAGATTAATTAAAGGAAGCTCAACAACAACTACCTTTCTTATAATTAGTATGCAGAGAGTAGAAAAAAGAAAGATGATTCAAAATGAAAAGTTCTATCTTGACATGTTACCTCTTACAAGTTATCTAGTGTCTTATCTGACTCAATACATGGAGTCAGTTGTCATCTGCTATTGCCTTTGTCCTCTACTACCAGAGGTAGATGGACCAAACTGTGACACTTGTCTTCATCCTCAGCCTTCTGCTTCACTAAATTGGGGTCCTTGTGGGTTTTGTAGATTATGCCTTGACTGTTGGGTCACCACATTATTTATTCTTGGACACTGCTGCCTAAAATGTCCTATCTATCCACATTTATGGCAAGTTTGGCCCTCACTTGATGACCACTGCATTGGTGTACTATATTGTGGTTGAACCGGTGTTACCAAAAACTTTGGTTGTTTAGTACCACCAATCCACTGTTCTTGTGACCGTGTAGACCTCCTTTTGACGTTTGCCTCATGTTTCTTTGTCACAGACCTTTCTATCCTCCGAATTGACTCCAAAAATGTGGCAAATTTCTCTTTACTTTCAAATGCATCTGCCGAGATAGATACCTCAACATTCAATCCTTTCTCAAAATGTTGAATCTTCTCCTAATCAGTAGAAGCCATTTGAGGACAAAATCATAAAAGTTCCATAAACCTAGCCTCATATTGATTTATTGACATGGTTCCCTGTCGAACCTTCTCAAACTGTGAGATCTTTTTGTCTAAGTATGTTCTTGGAAAATACTTATTGATGAAATTCCTCCCAACCAACCTCTTCATCATTCCTTTTTACTTCTTCTATGGCCCACCAATGGCCAACACTACCCTTCAAAAGGTATACAACATGTTTGACTTTGTCAACATCTGGAATACTAAGGATCTTAAAAGCCTTTTCTAACTCAATGAGCCATAGATCAGCATCTGTTGGGTCAGTTGTCCTAGCATATTCTATAGATCCTACATGACGTAGTCATTCAAAAGTCTTACCAGACCCATGTCCCTCTTTGGGAGTTGGTGCCCTAGGTGCTGGTGCGGGCATCTGGTCTGCCATATGCCTCATTGTGGTCATGAATTCCCTAAATAGAGCATTAATGGTTGGGTTTTCTATCATAGATTCATCAAAATGGGGATTCTCAAGCACTGATTCCTCTCTTGCCCGATCCCTTGCACCTCCTACTGGTGCAATAACATTGCTTTCAGTGACGTGATCCTCGTGTTCTCTAGACATCTTTAAGCTATCTCCCTTCTTCTGCATAAGCATAAGTCACTATAAGATATATTCGAGGACACTAGAACAGAATCAACACCTTAGTCCTATGTCTCTGTAGACTCAGCGAACCTTAAGCTCTGATACCACTAATTGTGATACACCGTTCGAACAGAATGTTATTAACTAAGCGGAAGCGATCATTAACAGTGGATTACTAAAAATCACTAAAAATTAAAACCATTTACAAAGAGATCCAAACACAGGAAAACTCCTTTATCAAGAACCAATATATTTTATTTACATCTTGGTTCATAAGTACATATCGTGTACCATCCCTTCTCGAGGATTACAAGCATTAACTTCTCGGTTAAAACTATACACAGGCAGCATAAGAACCTTGAGGCATCAAGCCCAAATCTCATATCGATTCATTAAAAGTACTAATTACTAACTTCGAGGACCTGTGAGTACAGATACGACACATAGGACTCATATCTACAAGACATGACAATTAATATCTCCACCAGAGATGTTACTGCTATCCCTGATGCTGCTATCCTTTTCCTATTGTATGATTTCTACCTCTTCGTCCATGTCCACCTAAAAATGTTGGATCCCAGGGGGTGAGACAATTGAAATTGTCCCAGCGAGAGATATAACACTCCGCCAGAAACATTATTATTGCAGATAAACATTATAAAACTGAGTAGAGGATAAGCAGTTTAGAACATGCTCATATTTTAAAGCATTGCAACTATCTATGATAGAGTAGTAAATCATCTATTCTCTTTATAACGAATAGGAAGAACATGTATATCATTTACCCATCATACTATATCAACGTCTCAAGCTTATCCTGTGATACTCATTATCATGGTATGTCATCCAAGAATCATTCTCATTTCTATCTGTTGGCCTCAACCAATCTACTAACCAGATATTGAATTGTACCAGTCATGTGAATATACATCATCATATTTTGTCCAGGCATTGGACTATGCCAATCCTGTGCAACCATTCCAGGCATTGGGTTATGACCAATCCTGTGACATTATTCCAAGCATTGGGTTATGATCAATCCTGTGACATTATTCCAGGCATTGGCTTATGACCAATCATGTGACATTATTCCAGGCATTGGGTTATGACCAATCTTGTGCAATTATTCCAGGTATTGGGTTATGGCCAATCATGTGCAATTATTCCAGGTATTGGGTTATGACCAATCATGTGCAATTATTCTAGGTATTGGGTTATGATCAATCCTGTGCAATTATTCCAGGTATTGGGTTATGACCAATCCTGTGACATTATTCTAGACATTGGGTTATGACCAATCTTGTGCAATTATTACTGAATACCACATCACCTTTACTAGGTATTGAACCTTGGCCAAGCCATCATACTTATTCACATCCTTTATGTAATTCAAGTATTCCTCTTATCTCCTTTAAGCTTATTCAAAGCACTATAGCCCTTATTTGGCTATAAGCATAAAACATGCATGATTAATATTTCATTATTATTATTGTATCCATTTATTATTATTATTATGTTTCTAAATTTCCTTTTCCAAGTTTATTTAAACATTATCATTTCTTATATCAAACTTTTATAAACATCTTGTTACCTCTTACTAGGCAACAACTATTCACATGGCTCACAAGGCCCATTAAACATCTTGTCACCTATCACTAGGAAACAACTATTCACATGGCTCACAAGGCCCATTAAACATCTTGTCACCTTTCACTAGGCAACAACTATTCACATGGCTCACAAGGTCATTAAACATCTTGTCACCTTTCACTAGGCAACAACTATTAGGGTTAGGGTTTCCCTTTATAGCCGAATAGGGTTTCAAGTTCATATTATTAGTTCAAACCGTAATTCATTGCTCCACACATCTAGGAGCATACATTGACATCATAATTATTCAATTATACTTATTTATTCTCATCTTTTATCATTAAATGATAATAAACACAAAGTATGAGTTTCTCTCTCATCTTCTTTAGGATATTGATTACATCATACTTTGTTATCTTGGCTTAACCCTTTCTCAAGGACTGTTAGCCTACACTTATCAAAGTGCATTACATATCAATGTAACAATTATCATGACACACTTTATATGTTACTCATCCAAGTATATTGGATTTAGGGTACATCAAGGTGTATCAACCTTGAGGTGCTGAATGTGATATCTATCATGTCTTGATGTATCACTTCTCTCATCACTTGTAACTTACTTAAGTTCATCAACTTATCTTGTATTAGGGTATTTCCCGTCCTAATACTTTTATGTTCTAGTTCATCACATTTACCATGTAATGTATTGGTCATAAGTCACTCATTTGAATTATTCAATCATTATCAATAATATGGTCTCATCTCGGGTGAATGTATTATTGATATAAGGTTATCCATTATCAACCACTTTAGGTGTTTCACCTACCAATACATTATTCACTATTCCATTATTAGGAATAGAGTTCCCCTCTTTATCAATTAGGGTTTACATAACATCACCCTATATTAGGGTTTCACATAGCATCACCCTATATTAGGTTTTCATATAACATCACCCTGTATTAGGGTTTCACATAACATATATCACCCTATGTTAAGGTTTCACAACCCATTACCCAAAATTAGGGTTAGGGTTTCTCATCTTTATCAATTAGTTAGGGTTTTATGATTGTCTCCTTAATCCAAACCCTAAGTCAGTGCTTGCACATATCTTGGAGCACATAGCATTATTAAAGTATTAAACCATACTTGTCATTGTTCCATGTACTAGGAACACACATCACCATCATACAATATTCAATTGACTTAACCTTTCACTAAGTACATACACCTATGCTTATCATAAGTTATTGCATTAGTTACTTTCATAGGCATCAAATGATATTCATTTTAATTATACTAATCACCTAAGTGCCTTAGAGGTACTTTCATTGAAATCAATCTTAAGATACTCTTCAACCATTTATGGGGTTATTGTACTTACATGGATTGAATCAATTAGACCTTCAAATGGTCTTGGACCAATTGACCCTCCAAACGGTCTTGGAATTACTTGACCTTCAAACAATCTTGAGGTCACTTGACCTTCAAACGGTCTTGAAGACCGTTAGACCATAAACGGTCTTGGTTCAATTGACTCTCCAAACGTTTTTGAATTTTTTGTACCTCTAAACGGTCTTGAGGTACTTGACCTCCAAATTGTCTTGAGGTGATTGACCTCCAAACGGTCTTGATCCAAATTCTTCAAACGATCTTGCCCTAATTCCTTCAATCAGTTTTGAAGTCGTTTGATTTAAATATTAATTAACCCCAAACAGTTTAAGATCGTTTGGCCCTCAAACGGTCTGGGACCAAATGGTCCTCAAACGGTCTAAGACAATTTTGTCAATTTAGCTTGAAACTGTTTAACCCTAGATTAGGGTTTTCACAATCAATAGATTTAGGGTTTGCACTTATTGAACCATCTAACATTGAGACCATTGAAAGTAGATCAAAATGTAACCCTTGGATCTCCATCCATCCATGACTCCACTGGACCTCAAATTGTGGCATCCAACTCACATAAAGATGATTAACTAAGTGAAAGCATATTATTCGTAGTGGATTATTGAAAATCATGAAAAATTAAAACCATTTACAAAGAGTTCCATTCTCAGGAAAACCCTTTAAACAAGAACCATAGTATTATATTTACATACTGGTTCACAAAGTACATTCCATTTATCATCTCTTCTCGAGGAATATGTAAACATCATTGCTTTGCTAAAAAGCACAAGTAACAAAATCATCTAGGTATTCAAACCAAAATCTCAGATCGATTATAAAAACACTATATACTAACTCCTAGGACCTGAGAGTACAGATATGACACATATGACTTTATAAACAAAGCTTGACAACCAGTATTTCCACCTGAAGGATTACTGTTGTCCCTGTTGTTGCTATTGCTGCTCTTCCTCGGCTGTAGGGTTCCTACCTCTTTGTCAGTGTCTACCTAAAAAGTTGGATCCTACAGGGGTGAGACAATTTGTAAATTGCCCCAGTGAGATATATAACTCTCCACCGAAACATTATTATTGTAGTTTAATAGAAATAAACTGAACAATGGAATCATATACTTCAATAGTAGATAAATGATTATCTATGCAGATTAGAGCAACGTTCCTATTCAAGTATTTCAGCTATAACTTGATAAGGAAGCATGTCTCTTATTCAATACAAAATTTAAAGAACATAAGTAACATTTATGTATCAAGGACATGCTAAGCAAGATAACATCAACCAGTGGTTCTGATATTTCAATCTTATGCAAATACGCTACACGGCTGATTACATTTTACAAACACACTTAAGCTCTGAGGAGATGAGGTATACCACTCATACTCCAACCGACCATTGTGAAGTCAAAATCGGTACCATACAAAGTCAATGGAAGAGCCGACTTCCATGACCTCCCACATCTCGGTCAGTGCGAGATCATATGCAGGACATCTTGTGTCTCTGTTACATAGCTTGACAGGGTATAGTGGCATCTTCTCTCTAGAGATACAGCGACAGTTGCACTCTCTTCACAATCGAGAGATTTCATGTTTACCTCCATCGATCCAGCATTAACATCATCGAGAGATCCGTGATACCTCCATCCCGGCACATATAATGAAGGATTGAGAGGTTTAATGTTTACCTTCCATCAATTCCTCCATTAGGACGTACAGATATTTTCGCCCATCGACCCCCACATATTCCAAAATATGCGAACTCCAGGAGATCCTGTAGGAAAACCTGTTTCACCATCACCATCTACTGACGATGATGGATCTATGGTCAGAGCACTACATGAAAAGATTTCACTTGATTAATTAAGTATATTATCATATTCTTTTAGCATCAGTCAAGTTTTCAAACATAACTTATTAGGACAAAATGCTACAAAGAAATATGTACTATTTTCATCAGTTACTTATTAGTCTTTATAAGACATTGGGATCTCAATCCCTCATTTCAATACTGGGAATACTCATCCCTTCACAAACTCCATGCCATAATCATATGGTTCTGGGTATTCAAACCCTTAGCTCATCACTGAGCACTGTTACCACTTTTTCAGGTAACTATCACCTTCAGGTCATCTGACCAAGGTAAACATGATACTTGTTACACAAGCATATCTCATGGCACTTAGGGCCCATTAATTCTCTTATTACCTCTTACTAGGCAACAAGGCATATTATGGCACATAAGGCCCCATAACAATTTTAATAAATAAAACATCATAGCTCAAACATGGCTATGTTCATCATCTCATGATACCTGTATGGTTAGTACAGAAGATAATATTTACATCAATTTCATATCAGCAACATACAAAATGAATATAGCATCACTATTCAAGGGTAACACCACTATTCCCTCACTAGGGTTAGGGTTTCCCATTTCAGGTCAATTGGGGACACTCATCCCATTACCCAGATCAGGCTTATCATTTATCACCATATTTCCCAAGATTAGGGTTTCATATAGCATTACTTACATCACTCTGGATTTGAATTCCACATCACACTAATATACCAGGGTTCTACATAACATTACTTTAAATTAGGGTTACACATAATATCACCCTAAATTAGGGTTTACATTCAATATACCACAATTAGGGTTTACTATTCATCTCAATTAGGGTTTCACATTCAATTACCCATAATTAGTGTTTACTATTCATCTAAATTAGGGTTTTACATTTTATAACCCTAACTTAGGATACTCATGTCATCCCCCTCAATTAGGGTTTCATTATTACCCTAGATTTGGATTTCACTCAAAATTGCCCTAATTTAGGATTAGGGTTCATTAACCTTCTTGATTAGGGTTTTAATTATCTCTTCACTAAGGATCATACCCTAACCACCACTTTATTAATACTCATGTATGAATTCCTTTCTATCATCCTTTAAACTTGATTAGGTTACATCAACCCTTCAATCAAGTACATACAACTATGATTGACATAGTGTACTAAGACATTGCTTTTATAACCTTTTAGGGTTAATTAATCTAATAGTATTGATCATCTAGGTACTTTAGGGTTTCAACCTTTGTACCTAACATTGATAATCATCTTCAGTTCAATGGATCAATTATCATCTTAAATCTCCAAATGATTTGATCACATTGGACCTCCATTCGGTTTTGGGGTTTCAACAACAAACGGTTGTAAAACTGTTTGATTCCAAATGGTCCTGAGACCGTTTGACCCCAAATGGTTTCAAGAACGTTTGGACTCAAACGGTGTCAAGACCGTTTGGGCCAAATCAGCCTCAAAACCGAAAGGGTTCATATGATAGGTTCATCAATCAATTGATCATGATTTGCTATATTGAATTGGCCTTCAATCTTGCTTTTAAATATTCATCAATCAACACCATTGGATCTTCAAACATTCAAATATCAACCATTGGATCACCAAATGGTTTTGGTTGACTTGGTCCAAACAGTTTGAAACCATTTAAGGCTCCAAACGGTTTTGACCTAAAAGTCCAAACAATTTGAAACCGTTTAAGGCTCCAAACGGTTTTGAAATTATGTGTCCAAACGGTCAACCCAACTCCAAATGGTCAAATCAAGTATATTAAAACGGTTTGAAACCATTTAAGGCTTGAAACAGTCAACTATCTCATTCAGTGAACATTCCCTAATGGTTTGGGGTTCAACCTCCAAACGGTTTGCAAACTGTTTGATCACCAAACAGTTTGGTGAAAATCGATTGGATCATTTTGTTGAAACTGATTGCAACTAGATCTTATTGAGATATGTGATTAAGATGATGTCATCATCATCAAGCTTCAACCCCTCGAAATATATTGCCATTTCCATGGTAGTTTCATCAATTAATCAAAGAGATTTCAAGAAGAACAATTGAACATATTGAATTGAGGAATAGAATTCAATAACAATGAATAAGGGTTCAAGTTATATAACCCTCCTTCAATTGAGCTTCAAAGCTAGGAGCTTCACATCAACAATGGTGGAAGAAGCTTTATCAAACCACAAGGTTCGTTCCTCAAGCTTTTGAGTGAAAAGGATTGGCTAGAATTGATGATTGAGCGAAGAAAAGAAGAAATCAAGCATTGATTTGTGATTTCCACCAGAAATCAAGGTGAAAGAATGTCAAGAAACTTACCAACAGGTTGGGGGTCGTCCTACTATTTCTCCAAGCTGCCTTGGTCATTTTTGCAAGTAAGAAGTGAAAGTGAATTCGAAATTACCCTTTCAACTCATGGATAAAGGAGCATATATATGAATTTTATTGAAAATTCATTTAAGAGAGAGAGAAAGTAGGGATTATCTCCTCGATTTCCTTGCCACTTTCCCACTTCCCTTCCTTGGTTACGAGGATATATCCTTTGCCTATTATTCCTCTCAATTATCCATGATTTAAAGAAAAGCAAATTAAGCACCTTAACCCTTATAATAATAATATCCATAAGTTAGTGGATATTTCTTTTTATTTTCTTAATGTGAGTGGGTTCTCCACTCACGTAGATATTTCCTTTGCCTTTGCAAGGAAAAAGGACGTCTATATGTGTGTATTTCAACCTCTACAATTTTGGTTGAAGGGCAATCCAATTAATATAATTATTTTTTCATTATATTGGATTATAGTTTCAATCATGCTTAAATCTTGATTATTTTAATATCAAGATTCTCTCTCCTTCAAAGAGGTACAAATGAGATTCCCCTCTCATTATATTTGCTCTACATGATGAAAATAAACATTAGGGACTATTTTTAAGTGGTGATTTGCATATTGAACCCTGGGTTTTGGGTAAATTGCACATTACACCAAAACTAGCTTTTAATGCACAGACATTACTTTATCAGCTCTTTCTTGGTACTCAGGCTTGTGGTAGCCATACCTCTGCATCATTTTCATTCTCATGATGCTTCAACACATGATTAACATGTTATCATGTAACATTTGCAAATTAACCCCTTAACTTGGGTAAATTGCACTTTAGTTCGACACAAGAAAAAAATTATTTTCAATGTCATTCAAAAAGGACTAAAATTGAAATATAAGTTCCTCTTGATCCCTAATTACTTTTCAAAACATAATATCAAGCATATAATTATCTTTCTTAAACAAAACACCTAGGGTTAAAGCATAACCCAGGTCAGGGATGTTACAAAATATCCACCCCTTACAAGGATTTTGTCCCCGAAATCATCAAGAGAAAAGAGAAGGGTACTTCCTCCTCATCTCTTCCTCTAGCTCCCACGTAGCTTCTTCAATGCCACGGTGATGCCAGAGAACTTTTACAAGACAAATGCCTTTCTTTTTTAGCTTTTTAATTCTTCTGTCAAGGACTAACACAGGTCCTTCAACATAACATATATCATCATTTAGTTCTACCTCCACAGGTTGCAGAACTAACTCTGTGTCAGGATGACACTTTCTCAACATAGAGATATGAAACACTGGGTGCAATCTATGCAACTCAGGTGGTAACTCCAGCTTGTAGGCTACCTTTCCCATCCTTTCAATGATCGAATAAGGCCCCATAAATCTAGGAGCTAACTTCCCCTTCTTTCCAAATCTCAGGATACCTTTCCAAGGTGAGACCTTGAGGTATACTTTGTCTCCGACTTGGAATTCTAAGGGTCTACGACATTTGTCAGCATAAGATTTCTATCTATCCTGAGCATCTTTCAACTGTTGTTGAATTACTTTAATCTTCTCAGTTGTTTGTTGTACTAGCTCAGGACCCAAACGTTGATATTCTCCTATTTCATACCAACATAAAGGAGATATATAACATCTACCATATAATGCCTCATATGGTGTCATATCAACACTATGCTGATAGCTATTATTATAAGAAAATTCTATCAAGCTCAGGTGTAGATCCCAACTTCCTACAAACTGAAGGGCACATGCCCTAAGCAAGTCCTGTAAGGTTTGTATGGTCCTCTTAGATTGTCCATCTGTCTGTGGGTGAAAGGCTCTACTAAACCTTAACTGCGTACCCAAATCTTTATGAAGTCATCCCCAAAAATGACTTGTGAACTGGGGACCTCTATCAGAAATAATTATAACTAGAACCTCGTACAACCACACTATCTCATCTATGTATATCTGTGCAAGCTTCTCAACAATGTAGGTTGTTTTGACAGAAAGGAAATGTGATGTCTTTGTCAACCTATCAACTATCACCCATATGGAATCATGACTTTTGGCTGTTCTAGGCAAACCAACCACAAAGTCCATGGTTACGTGATCCCATTTCCACTGCGGTATAGGCAGAGGTTGCATTGTTCCTATGGGCTTTTGATGTTCAGCTTTAACCTGCTGACACACCGGACACCACATAACAAACTCAGCTACATCTTTCTTCAATCCAGGCCACCAATACATCTCTTTTAAGTTATGATACATCTTGGTGCTCCCTGGATGCATGGCATACATTGAAGAATGAGCTTCTTCCAGAACTAACTTTCTTAAGTTATCAACATCATGTACTACCATCCTACCATGGTAATAGACTACCTGATCATCTGAATCATGGAAACCATCTCATTTCTCACGACCATACTCTGACCTAATCTTTTGAATCACAATATCAACTTGCTGTGCTTCTTTAATCTTCTGTCTCAGAGTAGGATTCACTTGCATCTCAGCTAACAACCCAGCTAACAATGATACCTTAAACTGTACATTGACTTGCCTTAAGGAGATAAGCATATCTCTCTTAGAGCACACTAAGGAGTTTAACTGTGCTTTATCGAGGGCTGGTGGTGATGATTTCCTACTTAGTGCATCAACTACCACATTAGCCTTCCCTGGATGATAATCAATTGTACAATCATAATCCTTGATTAACTCCATCCAGCGGCGTTGTCTCATGTTCAACTCATGTTGTGAGGAGATGTACTTTAGGTTCTTATGGTCTGTGAAAATCTAGAAAGTTTCTCCATTGAGATAATGTCTCCAGATCTTCAAAGCATGGACCACAACAGCTAGCTCTAGATCATGTGTCGGATAATTCTCCTCGTGTTTCTTAAGCTATGAGAAGTAAAAGAAATCACTTGTTTATCTTGCATCAACACACATCCTAGACTATTCTTGGATGCATCATAGAAGAGTATGTACCCCTTCCCTTGCTCAGGTAACACTAACACATGTGCACTAGTTAACCTTTCCTTTAGCAACTGGAAAGAATGTTGACACTTGTCATTCCAGACAAAAGGAACTTCCTTCCTGGTCAACTTGGTTAGGGGTAAAGCTATAGAACTGAAGTTCTTTATGAACCTCCTATAATAACCTACTAGTCCAAGAAAACTACGAATCTCTGTCGATGTCTTAGGCTGTTCCCATTGTAGGAAAGATTCTACCTTCTTAGGATCAACATGAATACCTGAGGCAGATATTACGTGTCCTAGAAAAGAAACTTCTGGTAACCAGAACTCACATTTGCTAAACTTAGCATACAACTTATGCTCTCTTAGCAACGTCAAAACCTGACGGAGGTGCTGCTCATGTTGTTGAACATCTCTATTGTATGTCAAGATGTCATCTATGAAGACTACTATGCACTGATCAAGAAAAGGTCGAAAGATTCTATTCATGAGTTCTGTGAATGCATCTGGTGCATTAGTTAGTCCAAACAACATAACTATGAACTCATAGTGACCATACCTTTTCCTAAAGGCAGACTTAGGTATGTCACTCTCCTTAATACGCAACTGATGGTATACCGACCTCATATCTATTTTAGAGAAGATATTTGCACCTCGCAATTGACAAAACAAGTCATCAATCCTAGGCAGAGGATACTTGTTCTTTATGGTGACTTCGTTCAACTGTCTATAGTCCATGCATAATCACATAAACCCATCCTTCTTCTTAACAAAAAGAACTAGAGCACCCCAGGGTGAAGTGCTTGGTCAGATAAAACCCTTCTCAAGCAACTCTTGCAGTTGTTTCTTGACCACTGCCATCTCAGCAGGTGCCATTCTGTATGGTGTTTGTGCTATGGGTTGCGTGCCCAGGATTAGATTAATCTCAAAATCAATTTCTCGGGATGGAGGAACACCTGGAAGTTCTTTAGGAAATACATCTTCAAACTCCCTAACAATCGGAACTTTAGAAGGATGAGGGCTTTCCATTGTGGTATCCACCACATGTGCCCAGATTGCAAATTATCCCTGTCTCATCAACTTCTCAGCTACCATAGCTAACACAAGACAAGTTGGAAGAATTATTCTGTCTCCCTAAAAGATCCACGTGTCACCGTTGTCTGTGAACACAACCTCTTTGGAACCACAATCCAAGACAACCTTATACTTCTCTAAGGTGTCCATCCCCAGGATTATATCAAAACCATGCATCTCAAGTGGTATAAGATCCAATTGAATGTGATGACCAGAAAAGGAAAGATTGCAGGGAGAACACACCTCCCACAATACTGCAGATCCCAGCAAAGGGGTTTCTAGCATCAAACTATCTGCTCTATGACTGACAATCATGTTGTAGTCATGAATCGGTTCTCAAGTGATAAAGGAATGCGTAGCACCTAGATCAATTAACACAGATACAAAGCAGGACGAAGATATATCAGAATAAAATAGTTCCATCTGACCTGTCACAACCCGAGGGTTGACTACTGCTTCAGGCAGATTCATAGCATAGAACCTAGCTGTTACTTATTGTTGACCCTGTGCTTGATTGTGGGGTGCCGACGATCCAGCTTGTGATGCTTGTCCACGTCCTCTAGCACCACTAGAAAATTGTCTCCTTTGTGAGCCTTGTTGACTCTGCCTCTGGGGTTGACTTACAGTTTTGACTTTCTCAGGACAATCTCTCATTAAGTGTCCTAACCTCCCACACTGGAAGTAGTTATAACTTCCCAAACTCTTCCTGGGTGGTCCTGTCACTGATGTTGATGCTTTACTGGGGGCTCTACTTGGAGGAAAACTATGTCCCCTACCCCTACTTGACGTCCACTGCGTCGGGGTATTAAACCTTGGTGGTGGTGGTGTAGAGAACCTAGACTTCTTAAAGCTCTCGGACCTTTGTCCTTGAAACTATGTGTAGTCTTTCTTACCACTGGTCTGCCGCTTCTTGATCACAGACCTCTATCCGTCTCACAAACTCCACAAAAGTAACAAACCTCTCCCTATTGTCTAAAGCAGATATAGGAGTGGTCAATTCAGCGTTCAACCCTTTCTCAAAATGTCGAATCCTCTCCTCATCAGTATGCCATATGCAGAAAAAACCGCAAAAGCTCCATGAACCTAGCTTCATACTCGCTAATGTTCATCTGTCCTTGCCTCAACTTCTCAAATTGAGAGATCTTCTCATCTAGATACGTCTTGGGAAAGTATCTAGTGACAAATTCACGTCGGAATTCATCCCATCCGACTTCAACATCGGGTCTTTTGCCTTCCTCTATGGTCCACCAATGACCAACACTCCCTTTCAATAGGTAGACATCATGTCTCACCTTCTCATCTTCAGGAATCATAAGGATTCTGAAGGCCTTCTCTAGCTCAATTAACCACAAATTAGTGTTTGTTGGATTAGATGTACCAGCATAGTCTGTGGCTCCCACCCGACGAAGCCATTCAAAGGTCTTGCCAGCTCCTTGTCCTTCATTGTGGGCTAGTGCCCTTGGTGCAGGTGGTGGCATCTTATCTTCCATATGTGTCATAGTCATCATAAATTGCCCAAACAGGGTATGGAATAATGGGTTCTCTAATGCATCCCTTGCACCTTTTCCTGGTGCAGCAACACTGTTCTCAGCAGCGTGTTCATCATGTGATCCAGACATCTTCAAGTTCTTCTTCTCCTATATGAGATGAAGACACTATCAGATAAACTGGACGATACAAGAACAGACTCAAAAACCTCAATCCTATGTCTCTGTAGACTCAGTGAACCTAGAGCTCTGATACCACTAAACTTGTGGCATCCAACTCACATAAACATGATTAACTAAGAAGAAGCATATTATTCACTACGTATTACTGAAAATCATGAAAAATTAAAACCATTTACAAAGAGATCCATTCTCAGGAAAACTCTTTAAACAAGAACCACAATATTATATTTACATACTGGTTCACAAAATACAATCCATGTATCATCTCTGCTCGAGGAATATATAAACATCATTGCTTTTCTAAAAAGCACAAGTAACAAAATCCTCGAGGTATTCAAACCAAAATCTCAGATCAATTATAAAAACACTATCTACTGACTCCTAGGACCTGAGAGTACAGAGATGACACATAAGATTTTATATACAAAGCTTGACAACCATTATTTCTACCTAAAGGATTACTACTGTCCCCGTTGTTGCTGTTGCTGCTCTTCCTCGGCTGTAGGGTTCCTACCTCTTTTTCGGTGTCTACCTAAAAAGTTGGATCCCACGAGGGTGAGACAATTTGTAAATTGCCCCAACGATAGATATAACTCTCCGCCGAAAACATTATTGTTGCAATTTAATAGAAATAAATTGAACAGTGGAATCATATACTTCAATAGCAGATAAATCAATATATATGCAGATTAGAGCAACGTTCCTATTCAAGTATTTCATCTATAACTTGATAAGGTAGCATGTCTCTTATTCAATACGGAATTTAAAGAACATAAGTAACATATATGTATCAAGGACATGCTAAGAAAGATAACATCAACCAGTGGTTCTCGTATTTCAATCTTATGCAAATACGCTACACGGTTGATTACATTTTACAAACACACTTAAGCTCTGAGGAGATGAGGTATACCACTCATACTCCAACCAACCATTGCGAAGTCAAAATTGGTACCATACAAAGTCAATGGAAGAGCCGGCTTCCATGACCTCCCACATCTTGGTTAGTGCGAGATCACATGAAGGACATCTTGTGTCTCTGCTACATAGCTTGCCAGGGTATAGTGGCATCTTCGCTATAGAGCTACAGCGGCGACTGCACTCTCTTCGCAATCACGAGATTTCATGTTTACCTCCATCGATCCATCATTAACATCATCGAGAGATTCATGATACACCCATCCCGACACATATAATGAAGGATTGAGAGGTTTAATGTTTACCTTCCATCAGTTCCTCCATTAGGACATACATATATTTTCACGCATCGACCCCCACATATTCAAAAATATGCGAACTCCAGGAGATCCCATAGGAAACCCTGTTTCACCATCACCAGCTACTGACGATGATGGATCTATGGTTAGAGCACTACATGAAAAGATTTCACTTGATTAATTAAGTACATTATCATATCTTTTAGCATCAGTCAAGTTTTCAAACATAACTTATTAGGACAAAATGCTACAAAGAAACATGTACTATTTTCATCAGTTACTTATCAATCTTTATAAGACATTTGGATCTCAGTCCCTCATTTCAATACTGGGAATACTCATCCCTGCACAAACTCCATGCCATAATCATATGGTTCTGGGTATTCAAACCCTTAGCTCATCACTGAGCACTGTTACCACTTTTTTAGGTAACTATCACCTTCAGGTCATCTGACCAAGGTAAACATGATACTTGTTACACAAGCATCTCTCATGGCACTTAAGGCCCATTAATTCTCTTATTACCTCTTACTAGGCAACAAGGCATATTATGGCACATAAGGCCCAATAAAAAATTTAATAAATAAAACATCATAGCTCATACCTAGCTATGTTCATCATCTCATGATACCTACATGGTTAGTACAAATGATAACAGTTACATCAATTTCATATCAGCACCATGCAAAATGAATATAGCATCACTATTCAAGGGTAACACCACTATTCCCTCACTAGGGTTAGGGTTTCCCATTTCAGGTCAATTGGGGATACTCATCCCATTACCCAGATCAGGGTTATGGTTTATCACCATATTGCCCAAGATTAGGGTTTCATATAGCATTACTTACATCACTCTGGATTTGAATTCCACATCACACTAATATACCAGGGTTCTACATAACATCACCTTAAATTAGGGTTAGACATAATATCACCCTAGATTAGGGTTTACATTCAATATACCACAATTAGGGTTTACTATTCATCCCAATTAGGGTTTCATATTCAATTACCCATAATTAGGGTTTAATATTCATCTAAATTAGGGTTTTACATTTTATAACCCTAACTTAGGATACTCATGTCATCACCCTCAATTAAGGTTTCATTATTACCCTAGATTAGGGTTTCACTTAGAATTGCCCTAATTTAGGATTAGGGTTCATTAACCTTCTTGATTAGGGTTTTCATGATCTCTTCACTAAGGATCATACCCTAACCACCACTTTATTAATACTCATGTATGAATTCCTTTCTATCATCCTTTAAACTTGATTAGGTTACATCAACCCTTCAATCAAGTACATACAACTATAATTGACATAGTGTACTAAGACATTGCTTTTATAACCTTTTAGGGTAAATTAATCTAAAAGTACTGATCATATAGGTACTTTAGGGTTTCAACCTCTTTACCTAACATTGATAATCATCATTGGTTCAATGGATCAATTATCATCTTAAATCTCCAAATGATTTGATCACATTGCACCTCCATTCGGTTTTGGGGTTTCAACACCAACGGTTTTGAAACTGATTGATTCCAAATGGTCCTGAGACCATTTGTCCCAAAACAGTTTCAAGACCGTTTGGACTCAAATGGTCTCAAGACCATTTGGGCCAAATCAGACTCAAAACTGAAAGGGTTCATATGATAGGTTCATCAATCAATTGATCATGATTTTCTATATTGAATTGGCCTTCAATCTTGCTTTTAAATATTCATCAATCAACACCATTGGATCTTCAAAACTTCAAATATCAACCATTGGATCACCAAATAGTTTTCGTTGACTTGGTCCAAATGGTTTGAAACCGTTTAAGGATCCAAACGGTTTTGACCTAAAAGTCCACACAGTTTGAAACCGTTTAAGGCTCCAAATAGTTTTGAACTTATTTGTCCGAACGGTCAACCCAACTCCAAACGGTCAACTAAAGTATATTCAAATGGTTTGAAACCGTTTAAGGCTTCAAATGGTCAACTATCTCATTCGGTCAACATGCCGTAACGGTTTGGGGTTCAACCTCCAAACGGTTTGCAAACCGTTTGATCACAAAATGGTTTGGTGAAACCGATTGGATCATTTTGTTGAAACCGATTGCAATTAGATCTTAATGAGATATGTTCTTAAGATGATGTCATCATCATCAAGATTCAACCCCTCGAATCTACTGTCATTTCCATGGTAGTTTCATCAATTAATCAAAGAGATTTCAAGAAGAACAATTGAACATATTGAATTGAGGAATAGAATTCAATAACAATGAATAGGTGTTCAAGTTATATAACCCACCTTCAATTGAGCTTCAAAGCTTGTATATTCACATCAAAAATGGTGGAATAAGCTTTCTCAAACCACAAGGTTCGTTCCTCAAGATTTTGAGTGAAAAGGATTGGCTAGAATTGAAGATTCAGTGAAGAAAAGAAGAAATCAAGCATTGATTTGTGATTTCCACCATGAAATCAAGGTGAAAGAAGGTCAAGAAGCTTACCAACAGGTTGGGGGTCTTCCTCCTATTTCTCCAAGCTCCCTTGGTCATTTTTTCAAGTAATAAGTGAAAGTGAATTCGAAATTACCCTTTCAACTCATGGATAAAGGAGCATATATATGAATTTTATTGAAAATTCATTTAAGAGAGAGAGAAAGTAGGGATTATCTCCTCCATTTCCTTGCCACTTACCCCCTTCCATTCCTTGGTTATGAGGATATATCCTTTGCCTCTTATTCGTCTCAATTATCCATGATTTAAAGAAAAGCAAATTAAGCACCTTAACCCTTATAATAATAATATCCATAAGTTAGTGGATATTTCTTTTTATTTTCTTAATGTGAGTGGGTTCTCCACTCACGTAGATATTTCCTTTTCCTTTGCAAGGCAAAAGGACGTCCATATGTGTGGATTTCAACCTCTACAATTTTGGTTTAAGGGTAATCCAATTAATATAATTATTTTTGCATTATATTGGATTATAATTTCAATCATGCTTAAATCTTGATTGTTTTAATATCAAGATTCTCTCTCCTTCAAAGAGGTACAAATGTGATGCCCCTATCATTTATTTGCTCTAAATTATTCCAAGAAACATTAGGGACTATTTTGAAGTGGTAATTTGCATACTGAACCCTGGTTTTTGGGTAAATTGTGCATTACACCAAAACTAGGTTTTAATGCAGACACATTGCTTTATCAGCTCTTTCTTGGTACTCAGGCTTGTGGTAGCCATACCTCTGCATAATTTTCATTCTCATGATGCTTCAACACATGAGGAACATCTTATCATGTAACATTTGCAAATTAACCCCTTAACTTGGGTAAATTGCACTTTAGTCCAACACAAGCAAAACATTATTTTCAATGTTATTCAAAAAGGACTAAAATTGAAATATAAGTTCTTCTTGTGCCCTAATTACTTTTCAAACGATAATATCAAGCATATAATTATCTTTCTTAAATAAAACACCTAGGGTTAAATCATAACCCAGGTCAGGGATGTTACACAAACGGTCTTGAGACCGTTTGACCTCAAATAGTCTTGAGATCGTTTTCCCTCATACGGTCTTAAGATCATTTTCCCTCAAATGGTCTTGAGACCGTTTGGTCAATTCCACCTTGAAAATGTTTGAATCAATTTAGGGTTTCTTCAATCAATCGATTAGGGTTTGTAATCAATGGATCATCCATCATTGTAACCATTACGATTAAGATCAATTGGAACCATTGGATCTTCATCCATCCATACCAGCAATTGACCCCAAATGGTCTTGAGATTGTTTGACCTCAAACGGTCTTGAGACCATTTGCCCTCAAACGGTCTTGAGATCGTTTGATCACCAAACGGTCTTGAGATCGTTTGATCACCAAACGGTCTTGAGACCGTTTGGTCATCAAAATTGAAAACGGTTTTCTCATGATATTTATTGAGGTGTGTGCTAAGATGACATCATCATATTCAAGCTTCAAACCTTTGAAAATTACTGTGATTCTTATGGTGATTTCATCAACTAATCAAAAGAAATTTTGGGAAAGAAGAAAGATTCAACATATGATGAAGAAGTGGAATCAATAATAACATTTAAGGGTTCAAGTTATATAACCTGCCTTCAAAGTTGAATCCAAGCTTCAAGCTTCACGTCTTTAATGGTGAATGAAGCTTTCTCAACTTCCCAAGGTCCGTCCTCAAGTCTTTGAGTGAAAACAATAGCTAAAGTTGAAGATTGAATGGAGAAAAGAAGAAAATAAGCATTGAATTTCAATTTCCACCATGAAATCAAGATTGAAGATGATTAAGGAGCTCACATAAAGGTTTGGGTACGTCCTCCTATTACTCCTAAGCTCCCTTGTGTTCGGTTAAAGCAAGGAAAGAAAGAAGAGTTGAAAAAGCCTTTCATGTGGGTGAAAGAATGGAGTGTATATAAGGGAATTTCAAGAGAGAGAAAGTGTTATAAAAATCCTTCAATTCCCTAAATTGGTGCCACTTATCCCCTTCACTTCCTTGCATATGAAGCCATCATTCTCCCCTTCTAAATCCTCTTCTTTATCCATGAATTAAAAGAAAACAATTAAGCACCTTAATCAATATAATAATAATATCCAAAAATTGGTGGATATTACTTTTTCTTTAACTAATGTGAGTGGGCTCTCCACTCACTTTAGATATTTCGGTTCCATTGCAAGGCACAAGGACTTCCATACTTATATAAATTCAACCATCACATTTTTGGTTGAAGGGCACTTCCATTAATATATTTATTTTTGCATTAAATTGAATTAGGGTTTCAATTATGCTTAAATCTTGATTATTTTAATATCAATATTCTCTCTCCCCCAAAGAGATTCAAATGCGACGCCCCTCTAATTTTATTGTCTCTAATTGATACCAAGAAATATTAGGGACTCTTTAGAAGTGGTATTTTACATATTGAACCCTAGGTTTTGGGTAAATTGCACATTACACCAAAACTAGGTTTTAATGCACAGACATTGCTTAATAAGCTCTTTCTTGGTGCTCAGGCTTCCACAAGCCACAACTCTACATCATTTTCATTATTATGATGCTTCAGCACTTTAGGAACATTTTATCATGTAACATTTGCAAGTTAACCCCTCAACTTGGGTAATTTTCACTTTAGTCCAAAACTGGAAAAATATTGTTTTCAACATTATTCAAAAAGGACTAAAATTGAAACATAAGTTCCTCTTGAGCCTTAATTACTTTTCAAAGGATAAGAGCAAGTGTATAATTATCCTTCTTAAACAAAACATCTAGGGTTAAAGCATAACCCAGGTCAGGGATGTTACGGAACTAGTCTTTGATTTCCCCACTACAAATGTGCTCTGGACGGTGAAGTGTTTATGCATTGCAGGATATGTTGAACTAGAGTCATTCTCTATCTTCCCTATGTCTAGAAATTCCATCATCTCTTCACTGGGGGCAAAAACTTGATTCAAATCCTTGAGCTTATCGCCCACCTCTTGTCCCCAATCATCACTCTAATAGCATTTTCGCCATCATCGATCACTTTCTTTAATGTGGCAAAAAAATATCATATCAGCTCAACATATGACTCCTATGGCAGCGTCAAAATCTCAAATAGTCCCATATTCTCCATCATGCCCTAGAAATAGGCGTATAAGCCCATATATACCTTCGTCACTTGATACACATAGCGAGTTTCTATCACTTTGCATGTCAAGCACTCTGGGTGCTTGGCTTCCTTTGCCCCGCCGATAGTGACCTCGAGCTGTGGATGGGGTCGTTGCTGTGGTATCTCAGTATATTGTGCATCTGTCATCTCTTCATTCTCTTCTTCATGTAGTAAGAGTTGCCTACATGCTCTTGGTTGCTGCTATGATGCCGAAGAAATGGATGACCAGGATGCTGAAATTGATGGTCGTGCAGATGAAACTGAGGACCTCCCAGGTGAGATGGAGGGCCAGGCAGAATACATCGGTGGTTGTGATGCTCTAGATGATGATGGTGCCCCCTTCTGCGGCTGTGTGGAGGCTTCTTTCACAATTGGATCCACCAAAGCATCCCATTCGGCCTCTGTCAATCGAGAGTTCCTATTTTTTGTCTTCCTTTGGTAGAAGATGACATCCCTAGTTTTCTCCACCACTTTCTTTGTAAATTGCTTCATCTTTGCTCAAAATCAGAGGAGAAATCACCAAATTTCAAATTTCTGTGAAGAACGGGGATGATGGGGCAGAATGGAGAGAAATGTGGGATTTTGTGGATGAAAAAGAGTGGAATCTAGAGATTAAGGTTGTAGAAATGGTAGGGAATGGATTTGGGATGGTTGGGTTGATTTGGTGGAGATTTGAGGGTTGTAGAGGGGATGCGAAGGGTTGCACGGTCGCTATGGCATGGGGCACGTCCATTCTATTCTTCAGAGAAGTGAGAAAATGATTTGGAATTCTTGCACATTCTGCCTTAAGTGGCAGAAATCAGGCTGCAACATGGCCGTGCTTTGTGGCATGGCTATGGTGGATTTAGGCTGCACGGACGTGGTGCGTCCCTTGTCAAATGTTTTTCTCAAAAACTTTAGCCTTGCTGCCTGTGATTACATGTTGATTTAAATCACACGGCCGTGGTGGATGGCCATGACTATGGTGCTCTATAGCTGCTATTCTCAACTTGAAGAACATCAAACACTCAAAATCTTGATCCAAAGTGATTTTTTTCTTTAAAAGTTTCCCTCAATTGTACTCAAATTTCCTTCATTTCACCCTATTTTCACTTGTACATCTTAAAACTAAACAAAAGCTATTAAAAACAAGTGTGTGTGTGTTTTCTTGGAAAAGTGTAAAAATAATGCAAAAGTATAAAAAATGGAAGATTGGGTGAAAAATTCACAAACCTAGGTGGGTTGCCTCCCACAAGCGTTGAGTTTCTTACCTTTAGATAGGCTTCTTAGAGATTCTCTAGTTTTTCATCCATTTGGCATCCTCACGTGCCCATTTTTGCAATAGATACATCTCTCATTTGCATTCAACTTATGTTCCTCATCCCTTTGATCACCAAAGTTGTCATCACATCCTTCATCTTGATCTCCTTCTCTCAAATGACCAATTAGACTCTTGAAGTGACCATATCCAATATCATCATCTCAAACTCGCTGGTTTGAACACTTGTAATGTTGATCTTTATCTTCATGTCCTTGAAAGAGACTATCATTATGCCACTGCGAACATGTATCTTAGAATCATCTATAGATAAGAACGATCTCCCTAAGATGATGGGGATCTTCCTATCATCTAGCTCCATGTCAATAACAATGAAATTAGATGGGAACATGACTCCTCTTTCCTTTTCAATCATCACCAAGACATCATCCACTCTCCCTCTAGGCACTTTGATGGAGCAATTTGCCAATTGGAGAGTGCAATGTGCCGGTTTCAACTTGCCTAGACCCAGCTCAACATAGACACTATATGGCATCAAATTCACACTGGATCCAAAATCAAGTAGGGATTGGCCTATGTGATGTCCCCCAGTGTATCTAGGTATGATTGGGGATCCTAGGTTTTTCCTCTTCATGGAGAGGGAGTGTTGGAGAATGGAAATCACTTGTTCAGTCAACTTCACTTTCTTCAGTTGCCTCCCCGTTGACCTTCTCTTCACAGTGCATAGGTTCTTGAGGAACTTGGCATATGATGGGGTTTTCTTGATATCATTCAAGAGTGGAATGTTCAACTTCACTTGGAAAAACACCTCAAGAATATCCACATTGTGCTCTTGCCTTCTCTTCATTTCTGGAGGCTCATGTCATGCTTCAATGAATGGAGGATCATTGGCTTTGGTCTTACTTGAATCAATGTGAGATGGTTTACTAGGGATGGTGGGAATTTCAAATGGAGTTTAAGGTGGAGCACATGGTATCCCAAAATCAACATGATGTATCATTGAATGATCTTCAGCAATTTCAATCACAATATCACCACTTGGCTGCCTTTGCTTTGCTTTTCTTTGTCAACCTTTCTTTGAATTACGGGCTTCTCAAGAGATTTCCCACTCCTTAGAACTATCACAACACTTCCTTTCTAATGGTGGAGAAGGGGATCTTGTTGTGGCTGTAGAGGAGGTGGAGGTGACACTTGGTGTTGAAATTGAGGTGGACGGGAGAATTGAGGTTGGAAAGTGAATTGTTGGGAAAATGGTGGTGATGGGGGAGGAGGTGGAGTATAAGGTGTGGTATCACCTTGGAAATGGTAGATGGACTGCACTTGCATGGGAGACAAACTATAGAAAACTTGAGAAGAGGGCATTGGTCCACTTGCTTCATGGTAGCTCATGATGGGTTTTGAAGACAACTTTTCTTCTTGGAGAGCAATTATGGAAGATAGCTTCTCTATTCTCTCTTCTAGCCTTGCAACATCTTTTTGAACATCATCAAATATTTTCAATCTTGACCTCTTCCTCAATCCTAGAGCTATATTTTAGACTTTGTGGCTCTTGGTAGCTATAGGAGTGAGGTGTCTTCTTTTCTTCACCATAGAACTCAATAGAATTGACTGGGTGGTAAGGAACATTTGTCACCCAGTTCTTCATGAATCTCACCATGTCACCAAGAATCTTCATCACTTGTGGACTTGAGTCATTATGAGTAGGAGGTGTCACACCAAACGTATTTCCCTCATCATTCATCATGCTAGAAACTCGAATTCTTGATCCTTCATCCAGCTGCTTAAACAAAAGCCATATCTCCTCAGGTGGCCTATACATGAAAACTCCTCCACAAGAAGAATCCACTATGCCTTGGTCCTTTAGAGATAAACCAGATTAGAATGATTGAACTAGCTTCCACAAAGGGATCTCATGGTGTAGACACTCTCTCAAAAGCTTCTTAAATATCTCCCATGCATGGTGGAACTACTCATTGCCCATTTGACTAAAACTTATCACGGCACACCGCATTTGTGTTAACCTTGCTATAGACTAGAATTGTCTCAAGAAGGCATTCTTCATTGTTTCCCAACTCATGATGTCCCTTCATGATTCATACCAATATTTTGCTCTATCTTTGACGAAGAAAGAGAACAAGGTCAACTAGATTGTATCATCACTAGCCATCTGTGTCCTGAAGGTGGAGCATAGTTCAAGAAAGGAGTCGAAGTGCTTGTAGGGTTTCATACTCTTTGAGCCATAGAAGATGGGAAGGAACCCAAGAAGACCTGGCGGAATGGAGAATTGCTCCCCTGGAATTTGATCAACCCAACTAGCAATTGGTGATTTATAGTTGCTAGGCATGAAGTAGTGTTGAAGCATCTTGTGGGGTGCATTTTAGCCTTCCATCTTGACTTCTCCTGAGTGGTTTGTCACATGCACAAAGCACAACCAAACAAAAGAGAACAAGTTAGTAAACCAATATACACAAGTAATGCAAAGAATAATGAATAAATAATAGCAATGGTGAGGGTAGTAGGAAAAGTCAAAGAAAAACTAACTAGCTAGGCCAAGCGCCTTTATCCCCGACAACGACACCAGAAAGCATGGTATGTCTTTCAGAGGGTACATACTAACTGATTGGATTCGACTAGATGTGCCCCATGAGATCAAAACACATGATGGATTTACTTTCAAATTTTATAAACCTAGACCAACACACCTGCGTCTACTAAAATACTATCTCGCAAGCACACAAAGTCGTGTCAGAGTATAGGAGGGCAGAAAGTATAGGGTCGATCCACAGGGAGAAAAGGGGGCACTAGAGCTAGGTTAGTTTGTTCTAGGTTCCTACTATAGAGACTAGGGTTAAGGGTTTGAAGGTTACTTTGACTGTTAAACTAAGGTGATCAAGAAAGCAATTAAAGGTGAGTGTGAAATCTAAATTACCCATACTAGATTAAGACTACTTAAGCAAGAAAAGACTAAGCTAGGTATGAAAAGGCAATTTATGCTAAGGTATGCAAGAAGAACATGAGAGCAATTAAAGAGCTAAACTAGCAAGAACAAAGAAAGAATAGGGTAAGAATCTATCTAAGAAGGAAAAGAGCTAACTAAGCTAGAAATAGCTAAGTAAGTTGGAAATTAGGGTTTTAAAGCAATTAAGGGAGATGTGGGCTGTTTAGAGGATGCACTTATCACTCAAGTTGGGGTGTCACATATGAACATTATGATTCCATTTAGATTATCCAAACCAAACAACAAGTTAGAGTTTAATAAATTACCCTAAGTACTAACAAGCCATGGATATGCTTGGTTGTGTATAGGGGAACTAGTCCCAAACACTCCCTACTACCCTTGTGAGACTAGATTGGGTTAGGGCTTAGGAGTAATTCAATTAGAGTCTAAACGAGCCTAGGTTTCTAGGTTAGATGATCTTAGGATGATTAGGGAATGAGATTTGCAAAGGGGGCGGAAGTGAGGTTTTAGGCCTCCCATCACCCACATTCTAACCATGAGAAAGCTCCATGATAAACACACCAATTTCATCTAAACTAGCTACTTATATCTCTCAACTAGGTTTAGGAGAATTGAGTATGATGTAGGAAGATGGGTAGCTAGCTAGGGATCCAAGAATTGAACCTAGGAGCAAATCCCAAAATTCACACATATAAGAAATTTCCCTAAATTGCCAATTGATTTCACATGCAAACCAACAAGAAATTTATGGAGAATGAGATAGAAATAGAATATAATCATTAGCAAATGTAATTAAAAAGTTTACCTATCATTCCCCCCCCAACATGGTATCAAAGTAACATTTTATACCCCAAACAGCCCACCCAAGGGGCCTAGCTACTCATGACAATGCAAAGTACAAAAAGAGAAGAGAAAGAGGAAGAAGTAGCCATGGAGCTCGGTGTAGATGAGTGAATCCTCCTCTCCAACTACTACAAGGTCGACCTCCTCCTTCTTCTTGGATGGAATGGTGTGGAATGATGCTGGGAAGTGGATGGAAGGCTTGGCAATGAAGGTTTTGGTGGTGGAAATGGTGAAATGGAGTGAAATGGAGGTGGAAATCAAGTGGAATGGAAAAGGGGGTGAAAATGGGTAGCTAGGAGGTGGTGGAAGGTAGCTCACCTCGACCTACAATCGCCACCTGTAACATCCCAGGATTTGAGGCCTCGGATAAAACACTCTTAAAAGGAATGATTGGACTACCCATATCACCAAGGTGCACCTCCTTTTCCGGGAGCCCATCACTAAAGAACTCCATAGTTAAGCGTGATTGGCTTGGAGTAGTACTAGGATGGGTGACCATTCGGGAAGTTGATCCTGGCTTGCACGTCAGTGTGGACAAAGTGCGCAGTTAAGGCTAGTGGTGGTTTGTGGGGCCAGTCGTCATTCCTGAAACTCTACTAGAGCCTAGGGAAGTGGGCCCAATCGTTACAAATGGTATCAGAGCCATAACCCCTCCAGTAGGTGGGGCCCACATGGGCATGTGGCATGCCAGTCTTGAGCCGTGCGATCCAGGCAAGTTGGAAAGGGCTATCCGTAGAGACGAGATAGAGCCGCCCTTGCGCTGGTAGCCGTGGACGGGAGCTGGATGTCCATGGGCCATTGTGGGTATGGTCGAGCCTTGACGAGGATGTCAAGAGTCTAAGTGGGGGAGATTGTAACATCCCAGGATTTGAGGCCTCGGATAAAACACTCTTAAAAGGAATGATTGGACTACCCATATCACCAAGGTGCACCTCCTTTTCCGGGAGCCCATCACTAAAGAACTCCATAGTTAAGCGTGCTCGGCTTGGAGTAGTACTAGGATGGGTGACCAGTCGGGAAGTTGATCCTGGCTTGCGCGTCAGTGTGGACAAAGTGCGCAGTTAAGGCTAGTGGTGGTTTGTGGGGCCAGTCGTCATTCCTCAAACTCTACTAGAGCCTAGGGCAGTGGGCCCGGTCGTTACACCCCCCCCCCTATATATAGGTGTGGGGGAAGCAATAGGTCAAGTAAGGGTAGATTGGGTAGTTTAGTGGGTAAAATAGCTAGGTTTTGTGAGTAGCATGGCCGTGGTGTGTAGAGGTGAGCATGGTCTTGGTGGGGTAGAATGATCGAGGGAATTAAAATGTAGAGATCACAGGTTGAGGTGGTGAAATGGAGGCTAGTAGCATGGTCATGCTGCATGGTGAGGGCTAGCTAGAACGGCCGTGCTGGGTAGCATGGACGTGGTGGGTGAGGTAGATGGAGGTCATGGTGTAGTGCCACACTCATTCTTCAGTGTTGTAGCAATGTTGTGCTAGGTGGCACGGCCGTGGTGGCTGTCCCTTGCACATCCATTCTTGTGGTGTTGTCTGCATTTGCATTTGGGCTTGATTCTTCATATTGTCTTGGACATCTTTGCTTCTGTGGAGTCTTTGGCCACTAGGGGTAGGTTGAGGGAGCATCAGAATTCACTTTTTGGTCTCTCACATGGTAGATAAACCCTAGGATCACTCCTTCTCTCTCTCTTCCATCAAGCGTGCTCCAAATGTCTGAAAAACATGCAAATAATGTCCATAACTGCATTCTATATAAATATGCATATTGAGGGAAGTAACGTGTAATCTAAAAGGTATATATGTGATTGAAATGCATTATGACACAAGATGAAGCCCAAAATATGGCTGACTCAATTCACACGAGGATGGAATTTTCTAGCATTCACCAGATAGGGAGTTACATATGTCTGCTCATCAATATCATTCTTCCTTATGGTATGTTTGGGGTTTCTACCCATCTAAAGTAGATCCATTCCAGACACCAAGTCCCCCATCTTATGAATATTAGGGTAGTCACAGTAGTGTGAGAGGTGGCAACTTCTGTCTTAAATCCTGAGGGAGAAGTCGAAGGAAAAAGGAGGAAGAAGTTGCAGACAAAATAAGATCCCAAAGAGGCTGAGAAAGCCAACACCATAGTTGAGATTCAAGTAAAACATGTTAATGGTCAGGGCCCATCCCCAATCTACACTCTTTTGATTCACCGCACAACTCATGGAACAACTTGGATATAGGAGGATGGTATGTATTCCCTATACATGGCACCACCAACCAAAATTATACCGCCACTAAAACCAGCGGTGGCTACCCACTAAGAAGATGCTCGAAACCCCACTACCACAAACCTCCTATTGGTCTAGATCTTATAAAAAAATCAAAAAACTATATGGAAGAATGATAGAGTGAAAATCTATAGCAACTTCTATCACTTCCCAGATGCTAAGCTACCCGACAACATCAACATTCCAAAGATTCACGAGACTCTGGAAAGGGGGACCCTATGGCCCATGTCAAGATGTACTTCTCAGACATGGTGGAGGTCCAAAATAATGACAAAGTCTTAATCTATTACTTTTCCTGGACCTTGACAGTTCCCATGCTGGCATGAGATAAAAACAAGACATGACAACCATCACCACCTGAGCTAAGATGTCTAAAAGGTTCATTCATTAGTATGCTTGGAATCTAGACCAACTCTTTACCAAGGAGGACTTGGAGGAAATACAGTAGAAGGTAGATAAAATTTTCTCTGTGTTTGTAGTATGATAGAGGGAAATGGCTACCCTACTGGAGTTCAAGCTCACATCCAAAGAGGCACTAGACATGGTGATCAGAGCCACCATACCAACTTACATAGCCTTTCTATCATTACTAAGGTATAATACCTTCCCAGAACTCATACAAGTAGGAGTCTAGATTGAAAATTTCATAAAGAGGGGGGTCTATAAAAACATAGGCCTAAGTTTCTAGCCACAATTCACCTATGCAACAACTAATCAGAAGCCTAAATGGATCAAGGAAAAAGTCACAGATGTGATGGTAGGTAAGTGATCATCCCCACTGGAAATGGTAAGTTAATATAGGCGACCATACATATTTTCTTCTTTAAACATTAGCATTTTCAGATAGCCAATGCCCTAGATGGTACCACCCAACTATTAGCCTAAGTACATGCCTATGCAATATTTGTGGACACCAAAAAACTACTTGGGTATGCACCACTGCCTTTTCTGTTGGTATGTATGCCCATAGAGCAAGTCATATGATGATTGTAATGGGATACTTTGTAAATGATTTGAATAATAATAAAGGCAATTTCCAATCTATATGTTTAAACTATTTCTGAGATGATGGTGTAACATGATAGATGTCTAAAGATTGTCTTACTCAATGACATATGCTTTTAGGTTCATGACCTAAACGATGAGATCATATGGATGTTAAGAGTATACATTCTTGTTTAGTCCCTAGTCGGTTGTTATTGTGGAAATAGCCATAGACATCAATAACACTGAAGACTAGATTGTGTGTTGGTTGATGACAGAATCTCATTACTCATGATATAGTGATATCAAACCAAGCACATAGGTACTTGTTAGAGAACAAGGTACCAGACAGACCCACCGTGAGAGTGACACATGGAACCATGACATGGTAGTCACAGTCAGCTCTCACAGTGATGGTGGTGAGTGTGATTCTTAGACCTGAAATCACTACACTCAACACATGTCGTTGGGTACACTTTGACATCATCAAACGCAATCCTGAAACATGGGTTGTTATAAAGATGATGATTGGGTGGCTTTGACACATGGGGCTTTTGAGGGGTGAGTGATAGATATGGGATTTGTCCCTCCTAAGGGAGTTTGATATCCTTGGCCACTTGATGAGTAGGATTGAGAAAGGCATGTGCATGCACGTGTGAATCAATATGTGATATTGATGTCATACACATCTCACTCGGTCTACTCTAAGATCAAGGAAATGAATGAACATTGACAAGATGACTGTTCCATGCCTCGAGTTCATTCCGGATATCAGTGACAAAGGAATTATACATTCACTATAACACCATTCACGGATTGTAGGATGAAAGTTGTTCTCCAACTTTCTACTTTCACTTGGGTAGCAATGATGTGTGACTAGGCACCGCTCTTTGCTTGTGAAGTCATAAGAGTTATGGACTTTCACTGCCAACGTGAAATGGACCTGTAGGGTCACACACATAGGATTTAACCTGGAAGAGGAGTTTTGTCCACAAGCAATGTTTAGATTGATTACTAAAGGAGTTTAGTAGTTCCATTAAACACTCAATTAATCGATAGCTCAATATCATAATGTTCAAAGTGTTGAACGCATTGATTGGAGTATCAGATTGATTGAAATCGCATTTGACTGATTCTGCACAATCTGCACTCCCAACCGATCGGTTCATGTGATGAACCGGTCGGCTGAGGTTGCTGAACCGGTCGGCTCAATTGTTGAACCGATCGGCTCATGCACAGAGTGAAACGACCGGTTCAAGTGTTGAACCGATCGGTTCAACTGGTGCAATCGAGCAACTTGGGAAAGTAGGATTGGTGAGAATTTTCCTTTCGTTTCAATTGGCCAATTCGATTGGGAATAATATTGGTATTCGATACCAATTAGGAAAGAAACAAGGAAAGTCAATCGGGAACCAACCTGGAACCCCAACCGACCGGTTCATGAGTGAACCGATCGGTTCAAGGGTCCCAAACGATCGGTTCAGTGGTGAACCGATCGGTTCAGGTTCCCAACCGACCGGTTCACTTGTGAACCGATCGGTTCATGTTGCGAGATGGTTGCTTTTTGTGGAAAATCCTGAACCCTTGTACTCCTGCTTTAGTCCCGTATTGCCGGGCACAGAGAACCCTGTCCCATGACCCGCCTATATATATAGTGGTATTGGGGGCTTCTCAGAGTACAACTCAGTGCAAGTTGATTGCTCTGCAAAGTTGTCATTCTCTCTGGTTTTAGTAACCGAGAGAGAGCTCGAGCAAGTGCTTCCCGCAAAGGGAGGTGCAGCAAGGGAAGGACAACTGCAGTTGCAATTGACAGCAGGAGAGTGTGTTGGCGACTAGTACGTCAACAGGAGGGTGTGACTCCTTCCACTTCCTTGTGGGACAAGGAGAGTGGAGTTCCGGGTGGTCTGTGTGGACTACTTCAGAGGCGGGAGGTCACTTCCGCTCAGGAGGACAACTGTCATCTGACAGTCCGGTAGGAGGAGGAGTCTTCAGTCCGGGTGTGACCAGGAGCTGCACAGACACCGTCCAAGACCGGAGGTGAAGACCGCGCAAGGTGGGTGGTATTGTCGCCGAGCAAGCCTTGGGACAAGGTATGATTCACAAACCATCTTTCCTATTATATAGATGTTGACGCGATTCCTTTTGTTCCAGGTTTGGGGAGAAATTTTTTTTTGTTTCTGCTGCTTCTCTGCCTCCTCCAAAACCCAACATTTTCAACCATCTATGAAGGTAGAAGTAGAAAACACTCCTCCAGTTACCGAGTAAGCATGCACCTCAAGAAGAGCCAACAACCATGACTCCATCACTAGAAGAACCTTCCAATCCAATAGGGAAGTTCAATCCTTTGGGAGCTTCCTTGAACATGATAGTTCCATATATTAAGCGACTAGTAAAGTTACTAGTTGTAAGGATCTACCAAATCCCCTACCAAAGTGCTACAATGACAATGCCTTTTGTGACTTGCACCAGGCTAAGGGGCACAATACAGAGTCATGCCTCATGTTCAAGAATGCATTATAGGACTTTATAGAATTTGATGAGGTCAACACAATCACAGCGGAGGAAATTCCTTCATCTTCCAATGTGGTAGCTTCCATCTCATCCCAAGAAGGTCCAACATGCTGGCTCATCTTCCCTATGGAACGAGCCATGAAGAAGTGGTCTCAGATTACATGGATCGTTGCTTTGATCCAACAGAAAAAACTAATGATCCCAGTAAGCATCAAGATGTCAAACAACATAATAAGATATTTCCATAGGAAGAAAGTATAGAAGATCTAGGTTCCTAAGGTACTAGTCCCATGAAAAATCAAACAAATGACGATTCCTTGACCTGTGATAGCTGTAGAAGATGATGTATCAAAATCAACCACATTGAAGTTGAACCCATACCTTATCCCACCATAAGTACCCTCATCCCTCAACAAGGGTAAGGATAAGGTGGATACATATGTGGGAGTCCCTACTAGAATGATAGAAGAGGAGATAAAAGAAGGTACAACTAGTTCTTGAGCTTTGAAGTGAAACTAATCTAGAAGGTTCAAACATTATCTAGTCTCTAAAAGAACTAGAAGGAGAAGTGTCACTAGCTGAAGTGATGCAAAGTTCCCCTAGACACTACAAAGAAGTTCTGAAGACCCTTGAGGGGGCTTATGTCTCCAAAAATGTAAGGCTAGAAGCTGACACATTCAATATCGGGTTAACCACAACCATGTGCTTAACCCCATCTGAAGAAGAGGTACCCACTAGAGGAAGTCAGAACAATCCCTTTCTAATTACTTCATCAACAGGGGAATTAAAATCCCTTCTTGCTTTATCGATAATGGCACATTCCTCAATGACAATCTCCTTAAGAAGTTCATTAGTTTGGGTAGGTATCCCTTTGAATTGTGGTCTACAACAAAGAAGACAACCTTATTTGAGGGGGTGATCAAAGTTTCTATGACGACCTGTATTTTTCTCTCTCCTTTATTGTATTATTTCTCTCCCATTAAGTTCCCTCTTACTTAATTTTTTAGTTTGAGTGTGTACCTCCAGAGTCACAACAATGCTCTATTTCACTATATGTGACATTATTTTGAAAATTTGAACTATGTACCATTTTGTAATATGTCACCATCTTTCAAATTAAATTGAACATTTTCTATATGATCTTCATGTTCTCTAGGTATATCATGCTGAAGAGGGTTCAATTTTGAATCCAATGGTGTAAAAATCACCTCAATCAGACTTTGGAATCAAAATTTATGATATGTTGAAAAGTGTGCCTTTTCCACTTGAATAAATTGGTTTTTTCAGCCTTGTTGGGCCTAAAGGAGGCGCGGCCCACCCACTGCCCAATTTGAGTAGGTGGGAGCATTACCTCATGAATGTTAGATCTCTCCCTGGATCATGATATACCTCCATCCTACGGATCCCCTACATATTCTTCATTGGCATGTATTGTAGCACATGCTATAGCAGGCCACCTTTACGACCGCCAATAGGCTTCAAACTTGATGACTTTGAGCAATTGGAACCCATTTCAAATCCACCCCATCGTCCTCTTTCTTCAAACCCATCTTTCCCCTCATTTCTTTCATGCTACAACACCTTTGCAACTCCCTTTTTGATCTCCAAGAACCCTAGCCTCCGCCTTGAGCTAGGTTTGGGGATTTCACTTCCAATAACCTATGGCCTCTATTCTCTAGCCCAATAGATTCACAAGGCCATGGGGAACCTATCCATACAACTTTGGATCCTGAGGAAGCTTCTTGTGACACCCCTAATGGTGGTTGGCTACCTCTAAGAAGTTGTGGGTGCGGGACAAAGGTTGGGAGAATGAGAGGGATAGTGGGAGGCTAGTGGGTGGTGGAAACAGGCTAGTGACTGTGTAATCACGGTTGGAGGAAGTTCCAGGTGACCTAAAATCACAGGGGACCGGACACATAGCAGGGGGCACCCTAGTCATTGATTTCCACACATCTCTAGTTCCCCATCGCTTGTAGGGTGTGAAGAGGGTGGTTGTGTTCGTTGGATCGGCTGCCAACATCCTATATTCACCAAAATATGGTCGTAACACCCTATCTCAATTTTCTCTAATGTTCTTGATGCTAGTTTTGTAAAAAAATCATAACTTCATCCTCCCTTGGACAAATATAGAAAATTTATATATTAAATTGATCCTCTCAAAAAGATCTACATCAATGGGAATGGTTTCAAATCATGAATCTTCTTCTAGTTCCCATACTTTTCTAAAATACAAACTTTGACCTTCTTTGACCCTATTATATACATGTTTATGGTTAAAGCTTGGATTCTGAATTCTCAATCTACTTCCCTATTCTTAGATCAGTGGTTTATATGCATGGTTGAGTACATGAGGGTCTTGATCACCCCTATTGCTCTTAAATGACTCTTTTACACATAGGTGACTTATAATTGGGCTATAATGATACACTTTTCCCTAACTTGCAATCTTTCTTCTTATTATTGACTAATGCTAATCAACTTTGAAGTCAGTAAGATATGTCACACCTAATGACTCTAATAACATTCCCTAATCCCCTTGTTCTATGGTGGTTACATATGACACTAATTACGCTTGGCTTTTACCCTTTTATGTGGATACATGTTACACTTGATTCATATAATAACCTTATCCCCTTTGTGGAAATGAAATATGTTAGGTCCTTGAAATCAATACCCATGTGACTTTTGAAGATACTAATGTTCGTTATCTCCCTATTTTATGTTATGATGTTGCATGTGACTCTTAATCCACTAGTGATAACCTAGTGTGACACATATGACCTTTTTCCTGTGTCCTTGTGCCTTAATGATTATGGGGATTCTTTTATCTTCTCCTCCCCTATCAAATCAGTAAATCATCTATTCCTTATGATATCTTAGATGTGGATGCCCCACTGATAACATCTAATTTTATACACATTTTGCATATATTTTATACCTCTCCTAACATATATTTTATAGACTTTTCCACTTATTTTAGCATTTTATGCTAAGAATCTCATTTGCACACCTTTTTCATCCTTGTAGGGTCACATCGAGCCATGGTCGTGGTTAGCACCTCGACCGCGGCTCATCAACCACTAGGGACCCTCCCACCGCGGTCGATGTCCCCAAGGTCACATCGATGCTTCGTGACTGTAGTGCCTCACACCCTTTTTGGTCGCAGCCTACAACCCATTCATCTCAACCCCAATCAACCTCGACTGAGGTAGTGCCTCGACCAAGGTAGTGCCGCGACTGAGGTGGTGCCATGCCTCAATCGAGGTGGGACCGCGACCGAGGTGGTGCCATGCCTCGACTAAGGTGCTGACTCGACCAACCACTGTGGTGACCTCGACCGAGGAGGGGCCTTGATCGAGTGCAATCAAGACTTGACCAATACCAAGCCTCAACCGTAGTGTGGATGGTTAAGTTAGTGGGAAACACCTATAAATAGGCCACCCACCTCGACTTGTCACATCATCAGATCATCAAGGACCATGAAGGGCTTCCAAATTCCATACCCACTCTCATCTTTCCGACCAGTCTTGGATCTCTGAAGGTGTAAGATGAGGAGAGAGAAGACTGAAGGCCCCTCTTCCTTGAAGGAGGAGATCTTACACACCATCCATCCCAGATCTAGATCCAAAGGATTATATTAGTATATCACCATCTTCTTTCTCTCTTCTAGATCTATCATCTCTATTACATTGTACCCCTTCCCTCTTTGTGGTTATGCTGTATCTATCATTTTGTAATGTCGTTATGCTACCCATTAACATGTGTGGCTAAACACTTTGCTTGGGTTGGGAGTAGCCACTAAGGCTCTCCCAACATGTATATTCTTGCTTCCCTTTGAATACATATATGCTCATATCAAAATTATCTCCATGCACTTGTTATTAATGCTTCACTTGTGTGCTTAGATACCATCTTGTGATGTTTGATCATTGGTAACTCAAAAGAGTAGTATCTTCTTTTTCTGGTGTCATGGAGTAGTATGAATGCATGTGGATTTTGGATTGCTAAAGCTTATGGTCATATGGTTTACTTGGTGGTTGTAAGGTTGTTATCTCAAGAGGGAGGCCACCTTAGATCCTAGATCTATCCTTCTCTTGGGAGAGGAGTGAATAGACATTTCTATGATTTCTTGTAATCTTGATAGGAGTATGAAAGGGGAGTGAGTTTTGCATGTTGGTGACAGACCTTAGTAGGTGAAACCCAATCCGAGTTCCTTTCCATATCTTTGTTTCTTACCTTTCATTCTTGTTTTCTCTTTTTGTTATTTTATTCCTTTCTTTTAACTTTCTCTATTTTGGTTTGAACACTATCATTCCTTAGGGAATGGACTTTTTAAACCCACGATTTGTGTAGAGTATACGAGTGTGAGACTCGGTGTACTCAAAACCTGTTGACCTTGTCCCTATAGTTCGACTCTGATTACTATGTCAGACCCCATATAATAGTTGAAGGGGCTTGAGTGTCTGGTTATTATCTTAAGAGTCTAACTACTGTAGATTCGCTCCCTTTTGGACGCATGACTTAGGTCGGTCAACTTTTTGGCACCGTTGTCGGGGACAAAGCAAAACTGCACTATTATGAACTTGAGTCCACTCACTATACTCCCGTGCCTCAAGCTAAGTGATAAACTTGACTGCACAGAAACATTACATCTGCTACCCTACAATTACGTAGAATAGTTCATTTTAACACGTCCAGTTTTCTAACTCAACTGAGCGGTCTATTCAGGGAGCCCGGAGGGTAGCAAATTTGTTCAATTTTTCACCTTAACCTCGAGTCACCATGCCGCCTCATGTGGACAGTACTCTCACTAGGGACGAACGGAATGCAAGAGTTCTACATGACCCCCCACCACCTGGGACAGATGAAGATAGAGATGGTCGTTACTTAAATGGCGGTCAATGCTAGGAAGAACATCGTGAAGAAGAACGACGCAAAGAAGAACAAAACGATGAAGAACGATGCTACCGTCATCGTAGAAGGCACCATCACATTCATTGTGACAATGAACGTGAGCATGATGATTGCGATAGTGAAAGCAAAGATGATGAAGAAGGAAAAACTCTTAGAGAGTTGGCAGGAACTAGGGCCAATGAATCTAGATGCCTGATTGTCATCCCGCACTTCAATGCATCAAGCTTTAAATTGAAACCAACTGCGATCTCAATGATCAAGAACAAACTTTTCTGTGGGAATTCGAGAAGTGAAAATCCATACCATCACCTCGATGCCATCAAAAATTGCTACGATACCATTAAGATGAGGGGAATTCCTCAAGAAGTGATATATTGTAAGGGGTTTAACTTCTCCCTTGAAGATAAGGCTCTATCTTGGTACCTCAACCTACCCCACTAGTCCATAGATGGATGGAGACCCCTTGCAGATGCCTTTGCTACTAATATTTATCCTACTGAGAGAACTATCTACAACATGATAAAGATCACTTGTTTTGTAAAAAAGCTGGGAGAAAACCTTCACGAGGCATGGGAATGCTTTCAAGAGTATCAGAGGGATTGTCTGCACCATAACTACCATAAGGGGTTCCTAGTGACCACCTTCTATAATGGGCTGACTCCTACTGAGAGGACTTCACTGAACGCAACTGCTGGTAGTGACTTTCTTGGAAAGAAGCTGAGCAAAACTATGAAGATAATATACAACATGGCTGCACTACAAGTAGGAATTGAATGGATAACGACAAAAATGATAGAGGGTCGGTGAAGAAAGTAGGGTCTGAAGGACCATCAGTCGAAGAAAAAGCCTTGAAAACTATTACAGCACAAATTTGGAAAATCACCTCTGATGTCAAGTAGCTAAAAGATATTGGATCTAAAGGCAAGAAGCACAGTGTGAAAGCCATGAAATGTGTTACCTGTGAAGAAGGAGGATATGGAGTTGACAACTGTATCTATACCCGACTAGAGGAGAGCGATGAAAGTGAAAGTGAAGAAGAAAATTAGAATGTCTCCTATGTTAACTTCAAATGACAAAACCATCCTGGGTTTAATTATGGCAACAAGGAAGCTGTAGAGAATGCACATCAACTGGGTAGTTCATCTAAACCTCCTCCAGGATTTGAGAAGAAAGGAGGGCCAACTCAATACACCAAGACTACCAATTACCAGACAAACAAGAACAACTATTAAGGTCAGAATAAAAATGTGAGTCGACAAGGACAAGGACAAGGACAAGGCCTAGGTCCAGGCCAAGCCAAGGACAACAACCAAGCAAATATGATTGCTCAACTATTCAACTTTGCAAAAAGGCAAGCTTCGGTGAATGATCAACTCACTCAAAGTGCTCTCATAAATTTAGGAGTGCTAAATACCATGCAAACTCACCAGAGGAAGATTAATCAGTAGCTTGCTCAACTAGATGAACTCATAAAGAACCCTTCCGGGAAGATCCCATCAAATACTGAGACTGCAAAAATAGCCACTCTCCGATCAGGGAGAGCATTGGAAAATACTAATACTAACAACATCAAAGAAGGAGGAAGTTGTATTAATGAGCAATCTGAGAGTGAGAAGGAAATAGAAGAACAAAAAGGGAAAGAATAAGATGTAAGTGGGAAGGAAGCAGGGCCACTTGAAAAGAAGAAGGAAGAAGAGTAAAATAACTTGAATCCATTAGGAGACGACCTTTCGAATTAAATCCCTACGCCCCAAGAGTTCCTTTCCCCTACAAATTGATAAAAGCATACTTGAAGAAGAGATACAAAAAGTTCATGGAAGGTGTAAAGAAGCTACACTTAGATGTACCCTTCCTTGATGTAATAGAAGAAAGGCCAACCTTTGCAAAGTTCTTCAAAGACCTGATCATGAAGTGAAGCGATCATGTTGAAACTGTCCTGTTGGCAAAAATGTCAAGTGCTTTTGTTCAAGTGGAGTTACCAACCAAGAAGGACCCCATAGCACTCAACATACCTTTTTGCATAAGAGACAATGTGGAGGGAAAGGGGTTAGCTGACTTGGGAGCAAGAATTGGTCTAATACCCTTGACTTTTACACAAAGGCTTGGGATAATAGACATAGTAAAGATGGGGATGGGGATCGAGTTAGCCGATCATACCTTCACAAGGCTAGTGGGAATAGTTGAAGACGTTTTGATACAGGTCAGATAATTTTTCATACCGCGTGATATAGTAGTGATCAATACGGTTGAGGATTCTAAATCCCAATGATATTCAGGAGGTGCCCTTTCCTCACTACAGGGAGAGCCTTAATAGATGTTGCAGAAGGAATCATCACATTGCGAGTGGGGAATGATCACTTGGATTTTCTGGTACAAGATGCCATGAGGGGACCATATCTATCTGAGTTAGTCTACTTCATGGACAACTACAATCACTATTGTGAAGAAGTATAAGAAGATAAGGCAATCATTGATCCCCTAATTCGAGCCTTAAATAGCTAGAACCCTATAGTGGAGGGCCAAGAGGTTGTGGAAATTTTAGACTACCTGAACCAGTCTGAAGAAGAATTCAACAACGATGAAGAGATAATTGAGACAATGAAGTATGCCTCGTTAGAGCAAACAACTGAGGAGAAGAAAGAACTGAAGCTAAAACTAGAATTGAAGCCTCTTCCAAAAGGTTAAAATATGAATTCCTAGAAAAATAAGAGAGGAATCCAGTGATTGTTAATGCCAACTTAATAGAAGACCAGTTGGAGAAGTTGCTGAATGAGCACAGGATGAATAGAAAAGCCATAGGGTATTCTATGGAAGACATTAGATGCCTTAACCCAATCTTATGCATGCACATAATTCATCTTGAAGAAATAGCCAAGCCCCTAGCTCAACCACAGAGAAAGCTAAACCAAATGCTAAAAGAGGTTGTGAAGAAAGAAGTTATAAGGCTACAAGATGCTGGGATAATCTACCCAATAAGCGACAGCAATTGGGTTAGTCCTATCCATGTGGTACACAAGAAGGGTGGAATGATGGTTATATGAGGGGAATATGGAGATGAAGTAGCAACGAGAACAGTGATAGGATGGCGCATGTGCATCGACTATCGCAAGCTAAATACATCCACCAAGAAGGATCACTTCCCTTTGCCATTTATTGACTAGGTCCTACAGCAGCTGGCTCACCATGACTACTTTTGTTTTCTGGATGGATATTTACGATTTTATCAAGTACCTATTCACCCTGACAATCAAGAAAAACCACTTTTACCTACATTTATGGCACTTATGCCTTCCGAAGAATCCCGTTAGACTTATGTAACGCAACAACGACTTTTCAGCATTGTATGATATCTATGTTTTTAGACTTTCTGGAAGACATACTAGAAGTCTTCATGGATGAATTCTCTGTATACGGGATAGATTTTGAAGCTTGCCTGAGAAATCTATCTTTGGTACTACAACACTGTGAAGAGAAGCACCTTTTCCTAAATTGGGAGAAATGTCACTTCATGGTTCAAGACGGTATCATGCTTAAACATAAAGTCTCAAAGAAGGGAATTGAGGTGGATTTAAGTAAAATTGAAGCCATATCAAAACTCTCGCCACCAAAGTCAGTCACAAGAGTACGAATCTTGGGACACGCAGGATACTATAGAAGATTCATAAAAGACTTCTCTAAAATCACCAAGCCATTATCAAATATGTTGATAAAGGATGTTGAGTTTGAGCTTGCCACTGAATGTCTAGATGCCTTTAGTACCCTCAAAAGAGAATTAGCGACAACACCTATCCTACAAGCACCAGACTGGGAGTTACCTTTTGAGATCATGTGTGATGCCAATGATTACGCCATAAGGGTAGTCCTCAGACAGAAGAAAGAAAAGAAACATCATGTGATTTGTTATGCGAGTAGAACCTTGGACGGGGCCCAAGTGAACTACAATACCACTAAGAAAGAAATGTTGGCTTTCATATTTTCTTTTGATAAGTTCTTAAAATACTTAGTAGGATCAAAGGCAAGAGTGTACACTGATCACGAGGCGATAAAGTACCTAACGCAGAAAAAGGACATGAAGCCAAGGATTTTAAGATGGGCCTTGTTATTGCAAGAGTTTGACCATGAGATCACCGACAAAAAAAGGAAAGAAAATGTGGTCGCAGACCACCTGTTGAGAATAATTTTTGATGAAGAAAACCAATTTCCTGTGAATGACAACTATGTCAATGAAGCTCTTTTAATGGATGAATCAGAAGAGTAAAGGTTACCTTGGTTCACTGATATCTATAATTATTTAGCATGTGGACAACTTCCACCAGAGATAATGTATAACTAGAAGAAGAAGTTATTCTCTGAGCTAAAGAATTACTACTGGGATGACCCACTACTATTTAATAGGTGCTCTGACAACCTATATCAATGATGCATACCTAAAGAAGAGGTACCTTTAATTCTCAAGGAGTGCAATGCTTCACCTTATGGAGGACACCACAGAGGGGAGATGATGGATATAAAGGTTCTGCAATCAGGGTTTTACTGGACAACACTCTTCAAGGATGATGCATCATTTGTCAAAACATGCAAGGAATGCCAACTTACAGGGAACATAAGCCGAAGAAATGAAGTGCCAATGTCAGACTGGGTGGAAGTGGAAATATTCGATGTATGGGCAATCAACTACATGGGACCTTTTCCATCATCAAAAGAGAATCAATACATCCTTATTGCAGTAGAACATGTTTCCAAACGGGTTAAGGTAGTTTCTACCTAAACATATGACTCGAAAGTAGTCATTAAGATTTTTGAAAAAACTATCTTCCCACGCTTCAGAGTACCACACACTGTCATGAGCGACGTAGGGTCACATTTCAATGAGAAGCAATTTGAAGCTCTACTAAGGAAGTATGGGGTGAAACATAAGGTTGCAACACCTTATCACCCCCAAACATCAAGGAAAGTGGAAGTATCAAATACGCAGATCAAACAAATTTTAGAAAAGGCTATCAGTCGTACAAGGAAAGACTGGTCAATGAAACTGGACGATGCACTTTGGGTGTACCGCACAACATATAAGACACCAATAGGTACGACACCCTATAGGTTAATCTATGGAAAGTATTGTCATCTCTCAGTCGAACTCGAACACAAGACCCTATGGGATATAAAGTTTTTTAACATAGATCTTGACAAAGCTGGTCAGAAAAGATTCCTCCAGCTCCAAGAGCTCAAAGAGTTGAGGCTGCACGCCTATGAAAATGCAAGGATTTATAAGTAGAGAACAAAGGTCTAACATGATGCCCACCTGAAGAACAAATATGTGCATGAAGGAGATAAAGTCCTTTTGTTCAACTCTCGTATTAGGTTATTTCTGAGGAAGTTGAGAACAAGGTGGTCAGGCCCTTTTTATGTTGTGAAAATATACCCATCAGGGGTAATGGAGATTGTAGGAGAAAAGACATGAACATTCAAAGTGAATGGACAAAGAGTGAAAAAATACTATAAAGACCAAGCCTTTGTAAGGAGAACAGAACTCAGTTTGGGGGAAACCAACTCAGCAACAAGTGGAATGAATGATGAAGTAACTGCACCTTTTGAAGGAAAATGAAGACAAGATGATAGAGAAAGTCAAGATAAAGACTTTAAACAAGCACTTCTTGGGAGGAAACCCAAGTTTTTGCTATTCTCATTAGTCCATGTTTTTATTTATATCATACTTTAGTACTATGAGATATGTACCTCTCGTTTCCCTATATTTCAGATTCCCTTTTCTAGTAGGAGTGTAAATATTCTATGGGTTTTTAATCCTTCTCTACCTAAGAGGGTTTGTTTGGAAGAATAAGTTTTGCTTTAATTTGGTTTGGAAGGACCGCAGTCATGGTTTGGACCGCGGTCACAACATGAGCATTGGTCGAGGAGGGGTACACCACGGTCGCAGTACCCGCTCTTTGCAACAATGGGACGCAGTCATGACATATATAAAGATGGAGCACGACCGCGGTAGCGGCGATTCTCATGCCACAGTCGCAGAACCCTAGGGTATAAATACTTAAACCCTTTAGTACAAGGTTTTTATTTCACACAAACTCTATAATTCTCAGACTGTTGAATGAAGCTCCTCGATGCAAGTGTGTGAGTTGACAACAAATCTGATTCAGACTCTCGACGACAAAGTCACGTTTCCAGCACTGCAAGCCCATCCCGCCTCCGCCTTTGATGTTGTTTAGCACTGTTTAACTTAACCAAGGTATTCGAGTGATGCTTTCTGGACTACCATCGATTGCTAGTCGGTATTTTTCTCATGCCTTGCCATTTTCTCTTGCATTTAGTGACCTGTTAGGTAGAGAATGTCGCGGCAACCGCCGCAGCTCTGCCTCATTTGGCTCGGCAATGCTCGTTGGCATCTCACCCCGTTCACAACTTTTATGATTCTGATTCAACCTAGGTTAGGTTTTTTTTTATGTGATTCGACTATGGGACCCTGCTGCCATGGCCTCAGTCGGTGGCCTCTCAAACTAGTTTTCAGACCTCAATCACCATCTCCAATCGAATAGTTGTTTCGACACTGCGATCGCGACACCTATCCTTGGCTGCAGTCACGGTGTCCCTTAAGCACAAAAGAATTAGTCGAGTGATGACCGCGGTCAAGGAACTTGCCACAGTCGAGGTGCCTTTTGGCCGTGGTCGAGGTACCTCTTGTTTGCTTCTTGGCCGCGGTCACAACATCTCTCATTTTGGTGTAATCCACCGCGATTGCAGCACTTCATGCCGTAGTCATGGCATATCATTTTCACAGTTGACACTTATGCTTAGTGATGACACAGTCGTGGTACACCTCTTATTTAACGCCACAATTGTGACCCTAGGAAAATTTATCAATATATATGTATACACATATACATAACCAATGATAATAAATTAAAATTGATGATGATGAATTAAAAGCTAATACAATTATTCTAACAATAAAATTAATGTGAAATTTTTCAAAATGTCAACCTTGACTGAAGACACACTGATGAAGAAGGAAACCTCATTGAAGGGGGTAGAGGAAATCCTTGAGAAGATACCACTTGCCCTAAAAGACAATCCAGACCTCTCCCCAACAAAAAGACTTTAGTTGCAACTAATGAAAAAGAAGTAGGACTACATCCTGGCCCAGAAGATGCCACCGACTGAGGCCAGAAGAGTTAGAGGAGTCCCTGAACACATCTCAGACGGAGACTTCTGAATACCAGCCTTCAGAAACTGAATTGAGGAAATTGGGAAAGAGTAAGGTTGAACCCAAGGAAGCAAAGAGCAGTAAAAAGAGGAAGGTGACAACTGCAGAGAAGAAAAAAGGGCAGGAGAAAGAAACAACTCGTGAGGAGGTATAAGAAACTGATGAAGTGGCCCTAGACTAGAAAAGACCTGCATTCATGGCAAGAGACCCTACACACCTGTCTCAGTTTGACTAGATTCTATAGACCAAAGAGTTCAAGCCTACAAGATACTTAGATGTCGAAGACTTCAAGAAGATGGGAGTCTATGACAAGGTAATCAGATTCCTAGAGGGTGTAAATCTATGTACCCTATGCACCTCCAAATTCCCATCCCTAACATAATTGACGGTAGAATTCTTATCATCATTGGAGAAGTACCCGGTCAGCGACAGCAAATCCAAGAAGGGCAGTAGGGACTTCAAGCTGGAAGTGAGACTAGGAGGAAAGTCTCACACAATCACAGAGGCCATGCTTAACACTATCTTCACAAGAACAACTGAAGAAGTATAGACCTACTCCTCCGTGCCTAGAGAGAAGGACACGATCGGGTACAATAGCCATATAATGTGGGAAAAGCTGATGGGGGAGCAAGAACACAATTCTAAGAACTCCAAGGTGACCCTCATCACCTCGTGCTTCATCAGGGTGATGCAGAAGATAACTGCCAAAACCATATTCACAAGGTCAGAGACTAGAGGTGTCATGAAAGGGGACCTCTTCATAATATGGTTTGTGTTGAATAAGAAGTCGGTGAATATAGGTAGAATTCTTTCCAATGACTATCAACAACAGTGGGAGGGGAGGTGAAACAGACGAAGGAGTTCTGCATGGGAGGCCATATCATGAAGATAGCATATCATTTCATGGATGCAAACCAGTTGATGAGGTACAAAAAAATGAAGGGCCACATGAAGATCGATATAAAGTCCCTCATCAATACGGGGATCTTGGTGCAGAAGGGAAACAAGCTCTTCTGCAAGCAAAGCTGCTGCAAGATGCTCATCCCCCTCCCAGAAATGGCGTACTATGATGCCCACAAGCTGAGGCCCTCTCAAGAATACATTGATAAGATGTACTCAGGAGCCATCCGCACTATATCAGACCAGTTATATATGATAGGTAAGGAGGGTGATAAAGCTAAATCTCAAGTGATAGAGATAAAGAAGCTAGAGGAGAGAAAAAGTTGGCAATAAGAAAGAAGAAGAAAAAGGCATCAAAAAAGACTTTCTCCCCAAGCCCACCCTCGCCGCACTTCTCAGCCGAGATGACAAAGAGTGAGGGGCGCCAACCTAAAGCTGAAATCATAGAAGAGGTCGAACATGCACACCTTGAGGCGAAAACAATAGAACAACATGTTGAGGTCAGACAAGAAACCAACCGGGGACGCGAGGACCCCGAGGTTGTACCCGATCCCGTCATTCCAGACGTGATCCTACAAATGTTGGGATAGCTAGAGGTGAGCACCCCCAGCCTAGCAATGTCGACTCCACAATCGAAGGAGCCCAGAGCGTCCACCACACATGTGGACCAGCAATAACACCGCCCACACAAATTTGGTGATGTATTGGGCAACAAGTTTGATGTCATGTGGCAACACATGCATCAAACTTCAAAATTTAATGTAAATATTACCTCCACCATGTGTACGCTAACTATGCAGGTAAAAACGTTGAACGAGAGGATTGAAACACTCCCCTAGTTCATGCAAGTGATGATGAGCACCCAGAACACACTGTTGGGGGTGCTAAAGACCGTGTTATAACCCCAATTTTTGGGTTCAATTGATGAGAAATGCAATTTCTCATATTAAGGATAATTGAACAAATAATGATGTGATTTGTTTTGAATAACGGGATTTCGTTTAAAATAGCCTTGTTATTTGATTTGTGGGCTTTATTGGCTATTGGGCCCAATAACAAGGAAATAACAAAGAAAATTCAATTAGTGAATGAATAATTGAATTTATTAGAAAAGAAATATGTAGAAACCTCTAGAAGGCAAATCCAAAAAGGATTTCGTGCCTCTTGGGTTCCTTGGGTACCAAGGAGTCCAAGGTTGCAAAAATAAAACAATAAGAAAAGAAAAGTTTAATTAAGTTTTTCTTTAATAAGAAAGAGATTGAAAATAATGTTGAAATGTTGGAAATAAGTGGGAAAAGGTGTAATTAGGAGATCCTTTGTGGAATTTCGTGTTACAAGGATTCCTAATGATAAAAGGAATACCAATGAGGAAAATAAAAGAGAAATAAAGGGAAATCCTCAAAAAGGAGGTATTTTAATAAGAAATAAATACAATATGAGAAATTGGCTTTTAAAAGAAGATAAAGGCAAACCAACATTCCCCAAGGTGGGAATCCGTGCCTTGGGTTTTCTTGAGGTCCAAGGGACCCAAAATAACGAGATAATTACAAAGTGGAAAGAGAAAATACTAAATTTGCAAAATATGAAGATAATGTGATTCTTTATTAATGGATTTTGTGATTTTGATAAGAGGGAAGTATTTTCTATTAAATGAAAATAGAATTTCTTACCAATAGCAAGAACTATGAGAATAGGAAAGATGATTTTCGAAATTCTAATATATCAAGGATAAAAGAAATGCCAAAGAAATTATAATGAAGAGAGAGAGAGAGAGGTGGTTACTTCACAACTAAGGGAAGTATGTTTCCTTTCAAGGATAGGACTTAAGTCCTCAAGGAGGCACGCCTTAGGGCTTCGTACTCACCCTTATATAAAGGGTACACCCTCCAGTTCGTTTCCAGGAAGGATCCCTCACGCACCTCTCTTCCTCCTTCTTCTTCCTTGTGATTCTTTGCAAGAAAACCCTAGGGTAGAAGGGTAGGGCTTTCACGGAGCAACTACGAACCCTTCGGTGCACTCTCTGGATTTCGGATGATCCACGTTACCAACAGGATGCTCGGTGGCAATCCTTTCGCTTGAACCGGCACGCAACTGCAGCTGCACGGCTGCAACGGTGGCCGCAGTTGCAGGCCCGTCGTGTATGAAAACGACCTGTTAGGTCGTGGTTTTGTCAGTGCTTTAGCTGCACCAGATAGTGGCGGAGCCAGGGAGGCCATGGGTGGCTACCCCCGGACCCCGGAGAGGAGAAGGGATGAGCCGTCAGCCAACCTGCAGGCAGCGACAGAGAGGCGGCCGCGGCTTGACCCCAGCCTACCTCGGCCTTAGTTTGGGGCACCACCGGTGCGTCCAGGGACGGAGGAGGTGAGGAGAAGTCTCACCGGCGTCCTTCAGGTTCGGAGTAGGGAGAGAACCCGCTCCCAGCCACTGTTGCGGCGGAAGCAAGGGTTAGAGCGCGGGGAAGAAGAAGGCTTGAGCCTTTGGACAGTTATGCCCTTCCGCGGGCTGAAGTAATCACAGCTGAACCGAGGGCGTTTCTGTCATTTCGAAATGTTCCAAATCGATCGCTGCTCATAGCAAGGATGACGTGGCGCAATGCCATTGGCCAAGTAAGTATTTTCTTGCATAAATCATATCTAGAGTTTGGTAACTCGGATTGGGACACTTAATATATGAAAGTTGATCAGAAAATCATGAGGAATCTGTTAAAAATGTAACTAAAGTCTGATTCCGTTTATAATTTCAAAAGTGTCTTAAGTTGATCATATGGGCATTAAACTTTGATTAATAACCCTAATTATGTTTTGGAATTCGATCTAAAATCCTAAATGGGTTATTTCAAGTATTAGAAACCTGTTGAGAGGAAAAGTAAAATTTGAATATGATATTCGATAATAATTGGCTTACTTTAGGGTTTTACACATGAATATATGATAATGCATCTAGAAACCCTAATTTAGGGTAAAAGAGGAAAAAGATCACATTTAATATGAATAATGTGAAAATATGATTATTAGATGTTGGTTCAAAGTTATTTGTATATGAGAGTCCTTAATCCTGGATAAATACCCTAAAAGTTGTAATTAGGGTCTTTTCATGGATAAAAGGTAGAAGTGATGACAAAATGAGTTCATATGTTAATTAGACCCTAATGAGCTTTGAATTAATGATAGATGCACATAATGATTTTGTCATGAATTAAAAAGGAATAACAACAATAGATTTAATGTAAAAGAAGTTTAATGAAATTAATTGATGAGTAATGTGCCTTTAAATGTGGAAATAGGGTTATATGTTGTGAGATGACCTTAACACTGAAGAATAGATAAGATAACTAGGGTTTTTGAGTAATCGCATAAAATTAGGGTTTAATGCGGTGAAAGATAAAAGGAAACCCTAATTGCATAATGAAACCCTAAGATAGACACAAAACCCGAGAAAGTGAATTTATGTAAGTAGAGTAGATTCTTGATGAAGTGTGTGACAGTAGAGTACATATTCTTTTCAGGAATTATGTGATGATTGAATTACTTGCTTGGATATGTTGATTGGCTTGATTGAATGTACATGAAGTATATGTTGATTAATCTACATGACTCATCAAATCAGGTATGTGGATACGCTTATGACTATCCGAGTTAGTTTTCCGATGGATTCTCGGATGTTTAATCGCACTGAATGCAACTAAACTGTTGGATGTTTATTTATTTCATGCAACATATAAAGTGACTATGATTATCACTATAAAGGTGCATAATATAACTGGCTAGATCCGGGTCCACCTCTGTTATTTTGAAAAGGCTAAAAAGGGGTAATCCTAGAGTAAGGTCTAGGTTACCGTGAGTTAGAGACTCATTAGCAAATCCCGAGTTAAGGAGTGGACTACTTACGAGTAGTGCCATGTGACTCAACCCTAGAAATTGGTTCACATATAGGTGGATCATGAGGGGTTTAATGGGGACAACACAGAGGATAGGGTACCCTTGGGTCGCGGAGTTATATCTAAAACGTAATATTGGTTTTTAACAAGTAATTGAATGATTACATTGTTATCATAGTTGCATGTTTATAGTTTCCCCCACATACCAGCTACGGCTGACCGACGTTTTGTTTGTCGGTGTTTTAGGTACAATGAAAAGAACAAACAGTAAAGTGGCACATGTGACACTAAATGAGAATTAAAGTGCAAAGGAGGATTAGATAGATTAGTATCAGTATGGATAGAAGAATAGAGATCACAGTTTTCAAAAGGTATGTAAAGAAAATTTTTATTACCATTTTCAGTATAGTCTGTTAGAATTTAATAATTGTTTATGGTTATATGTCGAACCTTTGATCCGGGATTAATGGTGCGGCTCAACCTCTCGGTTTCCCTTAATTGGGGGTTATCGGGAGGTGGGGTCGTAACATTTGGTATCAGAGCGTAGGTTCCTCGTTTAACCATTAATAATTATTAAATTTTACAAACTCCATAGAACTCAAGGGAGTTATTAGAAGAGTATCCGAAAGACGGAGGTGTCTAGAAAGGGATCACGACCGGGGGCTGGCAAGATTTTTCCTCCGCACCGCTAGTCGGAATACGAGGACTCCCGGACCCGTATGACCGCCTGGCCAAAGTCTTAGGGTACGAATCGAAATAAGATACCTTTAGGACTTCTCATCTTATTCATCCCTTCTCATCACAAAATTCTGATAAGGACCTAAAGGATTAGGGTTTTCTTTTTTCTCCTCACCCTCTTGAGGTATGGGTAATTTTAATAAGATTTAAGGAATCCTCCACTAAATTAATGAAAGACATGTAAAGAAGATGTCATGGACATAAGCTTAATAGATTAAGCGCAAAATAAATAATAGATACATGCTTAGGTCGTATGACATAAGATGTCATGTCCTCAGGAGAGACCTGAGGCTAGACCTTCTTGTCAGGAGGATAAGTCAGTCTTGGAGATAGAGATCTCCATTGCTAGTTGAGACCTGGCACATCCTATGAGGATGATGCTAACCCTAACCCTAAGTGATGGTTAGAGAGAGATGAGTTGGACCAGGTGTCTGAAGGGACCTGCCTTTGGGATGCCATATGATCCATGGATGACCTAACACCTTTGGCAACCCAACCCTGGGAAGGATCGTGCATGTCAGGGTAAAGGATAACTCTTTAGATGATGAGGTTAGTGAAGGACCTTAGAAACCCTATGGGCTTGTGCAAGTAGGGTATAGTTGGCACCTAGGGCACGTCATAGTGCTGGCAGTAGGATGAAACCCTGGATAAGGAATTATGATGGAGCATAAAGGGTTATGGATGATCTTTAGCAACCATAAGTTCGAACCTAGGCTTCACCCATGTAGAGCATGCCTTTGAAGTTGAACCTTCATGAAGAGAGGACCTCTAATGGTGAGGTTGAATGTAGGGTTAGCCCTAGAGAAAGCAGGAAACCCAGTAAGAAGGTTGGAAGCCTAAGACCCTGAACAATGGATGATAATGGTTGCCTCCTGATCGGTCCCTGAAAGTTGATGATATCTTGGTTGCCTTTAGAGGGACCAAACCCTAGAGATAGAAGATGAAGCATCTGGGGCCTACGTGCCTACGGTATATGTGTTTACCATCTGAGGTAGGAAGAATAGTTTCTTATACCTAGAAAGGTGTGGTAGCAGGCTATGAGGCCTTGTACCATATTAGTGTCCTTAAGGAGGACCCAACCCTAAGTGTTGTTCGAGAAGAAGGATGACAGGAAGTGTACGAGATGCCTTTTGCAAGCTTGATTCATGGTTCAGAAATAGAGTGTGCAGTTGGACACCTAAAAGTGAACCTAGGGTTCCTAGGCCTAAGAGGGGAAGTGGTATACCTAATGCTCATGGTGAGAATTAAGTTTCTATAGTTTCGAGCATGGTACGCCTCATGAATAAAGGTCCCTTAAGTTTAAGGGGAAAGTTTTATCTTGATCCAACGTTGAGGAAGAGGACATGTATGACCTAGTATGGTTCAATAAGTGATCTGCTTGTGCCTTAATGGTTTGCTAGGGTTATGTAGGCTCGGGTGGATGTAAACCCTGGACCTAAGAGCTTTTGTGACCTTAGAGATAGTTTTCCTCCCATCTTGGGAGAGGAACCCCTTTGGAAGGATGTATATCAGTTTTTTTGGTTCAAGGTAACCTAAAGAGGTCTCGTAGGATCTTGAGAAGTTAAGAGAAAAGTACATGGTATGAGAATGAACCTGTAGACCCGTAGATACCCATCTCTGTTGCATGTGAATGTGTTATCATGGAGGTAACCGGTATGGGACTTGACCAAGATAGGCAGGTTGCCATATTACCTATGAAGGATGAGAGTCAGCCCATGATCGCAAAAAGAGAGATGATGAAGACTTGGGTAAGGTTCTAAGTGAACGTGTACTATAATGAATAATCCTAAGTCTATCCTAGGGTCAGGTAGGTATAAGACCGATGAAAGTAGGAGTTGCCTAATTCCCCAGTTGCACATGACCATAGGGTCAGGAGGTAACAGCTATCATTGTCTTAGGGCCATGGGTTAAGAGATTGATCACCTTCATGAACCCATGGGACCCAAAGGGCAGATGAGTAGGGCACTCCCTTGATGCATGAGGGAAGAGGGATGACCCCAAAAGAGTCGGTACCTTATGGACCTAGAGGAGTTGACTAAGGATATAAACCTCGGTAGGTTCAAGGCTTGTTTGTTATCATGATGTCTGTGATGTAGAGACATATGTGGCACGTTGCAACTTAGATTTAAAGGTGTACTGGCAAGGTGGGATGTACCATCTCTACTCTTGGAACAGGAAGAACTCTGTATTTGGACTGCAGCCAAATGCTTATTTCCTCTTATTATGGGGGTGAGAGATAGGACATTATCCATGTCATACACCAAGGATAAGAGATGATGTAGGTTGGAGCGTTGCCACAAGAAATGGGGATAGAGAAATTATCTTACCATGGTAAGGTGAATGAATGATACATAGATGGTTGGTAAACACTAAAGGAATAAGGTAGTCACCTTATGAGGATGTCTTTATCATGAATTATGTGGAACATGCAAGTTATACCAGGTTGAGTTTGATCACCATGATGATGAAAATCAGAGAATGTTTTCAACAAAGATGGACGTAGAGTTTGAAGTGAGATGATAAGTGAGATACATGGAAGTGTATGTCTTCGATGTTATCTAATACCTAAGGATGTGAAGTGATAATGGATTGATCTGGTTGAGTTATAGCTACTTCATTTAGATAGAAGAGGTTGTTTGGCTAACCCTAAGTTTGAAAAGGAATGTCGTTTGGATAACACTCAAATGTGTTAAGATGCGTTGAATAGTTAAAGAGTTGTTTGGTTAGCTAGTCTAGTCCTTGATACAATGAAAGGATGGTGGTAGAACCTCAAGTGCACCTCATTGGAAGAGAAGGTGATGAAACCCCGATTAGAATGGTTTAGGGTTTCAGAGGAATCAATCTCGGAAGAATCATGACGTACGGGAAATCATGATACACCATGGAAAATGGAAATGGCACTTTGGATGCTTAAGATGAGGTTGCATGTGGTTTATGGCCATGCGAGCCAAGAGGTAAAGGAAGAATCCCAGTAACCCAGTATATCGATATAGAGGACAAAAGAATCCCTGAGAAGGAATGAAATCTCAACACTATGGATGTTGTGATAGGTCTTCCCTGGACTGAGGAAGGTCGAGATGCAATATGGGTTATGGTAGATCGCCTTACCTAGTTGACATAAGAAAGGAAGAGTTTGGTTAAGGGACAGATCTAGTTGAACTACCCATGAGAGAGACGGTTCAGCTACACCATGAAGCGAGTTCAAAGAATCTGAGTTTGAATAATGGTTCACTTCCATAAAGTGGAAGTAGGTACATGAAAAACTCAACGATAGTATAGTTTATCACCCCTAACTATGGTTAGTATGATCCAGACTAAAGGGTCTGATGAGGGCATGTGAGCTCGTTCACGGTGATATCTTGAGACAGTTCTTGTCTTATGAAAGATGTGATAATGACCACCATAGCTAGTATCAGGTTTTATATGAAGCTCTATAAGGGAGGTTGTGTCGGTCACCACTTCAGTACGGTGATGTTGGTGGAAGGACACATGATGGTTAGAAAAGTACCACATGATGGTTAGAAAAAGGGGCCCCAGTACGTGTAGATGAAGTCACTTTGATTGAGCAAGGGCTGAAAGGAGCCTAGAGACGATGAGAGTCGTGAACTGATGCAAAGTAGACTGACATACAGTACATTGTGGGAGAAAATATGACATGAAAATCCGACCTCTCTAAGTTATAACTAAGAGGGCTGAGTACCTGATACATGAGTCCATTAGAGATGGATGGGTGGTGAAGGTTAGGTTTGACCCTACCCCTCAGGATAGAGTAATGGGAGATGTTTTCCATGTGTCCAATTTAGAACGCTATGTGAGGTACCCCGACCATGTGCTGAGCAATGAACCTAGTGAGCCCCAAGGGAGGCTGAAATGGCCTGAGTCACCTATGTAGTTTATAGACGTCAGGATGAAAGAACTCAGAGAAAAAAAATATGTGATAATAAAGGTTCTTTGAGAATGCCATGGGTACGGAAAAGCCACATAGGGGCCAATGATGGACATGGAAAAGTCTTATCCTGAATTGTTTGTTTGTTTGCTTGCCTAAATTTTGAGGACAAAATTTCCATAAGAGGGGAAGGATGTTATAACCCCAATTTTTGGGTTCAATTGATGAGAAATGCAATTTCTCATATTAAGGATAATTGAACAAATAATGATGTGATTTGTTTTGAATAACGGGATTTCATTTAAAATAGCCTTGTTATTTGATTTGTGGGCTTTATTGGCTATTGGGCCCAATAACAAGGAAATAACAAAGAAAATTCAATTAGTGAATGAATAATTGAATTTATTAGAAAAGAAATATGTAGAAACCTCTAGAAGGCAAATCCAAAAAGGATTTCGTGCCTCTTGGGTTCCTTGGGTACCAAGGAGTCCAAGGTTGCAAAAATAAAACAATAAGAAAAGAAAAGTTTAATTAAGTTTTTCTTTAATAAGAAAGAGATTGAAAATAATGTTGAAATGTTGGAAATAAGTGGGAAAAGGTGTAATTAGGAGATCCTTTGTGGAATTTCGTGTTACAAGGATTCCTAATGATAAAAGGAATACCAATGAGGAAAATAAAAGAGAAATAAAGGGAAATCCTCAAAAAGGAGGTATTTTAATAAGAAATAAATACAATATGAGAAATTGGCTTTTAAAAGAAGATAAAGGCAAACCAACATTCCCCAAGGTGGGAATCCGTGCCTTGGGTTTTCTTGAGGTCCAAGGGACCCAAAATAACGAGATAATTACAAAGTGGAAAGAGAAAATACTAAATTTGCAAAATATGAAGATAATGTGATTCTTTATTAATGGATTTTGTGATTTTGATAAGAGGGAAGTATTTTCTATTAAATGAAAATAGAATTTCTTACCAATAGCAAGAACTATGAGAATAGGAAAGATGATTTTCGAAATTCTAATATATCAAGGATAAAAGAAATGCCAAAGAAATTATAATGAAGAGAGAGAGAGAGAGGTGGTTACTTCACAACTAAGGGAAGTATGTTTCCTTTCAAGGATAGGACTTAAGTCCTCAAGGAGGCACGCCTTAGGGCTTCGTACTCACCCTTATATAAAGGGTACACCCTCCAGTTCGTTTCCAGGAAGGATCCCTCACGCACCTCTCTTCCTCCTTCTTCTTCCTTGTGATTCTTTGCAAGAAAACCCTAGGGTAGAAGGGTAGGGCTTTCACGGAGCAACTACGAACCCTTCGGTGCACTCTCTGGATTCCGGATGATCCACGTTACCAACAGGATGCTCGGTGGCAATCCTTTCGCTTGAACCGGCACGCAACTGCAGCTGCACGGCTGCAACGGTGGCCGCAGTTGCAGGCCCGTCGTGTATGAAAACGACCTGTTAGGTCGTGGTTTTGTCAGTGCTTTAGCTGCACCAGATAGTGGCGGAGCCAGGGAGGCCATGGGTGGCTACCCCCGGACCCCGGAGAGGAGAAGGGATGAGCCGTCAGCCAACCTGCATGCAGCGACAGAGAGGCGGCCGCGGCTTGACCCCAGCCTACCTCGGCCTTAGTTTGGGGCACCACCGGTGCGTCCAGGGACGGAGGAGGTGAGGAGAAGTCTCACCGGCGTCCTTCAGGTTCGGAGTAGGGAGAGAACCCGCTCCCAGCCACTGTTGCGGCGGAAGCAAGGGTTAGAGCGCGGGGAAGAAGAAGGCTTGAGCCTTTGGACAGTTATGCCCTTCCGCGGGCTGAAGTAATCACAGCTGAACCGAGGGCGTTTCTGTCATTTCGAAATGTTCCAAATCGATCGCTGCTCATAGCAAGGATGACGTGGCGCAATGCCATTGGCCAAGTAAGTATTTTCTTGCATAAATCATATCTAGAGTTTGGTAACTCGGATTGGGACACTTAATATATGAAAGTTGATCAGAAAATCATGAGGAATCTGTTAAAAATGTAACTAAAGTCTGATTCCGTTTATAATTTCAAAAGTGTCTTAAGTTGATCATATGGGCATTAAACTTTGATTAATAACCCTAATTATGTTTTGGAATTCGATCTAAAATCCTAAATGGGTTATTTCAAGTATTAGAAACCTGTTGAGAGGAAAAGTAAAATTTGAATATGATATTCGATAATAATTGGCTTGCTTTAGGGTTTTACACATGAATATATGATAATGCATCTAGAAACCCTAATTTAGGGTAAAAGAGGAAAAAGATCACATTTAATATGAATAATGTGAAAATATGATTATTAGATGTTGGTTCAAAGTTATTTGTATATGAGAGTCCTTAATCCTGGATAAATACCCTAAAAGTTGTAATTAGGGTCTTTTCATGGATAAAAGGTAGAAGTGATGACAAAATGAGTTCATATGTTAATTAGACCCTAATGAGCTTTGAATTAATGATAGATGCACATAATGATTTTGTCATGAATTAAAAAGGAATAACAACAATAGATTTAATGTAAAAGAAGTTTAATGAAATTAATTGATGAGTAATGTGCCTTTAAATGTGGAAATAGGTTTATATGTTGTGAGATGACCTTAACACTGAAGAATAGATAAGATAACTAGGGTTTTTGAGTAATCGCATAAAATTAGGGTTTAATGCGGTGAAAGATAAAAGGAAACCCTAATTGCATAATGAAACCCTAAGATAGACACAAAACCCGAGAAAGTGAATTTATGTAAGTAGAGTAGATTCTTGATGAAGTGTGTGACAGTAGAGTACATATTCTTTTCAGGAATTATGTGATGATTGAATTACTTGCTTGGATATGTTGATTGGCTTGATTGAATGTACATGAAGTATATGTTGATTAATCTACATGACTCATCAAATCAGGTATGTGGATACGCTTATGACTATCCGAGTTAGTTTTCCGATGGATTCTCGGATGTTTAATCGCACTGAATGCAACTAAACTGTTGGATGTTTATTTATTTCATGCAACATATAAAGTGACTATGATTATCACTATAAAGATGCATAATATAACTGGCTAGATCCGGGTCCACCTCTGTTATTTTGAAAAGGCTAAAAAGGGGTAATCCTAGAGTAAGGTCTAGGTTACCGTGAGTTAGAGACTCATTAGCAAATCCCGAGTTAAGGAGTGGACTACTTACGAGTAGTGCCATGTGACTCAACCCTAGAAATTGGTTCACATATAGGTGGATTATGAGGGGTTTAATGGGGACAACACAGAGGATAGGGTACCCTTGGGTCGCGGAGTTATATCTAAAACGTAATATTGGTTTTTAAACAAGTAATTGAATGATTACATTGTTATCATAGTTGCATGTTTATAGTTTCCCCCACATACCAGCTACGGCTGACCGACATTTTGTTTGTCGGCGTTTTAGGTACAATGAAAAGAACAAACAGTAAAGTGGCACATGTGACACTAAATGAGAATTAAAGTGCAAAGGAGGATTAGATAGATTAGTATCAGTATGGATAGAAGAATAGAGATCACAGTTTTCAAAAGGTATGTAAAGAAAATTTTTATTACCATTTTCAGTATAGTCTGTTAGAATTTAATAATTGTTTATGGTTATATGTCGAACCTTTGATCCGGGATTAATGGTGCGGCTCAACCTCTCGGTTTCCCTTAATTGGGGGTTATCGGGAGGTGGGGTCGTAACAGACCGTCACCGAGGAGATGGCAGACCTCAGGAAGGAGAGGGATGCCATGCAAGAAGACACAGAGCTCATGAGGAAAGAGTATGAGGAAGTGTTGGACGACCTCAAGAGGGAGTGTCAACACTTAGATGAAGAACGTCAGCAGCTAGAAGCCAAATGCCAAGAAATTGATGGATGGGGGCAGAGAAAGAAGATTAAGTATATGACGAGTCTTTCCACATCACATGCTTCCTTGAGCCCTTCGAGCCCCGACATAGATGATGATGACGTGGGGGGACTGGTGCAGGAGCAGCATCGAAAGAACAAAGCAACAACATAAAAATTTCCCTGATGACTGAACCACAACCGAAGGAAGTGCCTCCACCGTCGACCACTCATCAAGACAATGAGACAAAGAAGATTAATACGTTTTCAAAAGGCTTCGATCTAAACAGCAGACCGGAGGAAGATAAGACTGCACCATAGGATCCCATGCATGCCGATATTTCCAGAGCAGAGAGCATAGCAACAGAAGATCTCACTTCATGAGAAATTAGAGATCTGAACAAGTTCTTGGATGACCTAACTTTTGGGATGGACATCTGTAATGATTTTCTGAAAGATCCAGAACAAAATGATCAAGATGACTCGTTCTACGATGGAAAAATGGTTGTGATGTTTGCCACACTAAATACTGTAGAGCTGGAGCAACGGTCAGAAGTAAGTCATCCAACAAAAGACATAGCTGCAGAGATGTCCACAAAAGATGAAGACAAGGAAATAACCCAGACACTGACTAAAATAAGGGTTCAACCTCCACTACAAAAAATTTGGCCTTTGTTGAAGAACATTTGTGAGGAACCAAAAATCGTGAATAATGATGTCTATTTGTGAGGGCTCATCCTTTGAACACGGGACTAAATCCCTCAACTATGTTTTTAACATCGTTAGACCTTTTATGTGAACACTGATCCCTCACAAATATATTACTCACTAATCACCCCGTGAAAATTGCCATGCCAAATATTTCCCTCCATCTCATAACCCTTCCCTCCATTCTAAAACACAACAATTGTAAATCAAAATTAAAAAAAAGATAAACCCTCCCCCTTGTTCCGTGAGAACTATTTTGTCGTGCCCCTCTCACGCCCTGCACATCCCCCTCTAGCGCCGTGCATGTCCGGCTGGTTCTCCCCTCTCCACACTGATCCTCCCCTCTCTGCCCTCCGTTGCTCCGCGTGCAAGCCCTCGACCAGCACTCTAATGCCCTCTCAAGCCCGATGCCCACGGCCGACACTCCGACGCAAGCCCTCGTCCGGCACTCCAATATCGTCTCAAGTGAGTCTCGAGCACGAACGCCGTTGTGGTTGATCTATGACAAATTGAAGGTACTAGCACAATCTCGGGTCTTTAAACCTTCTTTCTATGATTCAGTTTTTCATTGATTTTACTCAAAGCCTTGCGCTGCGGAGGCGTATGAAGATCTTGCGTAACAGAGATGCACAAAGATCTGGCATTAGAAAACCTTACGATGCACTTTCTTGAATCTACTATCTACTATTGTACTCTCTACTAAGCGTGAATACTCGTTTCCGTCCTACCAGTCTCGTGTTATATTCGGACTCTTGAATGGTGTTCCAGTTCTGTAGCACTAATTTTTATAATGTCAATCGCGTGCAATATTAGGGAACTTAGTCGATGGGTGTTTACAGTTCCGTGAGATCGTGGACTGTGCTATCTCCAATTCCCAATTGATCCTATAAAAGACGGCTCTCTTATCCAATATTTATGTTTCATGTAACTAGAATGGAAGAATCTGTGATCGCCTCTAACTACTGAAGTTGCATCGACGGGTGGATCCGACGAGCTTTGAAACTGTCTCTGGTGTAGCTTTTCAAGTTCGGGGTTACCGATGCCCCAAGAGGGTGCCTTAGTTTGCAATTTCCGATGAGTAATATATGTTCTCGCGTCGTATAGATGTGGCCGCATGCAGGCAAGAATAGAGAGAAAACCTATTGGAATATGCTAGGTCGTACAAGTTTTGCTGCAGATAACTTGTGTGGCTACAGATAGCTTCCCTTCCAAATGCAGACAACCACCACATATGCAACTATGCAAGGTGACTACAGTCAGATAGTCGGCACATAGATTACATCAAGGGCACGTTTGATTGTACTTTGTTCTCCTGTTCAGATCTGCCGGCCGGGCGCCGTGATCCATCTCGCAGCCCAGGTATCTCCTGCCAGTTTGTATCAGAAGCTCGGTCGCTCGTTCCTATCGATCTGAACTAAAGCTAATTTTTTATTTTGTAGAATTTTTGAAGCGCGGTACTTGAGTAATGCTGGATTGAGTAAATGTAAGATCATAGATGATCCAGCAAAATCTTCCAATCCAAACGTCCCCCAAATGAACCACCTCAAACCTGCGCTTCAGGTGGGGATTATGTGTTGCATGGACGATGTATACTTATTAACTTTGACGGCTATGTGGTCTGCATGCAATTTTGTATCCAGAATACGAAAGTGTACTATGGCTGTATATTGTAACTAGAATCTACAAGCAGGCAAGGCCAAAGGCATTAGAAAAGCAAAGCTTGTTCAAAGTGTAAAGAAAGCTATTTGTGCACTCGAACTCGGGTCATCATATTCCTGGAGTATTGTTGTGGCTACGCAACGACGGTGGTCCGTTAGGATTGTGTTCGTTGACTGTGTGTCTGAACACATCTCTATATTTACCAGCTTGATTCACATGCGGTGAGAACTAGCAAAGGCCACAAACATTCAAGCTCTCACACAGTTCCAATTTCCTACTACCGCTAACAAGATGATTCTTATATATTCTAAATCGTGGCAGTCGTTCTGCTAACTATATTCATCAGGATCGAGGCCTATATTATTGGTTGTACGGTGGTTTTTGATAGGACAAAATTTGTGATAAAATGTGGTTGGTAGCTTTCCGTTGGCACCGTCACACTCACCAAATTACCATAACAACAATATATGCTATCATTACATATATCACCATGCTTCTCAAGTTCTCGTGGATCGTGGATTTGGTAGCTGGCTGTTAATTATGTTACCATCAGAATTCAAAACCATGCCACATATGCATTATGCAGATAGAAAGCATCAGCCAAAAACTTCACCACCAGTTCTACAAGTAAGATATTGAACCGAAACTTTTGACAAGCATTTTTTATCTATTTATTATTGTATTACATGATAGGACTATTTCTAGCAATTTCATCATTTATACTTTTAGCTTATATATACAATGTCCTCAGGATGGTGTTGCCCCTTCTTGATTTATTTAATAATCTTGCTTTCTTCAAGTGCCTCTCGAATACAAACAATAAGCATGTGGTAGTTTTCTTTAAGCTTCGACCACTGGTTATTATAGTAAAATTACATATATTATCATTTTAGTGTGTCATGCGCATGTGATGTACAAGAAATTAAGTCTTTATTGCAGGTGAAGCAGTAGGAGAACGTTTTTGGCTGAATATCCAACACTTATTCTAAAACCAACACCAACAATAATAAACGTAAATGTCTATTCACGTCATTTTTCAGTTGTACTATTGTCGATTCCTACATAACATGTTCAATATATCTTATATAACAGAAAATATATACTTATTGATACAATATATTTCATTTTTAATCATTATCATAAAATTTTACTATAATAACTAGGGCTATTTCCATGAAGGTGATTCCTTGTAAGAGATGATCAATTTCCCCTTAGATGCAAGTATAATGTCCTTAACAATTATTTTGATCCAATAAAAATAGTTTTTCCATTAGTATTTTTGGTATGAATGCAATAGATGAACATAAGCATGGATTCTTACATTCTTTACATAGTGCATAACAGTACTATCAGTTTTATACAGATCTATTAAAACAATACATAGTGCATAATAGTACTATTTGTACAAATCTATGAAAACAATGGACAATGGTCAGTCTAGGTCAGATATAAATAGACTAGAAACAATATTATGATGTGTTAAAATGGTTCTGAATAATTTTTTTTAATATATAAGTGTTCAAAGAGATTGGTTTAACAATGTTATACTAGATTTTTTGGGTAATTGTTAACAATTGATACCTAAACTGCACAAGTTTCATAATATATATCTATTGATCTTACTTTCATGTTGTAATGTTTCTAATCCAAACAAGCATTTGAGGCTTATACTTCATATATTATGAATTACAACCTTAAAAGATGTAGTTCATTAACAAATTATATAAATTCATAACAATGGTTATATCATTATATATAAGTGAGTTGCATTCAGTCTTTTAGTTGAAATATAATGTATAATTTGTTAAATGAGTATAATAGCCCTATCATTACAAAAAGACAAAGAACTTGAGAATATAAATTCATTGTAAAAATCAGGCAATGGTGTTATGTTTATACAAGTATTTCAAGACATGGTATTCAAATAATATTGAACTCTATTCTGGAATGAGATCCTTATATACATCCAATAAATTGTCAAAGTATAATTTCAACAATTAGTTGAAACTCCAATTAATATAATTTTAGTGTTTTCAATCATAATCATTTTTCATATTTCCGATTTATTTCTACTTTGTAGTATCTAATTAAATATATTAGGAATTATTTATTAATGACAAATAAATACAATAACTGAGAATTATTTCAATAGTTATCTCCAAACCAATCAACAAACTGAACAATCTTTGAACTTGCACTAATATAAAAACCAAAGTTTGTAATGAAAAGAAATTACTTATATAGCCTAAGTAGGTTTCCAATTTACGTAATAGATATAAAATTTCAAACGGCCATAGATATAAGATTGTAGACATATTGCATATCTTAGTATTAGAGGGACTAGACATACATTTATAAAATAGGTTTGAAACATTGAAAACAATTGTCACGCCTCATGTGTAACTTTACTAAATGCTAAAACTAGAGAAATGTTAGTAAAACATTGTATATTAAAACTCTTCAAGATGTATTGTCATATACTAGCTCTCTTCTCATGTAGACTCTTTATGTGAAAATAATATAGAACTATATATTAAAAAGGCTTGCTTAGATAAACAATAATCACATTAATAGGTAAAATATATAACATAGAAAATAGTGTAAAATATCTTTGGAAGGCATCGATAACTGTTTTTGTTTGATATTTCTCAAGCATTTATTAAATCTTACATGATGTTTTTGCAATATTAAAGTGGACAACTTCATGATATATCTATCATTGAGTTCAAATATATTCTAATAAATGATATTATAAATGTTTTAACATTATTTCTATATTGAATAATATACATTCAAAGAAAAATGTGATGTCAACATTGTTTAAATGAGGTTTCTTAAAATAGATTTAGCATCACATAATAACTGGCGGTCATATTGATATAATTATATTTTTGTAATCTTTGGCTTGTGTACTTTTATTGCACATAACCAATGAATATAAACTTGCATAATTAAATTACTCATTATCACAAATACTGAGAAAATATTTCAAATGAAATGATGATTGTAAAAAATTACAATGTACATATAGCGAAGCATTACTTACTAAAACTATTTTTAGATTCAATTCCAAATTAAATTCATTGTGCATGTGTCTACACACATGACTAAATGAACACACTATAGAGAGATCTTATGGTGTAAAGTAAAAAAAATTGATTATGGTTGTGATTTTATTTTGACTATATTATATTTTTTTATTTGAAATACTCCTCAAAGTAGAAAATTATTTCATTATTCCATAGAGTGACAATGATGGCGAAGATGTTTTCATTATGACAAGAAGGAAAACCATCAGTGATGAACTCAAAGATACAAGTTTCAAATTTGTTAGTTGATGGGGTTTAATTGTGACAAGTACTATTACACACCATGTCATCATAAAACACCACATATTCTTGTGAATATGACATGAAGAATATACTTCATACTTCAAATACAAGTGTATCTCTTATCAAGCAAATGTTTGATGACGGAAAACCAAGATTTTTGTTATTTTTCATGCTACTTTAGATAGGAAAAATAAAAGGTGAATTTTTTTTCTTTCTGTGAACATTTACTAGATATGTTCAAAAATGATAATATAATAGCTAATATATCAAAATTTACAATCATGTATTTCTTCTTGATGCATTGTGTAACTCATATTTTTTGTATATCTATTTTCAAGCCCTATTGAAAGAAACCCTAACCCAATCTAGAGATTTTTCACTAGAAAGAAAATCAAACAATATAATAATTTTTGTATTGTTGAAATGTTACAATAAAAGATATTGTATGATATATTTAACATAAAATTTACCATCTCTTGCGTCATTCTACTTGATTTTTTTTCTTTTCAGTCTACTTGATTGATAATGATAATGACTATTATTATGACTAGACAAAAGAAGTTTTAGAAAAAATCTCTAAGATTGATATCCACTAGAATAGAAGTGACAATCTAAGCTTGAAACCAACTAGAATTAATGTTTATGAAGTTAAGCATATATTTTAAAATTTTAAAAATAATGAGGTTCATGATTATACTTATGTAGAAGTTATAAGGAATATATAATGTAGAAATATATTGAAAATATAAATAGGAAAACACAAAATATCATTATAATACAATCTATTACAAGAATGAGGAACATTGATTATCGTAAACTAACCAAATGATGAATGTGTGCATCGAAAATAATATGTCTAAAGAATGGAATGATAGAAAAGTAATAGCATAAAAAATATATAAGACATCCTATTTTTAATTTTTTATGTGGCTATACTTATACAATAACTATATGTCATTAAACATCATAACGTAATACTGAAAATATGCAACAAAATTATATGTACACTTTCCTTCAGTTAATGATGAAGATATCAAAAAACACCTATACGCCACTATACTAATTATAAAATTATTCCTTAGGATATTTTTTTGAAATAATTTACAAATAGAAGACATGTGCAAAGCACGTGCAATTACTAGTTTACTCTACTAAGCGTCAATACTCGTCTCTATCTTCTCCAAATTCTGTAAGCTAATTGGACTTTAGGTCATGTGTGCCTCTTCCTCCAATATTATTCCACCGTCCCACTTCATCATATACATCCCGCCATGAATCAAAGTTAACTCATGTCAGTACAAAGGAAAAATTGAGTTGGAAAAATGACGGTGGTAGAGGATGTGGTCTCTTGGGTACCTAATGCACGCCTCATGCATGATCGCGGCAGCGTGCAGTGATTCAAAGGAGGCATGAACGCTAATAAGGGGCACCGAGATGTAGAGAATCTAGGGGAATAACAACCTGTTCCAGTAGCCATCAGGGTGCATCCATAACGCCAGGGTTTAGGATCAAAGTTTAATTTAAGTTCATTGTTACATGTATAGAATCAACCTTCGTGGAGTCTATCTTGCACATCAAGCATTGCTTGTGCTTATCTGTCGGGCGGTCGAAGGCGTCCGTCTTTGACATCTTAGAATCCTATCCTACAATATTGTTGACATTATCTTGGAATTAAGCACACTTGAATCAAACGACATAGGAATGAAATGACATAGTTATCTAGGAAATACAATCTACAATTGTTTTTGTTTCCCTATACTATGTCCCTATCAATATTGGCTTCCGCAGAAACATCTTCAAAACCCAATCCCTGAAGGCATCCCTTGTTTTTGGTACCCTAATCGGTCCCTCCTACAACACAGTACAACAAGGCTTAAAATTCATTGGCACATGCATAGACAAGAAGCGCAACTAGCTCAGAGGCATTACTTATCGAGTCCAAAGTAGGGAGTGAATGTCAAGATAGAGGATAGTCATGTACGAGCTCTTGATTCCTACAATGAATAGAAAAGATGATAATTAAGGAGAAGGATGAACACTGACACAACAAGGACACATTAAGATTCAGGCTTTGAACAACTCGACTCGTGATGTTTGATTTCCTAATTTATCCTATGATTCACCACCTTCCATTATGGAAATACTATGGCAAGACTAAAGAGATTTGCGTCCAGATCATCTGCTGCAAAGCTAGAAATATGAAAGCTTCTTTGTTGGTGCAATAATTAACATTCTGGCGTGCTCATCAAAATAAAAGTTGGTATTGCATAAACAACATGTAAGGTATGCTCATATAATCAGATTGATAGACGTAATTCTACACATGCAGTAGTATTAATCTATTATATGTGTATACGAAAGTCCGTTCTGATTGACGAACATTACCTTAGACAACTATCTGTTAACGACGTTATATTATTGCAAATTCTCAACAAGCCTTCAAATCAATGTTCTAATATGGCATTCATGACAAACATTATTCTGTTAACCTACCATTGTACCCAAACAAAAAAAAAAAGCATGTTGCCTTGTTAGGATTCTTTTCCATTAACCATAACATCCTTGAGTGCTCATCTATTGTAGTTTGCTTCTTACCTCAGTGCATGGGTCAAAATTTGTTGTCCTGTGATGGTGTACTCTGCTGCTGGACTTGGGCTATGTGTGGTGTCCCTTCAATATTGCATTATGTATAAAGAATATGGCATGTGCATATTGTTGGAATAATGAACCATGTCTAAAACATATTGCCCTCTACATGTATACGTTTCTACTTATTCATTGCAATATGAAACAAGGTTTGAAATTTTTCACATCAAAATTGTCCAATTCTTTTTATTTATTTACTTCTTGCTTCAAACCATGCCCTTCTACGATATAGTTCCCATTTTTTCATATGTTATACATTTCCAACATCCTATTTAGATCCTAGATGTGTTGATAATCTAACACGTGAAGCTTATTTGCAAGTTTTAAATCCTTCCAAAAAGGCCAGGATATGAGGTCTTAGAATTGGGCACAAAGAGACATGACATAGGGGAAAAGTTGCATGTATAAGATATGAAATGCTTCTTGACGAAAGCAAAGCAAAGGATGTATGTTGGATTCAAACTAAACTTGAAGTATTAGTTACAACTATTCCATTACATCGATGTTTGTAATTTGTTTTCTATTTTAGGATAAACTCAAGGAACTTGAAGAAACAATAAATGGATTGAAGAACTTTGTCTCCCAAATAATGACTTGGTATAATCAATCACATGTAACTTAGAGTCAGTTGCCTATGTCAATATAATATATAATTTTTTTGACATTGTTGATCTATTTGTGCTAGGATGGCGGTTACTGTTGATTATGTAGTTGAATACCCCAATTGGACTACTGAAAGTGTCTTACACATGCAAAGTGGCACAAATAGGTCAAGTGTTGGTTCTTTTCACATACAAGACAATACAAGCAGTGCTGCAGATGTAGGCATGTATCCCAGGCAGAATAATTCAAGCGGGGATGGCTTAGGCAGACTTTCTAGACAAGGCAATTCAAGGGAGACTGAAGTAGGTAGGTTTTCAACACAAGGAAATTCAAGATAGAATGGAGTAGGTAGGCTTTCCACACAAGGCAATTCAAGGGAGAATGGAGTAGGCAATCTTTCCACACAAGGGGTTGAAAGGGAGAATGGAGTAGGTAGGCTTTCCACACAAAGGGTTGAAAGTAGTTCTTTTGGAATCATAGATCCCATGCAGAGTGCTAGCAATGGACATCCACTACTCTTTCAGCCACATGTACCTCATAACAGCTGAAGATTATTTTCAATATTCATACACATGAGAGTATTAAAGTGTACACTTTATCAAAGGCTACAGTTGAAAGTTAGTGCCCTACATTTGGTAAAAATCCACAAAGTCGTCCTCAAATGCAGAACACCCAAAGCAGATCGTCATCGATGTCTTTCACACCAAGAAATCAATGCTTAAATGAGGTGAACCTTATTAGCAAATTTCTACATCAGTGTCTTTCACTACTTCAAAAATCCACATGATACAAAAATTGTTCTAGGTCATTTGGGCCTTGAGTCAACAATATGGCATATTCTACTTTGCACTCACTTTGATTCCTTTTTGTATTTATATTGATAGGGTACAATTGCTTTTAATGATGGATTTTGACAGACAATGCACTTTGGAGTAGAACAGAACCGAAATATAAGGTTAAGTTGTTTGTTGTACTATGATTTATGTATAAATTTTAAATTCTATTAATATAATGATTTGTCATTTTTAGGAGAAGAATACTCAAGTACCCAACCGTATGACGCCTGGCATTGATGAAGAGAACCACACCATTTGAAGGAATATGGAGACATTACATATTTTAAGAGTTTCTAGCATGATATGTTGATTGTCATCAATCTCAAATTTTAGAACCATATGTATTCGTTATTTATATCAATGTTGAGCATGCAATGTATGGATAATATTTTACTTCATTAACAGAAATTGGTTTGAGGTGATTTAACATTTTTATCTGCCATTTTGGTGTTGAAACTTCTTATGATGTCATGTGACTCTTATAAAAATATTGCTTGAGGTTATATATATATATATAAAGTTTTCATATAAAATTAATTAACATTCAACAAATCATTCAATAAACTAGTAACCAAATCATTTACATTAATCCCTCAACAATGTATTAATGAAGGTCTTTAGTCCCTCAAAATTGAGATCCAGATTGGCCATCACGATTGCATTGATGACGACCACATAACCAAAGGCATTAACTCTTCAAAAATATATTCTCCAGGACCATCAAGTCCCTCAAAAATTTATTTATGAGAACTAAAAATGTCCTCAAAAATGTATTTATGAAGGATAAATAGTCCCTCAAAAATGTATTTATGAAGGCTAAATAGTCCCTCAATATAACATTCTTGAGGGTCAGTTGGTCCGTGACAATTGTATTCGTGAGGGCCACTGGTATTTGTCAAGTGAGTTCTCTTCACAGACCATTTATGAGGGCCAGACTCACAACCGTCCCTATTTGTGAGGGCCTGTAGAGAGGGGTTCGTGACAGGACTCACTCGTGAATAATGGCCCAATTTTTAGTAGTTCTCCTACAATAGAAACACGACCCTCAGAAGCACAAGTAGTAGAAGAAAGCACCTCAGAAGATGAGGTAGGTGGGCTCACTTATTTCTTCGTGAACAATCCGGTCTGGAAGCGAAGCACACCAGTCAATGAAGTAGAATTATGTGTGGCTCCTTCTCTACCCTGCAAGATGGCGGGTATGGACATGATTATGCTATCAAGGATAACATGCAAAGATGTTCATATTCTTGCATGATATACTGGATGACAACCTTCCCAGAGTTGGCATTGTCTATCACAATAAGGGCAGGTCGCTCAACATAGATCACTTTAGAGGGATTTTCCATACAATAGCACGCGTACACAAGAATTTGTTCAAAGTGATGTGTGCCACCCTACTTGAAGTATTCTTGCATCCAGATCAAGTACAACCAATGTTCAACGACACCACACATCTAGTAGGACTTCTATATTAAGATAACAACAAAGATATTGATATGATAGAGCTACAACGTGCAGTCAGTAGGGAAGAAACTAGATTTGTTGTCCTGCCCATAAGGATTGTAAAGAATTGGGCACTAATTATCGTCAACTTATATGAAATATAGACAAAGGTGTTCAACTGTTGTGCCGATGAACTGGACAACGCCTCCCTAATCTACAAGAACAAGGAAGTAAGAGATATCCTAAAAGTGTCGCTACGTCTGCAAAGGGTTATACAATCAGCAGACAACATACATATTGGGATGCGGAAACAATTCTCAATATTCTAGAAGAAGGTTCCCCAAGAAAAGGCTGGAGTGCTAAGGATGATGGAATTCATTAATAAGAGCCTGCTAGAAGATCTCTGCACGGAAGATCTGCATAGACTGTGTGGTATGTACACAATGAAGGTTATCTATGACCACCGCTTCTTCAATGACCCGGTGATGCCTTCAGACGTAGTACCGCAGAGGCTACACCAAGAAATTCCCCTCCCTAAAAAGAAAACCTAGAGGGTGGAACTCAAAACATTTTGGATTGAACCTACAGAGCCAGCCAGATCAGCAGCTTGGAAAGAAGGTTGGATTGCTGATACTAGTGTGACTATAGAAAGAATACCATAATCTAAGCCAGAACAACATCCAATGGCTAAAGAGAAAGAAGAACAGCCTTTAGAGGCCCAGCTAGAAAAAGGAGAGATAAAAGAAGAAGATCTACCAAAGGATAAACCAGATGGGTTGGGTGGGGAAATATTGCCAACTTTCAAGGATTTTGAAAGATGGAGCTGTGTGAACCTATCTTTAGAATCACTAAATGTAATAATGAAATCCTTGAAGGAAGATGACACACTGATAGAGGCAATTTTTGAAAGGTATGGCATCTTCATGGTGAAGGACAACCTCTGAGATATGTTGAAAATAGGAGGGTACCTCTCATTCAGCACCATGTCTGCTTACCAAGCTCTACTAAATGACAACATGCCAAATGTTCACATGGCATATTTTCTTTTGGTGGATGACATCCTAAGAGAAAGAGATCAGGTGAAAAGGAATGCCTAAAACAATGCCTAGTGATGTATCTCCTAGACTACATCTTCCTACCAATACTTCATGACAGTCATTGGACTTTTCTAGTAGTCAATATAATTAAAAGGACTGTGGTACTATACAACAACTCAGACACAGCCTTCACACTGAATAAGAAAACAAATATGATTACTGCAAAGACACCTACAAAAGTGAAGGCAGTCACATGCACTGAGGTGATTGTAGAGATGCTAAAAAGTCATGGCAAAGGGTACAAGCATAAAGAAGGCAAAGACTTCAAGAAGACATAATTCTACCATAGGAGCCCTTAGTAGGTACCTCTACCAAATGACTGCAGCTTCTACTGTCTAACCTGGATGACGACCCTAGCCACATTGAACACAAAGGTGGAGGGTATGCAGTATGAAAAATACCACCCACTACGCAGATTGTACACCAGCATGCTACTCGAGTCAAAGTGGGCCACCAAAAATAATTAGCAGAAATAAAGCAAGTCCGTTTATACACCTGACCCAAATTTTGACACCTCGAGTCGGGGTGAATGATAAGTTTGGGGGAGGAGTTATAAATGGGCATGAGAGGTACAATTCCTTCCCAAAATTTTGATTTTTTTACTTGTACATATTTTAGATCCCACCAAACTGATTTTGTGAAAAATTTATGCTTTAAGGAAATTTGTTATGAGTAACAGTTTTGTGTAGTTACCTTCGAGTTCCTCTGTTCCCTTGCTATAGGTTGTAGTTCTATCATTAGGAATATACGAGCAACTAATGCATGTAAAAGTAAAACAAGAAGCTGATGCATGTCGTTGTACATGCAACAATTACTAGGAAAAGTCCTAAAGTTTAACCTTCTAACCCAGTTGTCAACTTGTTGTGAACAACAAGTCAACTTAGTATAGATAGGTATCAATCCAAGGGACGACAGAAAATAAAAGTTGAAATACAAATCCAATTGCAAGTACAAGAATTAAATCCAAGTCAACTTAGTATAGATAGGTATCAATCGGAGTTGTTAATACTAACAACAAAAATAAAAGTGCTGAAAAAAAATTTAACTAATCAAGAAATAAAGATTTGTGGTCCGGAAGATCACCACCAAAACCACATTCCTACTCAACTAATCAAATTCTAAAATACAAGGATCAAATTAGGACCTTGTGGTTACATGTCCTTACAGACAAACTCACAAGGGACGGACTTCCCGTGAACCCGTTGGTCCCGGCGTTCATGGATCATTGCCCAACCGTCTAACATGCCATTATCCACGGTCGTATCAAAAAGCATGTGAATTCAGACTGGCGTTCAAACCCAAGGCTCAGGTGGTCGCGTCACCAAGGATTATAACAAGAATAATATTAAAAAGACGAAAAGATGATAACTGTAATTAAGGGACTATTGTTTTGTTCTTATAGAGGTCCACGGTCATATCACTCCATAAGAATATATTAGATCATCCAAATAACCACACATAAAAAGAGAGAAGACATTTATTCGATGGAGGAATATGATTGATTATATCGAATAGAATCAGGCTAAGGGGATACTCCCATTCCCCAGAGAGATTTACTCAGACATAACAAGACCAGAAGAAATGCAAACTAAAATGAGATCCAACATTATACAAGATGTGGTCTACAACTAAAAATTAGATGAAATAGAATGAAGAATGGAATGATTTTACAAGTGAAGAGTCCCTCCTTTTATAAGAGGGGGAGGGGGTAGGCTTCCCTCAAAAGAGGGGGAAAAAGAGAGGGAGACCAATTTTTTAATTTTCTAGATCTGATCAAATCGAAAGTTGGTTGTCTTTAATTATCTTGACCATGTAACTCTCTTTAAGGTAGATTCTCGCAGTAGTGATTTAGAACATATTTCTATCCTGTAAAAAGCACAAAAGCGGTCCAAATAATAGGATTTTATTTTAGGAAATTAAATTTTCTTTCCAATGATTACTTGTACACTCAATTTGGAGTCGAATGCAAGAGTTATGTCACTTTTGGTGGATGGTATATATGAATTTCAGGACTGCTGCAAATTGTGTAATTTTCCTACAAAACCCAAGAAAATAGAATTAAAACTCCAATTAAAGAGAAAAATATAAAATAACACAATTAATTATGAAACAAAGAGAATAAATAACAAAATAATCCTAAATAAATATCAAAAATATATAAATAAAAGGGATAAATATACATTTATCAGAAGCATAACAATACAACTTTATCTCTTATAATAAGACGTTGTGTGTGTAACAATCCCAAGCTTATGAAATCCTTGGAGACTGAAGAACTTCACCGAGCCATACTCCTAACCAACCACCCTAACCTGATAGTTCCAGCCAGAAAATCCTCACCTCCCTCGAGAAGGAAATAGCTACCCCTTTCGAGTTTAAGCATCCACACTTTGGGATGAAAAGAGTCTTGGCCGCCCAGAAGATTGCATAAAAACCCGCTCACCCAAACCAGAGAGGAGATATGAAAAGCCAAAAAGAAAAGAAAAAATATATATAACGAGAGTTGTGCCCAAAAGATGCCAAGGGGTTCCACATGGTCAGTGTATTGCTACACTCCCGAATGTAGATATGTCATGCCCGTAAGTTGAACCTTGAAGCCATATTTACCCACCTACAATCCTGAAAGAACCTCACGCAACCACCTAACTTAACATTAGAATCTCCTAAGGGAAACACTATCCTTATGACAGTTGTGGGTGAGGGGAATTTAGGAGAAGAGGAAAACACTTAAAGCCTGAAGCCTACCCGAACACACCATCATAGGGTCAACTAAAAATAAAGGAAGAGTGTGAAAGCTACCCCTCAAGGAGATGTTGTACTAGTATGGCTAGTAACCTAATGTAGGAAGGGGTGATACGTTGAGACAGAGAGACCTTTTAATACCAAAGGCAATGGAAAGAACTCGAAGTTGTACAACTCTAGTTGTGAAGGGGGAGGAATGAGATTTTTGGATTGAGGTAACATACCCCAAGTGTTTTTTTGTAAGAATGAGATAACTCGATAATACTAAGTTCTACAAATTTTTGTCATAAAAGTGCTCTTCTCTCTATGATTTTGAACCTACCGTTAGCCTGAGGATAGGCTTGATTCTAAGTTTGGGGGAGTTGATAAAATCTAATTTTATACACTTTTTGCATATATTTTATACCTCTCCTAACATATCTTTTATAGACTTTTCCACTTATTTTAGCACTTTATGCCAAGAATCTCATTTGCACACCTTTTTCATCCTTGTTGGGTCACATCGAGCCACGACCACAGTTAGCACCTTCATCATGGCTCATTGACCACTAGGGACCATCTCACCGCGGTCGATGTCCCCAAGGTACATTGATGCTTCACGACCGTAATTCCTCGCACCCTTTTTATTTGTGGCCTACAACCCATTCATCTCAACCCCGATCAACCTCGACCGAGGTAGTGTTGTGATCAAGGTGGTACAATGCCTCAACTGAGGTGGGATCGCGACTGATGTGGAGCCGTGCCTTGACTGAGGATCTGACTCAACCAACCACTGTGGTGATCTCGACTGAGGAGGGGCCTCGATTGACCACAATCAAACCTCGATCGATACTAAGCCTCGACCATAGTGTGGATGGTTAAGTGGGTGGGAAACACCTATAAATAGGCCACCCACCTCGACTTGTCACATGATCAGATCATCAAGGACCACGAAGGGTTATCAAATTCCATACCCACTCTCATCCATCTGATCAGTTATGGATCTCCAAATGCGGAAGCTGAGGAGAGAGAAGACTGAAGGCCCATCTTCCTCAAAAGCTAGAGAGATTCCACATCATCCATCCTAGATCTAGATCTAAAGGAGTATATTGGTATATCGCCATCTTCTCTCTCTCTTCTAGATCTATCATCTCCATTACATTGTACCCCTTCCCTCTTTGTGGTTATGATGTATCTATCATTTTGTAACGTCATTGTGCTTCTCGTTAACATGTGTGGCTAAACACTTAACATGGGTTGGGAGTAGCCAGTAAGGCTCTCCCAACAGTTCTATTCTTGCTTCCCTTTGAATACATATATGCTCATATCAAGATTATCTCCATACACTTGTTATTAATGCTTCACTTGTTTGCTTAGCTACCATCTTGTGATGTTTGATTATTGGTACCTTGAAAGGGTAGTATCTTCTTTATCTAGTGTTATATAGTAGTATGCATGCATGAGAATGTTGGATTGCTAAAGCTTATGGTCATATGGTTTTCTTTTTGGTTGTAAGGTTTCTATCTTGAGAGGGAGGCCACCTCAGATCCTATATCTATCCTTATCTCGAGAGAGGAGGGAATAGACATTTCTATGATTGCTTGTAATCTTGATAGGAGTATGCAAAGGGGAGTGATTTTTTCATGTTGGTGAGAGACCTTAGTAGGTGAAGCCTGATCCAACTTCCCTTCCATATCTTTGTTTCTTACCATTCCTTCTTATTTTCTCTTGTTGTTATTTTCTTACTTTCTTTGTTTTGGTTTGAGCACCATCGTTCCATAGGGAACAAAATTTTTAAACCCTATATTTGTCTAGAGTATATGAGTGTGAGACTCTGCGTACTCAACACCTGCTGACCTTGTCCCTATGGTTTGACCCCAATTACTACGTCAGACCTCATATAATAGTTGTGGGGGCTTGAGTGTTAGGTTATTATCTTAATAGTCTGACTACTCTGGATTTGCTCCATTTTGGATGCGCGATTTAGGCTGGTCACCCACCCTATTCTCATGTTCTTAATGGCTCATGTAATCTTGATTACATCAGGATTAAATTATTGATATCCAATGTTGGTTGGTTGATGCCTAGACTCTAAGGGACATCCACCTATATTTGGATACACTTCTTGTGCCATTACCTTGATAATGTAATCTCACATCTTGTATAAGTATAACAACTTGATGAACCCTTGACCTTAATTTCTACATCATGAGTCTTTTTTCCCTAAATGCAAGCAAGTGACTCAAACCTTGAGATTATCATAGAAAATATATGGAACATACAAATGACATGAAACTTTAACAACAACTTAATGATGACATATAAATTAGTGAAAGATCATCTAATGCACTAATAAGTGACTATGAATCTAACTTTTCCAATACCCTAAAATGAATCTAGTTAGGTTTAATGATGAGAATCTAATGTGTGTATGTAATCTTGTGCTTAATCAGATGTTGCTTGAGATCTAGATGGTCAAGGATAGGTTCTGAATCTCTAAATCAGGTATGGGATTTAATAATTATATAACTACAAATTTATTAATTGAATGTGATACATATGTATGCTTGATTACTTTTTCAAATATTTCCATGTAGCACTTTATTATTGTACTCAATGTTTGACTCGTCATTGTTTTATAACTTGAAAACATAATACAGAAACTCCATTATACAAGCGTTGTGCACCTACTTCTATTCGCAGGGTAAGGACACAAGGCTGGGCTTCCTACTAGAGTTGACAAGATAGGGAGGACCATGTCGATTAAAGGGTTAGCTCTTCGAAATGGCCATGAGGTCCCTTATGTAGAAAAGGGTTAGCTAATCTTGATCACCCTTATAGACTCTTCCAATGGGAAATAGTCAAAGGCCTTATGAGTCCATGATGTTGCTAGTATAATTGGAGTGAAATGACATAAAATATGGGTTCTAATTTTTCTAAGAACTTAACTTGTTTATTCTTTCTTGTTTACTTCTATATATCTTTTCAAATTATGAAAAGATTATGTATATGTATCTTTCAACCCTGTAATCTACACTTCGTGTGCTTGACCCACCTTGTTTCACGTATATTTTGAGGTTCAGAGATTTGTAGAAGTTGATGGGATTGGTGAGCTATGTCAGATGTACTTGTTGTAGATCCCTAGTATCCATGATCAGTCTGGTAAAATTGTACACTTGAACATGTAATTAAAAGCTTAAAAATGTTGATTAATAATACTTGTTGAATGTTGAGATTATAATTGGTTCCTTTGTCTGGTTATCTGTTCATGTATGCTAAGCTTTACACTTCCACATGTTGTCTTGGTATTTGTTGTGTTCATGGGACTGGGATTCTGGTATCGTGATAGATGGTATCAAAGCATGAATAATAACTACACCAAACATGACTCAGATGAAACACAAACTAAACTCACCTTACATATTAACCCTAGAAACATAATGAGTTGTCCTTTGTTGACTAAGTTGACTTAGCCTCTAGGTTAGAACCTAGATGTTCAATAACTAGGTGTAGGCTTGTATAATCCCTAGAGTCTTTCTTTTCTCCTCTTTCTATCATGTAGTATGGGTTGTATGTTTAGGAGTGTGAGAAAAGGGAGTTGTTATTACCACCCTAGACATATGTTCTAGGCATGTTCTTGGGGTAGCTACAAAGGTGTGCACCAAATTCTTGCTAGTTCTCTAGGTTTCGTGGTATTAGACTACCTAATGAGTGTGGTAACTTGTTTTTTTTTTTGTTTTAATCAAATGGAGTATGATGGTTTCCATCACCCTTTTAATGTTGGAGAAAACCTATTTCAAATACTCGTATATATGTACCTATGAAAATGTTACCACACGTGAAAAGGCAGTGAGTGTCCACGTAGCCTAAGAGAATGAGATGTAACATCAAGTCTAGATGAGAGAGTTTAGATGATAGACGTAGTCTCTAAACTTGTCTAGAGCCATGATAAAGGTTAGGATAGTAAGTAGCCTAGATAACCTAAGATGATGATGATGATGATGAGGAGGAGGAGGATAATGATGTGGATGATGTTGATGTGTATATGACCCAAGTTTGTTTTTAGAGGGTCAAGTATGTTTGATGATATGAGATGAGTTTCACCACACAACCCTAGATAAACCTAGCACTTTGTACGATACATATGACTTGGTTGATGTGCTAAACATAGATAGTGGGTTGGCATGCTTGCTTGTTCCTAGTTTTGTACGTGTTGATATATGATATGCGATATATGGTTTGAGACCAACACGAGCCTCAACCTCTTTATAAAGGAGGACCTCTAGCATGGGATATACGAAAAGGGTGAGCTCTTGATATGAGTCAATCCACCATGGGATAAGGTTAGAGCACCTAAACTCCAAAATATGTGAAATGTTAAAAAATATGCATGATGAACTACATCACAATGAGTCCCTATCTAGATTTATTTCTATGTATATAAGTTTAGTCACCTAGCATGTGGTTTCATTCAAAATGTTGAACCCTACATATCCTATGAATATATATAACCCTAGAGAAAGAGGAAACTAAAATTTTAATGCTTGCTATATAGGTGAGGGAGATGTCCCAAGACCCTAAGATGATGTACATGATGTGTGATGTCCATGATGAGCCTCATACTTGGGTTAGTAGTTGTATATAATAGAATCTATTGGTTCCCTTGTTTCTTGAAATATGGGTAGAATTTTTTCATGGGTAGATGGTTGTTGTTAGCGTGTCTTATTGGATGTAGATAGCTCTTAGCGTGAATGGCTTGATCTTGTAGATCTCCTTTGAGATACAAATGAGATAAATTTGAAACCTTGACATTGATGATAATGTTGTTTTAAAATAATGCATGATACGTGAAATAATCTCACTTACGTTGAAAAATTTGACCTATGTATGATAAGTCACTCTCATAAGCTAGACCTAATATGAAACTACCCCATACATGAAAGATGTAAGTTTGAAATCATGAACTTGATACGACGATGGCTAGAACTCTTAGCTTGAATAATCAGGGGTAACAAGCCTAATCTCATACGCAAATGAAAAATGATTATCTTGAAAATAATGATACTCTTGGGGTCTTAAATCTAATTACATGATGAATAAATTGCTTAATTTCAAGCCTAATGAGGGGTAAATAGCATAATCATTTATCAATAGCATAACTTGAGGGAACTAAAACATGCATGGAATTTGATGTGATGATGAAATATACATGTTCAATGGTGATCTCATTTGGAATCATGAAAGTGAACATGTCCATTTGAGAATCAAAAAAATATATTTTGATAATACCTTGGTCTCATATGAATATATGAATAAAAACAATAATGTAGGGATGTTAAGGGATGGGAAAATCCGAATACCTTGATGATGTCATAATATGATGGAACAATAAGTAATATGTGTATAATAGAGGTGAGTACAACCTTTATAATGATAAGCTAAGTATGCATTCCATTGTGGGGAATGCCTTGAAACCAAGGGTGGGATACCTAGACACGATGGATTTTTACTTTGACTCTTGGGCACAGTCTTGGACAAATTTGAGGATGAAATTTCTTTGAAGGAGGGAAGGATGTGATTACTTGACTTTTTCTCTCTCCTTTATTGTATTATTTCTATCTCATGAAGTTCTCTCTTACTTGATTTTATAGCTTGAGTGTGTGACACCCCACTAGGTCACAACAATGCTCTATTTCACAAGATGTGACATTATTTTGAAATTTTGAACCATGTACAATTTCAAAATATGTCACCATATTTCAAATTAAATTGAATAATTTCCATATGAACTTCATTCTATAATGTATATCATGATGTATAGGATTCAATTTTGAATCCAATGGCACAAAAATCACCTCAATTAGACTTTGGAATCAAAACTTATGATATGTTGAAGATGTGACTTTTCCACTTGAATTAATTGATTTTTTCATCCTTATTGGGCCCAAAGGAGGTGCGTCCCAGATGTTGCCGTATTAGAGTGGTGGGAGCACCACCTCATGACCGTCAGATCTCCCCCTTGATCATGATAGAACTCCTTCCAATGACACTCCTTCATCTTCTTCGTTGGTCCATACTGTAGCACCTGCTACAACAAGTCAATTCTACGACTGCCAATAGGATTCAAATGTAGCATCCCATGATTTGAGGCCTCTAATAACATAATCTTAAAAGGAATGATTTGACTACCAATATCACCAAGGTGCACATCATTTTCTGGGATCCGATCACTAAAGAACTCCATAGTTAAGCGTGCTCAACATGGAGTAGTACTAGGATAGGTGACCAGTCGGGAAGCTAATCCTAGCTTGTTCGTGAGTGAGGTGTTACAAATGGTATTAGAGCCATTTCCCCTCGAGTAGGTGGGGGCCACATGGGCATATGGCATGTCAGTATTAAGCCTTGCAGTCAAGGCAAGTTGGAAAGGGCTATAGGCTGAGACAAGATGGAGCCGCCCTTGTGCTGGTAGCCATGGGCCATTCTAGGTCTGGGCTGAAATGAGGAAGAAATTATGAGGCCATATAGTTGAGCCTTGACGAGGACGTCAAGATTGTAAGTGGGGGAGATTGTAACGTCCTAGGATTTAAGGACTCAAATAACATGATCTTAAAAGGAATGATTGGACTACCCATATCACCAAGGTGCACCTCCTTTTTCAGAAGCCCATTACTAAAGAACTCCATAGTTAAGCGTTGTCATCTTGGAGTAGTACTAGGATTGGTGACCAGTCGGGACGTTAATCTTGGCTTTCATGTGAGTCAGGACAAAAACATGAAGTTAAGGTTAGTGGAGGTCTATGGGGCCCATCGTCATTCCTGAAACTCTACTATAGCCTTGGGCAGTGGGCCCATGTGTTACAAAGAAAATTTTTAAATTTTAAAAGATTATGAATCACAACTCAATATTTAAGTTTGGCAACAAAACCTGGTATGTTACAACAAACTGGGCGACTTTAACCAATTGGAACCCATTCCAAATCTACCCCAACATCTTCTTTTTATGCCCCCATCTTTTCCCTCATTTCTCTAATGCTACATCACCTTTGAAACTACCTTTCCAAGCTCCAAGAACCCTAACCTCCACCTTGAGATAGATTTGGGGCTTTTACTTCCAATCATTGATGGCCTCCTTTTTCTAGCCCAACGGATTCACAAGGCCAAGGGGAACATGTCCTGCCAGCTTCCGGAACCTAAGGAGGCTTCCTGTGATGCCCTTACTGGTGGTCGGAGACCTCCAAGAAGATGTGAGTGCAGGACGAAGGTAGGGAGAATGAGCGGGGTCATGGAAGGCTAGCAGGTGGCGAAAATGGGCTATTGACCGTGCGATCATGGTTGGAGGCGGTTCTAGGCGACCTAAAATCATGGGTGCCCAAACACAGAGAAGGGCGCGCCCCAGTCAGTGATCACCACATAGATCATGGTTCCCTACTGCACACTGGGGTGTGGATGGGGTGGTTGTGTCCACTGGATTGGCTGCCAACGGCCTATATACACCAAAATATGTTGGTAACACCCTCTCTCAAATTTCTCTAAAGTTCTTGATTCTAGTTTTGCAGAAAGCATAACGTTGTCCTCCCTTTGCCAAATGTAGAAAACTTATATTTAAAATTAATCCTCTTGAAATGATCTACACAATGGGAAGGTTTCAGACTCAGAATCTTCTTCTAGTTCCCCTGAGTTTCTAAAATACAAACTTTGACCTTCTTTGACCATGTTTTATACATGTTTATGGTTAAAGCTTGGAATCTCAAAGCTTAATCTACTTTCCTATCCTTAGATCAATGATTTTTATGCATGATTGAGTACATTAGGGTCTTGATCACCCCTATTGATGTTAAAAGACTCTTTTTTAGATAGGTGAATTGTAATTGGGCTATAATGATACACCTTTCCCTAACTTGACAATCTAACTTCTTATTATTGAATAATGCTAATGAAATTTGAAATAAGTAAGCTAAGGCACACCTCATCACTCTAATAACATTCCCTAATCCCCTTTTACTATGGTGGTTATGTATGACACTAAGTACGCTTGGTTGTTACCCTTTTATGAGGATGCATGTTACACTTGATTCATATAACATCCTTTGCCCCTTTGTGTAATGAAATATGATAGATCCATAAAATTAGTACCCCTATGACTTTTGAAGATAGTAATGTTCATGATCTACCTATTTTATGTTATGATGTTGCATCTGACTCTTAATACACTAGTGATGAACTAGTGTGACACATATGACCTTTTTTGTGGCCTTGTGCCTTAATGATTATGGGGATTCTTTTATCTTGCCCCCCTATCAAATCAGGAAATCCTCTAACCCTTATGATATCTTGGATGTTGATGCCCCACCCTATTCTCATGTTCTTAATGGATCATGTAAGCTTGATTACATTCATAATTTAATTGTTGATATCCAATGTTGGTTGATTGATGCCCACCTATATTTGAATAAGCTTCTTGTGTCCTTACCTTTCTATTGTAATCTCACATCTTGTATAAGTCTCACAACTTGACGAAGCCTTGATATTAGTTTCTACATAATGAGTCTTTTGGAGCTAAAATGCAAGCAAGTGACTCAATCCTTGAAATGATCATAGAAAATAGATGGAACATCCAAATGACATGAAATTTGAATAACACCTTAATGATGACATATAAATTAGTGAAAGACCATCTAATGCACAAATAAGTGACTATGAACCTTGCTTGTCCAAGACCCTAAAATGAATCTAGTAAGGGTTAATGATGAAAATCTAATGCATGTATGTAATCTTATACTTAACCAAGTGTTGCTTGAGATCAAGATGGTCAAGGATAGGTTCTGAATCTTTGGATCTGGTACGGGATTTAATAATTATATGACTATGGCTTTCTTTCTTGAATTTGATACATATGTATGCTTGTTTACTTTCTCAAATATTGCCATGTTGTACTCCAGTATTGTACTCGTTGTTTGTCTCATTGTTGTTTTATAACTTGAAAACATAATATAGAAACTCCATTATACTAACCTCATGCACCTGCCTATATTCTAAGGGTAAGGACACAAGGCTAGGCATCCTACTTGAGTTGTTAGGATAGGGCAGACCATGTCAATAAAAGGGTTAGCTATTGGTGATGGCCTTGAGGTCCCTAACATAGAAAAGGGTTAGCTAATCTTGAGCACCCTTATAGACTCTTCCAATGGGAAGTAGTCAAAGGACTTACAAATCCATGATGTTGTTAGTATAATTGGAGTAAAATGACATAAAATGTGGGCTCTCATTTTTCTAAGAACTTAACTTGTTTGTTCTTGCTCATTTACTTCTATAGATCTTTTCAAATTATGCAAAGATTGTGTATGCTGATATCAAGTATTTAAGGACCCATATTGATAATCAAACCTAAATTGACCACTAATATGGATACTTAGCTAAACCCAACTTAAATCTAATATCTACTAAAAATAGAGAAAAAATCCAAATAAGGCGACCCACATAAAGAACCAATTACAAACATCTGTCACACTTCACATTACATATTATAAAAAAATATATCATCACACTAGAGACATTTAAAAAGAGGACATGATAAGAGCACATATTGAAATCCCTTTATTAAAATTGTCAAAGTAAGATTACAATGTCAGATATAACCATGCGACTATAACATCATAGAAGTTCTACATCAACTAATAATGCATATTTGTAAGAAAAATTCATGTAAAACGACCTAATATGTAGTTCACCAAATACTCACCCATCACTTAGGAACGTGAGAGTATGGGGACACTCTAGACTTAATTATATTATTTCTATTATATCTTGATCAACACTTTCTTTCTACTACTCCATCATACCTAAAAAGGTGTAGAAAATCATAGTTGAGACCCCTAGTACCAGCGATATGATATAACAAAGCTTACAACTAATTACTTACACGCATATTATAATCAAATTATTTAAAGGTAGATTATTCAATTGTTAAATATCATTACACAAGATAATACTGATTCTCGTAATTGGATATGTATATTGAGAAAATCTAAAATCAGTAAGTACAAAAGACTATACCACATATGTACCTAAGCCATACACTTACATGTACAAAGTAGAAAACATATACAATATTTGTAATAAGCAAAGGAATAAAATTGCACATCCATTTGATTCGTCAATTAAACCTAATGAGATATACTACACAATTGAGTTGCATATTTTAATATTACCCTGGGTAGCTTGAGGTGTACCAATCAAACTACTAGTTGACCAATGTGAAGTTGAATCTACCCCATATAGATATAGGATGACCAGAATCCTAAAGATCTCTTCCCCTCAGTCAAAATGAATGAGAACCATAGTGGCACATCAACTCAATGATTAAAATAAGATGGTCTGTCCTAGGAACACAAGTCACAACACTAGAAAATAGGGTATAAACCCTCAATTCTAAGCTACAATCGAAGCCACTCTCAATCACATAAAAAATTGAGAGACAATTGCATCTATTTTCAAATACCTTGAAGTCAGGATGACTGGGATAACCCTCCCTGCACCAACATATACTCAACAATATATGACTATGAGCTCCTACATGAGGATTACTTGTTTCACTGTCTAGAAAGTCCCAACACTAAGATATGTATATGATCATAGGGCATTAAATGATTAAGTTTACACCGATTATTTATGTAACTAGGGATTTTTTACTCCATCAATCATGACATATACAAGGAACCCATGTGTATTTGGAGAATAAATCATGTATTGCAATAATAGAAGATATAAATCATATGAAACATATATCAAAACATTAAATCAAGGTACAAGTATCCATCTTTGTCCACAATAAGATCCAACATGTAAATCTTGTCCACAACAAGGTCCATTATAGCATTCTTGGCCCTAACAAGGCCCAACATGTCATCTTCAGCTACAACAAGGCCCTAAATAGTTATTCATGGGACATTAGCCTTAGCAAAGGAAAAAAAGATATTTTCCTCCTACTTTTTCAGCTCAACATGCAAATAGTATTACAAAGATATTCCAATATCCCATATATAGATATTCACAAAATTATCATATAAGACTAGATACAATCATATAACTTATTATCATCACTATTCAAGTGTAATCGTATCATGAGGGACTCTCATATTATATTGTTTTTCATAACATTAGTTAAATTTACCTCATCCCCATTACATGAATCTTTTAGAGTCCAATTGTCTATGATAAGGTGTACATCATTATTTTTAGGCAACGTTTTCATATTCATAAGGTGACATAACTCATCCACTTTTTACAATATCACCTTTTCATTCCCCATATTATGTTTTAATCATATTCAAACATGGCTGTTATTTAACCATTGGATCCAACCATCTTCTCAATAATGACACACATGTCATTCCACCCAACGATTAACCTCAAGAAACCAAGTCTAACGTATATACAATTAACCCATATCCAAGATATACTTTTGATATCATAAATTATATCTCGTGTAGTTAACCCTTAGCATTCTAAAAAGAGGATTTGTAAAACACATAACCATCATGTAAGATAAATAATCACATTATTAGATTTATTTATCATAAAATACTTCAATTAATTGTTAAAAAACAGATTCAATTTTGAAATATCCAAGTTACACCTTGGTTATTTTGTTAATTTCTCTTATGAAACATTTCTTCCACATTAATATAATGATATTTCTTTATTATAGAATTACTTTCACATTCATCAACAATATATGTTAGGAAAAACATTCTTAGTAAGTATAATATGGCTCTTCATATAACTCCAAGAAAATACTAGGGCATATAGTCCCAATACCAGACATAAAAGGGTAATTTCACCATATAAGTTCACATTAGGGTCAATACCATGTAATAAGATCATAACCATTCAAAATTATGGATTTTATTTCATATTATAGTTACAAAACAGCATATAGAATCACATAATCAAATTCAAAAATATGAGGGATTTACATTGAAAACATTATTGTACATAAAAAGTGCCACCTCTATGCATAGATGACCTAGTTTGGGATTACAAACCTAAGTCAAAGGGACTTACAGAAAAAGTAACATTTATATTATGGCCTAAAACACGTTTTATGTCAACTCCTATCACTAATAATAGCATTCGAATACATTTCAATTCATATGAAACTAATATGCTACAAGGAAGACATATTTAGTAACAATTTCACTTGTATTTCAAATTTCAACAAGTACATGATTATTTGATCATATAAATGACATCAACGAGTAACTCTAGAAGTTTATTAAGAATAAAAAGGTTTATTAAATGTATTCCACTTATCCAACAATTCTCAGAGCATCATCTTTTAGCACAATAGGAGGTCACTGAACAAGATTTAGAGCAAAATAAACAAAAGATTCACAAATTTCGGATTTCTGACCTAAAACCAAACAGAGCAGGTCCATTTCATAAGGTATTCATGATTAGAATGTATGTGAAGATATACAAGTGCAAAATAATATCAAATATCGGCTAAAGAATCCACAAAGATTCAATATTTAGGCATGTTAATCAAGTCTAGAACAAGTTTTAGTGATTTGCGTGAACAAGAAGGCAAAAAATACTAACAATGCTATATCACTTGCCTCTTATGGTGATAATAAAGAGGTTCATAGAATTATGTCACGAATTTGTTTTCATATCCTATATTATTCCCTCAAAATCCCACAAATCCACACTGCAAGTAAGATCTAGCTCCCCTTTGATCAAAAAGAGAAAAAAGGGAGGTTCTATAGATAGATGTAGTAGTTTCCACCATGGAAGGAAATGGGGTGAGGAACAACAAGAATGTGTACTCTGTAAGGTGAATCTTACATGATTAGATCTGGAAACAAACTTGCCAAGCTTGGAAGCATCTTGAAGAAGCTAGATCTACAACTTGCATCCACAAGCATCAACATGCAAGGCTTCATCCATATTCATCCCTTGCTTGGAGCTTTATTTGGCTTCCATGGATTGATCCATGATTCTAAAAGATTTTGGTGTGCCAAATGAAACTCTAGGTTGAGGTTTTTGGTTTTATAACGTGGGGAATAGGTATAAATGTCCAAACTACCCCCAACTAGTGTTCATAATTACCCTTAGTAAAAAAATGACATCCATTGATGAAGGATGCCAAATTTTTATCAACCCTCCTAGCGTTATTATTCTTTTGGGAACCATTATCATTGTTGTATGTGAGGCTTTCATTGGTCTATCACTTCCATAAGACAACCAGTCCACTTTCATCAGCCAAAACCTCCCTGGTTGATCTCAAGAAGCTCCATCGACCATCATCAACCACCACCATACTAGTTAAGGTTGAAGCCCTAATCTGACTGAGGTCAATAGAATAAAACTAAAGAAATATATGAAGATACTAATTCATATCATGCATTTGTATAATATGAACTCACATCTTCACTTAGGTTCCCAATTAAAGTCACATTGCATGTTAGTCCAAAATTGTATAAGATATTGCATCTTAAGGAAAAATAAAGTACAATAAAGTTTAGATTAGATTCATCTCTTAACCAATTCATTCTAAAACTTAATAAATAATGGAATAAATAAATAAAAATAATTTTGAAACAACATTGTAGTTAATTACTAATGTTATGGAGATTTTGCAATTAAGTCTGTAACTTATACAAAAACATGAAACCAAGACATTCAAAGTGTAAACTGACATCAAATGGGGTTTTAACTTATTTAGTTGGACATCGTTTCTTTTCCAAATAGTCAATTAGAATAATGAAGCAAGATTAGATATAAAATTAAAACTAAGACATGATCATGGTCTTACACAACTGATCTTGGTGATATGAAGCATCTTGAAGAGAATGGAGACTGTCTTCTTTGATATAGGCTATGGTGCCAATGTTATCATCTTGAATCGGGATAATGTCATGTGCCATATAATACTTAAATCTTTGGTGTATTGTTGAGGGGACCACCCCATTTGGTGAATCCATGGATTTCCCAAGAGTAGTTTGAAGTAGGGACTCAATCCCATGAACATGAACAATATCATGAACGTTTGTGGTCCAATCTATATTTTGAGCATGATCTCTCCTAGGGAAACTATCACGATATCGGAATCCTAGTACCATGAACCTAATAAACACTAAGGACAACATGCCGAAGCATACAGTTTAGCATACATGAATAGATAACCAGACAAAGGCACCAATCATAATCTCAACATTAACAAGTATTATTCATCAACATTGTTTATTACAAGCTTTCAATTACATGTTCAAGAGTACAATTTTACCAATCTTCTCATTGATACTAGGGATCTACAACAAGTAAACCTGAAAAAGCTCACCAAGCCCATAACCATGGTCATGTATTCAAGTATTGAGGGAAGGTTAAGTGTGGAACTTTTTTATTTTTATCCTTTTGATTACTCTAACCAATTCGTTAGTTGGAAAGAATCCAAAGGGAATAATAAGTTAAAAATCATGATGAAAAGAATGATATAAAATTTGATCATATATGAAGAGCTTTGATTAAGTCTGACTATTTGAACAAGGACCTTGTATAAAAGTGTTTAATGAATGATGGAAGTTACTAATGTAACCACTTGATAAAGATAAAAATCATCTCTTAACTCCTTAAAACCAGAGAATTTGGTGATTAAATAAAAAGATATGACACTATGAAGCTTAATCAAGATATGAATAATGTAAAAAGGAGTTCTTCAAACTTGAAAGGACACTATGCGTAGGTGAGAATCCAATGTTTGAAGCTGACATTCTAGAAAATTGGTGGTAAAGGAGAGATGACTATGTGTATGGATATTCAATTATGTGTAGCAGCCAAGGGAATCATAAAGTAGTTTTATAAGGTACATATGAGTTTGAGGAAGTTCATGGAGAACATGTGTTATGAGAATGATTTAAGGTGTAAGATTCATATACGAAGAGATAAACTAAAATGGTAAGTGTGGTATGAGATAATAAATAAGAATAATGGTACATGAGTAGAGTGAGTTAATCTCATACCTACCTGTGCATATCATGAAAGAGTTAAGGTGAAATAATCATAAGATAAAGAGAAGATTAAATAGATTACTTAGAAAATATCTTTATTAAATGAAAGAATGTGAATAATCATTTCGAATTGAAGTGGATCTAAATAAAGATGAGGATACATAAACCTTAATGTGGTTTAGATTTTTATAATTGTGAAATTAGTAGATTAATATCATGATAAAAATAAAGATGTGTGATGACATGATGACTAATTATGATGCTTTATCAATTCTTTTGTATGGTTAAAGGATGACAACTTTATAAGTCATATGTAATGGGAGGAAGGGTTTCTCTGCAAGAACATGTTTTAGCCATAGAACAAAGCTAAGAGTTTTTACCTAGATGAAGAGAATAGATATGTTCATGGATGTGTCTAATAATTGGATGAGTTTCAGGAACACATGAACTAATGTCCTTAATATAAGGGAAAACACAAATAGAAAATTAAAGAGAGTAATTAATTGAGAACGAATGTAAAATATGATCAACTTACCCTTAATGGGTGAATGAAAAACAAGATAATATGATAAGAGACGCAAGAATGATAAATAGTCAACAAGAAAGAGCAATGGAGTAAGATAATATACTAATTCCTAAACAGATGGAAAGGAATTTGAATAAGAAAATAAATGATGCATAAATAGTTGAAAGATTAGAATAAAAAATTAAGAGTGTACCTACTAATGTATCATAAATTCAATAGATCATGCATTAATAATGATTGTGTATCATAACTCCTGCATAAGTGTGTTTGACATGGGGTTATGGATTGCTTCTTTGTTGTTCTCTACCCTAAACATGAGATTTTAGGGGGGGGGAATCTTTTTGAGGTCTTTATGGCTATGAGACTATGATCCTATTTTAATATTAATTTTTTATCTAATATTTATTAATTATCTTGAATGATTTTTTGTAAAACAATTGGTGCTATATTAAATAAGTTAAAACCATGTTTGATGTCAATTTGCACTTTGAATGTCATAGGTTATAAACTTAATTGCAAAATCACCATAACATGAGTACTTAACTGCTACATTGTTTACAAAATATTTGTACTTAAGTATTCTAATTTAAAGTTTTATAATAAAATGGATAGAGATTACTCTAATCTAGACTTCATTGTAATCTATTTTGACTTGAAATGCAATATCTTTTACAATTGTGGACTAATATGCAATGTGGCCTTAATTGGGAAGCTAAGTGCAAATATGAGTGCATAATAATTCAAAGGCATGATTAAGGTTAGTATCTTCAAAGACTTCTTTAGTTTTATTCTTTTGACCTTATTCAGATTAGGGTTTCAACATTAACTAGTATGGTGGTGGTGTTGGTTGATGATGGCCGATTGATCTTCATATTCTCAACCAATGGACTTTTTGGCTCATGTAAGTGGAATTTTTTTACTTATGGAAGTGATATGACAATGAAAACCTCACATATGACAATGAACATGGTTCCCAAATGCATAATAATTCTAGGAGGGTCGATAAATATGATTTCCTTTATCAAGGGATGCCATTTTTAGACCAAGGGTAATTATGAACACTAGTTGGGGACAATTTGTACTTTTGTACTTATCCCTTAATTTATAAAACCAACCCCTTAGGTAAATATATCACCTGAAAAGCTTCTAGAATCATGGATATAACTATTGAGGCCGAAGAAATCTCTAAGGAAGGGATGAACGTGGATGGATCCTTACATGTTCATGAATGTGGATGCAAGTTGTAGATTTAGCTTCATTAAGATGCTGCCAAGCTAGCTTGGTAAGTTCATAACCAAATCTAATCATGTGAGGTTCATATTTGAGAATCTCTTTTCCTTCTTTTCCTCACACCATCTTCCTCCTTTGGTTGTGCCCCATGGACTTCCATGTTGGAACCTACTCCATCTATCTAAAGAACCTCCCGTGTTCTTATTTTTGCTATAAGGGGAGTTAGATCTTACTTCGAGTATGGATTTGGGGGGATTTTGGAGGGCTGATCTATGATCTGGAATCATTTTCATAGCCTCCTTATATATACATCATGATTATCACCATAAGAGTCTAGTGATATAGTATTATTAGTATTCTTTTTCCTACTTGATATGCAAATCCCTAAAACTTGTTCTAAACTTGTTTAAAATGGCTTAATATTGAATATTTGTGGATTCTTTTGATTTTATGTGACATTATTTCATACTCATATATATTCACCTATACCTTACTCATGAATACATGATGGAATGGATCTACCCTTTTTGGTTTAAATGTTGCAACCGAAATTAATGCATCTATTGTTTATTTAGTCCTAAATCTTATTCTATGACCGCTCGCCTTCAGGTTTGGACTGGTTCTCCCTCGCGGTCATGTGCTTAGGGGTCGATGGCGGACCACAATGTGGTATGGTGGCTTGCCTTCAGGCTTGGATTGGTTCTCCATTAGAGCCCGGCAAAGCTTCCATCTCCTCCAGGTGCTACGTCCTGGCGATGTTTCCCTACTCTGGGACTCCAACCATGACACAACAGAATGCCCGAGGGGAGTCGCAGTCGCTTGGTTGTTGCTCCCAGATGTTGCGTTCCAGGTGTTCGATGGTATGCCAGTGGTCTGCTGATCTCTTCTTCAAGCTTACCAGGGTCCAGATGATCTGGCTCTGGTTTCGAGTTGACGATGAAGGTTTCCTAGCCTTTGTCTTCTCTCTTTCACACTTTGTGGGTGTAGTCTAATGCTAGTGGAGGAGGATTCAAATTATTTCAACCTGCCTCACCTCCTCTTCAACCGAGTCAGAGTTTGGTTGTTCCCTATTATAGCTTTGACACTAGGATGCATAGATGTTTGGAGTTTTCAGGGTTCTTTGGAATCCTAGGTCTCTTCAAGGGTTAACTAGGTGGATGGTTCATCCAGCTAGGAACCTGGTGCTTATGCAGTCGGTGAAGATCAGATGCTTTCAAGCTAAGTCCTGGCAGGTTTCCTGGAGGATGTCTTGTTTAGATTTGTTTTTAATTTTTGTGGGTGGGCTAAATGCATGTACTTACATCTCTTAACTGGCTTCCTCCTAGAAGGTTTGTTCCGTTTTAGCTTGATGAGTATTTCTGGTCTTCTTTCATTCTAGTTTCTTTGTCCTGTGTATTTTGTTATTACCCCCTGCATGGGGTATCTGATCCTAGAGTGAGCTTTTATAGCTTCTGGTTTGTATTGGGGTACCTTGTGCCCAAAGTTTTTGGTATATAGTAACACACTTTTTGACCGACCAAAAAAATCTTATTCTATGACCTCCTATTGTGCTAAAAGATGATGACTTGAGAATAGTTTTGGATATTTGGATTGCATTCATTAACGTTTTTTTTTCTTCCTAACCTTCTGGAGTTACTCCTCGATGTCATTTGTATGACCAAATAATCATATACTTGTAGAATTTCGAAATACAAATGAAATTGTTACAAAATATGTCATCCTTGTAGTTCATTATTATCAATTGAAAGGAAATCTATATGAATGTTATTCTTAGTGATTAGGAGTTGATATAAAACGTTTATGAGGCCTTAGAATAACCATTTTCTTCTAGAAGTTCCTTTGACTTAGATTTATAATCTCAAAGTAGGTCAGTTCCACATAGAGGTGGCACGCTTTATGTACAATAATATTTTAAATATGACTCCCCCATACTTTTGAATTTGAATTTGAAATTTGGTATGGTGGTGTGTAACTATAATGTGAAATGAAATCCATAATTTTAATGGATATGATGTTATTACATGGTTTGAACCTAATGTGAACTTATATGTTGAAATTACCCTTTTATGTTTGGTATTGGGACTATATGCCCTAGTAAGTATATGTAGTTATATGATGAACCATGTTATACTTCCTGAATATATTCTTATTCACTTATTCTTTTGATAAAAGTGAAAGTAATTTCGTTATGAAGAAATATAATTACACTAATGTGGAGGATATGTATTATAAAAGAAATTAACAAAATAACCAAGGTGTAATTTGGATATTTTCTAAATTGAATGTAAGTTTTAACAAATAATGGAAGTATTTTATGATAACCAACTTTGATAAGGTGATTATTTACCTTACATGATGGCCATGTGTAATATACCTCCTCTTTTTATAATACTAAGGGTTGACTACACGAGATATAAAACATGATTCTAATAATATATCTTGGATATGGGTTAAATGTATATACATTAGATTTGGTGTCTTGACATTGATCCCTTGCGTACAATGACATGTTTGTCATAATTGGGATAATGGTTGGACCCAATAGTTAAATACCACCCTTGTTTGAAAATGATTAAAACATAAGATTGGGAATAAAATGGTGGTCATTTTATAAGTGGATGAGTTCTGTGACCATAGGAATCTGATAACCTTAACTCTATATAATAATGTACACCTTATAATAGACCATTAGACTCCATGTAATGGGTATTAGTTGGATTTAATTGATGTTCTTAAAAACAACGCAATATTAGAGTCCCTGGTTTTAATATTACACTTGAATGGTGATGATGATAATCATGTTCTATGATCATGTAAAGTCTTATATGATGATTTTAATAATGGCTATATGTGATATAGTGGCATAGATTTGTAATACTATTTTCATGTTCAGATAAAAAAGTAGGAAGAAAGTATCCTTTTTTGCCTTGACTAAGGCTAATATCCCATGAATAAATATGTTGGGTTTTGATGTAGTTGAAGATGATATGTTGGGCCTTATTAGGGCTGAGAATGCTATTATGTACCTTATTGTGGACATGTTCGACATGTTGGATCTTATTGTATCCAAAGATGTATATTTGTACCTTGATTTAATGTCTTGATATATGTTGCATATGTTTTATATATTCTGGAATTGCAAATCTTAATTTATATTCCAAATACTAATGCGTACCTTATATGTGTCTTGATTGATGGAGTCAAAAATACCTAATTGACTTAAATATTCAGTGTAACCTTAATTATGTAGTGCCTTGAGAATGTAGAACTATCTCTGTGGCAGGACTTGCTGGATAGTGAAACGATTAATCCGCAAGAAGGAGCTCAAAGTTTCATATACTAATGAGTATATGTTGGTGAAGGGAGGGTTTTTCTCTGTCATCCAAACTTCAAGATGTTTGAGAATAGTTGCCATTGTGTCTCAATTGTATATGTGATTGATATGGTTGTGATTCTAACTGAAATTTGAGTGTCTATGTCTTGTTTTTGGTGTCCTGGCTTGTGTACCCAAGACGTACCAGGTTGTTTTAGTAGTTGAGCTCATGTTCCACTATAGTTGTCACTCGTACTGACCGAGGGGAATAGATCTTTAGGAATCCGGTCATCCTAGATCTTATATGAGGTTGATTGTGACTTCACAGTGGTCATCTAGTAGTTTGATTAGTACGCCTAGAACTATTAGGTTTAATGGCTTGAGTGCATACATGGTATTTTCTTTTGTACTTACTGATTATATATCCATTTGAAGAGATTTTATTTTTCCTTAATACACATATCCAATTGTGAGAATTAGTATCTGAGGCATATATTTTGTGTAATGATATTTAACTATTGATTAATATACCATTAAATAAATTTATTATAATAAGGAACATGTTGTTAGCTTTTTTATATAATATAGATGGGACCGAGGGTCTCACCTGTGGTTTTCCACAACTTTTTTAGGCATCTTGGAATAGTGGAAAGAAGCGTTGATCAAGATATAACAAGAAATAATATAGTTAAGTCTGGAGTTATCATGTACTCTCACTTTCCGGAGTGATGGGGGAGTGGTTTATGAACTACATGTTAGGTTTGTTTACGTAATTTTTCTTAAAAACACAAATTATAAGTTGATCTATTGTTTTTCTGTTGTTGTACTCGCATGGATATATCTCATATTGTGACCCTAATTCAACACATGTTATAAAGTTATTTCAATTTGTACACTTATCATGTCCTCTTTTGGAATGACTCCAATGTGATAAAATACAATTTTATAAGATGTAATGTGAAGTGTGTAGATGTATGTAATCAATTCTTTATGTGGATTTCCTTATTTGAATTTTTTTCTTGGGTTTTGGTAGATATTAGATTCATGTTGGGTTTTGGCTAAGGATATATCCTAATGGTCAATTGAAGTTTTCTTATTAGGGTGGGTCTTTACAAGTTGGATGTCTCCACAAAGAAGTGCTTGCCATTTGTTGTATAATATTATGTTGTTTACCCAACAACTATGGGAGATACAAATCCATCCAGATTGAGGAGTAGGATTCAAACAACAAGGACATATAGAGAACATCCAGATCCATCCAAGACAAAAGTGGTTGGGTCTAGGATTATATGATGTATCCTACGTGCGACCTCAAATCACTAGGTGGATGCTATATTGGAAGCTCATAGCATTGTGACCCTCTATGATGAACTTAACCCAAAGAGTTTACCTCAACTATCTATCGTTGACTTCAGACATGTGTTGTGAGGCCCAATTCATGCAGCTTGAAGAAGAGCATTGAATCCAAGTGTTGAATAAATGGGACCCCACCCCCTAGAATAAGGGTTCCCATCCATACTTTCCCTGCATTGTGGCCATAAATAAAGAAGATACTAGCACCACCATGGTCATTGTACCCATAAAAATGCCTCACCTTATGCAAGTGGTCAACAAGGATGAATAGGATGACTACCCCAGAGTTACAACCAACATCGGGTAGATTTCCCTCATAACTAAAGAAAACCATGGTGTTCATACCACCCAGAACAACCAACAGCCCAAGGAGAAGATCATCCATCCAAATGAGGAAGCTATCAAGATCGTTCCTACCCTTAACGCCAAACAATCATGTCGTGAGCACCGATACACATGAGAAAGAAACAAAAAACATAACAATGTTCAAGTTTTTGAGGTGAAAATTGCAACCCAACACATGAAAGGATGGAGGCACTATCCAATGCATCTGACTATGATACTCTCTACATCTTCCCTGAGTTGGAGCCTCTAAAGTCACAGAGGAGGATTACAGAGTTTTATGGAACAATTACGATGACGGGTACAACATGGTTGAAGGATGGGGCGTCAATGTCGTCTTCAATGAAAAAGTTATGGAAGGCCCTAAAGCCCTCATCTGTCTTGTCATAAATGATGAAAATCCCAAAATTGGTGAATGGAAAACCACAAAGTAATGAGGACTAGGTCTCCTCATGCACCCAGAAAATCTTGTTAGAGGAATGAAACCCTGACGTGGTAGAGATCCCAGAGAGGTTATTTAGAGATGCTCTGCCACATCCTTTCTAATCCACACAAAATCTTGAAAAATTACAAACTCTACAAAATATCAAAGAAAGTAAAAACTCAAAAAACCCAAAAATGTATGAAGATGAAAATTCTCTCCAAGGGTTTGCTAGCTATTTAACTGAAGTAGCACAAATCTACTATGATGAACATGTCAAGTTTAAGGACGTCCCTATCCCAAAGTACATAACCAAGGAGCATCAGCCTTTTCATATCATACACTAGATGGTGAGAATGAATCTCAGCTCAAGCCCCAACTCGCATAATATCAAAGGAGGGATGTGTTTGCCATAAGATATCAAAGACCCATTGATAGATATTATCACCACTACATCTATGTTATAAACTCAAATTTTCTTGTATTGATTGAAATGCAATTTTGCAAATAAAAGGGATCTGAATAGAAATTTGTATGCTTTGTTTTCAAGGGATGGATTTCTTTGTAAATTTTCCTTTGGATGCATGATTTGATGGTTTATACTGTTTTAATGATCCCATGATGGATAAAAGAGAAAAGGGATAAAAGAAATATCCTAATAAGTAAAAGGGAAAAAGAAATAGGAGATAATTGTGTGCCTATGTGAGAGTTCTATAGAATTATCTAGAAAATGGTATGGATGACCACTATTGGTGAAGTTTTGACTCCTTTTGGTTTTTAATGAGAAAATAAATCAAATTAAAGAATATAGAAGAGAAAGAAAGAGAAAATATGAATTTTAATTGCATAATGTATGCCTTTTGAGTGGATGACTTGCATATGAAGAAAAGTCTGTTTTATTTTTGAGTTTTTGTTCCAAACTTTGCACACAAGTAAATTAAGTCATTTAAGAGTTTCCTTAAAATTTGGGACTGAAAGGTTTTGCGGTTTGAGAGATATGGATTTTTGAAAATCTCTAAAGTGAAAAGATAATGGAATGAATACATTAAATGTCACATATAATTTTGTTTCCTAAAAGAATTGATATATGGCATGTGCAATGGCAGATATTGGATCCAAGATCTAATGGTGTGTGTGTGTCATCCAGTTCTAACTAGATTGGGAAAGGAATAGAGAACATGAGATCTTCCATCTCAGATTTCTCACGATCTAATGCATGTGTAAGAGAGACGCATGTTTGGTTAGATTCATGAGAGGATTCTGGACAAATCTAACCCAAGTTTTATGGGGGTATGGAGGCTTCTAGACCAAACACCCAATTTCCCTAAAAGCTTGGTTGATGACGAGGGTTGGAAACCCTAAACTAGACCCCCACACCTATAAATAGGGCTACCCTCAACCTCGCCCAGACCCCACGAGCCCAACCGACCACTTCCTAGCCCATGACTCCCTCTCTCTCTCGATTTCTCTCTGTACAATGAGCTCCCTGTCATGGAACCATTGTGCATTTAGTTACAAAAAAGAATTGGGGGGGGAGAGGATGACCACATGATTTAGATCCATCGTGGGCTTGTGGAGGAATCATGAGCCCATGTTTCCCTACGTGTCTGAGCAGCGTTAGTGGGTGCTTAAAATTAGATCCACTCATTCTTCACCCTGTCAACAAAGACCAAGGATCTAATGGCTGATGATTTTCCAAAAAGAAAAGGTAATTCGTCTATCTGATCAGAAAATCCAGAAAATAGGGTTATATGCATAAATCAACTAAAAATGGATCTTTTAGCTAAAAAATAAAAGTAGATAGAGATTTTTTATCAGAAAAATATGTAGAGTCCACTAAAAATGAATCCAAGGCCTAAATCTTCTTGTATCTCAAAAAATATGTAAAGGTTCTACCTTTAATGGTTTTCATTAACTTAAAACCCTAAGTTGTAAATATTAAAAGATCTAATGAATTTAGTTGATGTTATTAAGAAAAGTGTAGCCTTTTGTCATAAAAAGGATGAAATGGATCTAATTGGATGATATTTTGCTCATATTTTGCTTAATTAGGGTTCCATGATTATAAATGTACATTAATGGGCTTAAAAACCCTAATTTTGATAATTGTGAGGTTCAATGGTTTTAATTGTGGAAATCAATAAAGAAGATATGAAAATTATGTTCTTGAACTAATTTGTTGATAAAGGCCCTTAATTTGGATAATTTGAGTTATTAGGGTTTTTACGAGTAGAAAAGTGCTTTTTGGGTTTGTTGACCTAAAAAGGGTAAAATTGGAAAATAAAAAGTTTAGAAACTAAGAAATCGTAAGGAAACCCTAATAAAGCTTAGAAACCTTAGAATGGAATTCCAAGTCAATAAAATATGTCTGGATGTGATTATAACAATTAGGTATTATAAATACTTTTCAGGATCAAGTTGCTTGATTTATTGCTTGGCTTGGTTGATTGGACTTCTTGGTTGGATTAGATGTCTTGCTTGGTTTTGAGACTTCCAAATCAGGTATGTGATTATGCTTATGGACAATCGTTCTAGTTTCATGGAAATTTCTAAGTTTCACTGATTGTTTGAAATCAACTACTTGGATGACTTTAATTCTTGCAACTATAAAGTGACTATGGCTATCACCATAAATATGTGCATGACTAGATCAGATCCTAATCCTCCTCTATAGCTTTGTGTATATATGAGAAATTGATGATCTAGGTTTTGATCTACCTTGGGGTAGGATCAACATATTATCATGAGTTGAGGTTTGGTCTACCTTTAGGTAGGATCATACGAATATACATCTCTAGGTCTAGGGCTACATTTGGGGTAGGACCAATGAGGGATAATGAGGATCTACCATATGGGAGAGGTAGTATCCATGTCCATTGTAGGGATAGCACAGAGGCTTAGATAGATCAGGATTGAGTAGTTATGATTAAGATGTAAAGTTTGATCTGTTAAACAATAATTTTATTCTAATATGTTGTTACAACTAGATGCAAACTTTTGGTTCCCCCACATACCAGTATAATTTGTTATACTGACTGAAGTTTTTTTTGTCGATGTTTTAGGGAAATATTCAGCTACATCTATGGAAAGTCAATGTTGAATAAAAGGTGACATTGAAAAAGAACATGGCTAAATAATGTTTGGAGGATTATAGTTAGGTAGTTATTTCCTTGGATAAAGTTCTACAATTCTATTTTTGAAAGGTATGTGTAAAGAAAAAAGTTTATCCTGCTTTAAGCTTAGTTGTGGTAGAATTTATTAATTTTTTTTATTTGTAAAACTATATGATCCTATTTGGGATAACGACTCTAGCTTCTTGGCCTTTGTTCATTAGGGGTTTCCGACAGGTGGGGTCATTACATTTGGTATCAGAGCCAGGTATTCCATATAATCTCTAATAATTACAAAATTTTAGAAATTCTTTAGAGCCCAAAGAGAGTTATTAGAGAATTTTCCAAAGATGGAAGTGTCTAGAAAAGGATTACAATCTGGGGGTTGGAAAGATTTTTGTTTGCCCTGCTAGTCAGTTTATGAGGAATCCCAGAAACTCGATGACTGCCTCGCCAAAATTTGAGGATTTGAATCGAAGTAAGATACCTCTAGGATTTCTTATCTACTTTCATCCCTTCTTTACCATCTTTTACTGAACAAACTTTTAGTGCTTAAGTTCTTTGATGTGTGCCAATTTTTCATTGTTTTCATTGCCTAATTTGGATGATTTCATTTCCAATTGCTCTTAATTGTTTATCTTTTTATACATATTTCACCAAATTAGTATAAAATCATGTGCGCATCATTTATTATATTTTATGCATGTACTTTACATATTTTAATAATAATTAATAATTATTTGAATTAATCCATTGCTTATTTTATTGCAGATAATTATAATTTACTGGAGAAAAGTCGATACTACCGACATGCAACTCGATAGTACTGACATGGTATCGAAGTATAAAAAATACTATTATTCTAGATCAAAAAGGAAAAGGATTTCTATTGACTCTAACTCGGTAGTACCGACTTCGAAGTCAGTAGTACCGACATCGGCGCTGACAGCCCTAATTGTATGTGTTAAATCCAACACATATTATTATAAAAATAAAAATATTTAGGTTTCTCTCAACCGAAACATGTGTGGCAGATATAAAAGACACCATTAGAAGCAGAACATAGAGATCTATCAGTAGAAATATTTAGAAAAGCATAACCAAACTTTTTTTTAATGGAAGAAGACTAACTACAAAGAAATATTTAGATGAATATGTTCAATGCCTAAACTAACAATAAAGTTTTATGTAATGAAAAATGAGAAGAATAAAAAATATAAAAAGGAAAATAAATACAGTGGCCTAGAGTGGCCGATCCTAACTTTTTATAGTGTTAACCATGTCAACTCCCCGACAACGGTGACAAAAACTTAACATGTGTATTACGTGCGTGTAATACACAAGTGCACGTGTCAAAGTAATAAGGGGTTATGAGTCCCGAGTTATCGAACACAGAGTGTTGTGAGGTTAAAGACTACTACTAAGTAGAACGTAGAGATCTACCATTAGAAATATTTAGATGAATAGAGAAAATGGAAGAAGTTGAGGTTGAGGATAAGGAATTAGATAGTGAGGAACACATAATGGAAGAAATTTTAGAATCACCTAAGAAATTTTAGAATCACCTCTTTCACATCTTTCCATTGAAACCACACCCACACCCTTGACTCCTAGGATTGATCTTGAATATGATTGGGGATCTAATGAGGAAGATGAGGAAAATGGTGCAAGTAAGGTGGAAGACAATTTTGATACATGTGTTTTGGATATGAGTGAAGGAGAGGATGAATTAGAAGGTGCTTTATTTCATAGCTATCTTAGAGAGGAGGAAGAGAGTGAGGAAGGGGATACTAAGAGTGAAAAGGTGGAGGAGTTTCCCATTAACTATCATATAATTCCTTCACCACAAGACCCATCTCTTCATTTCCTTATGGAGGATCCTATATGGGATATATATGTTGGTATGTATGCCCTGAGAGCCAATCATGGGATGATTGGTGGGATACATTGAGATTGATTTGATAAACATCAAAGGCAAGCTTCCAATTCTTTCTGCTTCAGTCATATGAGATAGTGATAGAACAGATTGAATGTCTAGAGAATGACAGTACTCAATGACGTATGCCTTCAGGTTCATGACCTGAATGATGAGATCATACGGATGCTAAGAGTTTGTACATTCTTGTTATTGCCCTAGTCAGATGTCATTGTGGAAGGTAGATATACAACAATGACACACAAGACTAGATTGTGGTGTCGGTTGACGACAGAATCTCATTAGTCATGATATAGAGATATCAAACCAAACACATAGGTACTTGTCAGAGAACAAGTGTACCGGACAGACCCACCGTGAGTTTGACACATGGAACCATGACATAGTAGTCACAGTCAATACTCACAGTGATGGTGGTGAGTGTGATTCTTAGACCTAAAATCACTTCACTCAACACATGTCGTTGGGCACACTTTGACATCATCAAACGCAGTCCTAAAACATGGGTTGTTATAAAGGTGATGATTGGGTGGCTTTGACACATGGGGCTTTTGAGGGGTGAGTGGTAGATATGGGATTTGTCCCTCCTGAGGGAGTTTGATATCCATGGCCACTTGATGAGTAGGATTGAGATAGATGTGCACACGCATGTGTGAATTAGTATGTGATATTGATGTCATACATATCTCGTTCAATCTTCTCTGAGATCAAGAAAGTGAATGAATGTTGACAGGATGACTATTCCATGCCTCGAGTTCATTCGGGATATCAGCAATAAAGGAATTATACATTCACTGTAACACCACTCACGGATTGTAGGATTGAAAGTTGTTCTCCAACTTTCTACTTTCACTTGGGTAGCACTGATGTGTGACTAGGCACCGCTCTTTGCTTGTTAAGTCATAAATGTTATGGACTTTCACTACCAATGTGAAATGGACCTGCAGGGTCACACTCATAGGATTTAACCTGGAAGAGGAGTTTTGTCCACAAGCAATGTTTAGATTGATTACTAAAGGAGTTTAGTAGTTCAATTAAACACTCAATCAATTGTTAGCTCAATATCATAATGTTCAAGGTGTTGGATACATTGATTGGAGTATCAGATTGATTGAAATCACAATTGACTGATTCTACACAATCTGCACTCCCAACCGATCGGCTCATGTGATGAACCGATCGGCTCAACTGGGTGAACCGGTCGGCTCAAGTGTTGAGTCGATCGGCTCAAGGATAGGGTGAACGATTGCTTCAAGTGTTGAAACGATCGGTTCAACTGGTGCAACTGAGCAAGTTGGGAAACTAAGATTGGTGATAATTTTCCTTGCGTTTCACTTGCCCAATTTGATTGGAACAAGGATTGGTATTCGATACCAATTAGAAACAAAAGAAGGAAAGTCAATCGGGAACCGACCAGGACCACCAACCGACTGGTTCACTTGTGAACTGACTGGTTGAGGTGTCCCAACTGACCAGTTCACTTGTGAACCGATCGGTTTAGGTCCCCAACCGACTGTTTCACTTGTGAAATGATCGGTTCAGGTTGCGAGTTGGTTGCTTTTGTGGAAAATCTCGAACCCTTATACTCCTACTTTTAGTCCCGCATTGCCCGGGATGGAGAACCCTATCCCATGACCCTCCTATATATATAGGGGTATTGGAGGCTTCTCAAAGTACAACTCAGTGCAACCAGTTGCTCTGCAAAGTTGTCCTTCTCTCTGGTTTTGGTAACCGAGAGAGATCCCGAGCAAGTGCTACCCGCAAAGGGAGGTGCAGCAAGGGATAGACAACTGCAGTTGCAACAGGAGGCAGGAGAGTGTGTTGGCGACTAGTACGTCAATAGGAGGGTGCGACTTCTTCCAACTCCTTGTGGGACAAGGAGTGTGGAGTTCCAGGTGGTCTATGTGGACTACTTCAGAGGCGGGAGGTTTCTGCCGCTCAGGAGGACAACTGTCAACCCCGACAGTCCCGATGAGAGGAGGAGTCGTCAGTTCCGGTGCGACCAGGAGCTGCACAGACACCGTCCAAGACCAGCTTTGAAGACCGTGCAAGGCGCGAGGTATTGTGGCCGAGCAAGCCTCGGGACAAGGTATGATTCCACAAACCATCCTTTCCTATTGTATAGACATTGACGTGTTTCCTTGTTCTGGGTTTGGGGAGGAAAATTTTTGTTTCCGCTGCCTTCTCTGCCTCCCCTAAAACCCAACAGTGGTATCAGACCCACATCAACTGCTCTATATTTTAGGAATATCGATATGATCGATTTTGGTTTGTCGCCTTTATTTATTGCATACGATGTGAATAATATTGGCTTTATGCATGTCCAATCCTAATTCCACAAATCCCAATTACATTTATGATATGTATTATTAATGCACTCGATACGCTTTGCCCTTAAACGAGTTTTGTGGTGGATGTATAGCGTGGTTATGGCCAATAAACCATATCTGTGTATGGTTTTTTGTGGTTGCTTGCATCTCGGTCTGCGTACCGATCTTCCTTCTCCTTTTTCTGATGTAATTCGAAATAATTTGAGATTCTTTCCTACCTTTGCTCCCCCTGAATGTAACTCGGGGTTTCCCTTTTAAGCAATGTAAAATTAGAATAGATTTTATTTCCTATTATGTCGAAGAACGGCGGACATCTGACGACAACTGAGATGATCGGTTCAAGGCGTGAACCGATCGGTTGATGTTCCAGACGATCGGTTCAAAGAGTGAGCCGATCGGTTGATGACCGGTTTGAGGAGCGAGACGAGCGGGTGGTGGCCATGACGAGATGCACGACAACCAGGTGAACCGATCGGTTGGAGGAGCGAACCGATCGGCTGGTGGTACCCAGACGACCGGGCCAAAACGAGCAAGTCATTCATGTGATGAGTTGATCTACTCGAAAGGTAAAGCACAGAGTTCATCTTATACAGGTTGCATGTGATGTAGACCTAGATGACTGTGATTCCTCTTGGCTCGAGGAATCACATTAGGATGGCCATAATCATCGCTTGTATCATTTGTGCATGTTTTCTGTGGGATATAGCATGTATATGATACGTACTATGTATTGTGGTGATTGGATATGTATATGTATATAAAAACCAAATCCCTCATTAAATATTAAGTTTTAGATGCCTTCCAAATGCGACACACATGAAAAGCTTGATCAACCAAGTGTGGGCACGCCCTAGCGTGGTGCACTGTCTATCTCGTGGAAGCGTGAAGGATGAATGTGTGGGTCTGCCCTAGCAGGGTGCATATTCATCGTGTTTGCTTTGGGTCGGACTTAACAAGGTGATCTAGATGGGATCTAGTACCTCGAGGCATGGAGATGATCATGGCAACGAGTTGCATATGACATCTTATCAAGAGTTGCATATGATGCAATTGGCAAAAGTTGCCTACCTGAGAGATCTATGTTGTGGGTGACAACCCTAGCTGGTCCATGGCTTAGAGGATTTCAGGATCTTGCCCACTAGAAGGTTGTACGCTGCAATCTTCCGAATTGATGGTGAGGGCTATCAATTTGAAGTAAAATAGTGGGAGCGATAATCAATTAAAGGCCTAATTATATCGTCAACTTTGCAAATCAATCAAATAAGTCAAAATGAGTTTTTGGACTAAAATTGCATATTTCCTTTTGTAGTGAAAATGACAATAAACAACAATCACTTCTCTTTGCGATCGGTCCTTGAAAAGGACAGGCTAAATGGGACAAACTTCCACGACTGGTATCGGACATTGAGAATTGTTCTCACTCAAGAGCGAAAGCTCTATGTCCTGGATACTCCAGTTCCAGAGGAACCGGCTCCTAATGCACCAAAGACAGAAAGGGATGCTTACAAGAAGCATTATGATGATGCCATTGATGCAAAGTGCTTGATGTTGTGCTCCATGAACCACGAGTTGCGGAGACAACATGAGAATATGGGTGTCATTGAGATGATTCTGCATCTCAGGAACCTGTATGAAGATCAGGCACGACAAGAGAGATACGATGTCTCAAGGGCACTATTCAAGTGTGTCATGACAGAAGGAGATCCAGTTGGTCCTCACACACTCAAGATGATTGGGTATGTGGAGAACCTGCAAAGACTGGGATTTCCACTGAGCCAAGAGTTGGCAACTGACCTGATACTGCAATCGTTGCCAGAATCTTACAGTCAGTTTGTGATGAACTACAACATGAACAACTTTGATAGGCCGCTGTCACAGTTGTTGGGCATTTTGAGGACATCTGAGACACAGATGAAGAAGGACAAGCCTAATTATGTGATGGTGATCACAAGCAAGAAGGGAAAGTCCAAGCGCAAGGGCAAGGGAAAAGCTAAAAAAAGGTTCTGATCCTAGCCAGGAGCCCAATTCGACTTCAGCTCTCAAGGCCAAGGGAGGTGTGACCAAGAAAGGCAATTTCCACCATTGTCAAAAGCCAGGACATTGGAAAAGGAATTGTCCTCTCTATCTGGAAGAATAGAAGAAGAAGGAGGCAACATACGTCTCTACTTAAAGTTGTCATGCAAGTAAACTTGTAACACTTTTTGAGGTATATGATACCAAGATGTAAAGTGTAAATCACTCATAATTGGGGCAAGTGTTGCCTCCATAGATAGGAGTACTTTAGTTTATTTTCAGCCTACAAGGCATGTAATACAGTTATGAACTGCTATTTCATATTTTCCAATAGATAGAAACACTTTATTTTGCATATTGTATGACAATGATGGAAATCAATAAAGAGATGTTTCAATTTATAAAGATATGATCTTTGTGGCAATGCCTTGTTTATCTTGTGATATTTGATATGCATAAGATGAAATGATACCTAAAAGTTATAGATAACTCAAACAATCAAATTAGCATCAATCATGAGAAATTCATTTCTAGCTTCCATGTGATGGATAGTTCTAGACTCTTTTGGTTAGAGAACTAGTAAGAGACATGAATATCTTGGACACGATTAATCAATCTTCACTAATGGTAGTGAGAGAATGATTATCCTATTAGGTATGATACATGTGATGTATTTACATACCTATTGGAACAAATGCTAATACTTCAAATGGTGTTTAGAGAAATACCAATATGAATATATTGAAGTGTTCAAGATTATCATAGATGAAGTGCAAATTTGGTAAAGTAGTAATTCTTGATGAGATCAATGAATGAAATACTTGAACCAAATGTTTGAGATCCTTTTAAGTGATTATGATAGTGTATCATAGTGAACTCATGATTAAGGCATGGTGATGTCTAAATCAAGAAGGAATCATACTATAAGGAGTTAGAGAATGATGATCAAATAACTGAATTCTTCTTAGTAAAAGAATACCCCACACTAATAAAGGACATTGAGAATCACAAGGAGTTGTGAGTTCTTATATCCTTCATAGATACACCTCAATTATCTATGTGATGAGTTGTTCATGTGATGAGTCAACTATCTAGATGAATATGAGGAACCTAATTTTGAGTTATGGTTTATAACCATTACATCCTAAATGACATCCATGTGAACCATAAGGTATGACCTTAATGGTAGCACCCATTGGAATAAAATCCATAAGAGCAAATAAGTCTTAAGTTTTAAGACACATGGATAACATTTTGAGAAGGATGATGCTTGTTGATTGCAACTTAATGACTAATACATTTGGCATATGGATACTAAAACTGCATTCCTATGAGGAATAAAACAAGGATGTGTACGTGACACAACCTGTAAGGTTTATGAATCCACTAATGAAAATGAAGTCTATAAATTACAATGGACTAATCAATGTGATTGATTGAGTACAAGCAACTCAAAATTAGATCTTTACTTTGATGATATAGTCAAAGGGTTTGACTGATATGTCAGAGATAAAGAACGGATCTGTGATTTAGTGGGAGCGTATTCACATTCCACATGTTGATGTGAAATGGAAATATTCTAGAATGGAAATCCAAAAGTGGAAATTATCTTTAAGGAAGATAGAGATGTTTCCTATGTGATAGGAATAGAGATCTATAGAGATAGTTCTCGAAAAACCTCTTGACCTGAAAAGAGAAAGGATAGATTGGCAATATGTATTGAAGGGTTCAGTATGCACATATACAGTGGGAGAAAACTTGTCTATGTTACATGGAGTTAGTATCCCAAGGCCAAGTGTCCAATTCTTATGAAGAATGGGAACACTAAGAATAGATATGGATCTATCATGTATGTAATCATCCCATTATCTTGCATGTATCGACATGGCAAAAACAAAAAGCATTCATCATCTTGTATGTAGGACATGGAAATTTGATGTGCTCATCCTGATAACTCGTATGTGGGACATGACCAGTGGATGTCTGTCTATTTCCAGTAAGGGTTACTGGAATACCATGAGAACTTGATAAGTACTTGAGAAGTGTTGGTTCTATGGAGATAAGGAAGAGTTCAATGTAAAGATTTACATTGATGTGAACTTCCGAAAGGACAGAAAATTGATCACAATATATATATATATATATATATATATATATATATATATATATATATATATATATATATATATATATATATATATATATATATATAGGATATATAAAGTGAAAGTTTGTTGATAATTGGAAGCGTTCCAATAAAATCATTTAAAAGGAAATGTCGAGTATCTATGTGTTAGAGAACAGTAGTGGATACCATATGGATTTGGAAGTTCATGAGATGAACTTATATTCCGCTCATTGATGACAAGTATGGAATCCTTGATCATGCAATGTGGCTAAAGGTTAGTAAAGGAATACTAGATCGCATATTACGGCAACTCCATCTCATACGTGTGACGTACAGTGAAGAGATGAGAGACATGCAATTATACTGACTTTGGCAAGGTGTTTCCATTACTCGCTATGTTGGCACTAGAGCACAGTAACATGTGGGACATGTTTGAAGATCACTATGAATACAATTCAAGGGTGATTGGCTTGCAGTGCAAGTGGGAGTCTGTGCGTATGTATGCCCTGAGAGCCAATCATGGGATGATTGGTGGGATACATTGAGATTGATTTGATAAACATCAAAGGCAAGCTTCCAATTCTTTCTGCTTCAGTCGTATGAGATAGTTATAGAACAGATTGAATGTCTAGAGAATGACAGTACTCAATGACGTATGCCTTTAGGTTCATGACCTGAACGATGAGATCATACAGATGCTCAGTGTTTGTACATTCTTGTTATGTCCCTAGTCGGATGTCATTGTGGAAGGTAGATAGACATCAATGACACACACGACTAGATTGTGGTGTTGGTTGATGATATAATCTCATTAGTCATGATATAGAGATATCAAACCAAACACATAGGTACTTGTTAGAGAACAAGTGTACCGGACAGACCCACCGTGAGTTTGACACATGGAACCATGACATGGTAGTCACAGTCAGTACTCACAATGATGGTGGTGAGTGTGATTCTTAGACCTGAAATCACTGCACTCAACACATGTCGTTGGGCACACTTTGACATCATCAAACGCAGTCTTGAAACATGGGTTGTTATAAAGGTGATGATTGGGTGGCTTTGACGCATGGGGCTTTTGAGGGGTGAGTGATAGATATGGGATTTGTCCCTCCTGAGGGAGTTTGATATCCATGGCCACTTGATGAGTAGGATTGAGATAGGTGTGCACACGCATGTGTGAATCAGTATGTGATATTGATGTCATACATATCTCGTTCAATCTGCTCTGAGATCAAGAAAGTGAATGAACGTTGACAGGATGACTATTCCATGCCTCGAGTTCATTCGGGATATCAGTGACAAAGGAATTATACATTCACTATAACACCACTCACGGATTGTAGGATTGAAAGTTGTTCTCCAACTTTCTACTTTCACTTGGGTAGCACTGATGTGTGACTAGGCACCGCTCTTTGCTTGTGAAGTCATAAATGTTATGGACTTTCACTACCAATGTGAAATGGACCTGTAGGGTCACACGCATAGGATTTAACCTAGAAGAGGAGTTTTGTCCACAAGCAATGTTTAGATTGATTACTAAAGGAGTTTAGTAGTTCAATTAAACACTCAATCAATTGATAGCTCAATATCATAATGTTCAAGGTGTTGGACACATTGATTGGAGTATCAGATTGATTGAAATCGCAATTGACTGATTCTGCACAATATGCACTCCCAACCAATCGGCTCAGGTGATGAACCGATCAGCTCAGCTGGGTGAACCTGTTACAACCCCAATTTTGGGTTCTTTTACTGAGAAATATAATTTCTCATATTAAAGGTTTTTGAACGAATAAATGATATAATCTATTTTGAATAAATGGATTTCATTTACAATAGCCTTGTTGTTTGATTTGAGGGCTTTATTGGCTATTGGGCTCTATAAAAAGGAAATTCAATTAATTAATGAATAACTGAGAATTTGATATAAGAAAGGTGTGGAAACCTTTAGAAGGCAAATCCAAAGAAGATTTCATGCCTCTTAGATTCCTTGGGTTCCAAGGAGTCCAATGTTGCAAAGAAAAGGCAATAAGAAAAGAAAATATCGATTGAGTATTTCCTTGTTAATAAAGAAATTGAAAACATTGATGAAATAGGGAAAATAGGTGAAAATAGGTATGATTGAATTATCCTTAGTGGGATTTCGTATCCCAATGATTCCTAATAATAAAAGGAATACCAACGAGGAAAATAAAAGAGAAAATACATAATTACAATATAAAGAGATAATGGGAATACATAATTAATGGATTATGTAAATTTGCTAAAAAGAAAATAATTGCCATTAAAAGAAAAGAGGATTTCGTTCCTATGGTTTAAAAAGGAGATGAAAGAGGAATTTCACATTCCTAATACCCATATAATAGGAAATATTCAAAGGAAAGAGAGAGAGAGAGAGAGATCTTACTTTCTTATGAAGGAATTATATTCCTATTAGGAAAGAGCTTTACTAAATCATGGGTGAGCACCATGGGGAGTGGATACTCTCCCCTATAAGAGGGGTAGAGCCCTGGGCCGAAGCCAGGAGAGAGATCCCACATATCCCTTCTTCTTTCTCCCTTATCCTTCTTCATCTTCTTGGGAAAAACCCTAACCGTGAAGGTTTGGTTATAACGCGAGCAACGAAGGTCATGACGTCGTCCTATTAAGGGCATGAAGTTTCTTGGGCAGCCCATGGATGATCGAGCAACATCACGTTGCTCCCGCATGTGCACATCGTCACCGGAAGGCTGCAGCAAGGCTGCGTCTTACAGGCCGAGTACCGCACCCCTAACCATCTGAAGCACCTGAAGTAGGCTTGGTCGAGTGCGGCCAAGAACGGCGGAGTTAGGGAACGAGTTCCAAGGAAGATCGTGCCTTGGAAAGGGGGGAAAAGATCCCGTGAGTTCCTGAAGCACGGCTGCATGGTGGCTGTGAGCCGCGGGCATCCTGGGGTTACTCATGGCCATATTGGCCGCGTCTTGAAGGCGATGTGCATACACCAGGGTGTGACGGAGCAACAGGGCCCTCCTTGGTGGCCGACGAGGCCAAGGGAGGCAAGGAGGAGCCGCTCCCTAGGCGGCTAGGGCAACAACAGACGGCGGGTGCAAGGTTGAAGAAGACATAAGCTTATTGGACAAAATTTCCCTCTGCGGGCTGAAGAGGGCGCTTAACTTACCAAGGGCAGAATCGGCTTTTTGTCATGTTTCCAAAACCAACAAGGCGCCTTGCATGGAGGAGGCGACGTGTCAGCTCCTCATTGGCCCAAAATAGGTAATTTTGTTAAATTCGTATCTCAATAACCGTAGCTCGGATAGATGCGCATTATACATGAAACTTGCTCAAAAAATCGAGAGGAATCTAAATAAAACATAATTGGAGCCTGATTCCTTATGAAATTCGAAAAGTATATAGAGATATTATCTTTAATAGTTTAATCAATGAAAACCCCTAACCTTTGATGATTAATGAGTTAGAAAGGGTTAAATGAGTATATAAAGTTGATATTAGCCTATTAATGATAAAAAGGATCATTAAGATTGGAAAAGGATGAATTTGCATGTAATTAGTTTAATTTAGAGTTTAATGTGCATGAATAATACCTTAAGGGGCCCTGAAACCCTAATGTTGGTAAATTCGACTCTTAATGGCTTTAATTGACTAATTTCATGATTAAAGTAGAATATGCTGAATCTAAGCTATTTCGAGCATTAAAGTCCCTAATTTGTGGATAAATAACCTTAATATAGAAATTAGGGTTTTTACATAAATAAAAGGTGGAATTAATGGCAAATCAAGTTCGTATGTGTTTTGGATCATAATGGACTATGAATTGATGATAAATGCGTATAATGACCTTGAAATAACTTAAAAGGATAAAGAAGGTAGTTTTGGTATCAAAGAGAAATATTCGACTTTAATTGGGCTTATGATGTTGAAATTAGGGTTTATGAACTAAGAGAGCATTTAATATGATAAAAGTGTTATGGAGGCAAAAACCCTTATGTGGTCTAGAATGCCTAAGGTGGAATCCAAGTCTAGCTTTAGAATGTTCTAGATAAACTATAACACTTTGGTACTGACCGACGTTTTGTTTGTCGGTGTTTGAGGAACAACATTTGAAAGAACAAACAGTAAAGTGACACATTGTGAAAGTAAAACATAAAGTGCAAGGAGGATTAGTTAGAGTGGATTCAAGCTTGGATAGATAGATTACCAAGGTCTTCAAAGGTAAGTAAAGTTTTAATTTTATACCAAATTTCAGTTAGTTAGTAGAATTTCATAATTGTTATTGATTATTTGTCGAACCTTTGATCCTGTTAATTGGATAACGGCATCGACCTTTCAGTCTCCCTTAATTGGGGGTTACCGGGAGGTGGGGTCGTTACAATTGGTATCAGAGCATAGGTTCCTCAAGTAATCTTTAATAATTATTAAATTTTACAAATTCTATAGAACCCAAGGGAGTTACTAGAGGATTATCCAAAAGACAGAGGTGTCTAGAAAAGGATCATGACCGGGGGCTGGCAATATTTTCCTCTGCACCGCTAGTCGGAATACGACGACTCCCAGATCTGTGTGACTGCCTGGTCAAAGTCTTAGGGTATGATTCGAAATAAGATACCTTTAGGACTCTATCATCTTGTTCATCCCTTCTCAACTCAAATTCTATTAAGGACCTTAAGGATTAGGGTTTTCTCTCTTCTCCTCACCCTCTTGAGGTATGGGGAAAGTTAATAAGGTCTAAGGAATCCTCGACCAAACTAATGAAAAGCATGTAAATAAGATGTCATGGACATAAGCTTAATAGATTAAGCGCAAACTAAAGAATAGATACATGCCTAGGTCGTATGACACGAGTTGTCATAGCCCTCAGGAGAGACCTGAGGATAGACCTCCTTGTCAGGAGGATGAGTGAAGAGAGTTAGTCTTGGAGGTAGAGACCTCCATTGAAGGTAGAGACCTCACACATCCTTTGAGGATGATGTTAACCCTAACCCTGAGAGAAGGTTAGAGAGAGAGACATGATGAGATTAGATGTCATGGTAGACTGGGTGTTTGTATGGACATGCCTATGGGTTGTCATATGAGCCATGAGAGGTTAGATGGCCTAGCACCTTTGGCACCCCAACCCTGAGAATGATCGTGCATGTTTGAGCAAAGGATAGCTCCTTCCTGAATAAGGTTAGAGATGAACCTATATAAACCTTATGGGTTGTTGCAAGTAGGATATAGCTTGCACCCTGAGTACATCAGTAATGTGAACAGTAGGTTAAAACTAAGGCCAGAAGGATATGATGGATGGCTTATGTGATAAGCATATGGATAATCTCGAGCCGAACATGAGTTGAGCATAGGCTTCACCCACATAGGGGTATGCTTGTGAGTATGAGCCTTCATGGAAAAGGGACCTCTAGTAGGTATGGTTGGAGGTGGTTTTATCTCTAGAGAAAGGAAGCGAGACCCCAACAAGGAGGTTGGAAGTCTAAAACCCCGAAGCTTGAGGAATAGTGGGAAATTAAGGATGATGCGACCTACATGGATGATAGTGGTTGCCTTATGCTTGATTCCTGGAGGCTGATGATATCTTGGTTGCCTTCAGAGGAACCAAACCCTAGAGAGAGGATGATGCTTCTAGTACCCATGATATAGGTGGTTACCTACTGGATGAGACAAAGAGTGCCTTAGACCATGAGGAGGTTCAAGTAACCAGTTGTGGGGCTTTATACCTAGTTCGTTGTCCTTGAGAAGGACTCAACTCTGAGGTGTTGCTCATATAAAAGGTTCATGGGAGCACATGGCATGCCTTGGGCATGCTTGATTCGTGGTTAAGGGGTTGAGCATGTAGTTGGATATCCAAAAGTAAACCTAGGGTTCCTGGCCGAAGAGGGGAAGCAGTGTACCCAATGCTCCTGATGAGATTTGAGTCTTTATAGTTTCGAGCATGGTACTCCTCATGTGTAAAGGTAAAAGAAACCCCTTAAGTTAAGGGTATGTTTGATGAACCCTTCATGTCTAAGTTGATATAATGTTGAGGAAAGAGAACAAGTAAGACCTAGCATGGTTTAATAGGTGGTCTACTTGTGCCCTAGTAGCTGCTAGGTTAGGCATGATCATATGGATGTAAACCCTAAGGATGCTTGTGACCTTGTTGTTAAGAGTTGTAGTTTCCTCCCATCCTGGGAGAGGGACCCTTTAGTTGGGTGTATACCAGTTTTGCTGGAGTTAAGATAACCTAAAGAGGTTTTATAGGATCCTGAGAAAGATAAGTGAAAAGTACATGGCATGAGTTTGAACCTATAGACCCATAGTTAACCATCTCTAAGTGCATATTGATGCGTTACCATGAAGGTAACCGGTATGGTGCCTGACCCAGGTAGGCAGGTCGCCATGATCCCTGAGGGAGGATGGAAGTCAGTCATGAATGCAGAGAGAGATGATGAAGGATTGGGTAAGGTTCTAAGTTGAACATGTACTATGTTAGAATCCTAAGTCTATCCAAGGGTCAGGTAGGGATAAGACCGATGGAAGAAGGAGTTGCCTAATTCCCTAGTTGCACATGACCATAGGGTCAGGAGGTAACAACTATCATTGTCTGAGGGCCATGGGTTAGGAGATTGATCACCTTCATGAACTCATGGGACCCAAAGGGCAGATGAGTAGGGCACTCTCTAGATGCATAAGGGAAGAGGGATGACCCCAAAAGTGCCGACACTCTATAGACCTAGAGGAGATGATCTAGGATTATGCTTTGACCAAGTAAGTCCGAGACCAGTTTTCCTGGAAGTAGTGTGGATATTATGATGTTTATGATATAGATACATAAGCTGCACGTTTCAACTTGGATTTGAAAGTGTACGGGCAAGGTGGGTTGTACCATCTCTACTCTTGGAACGGGAAGAACTCTGTATTTGGACTGCAACCAAATGCTTATTTCTTCTTGTTATGGGAGTGAGAGATAGGAAAGTACGCATGCCTTACACCAAGGATAAAGATGATGTAAGTTGGAACGTTGCTACAAGGGATAAGGATAGAAATGATAACATACCTTTTTGGAGTGAATGATACATGGATGGTTTACAACCACTAAGAGTATTAAGGAAATCATCTTGTGAGGATGTTTTATCATGAGCTATGTGGAATTTGTAAAGTTGAGTTGAATCACCATGAGGATGAGCTCAGAGTTTCTTGATGAAGACAAACGTGGAGTTTGAGATGAGATGATAAGTATAATACATGGAGGTGTATGCTACCTAACACTTAAGGATGAGAGGTGGTAATGAATGCTCTGGTTGAGATATAGCTGCCTAGTTAGCTGGAAGTTAGAAGAAGTTGAGGTTGTTTGGCTAACCCTAATTTTGGAAAGAAGATGTGCTTTGGATAACACCCGGATGTAATAAGATATGTTGAACAAGTTAATGGTTGTTTGGGTAGCCAGTTTAGTCCTTGATGTAGTGAAAGGATGTTGATAGGACCTCAAATACACTTCTTTGGATAGGAAGGTAATAAAACCCCATTTGAGAGTGGTTTAGGGTTTCCGAGGTATCAAGCTTGAGGAATCATAACGATACAGGAGGACATGATATACCTTGGTACTACAAAGATAGTAAGTGATGGTAGCATTCTGGATGCTTAAAACAAAGTTGCATGAAGCATGTGGCCATGCAAGCCAGGAAGTGAAGGACGAACACCATTAACTCAGTGCATGGATATAAAGTATAAAGAGTCCCGAGAGGGAATGGGAGTTCTTCACTATGGATGTTGTGAGTCTCTCCTAGACCAAGAAGGTCAAGATACAATATGGGTTATGGTAGATCGCCTTACCTAGATGACATGAGAAAGGAAGAGTTCTGTCAAGGGACAGATCTGGTTGAACTAAATATGAAAAGAGATGGTTCAACTACACCATGATGCGAATTCAAGAGTTCTTGATGTGACCTAAGGGTTCACTTCCATAAGGTGGAAGTAGATACATGAGGAGCTCAGTGTTTGTACAGTTTATCACCCCATACTAAAGGACAGTATGATCTGGACTGGAGGGTCTGATGAGAGCATTTAGGGTGACACATAGAGATAGTTCTTAAGATGTGATGTTAACCACCATAGCCTTTATCGGGATGAAAGAAGTCTTATAGTGAGGTTGTGTCGGTCACCACTTCATTAAGATGATGATGGTGAAGGAGGTCTCACGAAGGCCAGAAAAGAACCTCAGTATGTGCAGATGAAGTTGCTTTGATCGTGCAACGACTGAGAGAGAGCCCAGTGGTGACATGAGTCACGAGCAGATGCAAAGAATACTGACATGCAGTTCACTGTGGGAGAATATGTGATGTGAAAATCTGACCCCTCTAAGCTAAAGTTGAGAAAGTTGAGTCCCCGATATATGGGTCCATTTGAGATGGATTGGTGGAGATGGTTGTGTTTAACCTTACCCCTCAGGATAAAATGATGTGTTGCATGAGTCCAATATAGAGCACTATGTGAGGTACCCAAGCCATGTGTTGAGCCCTGAACCTATTCAGCTTTTGAGAGGCTGAAATATCCTGAGTCACCTATGAGGGTACGACATACCAAGGTAAGAAAGAACTCAGATGGAAGAATATGAGATAGTGAGGGTTCTTGGGAAACACCATGGAAAGGGTAAAGTCATGTGGGAGCCCTGATGGACATAAGAAGACTTATCCTGTTTGCTTGCTTGCTTGATGGAATTTTGAGGGCAAAATTCTTATAAGAGGGGAAGGATGTTACAACCCCAATTTTGGGTTCTTTTGCTGAGAAATATAATTTCTCATATTAAAGGTTTTTGAACGAATAAATGATATAATATATTTTGAATAAATGGATTTCATTTACAATAGCGTTGTTGTTTGATTTTAGGGCTTTATTGGCTATTGGGCCCTATAACAAGGAAATTCAATTAATTAATGAATAACTGAGAATTTGAGATAAGAAAGGTGTGGAAACCTTTAGAAGGCAAATCCAAAGAAGATTTCGTGCCTCTTAGATTCCTTGGGTTACAAGGAGTCCAAAGTTGCAAAGAAAAGGAAATAAGAAAAGAAAATATCGATTGAGTATTTCCTTGTTCATAAAGAAATTGAAAACATTGATGAAATAGGGAAAATAGGTGAAAAGAGGTATGATTGAATTACCCTTAGTGGGATTTCATATCCCAATGATTCCTAATAATAAAAGGAATACCAATGAGGAAAATAAAAGAGAAAATACATAATTACAATATAAAGACATAATGGGAATACATAATTAATGGATTATGTAAATTTGCTAAAAAGAAAATAATTGCCATTAAAATAAAAGAGGATTTCGTTCCTATGGTTTAAAAAGGAGATGAAAGAGGAATATCACATTCCTAATACCCATATAATAGGAAATATTCAAAGGAAAGAGAGAGAGAGAGAGCTTACTTTCTTATGAAGGAATTATATTCCTATTAGGAAAGAGCTTTACTAAATCATGGGTGAGCACCATGGGGAGTGGATACTCTCCCCTATAAGAGGGGTAGAGCCCTGGGCCGAAGCCAGGAGAGAGATCCCACATATCCCTTCTTCTTTCTCCCTTCTCCTTCTTCATCTTCTTGGGAAAAACCCTAACCGTGAAGGCTTGGTTATAACGCGAGCAACGAAGGTCATTATGTCGTCCTAGTAAGGGCATGAAGTTTCTTGGGCAGCCCATGGATGATCGAGCAACATCACGTTTCTCCCGCATGTGCACATCATCACTGGAAGGCTGCAGCAAGGCTGCGTCTTGCAGGCCGAGTACCGCACCCCTAACCATCTGAAGCACCTGAAGTAGGCTTGGTCGAGTGCGGCCAAGAATGGCGGAGTTAGGGAACGAGTTCCAAGGAATATCATGCCTTGGAAAGGGGGGAAAAGATCCCGCGAGTTCCTGCAGCACAGCTGCATGGTGGCTGTGAGCCGCGGGCATCCTGGGGTTACTCATGGCCATATTGGCCGCATCTTGAAGGCGATGTGCATACACCAGGGTGCGATGGAGCAACAGGGCCCTCCTTGGTGGCCGATGAGGCCAAGGGAGGCAAGGAGGAGCCGCTCCCTAGGCGGCTAGGGCAACAGCAGACGGCGGGTGCAAGGTTGAAGAAGACAGAAGCTTATTGGACAAAATTGCCCTCTGCGGGCTGAAGAGGGCGCTTAACTTACCAATGGCAGTATTGGCTTTTCGTCATGTTTCCAAAACCAACTAGGCGCCTTGCATGGAGGAGGCGACGTGTGAGCTCCTCATTGGCCCAAAATAGGTAATTTTGTTAAATTCGTATCTCAATAACCGTAGCTCGGATAGACGCGCATTATACATGAAACTTGCTCAGAAAATCGAGAGGAATCTTAATAAAATATAATTGGAGCCTGATTCCTTATGAAATTCGAAAAGTATATAGAGATACTATCTCTAATAGTTTATTCAATGAAAAACCCTAACCTTTGATGATTGATGAGTTAGAAAGGGTTAAATGAGTATATAAAGGTTATATTAGCCTCTTAATGATAAAAAGGATCATTAAGATTGGAAAAGGATGAATTTGCATGTAATTAGTTTAATTTCGAGTTTAATGTGCATGAATAATACCTTAAGGGGCCATGAAACCCTAATGTTGGTAAATTCGACTCTTAATGGCTTTAATTGACTAATTTCATGATTAAAGTAGAATATGCTGAATCTAAGCTATTTCGTGCATTAAAGTCCCTAATTTGTGGATAAATAACCTTAATATAGAAATTAGGGTTTTTACATAAATAAAAGGTGGAATTAATGGCAAATCAAGTTCTTATGTGTTTTGGCTCATAATGGACTATGAATTGATGATAAATGCGTATAATGACCTTGAAATAACTTAAAAGGATAAAGAAGGTAGTTTTGGTATCAAGGAGAAATATTCGACTTTAATTGGGCTTATGATGTTGAAATTAGGGTTTATGAACTAAGAGAGCATTTAATATGATAAAAGCGTTATGCAGGCAAAAACCCTAATAAAACCCTTATGTGGTCTAGAAAGCCTAAGGTGGAATCCAAGTCTAGCTTTAGAATGTTCTGGATAAACTATAACACTTGGAACATATGCGTTAATTTCAGGATATTGTTGATTGCTTGCTGATTGATTCTTTATCCTTATTTCTTGGACAATCAAGTTGCTCTGGATCAGGTATGTGGTTAATTATGGATAACCGCCTTAGTTTCCCAAGGATTTTCCGGATGGTTAATCGCATTGAATGCAAATTATCTGTTGGATGTTCATACTTGCAAATTATAAAGTCACTATGATTATCACATTAATAATAGAAGTATTGATTCTCGCACCTACATGCCACCCTGATGGATGATGCCAAAGGTCAGGCCCAGATGGGTAGACCAATGGACACCTTGAGTGGTGACCCCATGCACCAAGAAGGTGGCCTATGATATTGCATGACTAGTGGGCACCATGAGTGGTGACCCCCAGGCACCAAGCTCGGGATTGAGAAGGTGACCATAAGTCATTGGCAAAGGGCACCCTAAGGTGGGTATGCCAGGGATAGGGCAAAAGCGGTGGAGAATGTCATACTGAAAAGTGTAAATTGGCTTGTTAATTAATTTGATTGTGATTACTAAATTGTTAGCCCTATTTGCAAGATTTTGGTTGTTCCCACATACCAGTATATTTCGATATACTGACCGACGTTTTGTTTGTCGGCGTTTTAGGAACAACATTTGAAAGAACAAACAGTAAAGTGACACATTGTGAAAGTAAAACATAAAGTGCAAGGAGGAATAGTTAGAGTGGATTCAAGCTTGGATAGATAGATTACCAAGGTCTTCAAAGGTAAGTAAAGTTTTAATTTTATACCAAATTTCAGTTAGTTAGTAGAATTTCATAATTGTTATTGATTATTTGTCGAACCTTTGATCCTGTTAATTGGATAACGGCATCGACCTTTCAGTCTCCCTTAATTGGGGGTTACCGGGAGGCGGGGTCGTTATAGAACCGGTCGGCTCAAGTGTTGAGTCGATCGGCTCAAGGATAGGGTGAACGATTGCTTCAAGTGTTGAAATGATCGATTAAAATGGTGCAACTGAGCATGTTGGGAAAGTAAGATTGGTGAGAATTTTCCTTGCATTTCACTTGCCCAATTTGATAGGAACAAGTATTGGTATTCGATACCAATTAGAAACAGAAGAAGGAAAGTCAATCGGGAACCGACTAGGACCACCAACCGACTGGTTCACTTGTGAACCGACCGGTTGTGGTGTCCCAACCGACCGGTTCACTTGTGAACCGACTGGTTCAGGTCCCCAACCGACCGCTTCACTTGTGAAACGATCGGTTCAGGTTGTGAGTTGGTTGCTTTTGTGGAAAATCTCGAACCCTTCTATAGTCCTGCATTGCCCGGGATGGAGAACCATGTCCCATGACCCTCCTATATATAGGGGTATTGGGGGTTTCTCAAAGTACAACTCAGTGCAACCAGTTGCTCTGCAAAGTTGTCCTTCTGTCTGGTTTTGGTAACTGAGAGAGGGCCCGAGCAAGTGCTACCCGCAAAGGGAGGTGCAACAAGGGAAAGAAACTTGCAGTGCAACTGGAGGCAGGAGAGTGTGTTGGCGACTAGTACGTCAATAGGAGGGTGCGACTCCTTCCAACTCCTTTTGGGACAAGATTTTGGAGTTCCAGGTGGTCCGTGTGGACTACTTCAGAGGCGGGAGGTTTCTGCCGCTCAGGAGGACAACTGTCAACCCTGATAGTCCCGATGAGAGGAGGAGTCGTCAGTCTCGGTGCGACCAGGAGTTGCACAGACACCGTCCAAGACCGGCTTTGAAGACCGTGCAAGGTGCGAGGTATTGTCGTCGAGCAAGCCTCAGGACAAGGTATGATTCCACAAACCATCCTTTCCTATTGTATAGACGTTGACGCGTTTCCTTGTTCTGGGTTTGGGGAGGAAAATTTTTGTTTCCTCTGCCTTCTCTGCCTCCCCTAAAACCAAACAATATATCTAGATGATAATATTGAAAATTTTTGCAAGGATATGAATGAATGTGGAGATGTTGAATTATTAGAAGAGGAGGAGACATACAAACTCACCTTTGATGTAATTTCTCCATTATGTGTAGATAGGAGTGATCCATTGGGGGTGGTCATAGAAATTAAGTAGCAATCTTCTTTATACCTTTCACCCCATGACTACCTATTTCTGCATGTGCTCCCACATCAAGACTTGGTTGTAATTCATGTTCATGATCATTACAATAATAATTTACTTTTGAAATGGAATGTCAACAATACACACGGGTCTTCTGACTATTATTTATTTTTTCTCATTGTTTCAAGGAACCAGATGTTTAGAAGGAAGAAACAGAGAGAGCTTCACTCTCCTCCATGACCACCTGATTATTTTTTATTGTCATGTGTCCAGCCTACGACATTAAACAAGGGCTCTTGTGGGAGGAAACCCACCAATCAAGTTTATTTTGTTAAACTTTCAATTCTATGTTTACATTCCTATTTTGTAGTTTTGTGATATCTAGTTTTGATGCAAGTAAAAAGGTGCCTTGATATGTGTATTCAGTGTGCATGGATGCACTAAGTCGGTACCACCGACACTCAGTTAGCGGCACCAAGTTAGTCATTTTATCATTACATGAAAACTCTGGCATCATCTCGGTACCACCGACTTCACTGTCAGTAGTATCAAGTTCTCATCAGTGACATCTCACAAGTTGGGCAAGCATCGACACTTCATCGAGCTCGAGTGCTTATTGGAGGGCATGTTTTCATGTGGATCCCACCCACTCGTCTTTTGCCCAGATCTAAGCTCACATATTGATACAATCATTCCATTTGTATTCCTTTACTTTTGACATTGCGGACAATGTCATATTCAAGCTTAGGGGGAGGAATAGACCGGTGCTTCTATCTTTATCTCTTGCATCTTTACTTTTTATCATATATTTACATGTTGTTGTTAAAAAAAAAGATCTTCCATCTTTGTTTTTAGGGTCCACTTCTATTTAGTGTACTTGGGACAAGATATAAAACTTTGGTGAGGATTAGCCATTTCTTGATGATGTGGTATCAATTCTGATAATTGTTGAAAACTGAATGTTCTCTTATTCTTTGCACTTTCAGCTAAATTTGTTATGTTTAAGAGTACATAACTGGAGGAACTATTTGGATTCGTCAGCTTGAAGACATAATTAATGAATGTAAAACCTAACTCAACCCTATGTCTTGTGTTATTACGATGATGTTTGAGTCCAAACCAACCAAACAGTAACATGATCCTTAATGTGAATTTTATAAATAAAATCCAAGGTTACCATGTTACACAAGTTGATAGAAGAGGGACATATCATGGTTGGTAAAGACACTATCTCTTAGTCATGTGATCTCATCCACCTTCCATTCATCTTCATTCACCACCATAGGATGATCAAGTTTAATCAAATTTATTTTCCTCTTGTTTGCATTACATGGCATGATAGGAAGCATATAGTTAGTTCATTTTCTTTTGCCTTATAAAAGGAAAAAAACCATATAATCTCTTTTGAGAATTTGTAGTTTGCATAACAAAATTTCATATAGTTGCATTGCATTGCATATTTCATAAGGTGTTACATAATTGCTATCTTGTACGATCTTCTCTCATGAAAGAGTGTAAAAAAAGTTGTATATCCTTGCTCTTTCTCCAAATTAAAAAAAAAGTAAAAAAAATCCCAAGCATGAACTATTTATCTTGCTAAAAATAACAGGGCAGAGAAAAAGAGTTTTTAAAAAGAAAAAAAAGGAGAAAAGGAGGAAAAGGATTTTTAAGTTCAATGTTGTATTCTCTCTAAACAACAAAGAAGGGGATTGTTGATTTTTTGTAAATACGTTTCTGCCTGTGCTCATCATTAGGATGAGACATCCATTGCATGCATCATTCCACCCAAAAAAATAGTCATTAGAAGTCATACAATCACATTCTATTCATCATATAGGTGCATCATATTTTTACTTTTTGCATAAATAATGTGGATGATTCTTGTGAATCCTATTTTCATAGGCACCCATCTTTTCCACCCATTGCTCTACAAGGTAGGCCACCATCATAAATATTCCCCTCATCCATGTTTATTTGGGGATCTTCTTCCCAGTAGTTTATTTAGGTAGATCAGAGCAATGTAGATAGGGAGATCACATGGTGCATCAAGCATGTGTCTCACTAGCCATGATATTAACTGCTTCATATTGATAATATTTTTCATTGATCTTATTGTGGACATCTATTATGAGCATTATTCATCGCTTTAGAGTAGTTACTTGTTCAATGGTTGACAAGGACCGGCTTGGGAGCGATTGGTGGAGGGTGGTTAGATAAAGTAATTCATAGGTACTTGTCTTCTTGCTGACTTTTTCAAACAAATCCAAGAGTAGTGTTGCTCGAGGACGAGCAATATTCAAGCTTAGGGGTGTGATGTGTGCTCAATTTGTCGCTATTTTCATTGCCTAATTTGGTTGATTTCATTTCCAATTGCTCTTAATTATATATCTTTTTATACATATTTTACTAAATCAGTATAAAATCATGTGCTCATTAGTTCTTATATTTTATGCATGTATTTTACATGTATTTTAAGTATTTTAATAATTAATAATAATTATTTGAATTAATTCATTACTTATTTTATTGCAAATAATTATTATTTACTGGAGCAAAGTCGATACTACTGATATACAACTCGGTAGTATCGACATGGTATCGATGTATAAAAAATATTATTATTCCAGATCAGAAAGAATAAGGATTTCTATTGACTCTAACTTGTTAGTACCGACTTCCAAGTCAATAGTACCAGCACTGATGACCTTAATTGTATGTGTTAAATCTAACACATATTATTATAAAAAATAATATTTAGGTTTCTCTCAACCTAAACATGTGTGGCGGCTATAAAAGACACCATTAGAAGCAGAACGTAGAGATCTATCAGAGGGGGATGACATCAAAATCGAAAGGAGAGAGAAAAGTGGAGGAATCCTACCTGGCAGACTAAAAAGGCTTCTTGGTGGTAGAAACGACGGCGGAATGACTCCATCTTCTCCAGATCTACTCCTTAACTCTTTTTCCTATTTTTAATGACTCAAAATCCATGTTTTATATATTTTCGATCTACTGTGATACCATGTCTCGCAATATTTGGCTAATCCCCTTAATTCCTTAGGATCTCAGAGTAGTCCAAATATACACTGCAATTGAATTCCATACATTAATATCAAGTTATCTCTTGTTACTAGATATAATTCTATGGATGTTGCTTGTTCTATTTATGCTTGATCACCATGAATGGATTAATAGACACTTAATCATCTCATGAGAGGGATTAAGGGTTGGAAAACATAGAATTACTCATTTATTGTACCCTTTGGGAAAAGCGGTGAATAGATGAGGGGAGAAACCCAGAGCATTTATGTAAAGCACCTAACTAATCAAAAAAATAACCGTGGGAGTGGGATTGGCATTAGACTAGGTAGTGAATTACACTATGGGAGCAGGTAATTCTGGCTACATGCTCCTTATCCAGGGATTGAGATAATAGATATTAGTGTGTGGGATATATTGTTAGTGGTATCCGTGGTAAAACCACCATCCTAAAGAATTTATTCTATTTCTGATTTACTTTAACCATTAATTCATTTACTTTCATGTTAGTTTGGAAATTCAAATCAATTCAAACATTCATCACCGGCCTAGATGATCAATCCTAATTAGTAGTAGTCTTTAACCTCACAACTCTCTGTGTTTGATAACTCGGAACTCATAATCCCTTATTACTTCGACATGTACGCTTGCATATTACACACATTATACATGTGTCAGTCTTCTCTCTCCACCTCCTCCTAAGTTTTGGGGATAGGAGTGTTAAGGATTAAGGCATCCTTTACCAAATAATAAAAGTGGACAGTGATAAAGAGAGAGAACCCAATAATTTGGATAGCTTAGTTTGTCCATGCATGCAAGTACGTAGGTTAGGCATGCATGATATACGTGGAAGACTGGAGTGTGAATGGGAAACATAGACAATAAGTGATTGCATGACCTCTAGTGCAACTTTTGGTTTTGGTGACCCAACCTAGTTTGGGTCGTCACTGAAATGGGAAAAATATCTTAGAGAGAGATAACACCCTAAATCAGAAGGTTAGTGGTGACCAAAACGTTTAAACTCCTCCAGGTAGGAACCCTAACTAGTGTGTTCCCAGTCAGATACGAGTAGGATATAGACATGCACCCATGTGGAAGTAAGTGACATCAAGGTTGGCAACAAGATTTAGTTATAAGTCGGAGGGGTAATGCATGTTGGTTTATGAGATAGGCATACTAGAGGAAATGAATAAGGAGCTTCATTTTATGAGATAATATGGTATATGATGATCTCAGCTGGACATAAGATTTGATAGTACACTTCATCATATAAGGTAATACAGGTGAGAATAAGATGTGAATCTTAGGAACCTTAAACTCTCTACCAAGAGGGACCTCTAGTATTAGGACCAGTTCTAGGGTTAACTATGGAGAGAGTGAGACTCAGAAGGAGAAGGTTGGGAACCTAGACTCCAAGACAAGAACTATTATGAGAAATATTTTATGTCCTGAACCAGACTACCCCAAGTGGATGAGTCTGGTTACTGTATGCATGATCCCTAGAAGCTTGTTGTATGCTAGATGTCCTTAAGAGGGCCAAACCCTAGAGACAGAGAGGGAGACTTCTTATACCCATGTGTAGATAATATAAGTACGCACAATCTAGGTGAGGGGAACAGATTCCCAAGATCCTAAAGAGGTAAGGAATGGTAATATGAATTGAAGCCTCAGATTCAGATTGGAAGCCTTGGCGTGGGACTCTAAGGATTTTTTACGAGAAATAGAATGTCTGGAAGAAAAATATCTAGCATGTTATGGTTTGGTATGTGCTTGAGCGGCTAATACATGTAGTTTATATGACTAATGCTAAGAGAGTAAACCCAAGACGGGAAGTGGTGGTATCTAGTGCATATAATACTCACAAGGTCGAATGGAACCCCCTCAGGTTTTGGGTTAAAGGAAACCCCACTTGGACTGATATATATGTTGATGAGCCACTCACAAAAGTTGGTCTAGCAATAAATGCTATCATATGTACGTATGTATCTGGTCCAACCTTGAGAGATGAGGAATGGATATGACATAATGGAAAACTTAGAAATGATTTAAGAAGTTATCTACTTTCTAGCCACATGCATGGGTGGAATAGTATGATATATGCCTATATGTGATGATATAAACTTTGAATTCAAGAATGTTTTTGTGACCCTTGGTACTATCAAGTGATAGTTTTCTCCTGTCCTAAGAAAAGACCCTTCCTGTAGGAGTGCTACCAATTTTTTTTAAGAATTGAGGTAACTTTAAAGGCCACTTAAAAGAACTTGAGAGATTAAGTGCATGAAGCACAAAAGCACGTAGACTGATTCTGATTCTATAGACCCAAGTATGACCATCTCTAAGGGACTTGAAGAATAGTCACTATGAAAGTGACTGGTAGAATGGGGCCAGGCCCAGATGGGTAGGTCGCCATGTTTCCCATGAAGGGATATAAGGAAAACTATGAGTGCCCTGAGAGATGATGGAAATTTGGGTGAGGGTTTTAAAGGATGCAATTTGCTTGAATATCATCAAAGGAACTACAAGAAAAATGTGTGATGAAATAAATAAAGTTACCATAAAACCCTAAGTCAATCCTAAGGTCAAGTAGGTATGAGACTGATGGGAGTAGGAGTTGATTGTTCCCGAAATGAATGAGACCATAGGGTTGGGATGTAATGGCTATGTTTTCCCGAGGCCCATGGGTTAGGAGGTTGGCCACCTTCATGATTTCATGGTGCCTAAGGGGTAAATGTGAGATACACTTCCTAGATGCATAAGGGTAAGATCACCCCAAAAGTATCGACAACCTAGAGACCTTAAGGAAATGACTAAGGTTCATAAATAGGAGTTATTATGAGACTCAAAGGTTATGATAAAAGTTTTTCCTATATGTGTACGTGGAATTAAGGGAATCGTGGTATTCATGGTTTGGAGTCATGTAGAGAATGATTCACCTAGATTTGAAGATAAAATGGTAATGTGTAAATGCACCATCTCTTCTCTTGGAATGGGATGAACTATGTATTTGGACAGTAGCCAAATGCTTATTTCATCTTGTTATGAGTGTAAGAGATGAGACAGATGCATGCCATACTAAGAATAGAAATGATATAACAAAAAAATACTTATGTGGAAATCTTTTTATGATAATTGAGAATTGGAGTAGTTACCACACCCTCAGGAGAAAATACTGGATAAATGGTTTGGAAAAGAATGTGAGCTAAATAATCACCAAATTAATATTTCAAATAAGGATATAATTATCCAGTGGAATTTGCATTCTATAAGTTGAGGTCTGAATTTGGTGACCAAAATAATGGATGTAAGAGCTTGAAGTACCTTCTGACTAAGAAGGACCTAAACCTAAGACAAAAATGATGGGTGGAGTATATGAAGGATTATGATTTCATCAGATGCACTTAGTCTGAAATGACTCAGGTGTGAAACTCTCTTATCTAACCAGTTGAGGGGACTAGAAGAGTTTTCTAGGGGGACTCTACAGCAATTAGAAAATCGGATCCATGTGGCTAACATTAAGATAAAACTATACCTATTGACCGATTTGGTAGTTTCCCAGTTAGCCAGCCCAGATCTTGACAAGATGAAAGGTTTGTTAAAGATACCTCAGACACATCTCTCTGTGATAGTAGATGGTGGAATCCACTACAAGAGTCATATTTGGGTTCTTGAAGATTCACACTTGAAGAATCATATCTTGTGAGAAGCTTATGGTTCTAAGTACATGGTACACCCTTTTTGGTGGCCTAGGATGAAGAGAGACATAGCGACATATGTGGCCAGTTGTCTCATGTGTGAGATGGTGAAGGATGAACACCAGAAACCCGATGGATTTCTACAATGAATTGAGATTCTTGAGTAGAAATGAGAACATATCACCATGGACTTTGTGGTGGGTCTCCCCAAGACGATGAAAGGTCATGATGCAATATGGTTTGTGGTAGATTGCCTTACCAAGTTGGCACATTTCCTAGCCTTAAATATCACTACCAAGGTGTCATATCTAGCTGAACTTTATATCAGAGAGATAGTGCGACTGCATGGCCTTTCGAGTCCAATTATTTTGGATCGTAACCCAAATTTCACTTCCAAGTTGTGAAAGCAAGTGCAAGAAGAACTCCGCACTAGACTAAAGTTTATCACAACTTACCACCCCCAGACTAGTGGATAGCCAGAAAGGACAATCCAGATGTTAGAGGATCTATTGAGAGCATGTGTGCCCGATTGGGGTGGGTCATGGGAATAGTTGCTTACCATGATAGCTACAAGGCCATTATCGAGATGCCTCCGTATGAAGCTATCTATGGGAGGATGTGTCAGGTGTCGCTTCACTGGGATGATGTTAGTAAGAGAACATTGTTGAGGTCAGAGGAACTACAGTTGTATGATGATAAAGTCACTTTGATCAAGCAAAGGATAAAGAGAGCCCATGATCAATAGAAGTCGTATGTTGGTGCAAAGCAGACTGACTTGCACTTCATTATGGTTGAACACGTGTTTCTAAAAAACTGACCCCTCAGAGCTATAGCTAAGAACAAAGGAAATTTGATTCCCCGATATGTGGCTCCATTTGAGATTTTGAAACATATTGGTGAATCTTCTTATAGTTTAGTCTTACTCCCTCAGTATAGTATTAAGAATGATGTGTTTCATGTTCCCAATCTAAAGTCCTATGTGAAGGACCCAAGCCATGTACTGAGCATTGAAGTCATTGAACTCCAAGGGAGGTTGAAATACCTTGAGTCACCTGTGAGGGTATTGGATATCAAGGTGAAGGAGCTCAGGAGTAAAAGGATAGAGATGGTAAAGGTTCTTTGGAAGCACCATGGAGAGGATGAGGCCACATGAGAGCCGAAGATGGACATGGAAAAGGCTTAACCTGAATTGTTTATCTAATTGGTTGAATTTTGGGGGGTAAATTACTATAAGAGGGGAAGGATGCTATAACATCAATTTTTCTTGTATTGATTGAAATGTAATTTTGCAAACAAAAATGATATGAATGGAAATTTATATGCTTTGTTTTCAAGGGATGGATTCCTTAGTAAATTTCCCTTGGATGCATGATTATGTGGTTTATACTATTTTAATTATCCAATGATGGATAAAAGAGAAAAAGGATAAAAGAAATCCCCTAATTAATAAAAAGGAAAAAGAAATAGAAGATAATTGTGTGCCTATGTGAGAATTGTGTAGAATTCTCTAAAAAATGGTATGGATGAACAATATTGGTTAAGTTTCAGTTCCTTTTGGTTTCTAATCAGAACAGAAACCAAATTAAAGAAAAAAGAAGAGAAAGAAAGAGAAAATATGAGTTTTAATTGCATAATATATGCATTTTTAGTGGATGACTTGCACATGAAGAGAAGTCTCTTTTATTTTTGAGTTTTAGTTCCAAACTTTTCACACAAATAAATTAATTCATTTAAGAGTTTCCGTTAAATTTTGGAATTAAATGGTTGTGTGGTTTGAGAGATATGGATTTTTGAAAATACCTAAAGTGAAAGGTTAATGGAATGAATACATTAAATGTCACATATAATTTTGTTTCCTAAAATAACTGGTGTATGGAGTGTGCAATGAAAACCATTGGATCCAAGATCCAACGACACATGTGCATCATCCAATTCTAACTGGATTGGGAAAGGAACAGAGAAAACAAGATCTTCCATCTCAAATTTCTTGCGATCTAATGCATGTGCTAGAGAGATGCTTGCTTGGTTAGGTTTGGGAGATGATACTAAACAAACCTAACCTTGGTTTCATGGGGTATGGAGGATTCTAGAGCAAACACCCAATTTTCCTGAAAGTTGGGTTGACGATGAGGGTTGAAAACCCTAAAATCGACCCCCACACCTATCAATAGGGATTCCCTCGACCTCGCTAAGACCCCACGAACCCAACCGACCACTTCCTATCCCCTGACTCCCTCTCTCTCTCTTGATTTCTCTTTCTCTCTGACAAGCTACCTGTCATGGTGCCGCCGCGCATTGAGTAGCTAAAAAGAAGAGGGGGTAGGGGCGAGAGGAGGACAACACGATCTGGATCCATCGTGGGATCACAGAGGAATCAAGGGCCCAACTTTCCCCATGTGTCTGAGTAGTATCAGTGGGTGTGTAAAACCAGAGCCACTTGATCTCTACCCAGTCAACAAAGACCAAGGATCTCACGGCTCGCAATTTTCCAAAAAGAAAAGGTAATTCGTCTTTATGATCAGGAAATCCAAAAAATGGGTTATCTTCATAAATCAACTAAAATGGATCCTTTGGATGAAAAATATAAGTAGTTAGTGCTTTTTTATCATAAAAATATGTAGAGTCCATTAAAAACAAATTCAAGTCCTAAATCAACTTGTAATTCAAAAAGTATATAAAGGTGCTACCTTTAATGGTTTTAATTAACTTAAAACCCAAAGTCATGAAGATTAAAAGATCGAATGGAATTAGTTGATGTTATTAAGAAAAGTTTAGCCTTTTGACATAAAAAGGATGAAATAGATCTAATTGGATGATATTTTTCTCATAATTTGCTTAATTAGGCTTCGATGATTATAAATGTGCATTATTGGGCTTAAAAATCCTAATTTTCATAATTGTGAGGTTAATGGTTTTAATTGTGGAAATCAATCAAGAAGACATGAAAATGATGTTCTTGAACTAATTTGTGGATAAAGACCCTTAATTTGGATAATTTGAGTTATTAGGATTTTTATGAGTAGAAAAGTGCTTTTAGGGTTTGTTGACCTAAAAAGGGTAAAATTGGAAAATAAAAAGTTTGGAAACCAATAAACCCTTAGTAAACCCTAATAAATCTTAGAAACTTTAGAATGGAATCCCAAGTTAAAAAAAATGTTTGTATGTGATTATAACAATTAGGTATTATAAATACTTTTTAGGATCAAGTTGCTTCATTTATTGCTTGGCTTGGTTGATTGGACTTCGTGGTTGGATTAGATGTCTTTCTTGGTTTTGAGACTTCCAAATCAGGTATGTGGTTATGCTTATGGCTAATCATTCTAGTTTCATGGTGATTTCTGAGTTTCATCGGTTGTTTGAAATTAACTACTTGGATGACTTTAGTTCTTGCAACTATAAAGTGACTATGGATATCACCCTAAATATGTGCATGACTAGCTCATATCCTAATCCTCCTCTGTAGCTTTGTGTATATGTGAGAAATTGATGATATCGGTATTGATCTAACTTGGGGTAGGATCAACAGATTATCATGAGTTGAGATTTGGTCTACCATTGGGTGGGATCATATGATCATACAACTCTAGGTCTTGGTCTACCTTTGGGGTAGAACATATGAGGGATAATGAGGATCTACCATATGGGAGAGGTAGTATCCATGTCCACTATAGGGATAACACAAAGGCTTGGATAGATCATAATTGAGTAGTTATAATTAAGATGTAATGTTTGATCTGTTAACAATAATTTTGTTGCAATATGTTGTTACAACTAGATGTTAGCATTTGGTTTTCCCCACATACCAATATAATTCTTTATAATGACCGATGTTTTGTTAGTCAGAGTTTTAGGGAAATATGCAGTTACATCCATGGAAAGTGAATGTTCAATAAAAGGTGACATTGAAATAGAACAAGGGTAAATAATTTTAGGAGGATTATAGTTAGCTAGTTCTTTCCTTGTGTAAAGTTATGAAATCCTAATTTTGAAAGGTATGTGAAAAGAAAAAAAAATTATCCTACTTTAAGCTTAGTTGTGGTAGAATTTATTAATTATTTGCAAAACTATATGATCATGTTTGGGATAAAGGCTCTAGAGTCTTGGCCTTCCTTAATTGGGGGTTTCTAAGGGGTGGGGTCATCACAATCTACATGTTTGCATGAAGATATTCTACCATGCCTGGGTTGGATGAGGAAATCACAATTCATCAACTACCTATCATCCCTGGTGTTCTCCCTATCAAGCAGAATGGTATGTGATTAAGGTTAGAATGGAGCCTCAACGTCATCAAAGAAGTTTAGAGGCAATACAATGTTGATTTCTTAGAGATAGTGAGCTATCATATATGTCTCTCCAACATACTACCAATATGAAATAAGGATGGGAGGTTACAAATGTGCATGGACTTTTGTGACCTCAACAAGGAGTCTCTAACATTTGACTTCCTACTGTACATAGACGTTCTCATCAAAAACACATATGGCCATCCATTACTCAGTTTCATGGATATATTTGCTCACTATTACTAAATAAATATGTCTAAAGAAGATAAATAGAAGACAACCTCCATCACAGAGTGGGGAATATTTTTCAGTCTAGTCATGCCAATTGATCTCAAGAATATCAGTGCTACATTTTAAAGGTTGATTGTAAAGAGTGGGACCCAATAGGGGATTATTTCTTCACTGAATAGAGAAATATAAAGACCGTTCTATTCCACAAAATGATGGAAAGGATGAATTTTATTATCCCATAAATGGTATATATTATAGAGCAAGATACTAAATAAGATGCAAAAGTAAAACTATTACAAAGTTACATGATGATTCATTTACATGTGTTACTCACCATAAAAGGTCGTATGGCAAAGTAAATAAAAGTATACATCTAATAAATCTGATCACATGCATGACCTATTTTAGAGGGCAACTTGGCCATTCCAAGCTATCCTTATGTCCAAACCATGTATATAATCTTCAAGCATCCTTGCCTTCTAATATAATTAAATCTACGTAGAAGGGAATGTTGGCATGTATGACTAGGAAAATCAATCATACAATGATTGTAATGGGTCATTAGATACCTAATTTGGTAATTATAAAGGTAATTCCATCTATAACATTTGTCTCAATCATGATATGATGACAAAAACATTATAGATGTCTAAAGAATGTTGTAACTTGATGACATATGTCTTCAGGTTTAAGACTTTAGCAATGAGATCATAAGTATGATAAGAGTATATACATTCTTATTATGTACCTAGTCAGACATTAATGTGGAATAAAAATAGACAAAGTAATTGATAAGGCTAGAGTTTGTATTGGTTGATGACAAAATCTCATCAGTCATGATATGTGACATCAAACCAAACACATAGGTACTTGTTAGAGAATAGTGTACCAGACATACCCACATTGAGAGCGATCCATGAAGACCATGGAATGGTCAAAATCAATAGTGATATGTTGATTGTAATTCTTAGACCTAAAGTCACTACACTTATCACATGTCATTTGATGCATTTTGACATCACCCAACTTGACCTTGAATAAGTGTTAGCATAAAGATGATGTTCAGGTACATTATAACACGTGTGGATTTAATGTGCGTGATGTCAATAGGATTTGTCCCTCTTAAAGGAGATTGATATCTAGGACACTTGATAAGCGAGACTGAGAAATGTATGTCCATACTCATGTGACTTAATATGTGATATGTGAGCTCACATGCATCTCATACAGTCTTCTCTAGTTCAAGGAACATGGATTGAACATTATAGGGATGAATATTCCATTCCTTGAGTTCAAATTGGATATTAGAGACAAAGGAACTATACGATCACAGTAACACTAATTGTAGATTTTAGGTTGAAGTTGTTCTCCAACTTTCAAATTACTTGAGTAGAAATAATATGTTGCTAGATACCACTCATTTCTTGTGATGTCATAAGTTGGTTATGGACATTCACTGTCAACATAATTTGGGACCTATAGGGTCACACACATAGAAGGCACCTGTAATAGGATTTTACTCATGATTAAGGTTTAACTTGATTACTAAAGTGTTTAGGTATTCAATTTATAAAACATTGTTTGTATACTGGCTGAACTAGAAAATGAAACGTCTATTTCAAAAGTGAAAAGACCATTTCATAAAATGAAATGACAATTTCAAAAGTGAAACAGCCGTTTTAGAAAATGAAATGACCATTTCCAAAATGAAATGACTGGTTCATCATATGGATCGTCGGGTTCAATGATCAATACAATTGGATCAAAGATTAATGCTGACACCATGTTTTGCATTAATTGAATATTAAAAAGCCAATGTGATTTAAAATAGGAAAGCAAGTAAACCAACTCGTTCAAGTGTTGAATTGATCAACTCACATGTGAACCGATCAGTTTAGGTGAGAACTGATTTTTCATGGTTCACAGCTTCTAGAAAATTTGTGTGATTATGTCTCTTCAGCTCCTAGTTGATCTGGAAACCCAGACTCTGGCCCTCCTATAAATAGATGGGTAGTCAAGGCTTTCATAGATAATCCCAAATGTGTTGTCCTCTCTATTTTTTGTAACTAGAGAACCTGGGCAAGTCCTACTCGTAAAAGGGAGGTACAACAAGGGAAAGACCACATGGGATAGCAAATCAACCCCAGCAGGTTGATGTTTAAAGGGAAAACTACTTCCTGTTGGCTTTGGGAGGGCAACATGGAGTTCCCAATGGTCCATGTGGACTACTCTAGAGGTGAAGAGACCTTTTTCACTCACTAGGAGGATTTTGTCAACTTCCGTACATGGTGATGAACCAATAGGTCGTTGTCGATAGCCGTCCAGGTGCAACTTGAAGAAAGAAGCACACTACAGCAAGAGACAATTGCTGGACTTGTTCCAGGACCATGTATAAACCTTGCAATCCTCATTTCATGTTCATAGTTGTTGATATGATCTATTTTCTAAGGGGAATATAGTAGTAACATTTTATTTTTGCTGACATATCTGATGACATATTTCCCAATAGGGAACATCATCCATAACATATGAAATAAGGTATAGGTCAACAAAGGTTGAGTACGTACATATAATAAATACTTTGGGCATTATATTGGGTTATAAGTACAAAAGAGATGTTCCCAAAAGGAGGAGACTAAATACAATTAGGTAACTTCAAAAGAATTATAACAATATAAATGAGCACATTAAATTCAGAGTACAAGCATGAATAATAAAATGTCCTGTTGTGTCATTTAACTACAATCTCAATTTGAAATAATAATGTTTTGCATGCATAACAATGTAGACTAAATATACCTAAAATCAGACCATAGCACCATACGATCATGGCCTAAAAGAAATAAGGGTGGAAACCCACACCCCTGATGAAATATTCTAGTCAAACATGTAGCATGCATAAATAAAGTGGAAAGACTAGTAATTTAGTCAATTTCACATAAAATGTCAATCATAGCAGGAGGGTTCCAAAGACCCATTAACAAGACTAATTCAACATTAATAGGAATTTTGTATGAATCCAAATCAGGGAATATAATTGTTCAAAAAATGAGTTTTAAGTAGAATTGATATTCAAGAGTTGCCTCATTTAAAGAATCATGTTTAAGTCACATAATGCCCAAAATTACTTAGAGGATGTACATACTTGATCTTCAAGGCCAGTGGGTAACTCAATAGATATATTTGGTCCATGAAGCCAAACTTTCACCCTAAGAACACATTAGGTATGTTAGGCAAACTAGAGTGAACTTGTGTGTACATCCCTAGTATAGATTTTCACATTTTTCTTATCCTATTAATAAGTGGATATATAATGCATTAGATACCTATTTTAGTTCTAATATCTATTTTTAGATACATAAGTTTTAATATCTCTGCTATCTAGGTCTCCACCTAGGGGATGGGTTTCTCCCAACAATAAAAAAAGTTTTAATATCTCTAGATTACATCTATGTGTTGTTAAACATATTTATTCTTCCCACATAATTCTTAAATTGTATTCTCTCTCTACAAGTATATGATGCAATACTATTCATAACCACAAATTTAGCATGCATATTAGGTTGTATACCCATTGTGGTATCTAGCTACAATAAAGTATGTATACATATATGGGTATCTGATAACACCCAAATTTAGGCATTTATTCTATACACTTGTTTATATTTTTGAGTAATTATAGACTATTTATACCAAAAATAACTCTAGACATTTATCTATTCATAGTTTATGTATCTTTGGAAGATAAAATCGCTCAACTAGACAATTTTGGGACCAACAAGCACCGAACATGAACAGACATCTATTCTCCCAAGATTTCTCCCTATCGGGCTGGGTGGGCCCAACTAAGAACGGTTGGGCCGAGGGTCATCATATGATTTTTTGCAGTAGATGAAAACATTGATGAACATTACGTCTTCCATCCATTTTGACTACTACATCTATTTCGACCGCTACATCCATTGCGACTATTATGACCACCATCCATTTTGACTGTTGTATCTATTTTGACTGCTATGCTCGGCACGGTTGGGCCCAACCCGACATAGTCAGGCTGAGAGGAAAAGTAATGAACACTAAAACCACAACTCTAGAGACCACTAAGACCTCCACCTGTAGTGATCACTACATCCATTTCAACTGCTACATCCGCAGCGACTGCTATGACCTCCATCTGTTTCAACCACTATAACATCAAACGACCGCTAAGCTCGACACAGTCATGAATAACACATATTTGAATTTATATCGACTACTACAAGAGGAAACACAAATGAGAACTACGCTCGGCATGGTTGGGTCCAGCTCAGCATGATCGGGCCCAGGACAACTTCAAATTATGTACTGACCCATGAAGGTGTAGCAACCACTTATCACACACAATCCACCTTCACTTATAAATACCCACCCGTCGCTACCTAGAAAAGGGTTCCAATACTTATTGATTGTGAGAGCCTTGTGAGAGAATTTCAAGGGATGAAAAGGCTGAAGTGCTCATCCTACGTCTGTCTCTTTAGTTTTCTTCCATATACCTTCATTTTCCACCAATGTTCACCCACTTCCCGCCATTCTTAGTCATCTTCCACTTCCATACACCCACCAAGCTACTGTTGGGGTGGAATAGAGGAGAAAGGAGGCCATGGACTCCAAAAGATGAAGGAGGATGGTCCAAAGATGAGATTCGGTCCATACGGAGGCTAAGGAGTGAGACTCACCTCTCGCCTATGAGCTAAATCTCTTATTATTCTCCTTTCTTCTATTGTTCTACTTTGTTTCTATACAAATGATGTTCGTCCATCTTTGTTCAGTGCCAACCATGCTTGTCCAAGGCTAGTTGAACTCCTTCTTAGCTATGTAGCCTGTTTTAGGAATGTTTATGTACTTCTACCTTAAGCAAGTAGTTTAATTTCAGATCTGGTACATTTTATGTTCTATCTTCTCTTTCGGGTTATGATTACTAGTTTGGTTGATCTCTTTCTTGCTTGAACTTCTATTTCTACCTAGATTGAAAGATTAGTTGTATAAATGGATAAGAGAAGGTAGTTTGGATCGGAATGTGAAAACAGGAAGGTTCAAGGTGATCTGTACAGAACCTGGGACCTAGGAACGGTCTGGCCCAGCCTGACCCACCCAGGCACAAGGTTTGTGTTCTGTCCAGATCATGTATGTTTCTAGCATTTTGTAATACTCTAGCCCCGAGAGGGTATCTGGGATATTCTAGGGTGTTGATCTGTTATCTTTAGGAGAGGGTTCATGTCATGGATGAGTTTTAGTCATGCTACGCAAAAGTGAGTGGGATAACCCCAGATAAATAGATACCACAGTACGTACTACATTTGGATGTAGGTTGCTTGTTGAGGTATTCAAGGGTTGTATACGCCCAAGAATGGGTGCATAGACTGTCCAACTTGTGCTTACATAGCCAGGAACTCATTCTCTTTGATTAGTAGAATCTGAAGGACTCTATTTTGTTTTCTTTTCTTTGTTTTGTTTTTCTTCATGACACCTTGCTAAACTAGTTTAGTTCCAAACTTTTATAAATATCAAATTGGCTTAACTGAACTAAGAGTGAGATCATAAGTGTCCCAAATGCACCCGCGTCCCTGTATTCGACCCCATATGTCTATTTCAACCTTTTACTAAAGTTGTAGGGATTTTGAAGGTTTGGGGTTATAAATTTAAACTCCAATTTACCTTTGGGATCACACCACCACTTTTAGAGAACACTCAAGAGGGCCCATCAAATTTTGTCATCGTTGATGGGGATGTGGTTTCCCATGTTTGCACACCCAAAGATTTTGTTTTGTCATCCTAAAGCATATATATATATATATATATATATATATATATATATATATGCATAGTTCTTCATTTGTTTTGCCCATACATGTTCAAATATACTGAATAGATTTCCTTTTTCTTATACATTTTTCAGCCATGGATCTTGAATCTGTAAGACAAGTAATCTTGTCCACTTGTCCTCCTAAATTTGTCAGCAGACCTGACTATTGGAAAATAATTAAAAGTCATGATTTGAAACTAGTTGAGCTATACTTGCCCCCACAATCATCATCACCAGATCTCTTAGCAAGGGAGATTATCAATTAGCCCTCGACCTTGACAATGCCATGGGTTCAAAAATTGATTAGAGCAGTGGAGCTAGCTGGAGAAAGTGTTGATGTGCTAACCTCCTCCTTGGCTCCTCATCTCCAAGAACAAGTCAATCTGCTTCAGTGGATACTAGAAAAGCATGATCATCATCTCCAAGTGGACACTGAGATCGTAGACCACAGTGGAAGTATACTTCAAACTGTTGAATAAGGATTCATTTGAAAGCATCAGTTTGATACAATGGATTTCCAACAGAAGTGCATGGTGGACTTGATAGATCTAGAAAACATTGTTGCTCAAGTTTGATAGATTCATGATAAGGATGTTGAACATGATAGGAGGCTTCAAGAGCTCATCAATTTGGTTTGCACACAATTGCAAGTGCCACTGCACGACATTGAAGATTTCAGTGATCAAAACCAATCCACTGGGCCTGAAGTCGAGTCTGTCCCAACATGCTATTTAGGTCATCAGCTGGATTCACCCGGATTTTTCTGTGAAGACTCACCCATTTAGGGAAACTCTTCATTTTATCCAAATGATTTAGATGACCAACTAATGGAGGGTAGATACCACCTATATGAATGGTTTGATGATGATCATGTGTATTCTCCTCAGGGCAACTAAACAACCCCATAATTTGAGGGGGAGTATGAGAAGCCTGAACTATCTTTTATCCCAGACCAAATGATACATCTCACATTTAGTCTTATCACTTTGAATCAACCAGCATGCCTGCTATGGTTTGGAATAACTTTTTTGAGGACGATGACAATGACTATCATCTTAGTGGATTGAATATACTGATGACGACGAGTTGGATCAGTACGAGCTGACATTATCCACCATCCCCTTGCAAGGCTTGGTGGACATCGAAGGAGTAGGATGGACAATCCACCACAACATGGATGTTGAGCATTAAGGTACCCCAGGTCCCATATAATGCGACAAGCTTGGGGTGGTAGAACATGCCTTTCCGTTACAGATAGATTCACCTAGGGGTATCTCTTATTTAGAAGATGATTGGATGACTCGTACTATACATGAAAATTTATCTAAGCATCCATCCTCAAGTTCAGAGGTGGAGAGAGAAGAGGGGTTTACTCTAGAATACTTTCAACCTATCCCCTTCCTCTCATCAAGTGTCGGCATCCTTGGGCCTTCTTATTCAAATTCATATGTTATAAGGTACCTTCAGGATGATTTGCTCAAGAATTCATTTTGATGTAGTTCAAGACAATTCCAGCACAAGGATTAATTCACTAAGTCATTAGAGTCTATTCCTCTACTTCAGACTCAGAAGGGCCCAAATCTCTGCCTCTTTTTCTCATGCATGGAAGATCCAATCGGCAAGACACAAGTGAAATTGGTCACAAAACTTGGGATTTAGGATCCCAATGTTGGTATTGTGGGGCAGCCACCCCCTTTCTCTTACCCCGTTATTTTCTCTTTTGTTTAAAATAAAATTTATTTTTCATGTTCTTGCTGAGATAGTTTCTTTCCTCTAACTACTTAAATATATCCTAGCATGCATCATACTAGGACATCAATAAAATTCTTTCTCATACATCCATGTATTCCTTCCCTACTATCCCTAGTTTTTGTCTTGCATGAGGACGAGTGATGTTTTAAGCTTGGGGTGGTAGGGCTGTTCACCCTTCTGTCTCTTCATTCTTTGTGCATGCATGTTTACTATTTTGTAGGACTTTGTTTTGTAATTTGTAGCTTTGCAATTAAGGCTATGTTATGTGGATCTTATAGTTATATGCTTATCCATGTGCCCAAGTGCCCAATTTTCATCTTAAATTTCTTGATCTCTTGCTTGACCAGCTCATTGACTTTTCCCTTAAGTTTGGCGATCAATTTAAGGTTAGGCACCTTTTCCATAGCTTAAAATGCTACTCCGTTGATCTATGTTGTGAATGAAAAACCCAAGATTTTGAATCATTAGAAAGAGCTAGAGTTTGATCAAAGACTCCAAGTCGTGTTAATCATGAACTTGCCTCTACTCTAAGGATCCTTGAATCCTAATTACTACTTTTCACACAAGTATCAAGTGGATAATGCTGAATTTTGAGCTACAATCAAGTAGGATTATTTTCCTTAATGGTCAGTGGGCCCTCTTACCTTAGATTGGGTCAAAAAGATTAAAAAAATTGCAAAAGAGGCTTGGCCACCCACAAAATCCAAAAAAGATCCAAAAAGTTCTCACCTAGGCATATGAATTCAAATGCAGAGAATAAAAGCATGAGTGTGAATAAATGAGTGTTGTTTTCTCTTTTAGGAGAGTTGAGGGATAGTGTCTAGCCGGTGTATGACTATGCTCATAAATTTAGGTATGTCGTGCCTAGTAGTACCACCCTAAAACTCTCATTAGAGAGTCTTTTAGGAACCCTTAGGAGACCTATGAGATCATCCCAGTAGTAGGGTTGGTTCGAGCGTAGTACAAGGAGTTTGTCTCACTACTTTGGGCCAATTGGCTCAGACTATAGGGATTGTTGCTCATTGCATGGACCAACCTGACGCAAATCGGGATCCCCATAAGTCACTAGTATCTTTTTGCTTTTGTTGCTTCTTAGGACCCAAATAAGTAAGAGGCACAATATTCCTAATTGGTCAACATGAATACATGATAATATCTCGTTACTCATCACCCACGGGATCGCCTATGTGACAATCCTTTAATGTTATATTACTTTGATCCAAACCCTCTAGAGTATCGACAGGTTGTAGTGAATTCACCTAATCTTTCATGGATGCCCTTTGATATTACTTTAGTAAGTTATGCTCAATTTATGGGGGTTTGTCCTGAAACAACATGAGTCAATAGAATTACTATTTTAAAATATTTTTCTTAACCTTAGCATTCATTGTTAAGTCTAATTTGGATGTTATCTTTTTTCTCTTTGACTACAGTCTTTCTTGAGGACAAGCAAGGGTTTAAGATTGGGGTGGTTGATAACTCAAAAACTTAGGCATTTATGTAAGGGACTTATTTATGGTTTTGAGTCATTATAGCCTTAATATTGCCAAAGTAAATATAGATACTTATCCTTTCATAATTTATTTATCTTTTGAAGATAAAGTCTCTAAACAAATTAATTTTGGGACCTGTAGACACCAAACTTGAAAAGATATCTATTCTCTAAGATTTCTCCCCGTTGGCCCGGGCGGGCCCGTCTTGGCATGGTTGGGTCGGGGGTCATCACATGGTTTTTTACAGTAGTTGAAAACATCGACGACTGTTAGGACCTCCATCCATTTCAACTACTACATCTATTTCAACCGCTACATCCATTGTGACCATTATGACCTTGATCTATTTTTATCGGTACATTTGTTTTGATCATTACACTCGGCATAGTCAGGCCTAGCCTGACACGGTCACACTGAGAGGAGACAGTAGTGACCGCTACAACCCTGACTCTAGCGACCACTAAGACCTCCACTTGTAGTGACCTCTATCTTCATTTTGATCACTACATCAGCAATGACGGCTATGACCTCCATCTATTTCAGCCTCTACAATGCCAAATCACAGCTATGCTAGGCATAGTCAGGCCCAGATCGGCTCGGTCAGGCCCTACTACAAATTCAAATTCTATAGTGAGCATTGAAGGTGTAGCAATCACTTATCACATACAATCCACCTTCACTTATAAATACCCACCCCTCACTGCATAGCAATAGGTTCCAATACTTTTTGGTTTCCAGAGCCTCGTGGGAGAGTTCCAAGGTTTGAAAGGGCTATGGTGCTCATCCTACATTTATTTCTTGAGTTTGTTTCCATCTACTATCATTTTCCACCATTGTTCACCCACTTCCCACCATTCTCAACCATATTTCACTTCCATACACTCACAAAGTTGTTGTTGGGGTAGAATTGAGGAGAAAGGAGGCCAATGAGTCCAAAAGATCAAGGAGGATGATCCAAAGACAAGATCCAACTCATACGAAGGCTAAGGAGTGAGAGTCACCTCTCCTCTGCATGCTAAATCTCTTCTTCTTCTCCTTTGTTTTCATACAAAGGATGTTCTTCCATCTTTGTTTGGTGCCAACTATGCTTGTGCATATCTAGTTGAGATCCTTCTTGGATATGTAGCCTGTTGTGGGCATGTTTATGTACTTTTACCTTAAGCAAGTAGTTTTATTTCAGATCTAGTATGTTTTTTGTTCTATCTTCTCTTTCTGGTTATGATTGCTAGTTTGTTTGATGTCTTTCTTGCTTGGACTTCAATTTCTTCTTAGATTAAAGGATTAGTTGTATAAATGGATAAAAGAACGCAGTTTAGATTAGAATATGAAAAGCAGAAGGTTTAAGGTGATTTGTATAGAACCTGAGACCTTGGCATAGTTGGGCCAAGCCTGGCCCGGTCGGGCCCAAGGTCTGTGTTCTGTCCAAATCATGCACGTTTCTAGTGTTTCAGTAAATTCTAGACCCAAGAGGGTATCTAGAATATTCTAGGGTGTTGCTCTGCTATCTTCAAGAGAGGGTTTGTATCATCGATGGGTTTTAGTCACACTATGCAAAAGTGAGTGGGATGACCCCACAAAAGAAATATCACATTACGTAGTATGTTTGGATGTAGGTTGCTTGTTGAGGTGTTCAAAGGTTGTGTACACCCGAAAATGGGTGCATAGACTACCCAAATTATGGTTACATACCAGGAACTCCTCTTTTATTAGTAGAATCTGACAGACTTTGTTTTGTTTTGTTTTCTTTGTTTTGTTTTACTTCATGACACCTTGCTAGACTAGTTCTAGTTCCAAACTTTTATCAACTATCAGATTGGCTTAATTGACTTAAGAGTGAGATATTAAATGTTCCAAATACACCCACATCTTTGTGTTTGATCTCGTATGTCTAATTCAACCCCTACTAAAGTTACGGGGGTCCTTGAAGGTTTCAGGTTATAAGTTTAAAGTCTGGTTTACCTTTGGGTTACGCCTCCACTTTTAGAGCACGGTCAGGAGGGATGATCAATGCTTGAGTTTTAGAATTTCAACATGATGTTGTAGCAGTATTTAGAGGTGCGTGGGTCATGGAATCACATATCCCTACGTAGATTATATGAATGAATTAATAGATACCCTTAATATAATTAAAACCTAGGTTTCATTGATACAACAAACTATTTCATTATTATGACTAGGTTTAGAATTCAAATAACTCCAAGTACTATATGAATTCAAATAGTTCCAAGTACTATATGAAATATAATTACTATACAACTAAGTTATTCATAGTTTCAAGTACACTATGTTCTCTAGAATATTACACACTAGTATAACTTCATTAGTACATAAAGTTTCTAGGTTTTATTATACCAATGTGAATGGGTCTTGCATGTGTAACATACTTTTCATTATCAATATCTTATGTAATATATCATTACTAGCTAAATTTTATATAAAAGTAAAATTATAAGGAACAAGATCTATTCACATGTATATGCATGTATTATTATTTACTCATATCAATACATCCTAATCAAGATAAGTATAAATATACATATAACAGTTAAAGAGTCTACTAAGTTAATCAAGTTAATTTTCAAGTTTGTATCCATTCGTTGAGGTTCTGATCTTCTTATCATCTAAATTTAGAAAATCAGAATACATGAAGTTGAGGACATACCTTTTTTGATGATCGATCTTCAACAAGCATACCTAGGGTGAAAGTCCCATGTATGGAGTTACTTCATCCTTGCTTACTGAGCTTCATGTTTGAGGAAACACTCATGCTACCCAAGATGACACTTGATCCCACTGAACTCCACAATGGTGGTTGGTTGTGGCTAGGGTGGCAAGATGGTTTACTCGTTAGGTTAAGAGCAAGGAAGGAGGAGAGGAGGACAATGGTTATGGTTTAGGAAAATGATGTATAAGGAGTTGGATGGAGATTGGATTTCAATGGTGGTGACATCCACATTGGTGCAATGGTTATTTGAGTCGACAACAACCACTCTCAATAATGGCCATAGAAGCCAGCAGAACAAATGCACCACTGTAGGTTACGAAGCTTGGTGATGGAGGCCAGGGCCATGGTCAGTGATGTGCAACATGAGGAGATGGGGGAGAAAGAACTTGATTGTGGTACCTTAATTTGAGCATAGATGTAACATCCCTGACCTGGGTTATGAGTCAACCCTAGGTTTTTTGCCTAAATATGTAATTAAATCTTTGTGATTAACTCCGAGCATGTAATTAAGTTTCTCAGAAAAATATATTTCAGTATTTTCTCCTTTTTATTTAAAAGTTGTAGCATTGTTTTGATATACAGGGACCTATGTGCAATTTACCCAGATAAAAAGGGTTAGCTTGCAATTTGCACATGTTGAGATGTTCCTCTGATGTTGAGACATCATGAGAATCTTTTTGGTAAAGTTTGAGGGATTTCCCAAGCTTGGGCACCAAGTTGCAGCTGTGGAAGCAATCCCGGGGCTTGAAACCCTAATTTGGGGTAAAATGCAATTTACCCAAATTAAGGGATGCAATTTGTAAAATATGTCATCTAAAGTATCTTTTTAGACTCTTGCCATCATTTAGAGAAGAAATTATGAGGAAGTCACCTCAATTGCGTTATCAAGTTATGAAATATGCCTTGTGATTGAATAATCAGGGTATATGTGCAATGTTTCTTTATGTATGTACCTTATTCTTAGCTTGCTCTCCTTTACCTTCTTTTCCTAATACCATAAGATAAGTTTGTCCTTAGAATAAATAGGAAGGGACGATCAAGTAAAGAAGGAAGGACCTAGTTGGAATTATGGACAACTTATGAACTAATGTTGAAAATCCTACCCCATGTATATAAGCCCTCCTTCCCTTAGTTGCAAGGGAACTTACCCTTCGTTACCTTACTGTTTCATTTCACCAAAGACGACCAAGGACTGCCTTGGAGCTAAGGAGGACGACCAAGGGGTGCAAGGTAGGTTTAAACCCCTCTTCTTGCCTAATTCCATGGTTAAAACTCGAATTTAAGGTCATCTTCATGGCTAACTCTTGAAACCCTACCTTTCTAGCCGTCTCTTTTCATCCTTCCTTGGAGTTTTCACCTTGGAAAACCTATGGGAACTCAAGGACGCCATTAGAGCTTGGAGCTTGAAAGCTTGGAGCTCAAGAAGCAAGCTTTAGGCGGGTTTTATAACTCTAAACCCATGCTTTACTATGTGCATCTTTATATGCGTTTTGATGATAGCTCTTAGTGTTTCCCTACTTTTCCCTGTTATTTTGCAAGAAAATCCATGGGATATTCGTACTGTTCTTGAGCTAGGAGATGAAGGCGTGATTTCCAAGAACAACCCACCGCTTTGTACTTCCTTAAATGGTCCCACCAGTTTGCTCTCTCGGTCTCAGTCCCGCGAGGTGAGCAAACGGTCTCGAGACCGCGACAGGGAAAACGGTCTCCAAGACCGTTTGGCCCCGTTGACCGAGCGTGGACCGTATAAGAAATTTGTTCCTAATTATATAGGCTAATTACCCTCAACATTTGGGAGGCTAACTCCAAGGGAATCGGGAGATATGACCTTTTTAAGTAACAACTTTATTTGAATTTATTCCTGATTTTTCAAACGGTCTGAAATTTCCTTTTTGGGCAAACGGTCTCAAGACCATGTAAGGTCGTTGACTAAGCATTGACCGTATGAGATTACTGTTCAAAATAATGTTAATTAACAATTCACCAAGTTTTATTGTCTAATTCCAAATGGGCTAAGAGTTGAAGGGTGAATACTAGGGCTAACCCTAGATGAAATCATTACTGAAATTATGGTGACCTAATTAGGTTTTTTTAGGGTTGATTGACCTAAACGGTCTCAAGACCATTTGGGGGTCATCCAAACGGTCTCAAGACCGCGAGGGAAATCAACCAAGACCGTTTGGAGGTCTGGGGTCAAGAATAGTTGACCAATTGAAGGTACAATTACACCAAATTACATTGCAATAAAATATTGACATGATCATCAACTCAATGGGTCAGACCTTGATGAATTTGCACTAGAATCCAAAATTGGATGGGCAAACGGTCTTAAGACCGTTTGGAACTCATCCAAACGGTCTCAAGACCGAGAGGACAATCACCCAAGACCGTTTGAAGGTCTAGGGTTAAGTATTTTGACCAATTGAGGACCCAATTGCAAATAAGTTATCAATTGATTAAAATACTGATTTAGTGACCCATCATGGTTCAATCTCTATCAATTCACCTTAGATTTTAATGAAATCTTGGGCAAACGGTCTCAAGACCATGTGGGGTCCACCCACATGACCTCAAGACCGTTTGGGCCAAGTTTGAGCCCAATTGGAGCTCAATTGAAGGGTTCAACCTTGTGTTGATGCACATTGTTGAGTATTGATGGGTGAACATTGATAGACCCTAATTGAATCGATTTCAATCCTAATTGGTCAACAACTGAGGGTAAATTGAATGACCAATTGGTTAAGCATAACCTTAATTGACCCAATCCATAGGTGGTCAACATAGCTTTGACCTTTTGAGGGCTTCAACATCGTTTGACACCATCGAGTGCTTTATTGATTTTGTTGATGGACCAAACGGTTGAGACCTTGAGAGCCTCGCGGTATCAAGACCGTGAGAGGGCTCGTGGTCTCAAGACCGTGAGGGGGCTCACGGTCTCAAAACCGAGAGGAGGCTCACGGTCTCAAGACCATGAAGGGCCTCGCGGTCCTGAGGTCAAGGTGGGCAAACGGTCAACGTCTCTTTGCGGTCTCAACATCAACTTGAACCAATGAGAGGGCTTCGCGGTCTTGAACCACTTGAAGAGGCTCGCGGTCTTGAAGCCTAAGGGGGCTCGCGGTCTTGAAGTTAAAAGGAGGCTCACGGTCTTGGAAAGTCAAAGTGGGCAAACGGTCAACACTTCCAACCGATCTCAACTCAATTGATGATTAATGATTGAAATCAATCAATGTAATTCCAAGTTGACTTCTTTCAATCAATTCATAATATAAATGGTCCAATGTTGCCCAAATCAAACCCTAATGATAATCTAGGATAGTAAGGGGTTATTTGACTAAGGTTTTTGACCATAATGATGATCAATGGGGTGAATTACCAAAATACCCCTGAAGGGTCAATTGAGTTATACCTTGCTCAATTCAAACTCTAATTACATGAGAATGATGTTTTTAGTCATAATGACTCTATCCAACTTGACCTAGTCTAATGTTATCATCAACCATTAGTATGATGAAAGAGAGAGTACTTTAGAGAGAGAAAGTACTCTAGAGAGAGAAAGTACCCTAGAGAGAGAAAGTAACTCTAATCACATAATGGTGATGTTTTTGGCTATGTTAGCCCATGATGACTCAATCCAACCTGTTTTAGAGTGATGTTGACATCACCTAACCTTATGATGAGAGAGAAAGTACTTCTAGAGAGAGAAAGTACCCTTTTTAAGTGGAAACTCAATTGAAGCATCCCCAATACACAGAAATGAGCATAATTAGGGTATGATCCACTTGGGTGAGATCATAGAAACCCTAATTATGATAAATGATGAACTTTTAACTAAACTAGATCATCAATGAAGATGTTACTCATACATGATGATGTTATGAGTTCAATTCACCTTGATGTGAATAGTAAACCCTAATTCAAGGGTGATGACATGTAATGAGAATAGTAAACCCTAATTCAAGGGAAATGGCATGCTTTTGAGTATTAAACTCTATTTGATGTGAATTAGAGATTTAACTCTTATGACAAGAGTAGGAAGTACATTCCTTATTGTTGTATTACCTTTATCAGATGTATTAACCATGCAGGTTCTGATATGAAGGTAATCATATCTAGGTATGGATGTTGATGTTATATTCATTAAAGGCATGTTGTTAGCCTTATGAATAAATAAAGTAATCTGATGCCTTGCCAGTGGCATCCTATGCTGATAATGGGCTATGAGAGCCATGAATACCATCAAGGTCATGCCTTAGAGATGACTTGTGATGAGGATAATGAGAAATGATGATTGATATGAGTTAGGCCTGTTACATTTAGTATTCTTCTTTTATAGCTACTATGCTACTGTTATTGTTTGAAGAACAATGTATGCTATTAAAGAATACTGAATGTACCTAACTAATCAAGTATAATGTAGAGCCCTGATCATAGATCCATCATTGTCAGAGATTAAGTGATGTTGAAACAGGTTTTCCTCAGGGAACTCCTGGAGCACATACTTTTGAGTATGTGGGGTACATGGATGTGTAGAACCTTACATCCTAGTGTAGGAAAGTGATGTAGATGTGGAATCCATCCATCCTTCACTATATTTTCATACCGTATCAGTGGTAGGTAAACATGAAACCTCCTGATGACGAAGAAAGCACAGATATCCGTATCAGTGGTAGGTAAATATGAAACCTCCTGATGACGAAGAGAGTACATAACGCCACTGTGACTCTAAAATAGTGAAGGACCCGTTTACCCTGGTGAGATATAGTAGTAGAGACACGAGATTTCCTACAAGTGATCCTCTTACTGACTGAGGAAGGTGAAGGTCATGAGAATCCGACTCTCTTAATGACCTATGTATGATACTGATGTGACTTCTCAGCGATCAGTTGGAGTATGAGTGGTAAGCCTCATCTCCACAGGGCATAATGTTGTTTGTAAAACATAATCAACCATGTAGTATAACTTGTTAGAGATGACTCCAAGTTAGTTGATTGATGTTACATTGCAATAATGTTTATATTCTCCATATCTCCTAAATTATAGAGATCTTGTTATACCTGCAACTGTTATAGAATACTTTGAAGGCTTTACTGCTTAAAATATTCTTTGATGTTATAATAAAGCTTCTGGGGAAGAGTTATAACTCTCGCTGGGACAATTATGTATAATTGTCTCACCCCGTAGGCTTCAACTTTTTAGGTGGACGTCGGAGACGAAGGAACCAGCCTACAGGTGATCAGTCTCAGCAGCAGCATCAGGGGCAGCAGTAATCTCAGGTGGAGATTGTCCTGCCACTTGGTGTAGTTAGAGTCAGTCCTATGTGTCCTCTGTACTCTCAGGTCTTGGAGTCTTTTGTATAGTGATCTTGAGATTTTGTATCTTGATGTGTATAATTACTCAAGAAGTAATTATCCTAAGATGTAAATAGTTTATCTCCCTTTATGAAAGAAGCTTTTATGGATTCAAGCTCTTGTCACGAAAAGTTTTAATTTCCCGTGATTTTTGTCTTCCGCTGATTACCGATTCGCTTCCGCTAAGTTTTAATCGTGTTTATATCATGGTTTGGAGATCAGAGAACACAAATAGTGGTATCAGAGCTCCAGGTTCAGTTGAGTCTACAGAGGCATAGGACTTAGGATGTCAAGTCTACCTTTAGTACTCCTTCCTCATCTAATAGAATCTTCTGCTCCTCAGGAGAAGAAGATACATAAGAATGTCAGAACATCATGATGAGCACGTGGCAGAGAGTAGTGCTAGTGCACCTCGAGGCGGTGCAAGAGTTCCGAGAATAGAACAACCTGCACCTGAGTCGCCAAGAGAGCCACCCCAGTTCGACCCAGCTGACATGAGTGATCCAGCTGTACAAACGATGTTCGGGCAGTTCATGACTGCCATGACACATATAACCGATAGGATGCCCATTCCTACACCTAGGGCACCTGTCCAGCCCAAAGCACAAGGTATTGGTAAGACATTCGAACGACTTCGTCATGTCGGAGCTACCGAGTACTTCGGAACTGCCGACCCTGCAGATGCTGACTTATGGTTGACAGAGTTGGAGAAGGCTTTCAGGATTCTTATGATTCCAGAAGCTGAGAAGGTTAGACATGCTGTCTATCTTCTCAAAGGCAGTGCTGGTCACTGGTGGAACATGGAAGAGCAGAAGAGACCTGGAGTAGAGTTCTCATGGGAAGAGTTTCTTCAGGAATTTATCAATAGATATTTTCCAAAGACATTCCTAGATGAGAAGATCTCTCAGTTTGAGAAACTAAGGCAGGGTATGATGAACATTAGTGAGTATGAAGCTAAGTTCATGGAGTTGTTGCGGTTCTGTCCGCACATGGCTGCTACGGACGAGGAAAGAATCAGAAGATTCAAAAAGGGATTGAATTCTGATATGTCAACCCCTGTGTCTGCCTTAGAAAATAGAGAGAGATTCTCTACCTTCGTTGAGTCAGTCTGAAGGATAGAGAGATCTGTGATTGAGAAAAGACAAACCCATAAAAGATATCCACAGTTCTAGGGTTCTTCATCTAGGGATTCTAAGAAACCAAGATTCTCTGCACCTAACCCTCCACCACCCAGATCGAGTTTTCAAACTCAATGGACACCAAGCAGAGGTAGAGGACGGAGTCAACCGCTTCAAGGGACGCACAGTTCTACATCAGTGTCAGTTACTGGACCACCCAGACCACAACAATAGGAGAGGAGTTGCTACAACTGTGGTAAGGTGGGACACTTGATGAAGGATTGTCGTTCTAGGCCTGTCGGTGTGACACAACAAACCCCGAGACAGAATCAACAGGGATCTCAGAATAGACAACATCAAGGAGCAGCTCGAGGACGTGGACAAGCGTCTCAAGCTGGATCATCAGCACCACCTCAACACCAGGCGACTGCGAGATTCTATGCTATGAACCCACCTGAGGCAGTGGTCAATCCACGGGTAGTGGCAGGTCAGATGAAATTTTTATATTCTGATATGTCTACATCCTGTGTTGTATCTGTTCTGATTGATCCGGGTGCTACGCACTCTTTCATCACTCATGAAATGATTCATAACTGCAATGTGACTGTTAGTCATAGAGCAGATAGTTTGTTGTTAGAGACTCCGTTGAGTGGGTCTGCCGTTTTGCAGGAGGTATGTTCTCCCTGCATCCTCTTCTTTTCTGAACATCGCATTCAAGTGGATCTTATACCACTTGATATGCAGGGATTTGATATAATCCTCGGGATGGATACCTTAGAAAGGTATAGAGTTGTCTTGGACTGTGAGTCCAAGTTGGCTGTGTTTGCTGATGAAAGTAGCACATGGATCTTTCAAGGAGAAAGAAAGATTCTGCCCACCTGTCTTGTGTCAGCTATGGTTGCTGATAAGCTGTTGAGGCAAGGATGTTATGCATTCTTAGCCCATGTGGTAGATGTTACCAAGGAAAGGACCAATCCTGCTGAAGTTCCCATAGTCAGGGAATTCGAGGATGTGTTTCTTGAAGAACTTCCTGGTATACCACCACCTCGGGAGATCGATTTTGAAATCAATCTGATCCCAGATACGAAACCCATAGCTCAAACTCCGTATAGGATGGCGCCTGCCGAAATGGCAGAACTCAAGAAACAGCTTCAAGAGTTACTTGAGAGAGGTTTTATCCGACCGAGTACTTCACCTTGGGGTGCTCCGGTCTTGTTTTTTAAAAGAAAGATGGGTCAATGCGGTTATGCATCGACTACAGACAACTCAATAAAGTAACAATAAAGAATAAGTATCCTCTGCCGAGGATTGATGATCTCTTTGACCAGTTGTGTGGTGCAACAGTCTTCTCAAAGATAGACTTGAGGTCTGGATATCATCAACTCCGCATTAAGGATAGTGACATATCCAAGTCTGCCTTTAGGACAAGATATGGTCACTATGTGTTCACGGTTATGTCGTTTGGACTAACCAATGCACCAGCTGCATTTATGGAACTCATGAATAGAGTTTTTCGACCTTTCCTTGATCAGTGTGTTGTCGTCTTCATAGATGACATCCTGATTTATAGTAAGAATGCTCAGCAGCATGAGCAGCATCTTCGCCAAGCTTTGACCTTGCTAAGAGAACATAAGTTGTACGCTATGTTTAGCAAGTGTGAGTTCTGGCTGCCGGAGGTATCTTTTCTTGGACATGTAATATCCACCTCGGGAATTCGTGTTGACCCTACAAAGGTAGAATCTGTTCTACAATGGGAACAACCGAAGACACCGATGGAGATTCGAAGTTTCTTGGGGTTAGCTGGCTATTATCGAAGGTTCATTAAGAACTTTAGTTCTATAGCTTTACCTTTGACCAAGCTAACCCGGAAAGATGTCCCTTTTTCTTGGAGTGATAAGTGTCAACAATCTTTCCAGTTGCTGAAGGAGAGGTTGACAAGTGCACCTGTGCTAGTGCTACCTGAACAAGGAAAAGGATATGTAGTTTTCTGTGATGCTTCCAAGAACGGACTAGGATGTGTGTTGATGCAGGATAAACAAGTGATTTCTTTTGCTTCCCGACAGCTTAAGAAACACGAGGAGAATTATCCAACACACGATCTGGAGTTAGCTGTTGTGGTTCATGCTTTGAAGATCTGGAGGCACTATCTCTACGGAGAAACATTCCAAATCTTCACAGACCACAAAAACCTTAAGTATATCTTCTCTCAGCATGAGCTCAACATGAGGCAACGTCGCTGGATGGAGTTAATCAAGGACTATGACTGTACAATTGATTACCATCTAGGCAAGGCCAATGTTGTTGCGGATGCCTTGAGTAGGAAATCAGCAACATCAACCATGAATAGAGCACAACTAAACTCTTTAGTATGCTCTAGAAGAGATATGCTTATCTCTTTAAGGCAAGACAATGTACAGTTGAAGGTGTCATTGCTAGCCGGTTTGTTGGCTGAGATGCATGTTAAACCTACCCTAAGGGAGCAGATTCAAGAGGCACAGCTAGGTGATGATGCAGTTCAACATATAAGATCTGAGTATGGAAATGAGAAGCAAGATGGTTTTCATGACTCAAAAGATCAAGTAGCTTGTTATAATGGAAGAATGATAGTGCCGGATGTGAACAACTTGAGGAAATTAGTCCTGGAAGAAGCCCATTCTTCCATGTATGCTATGCATCCAGGGAGCACCAAGATGTATCGGAATTTGAAGGATCTGTATTGGTGGCCTGGGATGAAAATGGACGTTGCAGAGTTTGTTCTGAGGTGTCCCGTGTGTCAGCAAGTTAAAGTTGAACACCAGAAGCCTGCAGGAACAATGCAACCTTTACCCATATCACAGTGGAAGTGGGACCATGTGACCATGGACTTTGTTGTTGGCCTACCCAGGACAAGCAAAGGACATGATTCCATTTGGGTAATTGTTGATAGGTTGACTAAGACAGCACATTTCTTACTTGTCAAAACAACCTATTCTGCTGAAAGGTTATCAGAGTTGTATGTTCAAGAGATAGTGCATTTGCACGGAGTTCCTGTCACAATAGTTTCTGACAGAGGTCCTCAGTTTACAAGTCATTTTTGGGAACAGTTGCACAGAGTCTTAGGCACCAAGCTAAGGTTTAGTACGGCCTTTCATCCACATACTGATGGACAGTCGGAAAGGACCATACAAACCTTAGAAGACCTGTTGCGAGCATGTGTTCTCCAGTTCACCGGAAGTTGGGATCTACACCTAAGTTTGATAGAGTTTGCCTATAACAATAGCTATCAGCATAGTATTGATATGGCACCTTATGAAGCCTTATATGGTAGACGTTGTAGATCACCCTTATGTTGGTTTGAAACTGGTGAGCACCAGTTGTTAGGTCCTGACCTGGTGCAGCAAACCACGGAAAAGATTAAAGTTATACAACATAAGATTAAGACTGCTCAGGATAGGCAGAAATCTTATGCTGACAAACGTTGTAGACCCTTAGAGTTCAAGGTTGGAGACAGAGTGTATCTTAAGGTCTCACCTTGGAAAGGGGTCCTTCATTTTGGAAGGAAAGGGAAGTTAGCTCCTAGATATATGGGGCCTTATCCAATCATTGAACGGATTGGAAAGGTAGCATATAAACTAGAGCTTCCCCTAGAATTACAGAGGTTACATCCTGTGTTTCACATTTCTATGTTGAAGAAATGTCACCCAGACACCGAGTTAGTTCTACAACCTATGGAGGTAGAATTGAATGATGACATATCCTATGAGGAGGGACCAGTGTCAATCCTTGATAAACGAATTAAAAAGTTAAAGAAGAAAGATATAAGTCTTGTGAAAGTCCTCTGGAACCATCGTGGTATTGAAGAAGCCACTTGGGAGTTAGAGGATGAGATGAGAAGGAAGTATCCTGCCCTTTTCTCGTAGTATGTTTTATCGATTTTGGGGACGAAATCCTTGTAAGGGGTGGATAATTTGTAACATCCCTGACCTGGGTTATGAGTCAACCCTAGGTGTTTTGCCTAAATATGTAATTAAATCTTTGTGATTAACTCCGAGCATGTAATTAAGTTTCTCAGAAAAATATATTTCAGTATTTGCTCCTTTTTATTTAAAAGTTGTAGCATTGTTTTGATATACATGGACCTATGTGCAATTTACCCAGATAAAAAGGGTTAGCTTGCAATTTGCACATGTTGAGATGTTCCTCTGATGTTGAGACATCATGAGAATCTTTTTGGTAAAGTTTGAGGGATTTCCCAAGCTTGGGCACCAAGTTGCAGCTGTGGAAGCAATCCCGGGGCTTGAAACCCTAATTTGGGGTAAAATGCAATTTACCCAAATTAAGGGATGCAATTTGTAAAATATGTCATCTAAAGTATATTTTTAGACTCTTGCCATCATTTAGAGAAGAAATGATGAGGAAGTCACCTCAATTGCGTTATCAAGTTATGAAATATGCCTTGTGATTGAATAATCAGGGTATATGTGCAATGTTTCTTTATGTATGTACCTTATTCTTAGCTTGCTCTCCTTTACCTTCTTTTCCTAATACCTTAAGAGAAGATTGTCCTTAGAATAAATAGGAAGGGACGATCAAGTAAAGAAGGAAGGACCTAGTTGGAATTATGGACAACTTATGAACTAATGTTGAAAATCCTACCCCATGTATATAAGCCCTCCTTCCCTTAGTTGCAAGGGAACTTACCCTTCGTTCCCTTACTGTTTCATTTCACCAAAGACGACCAAGGACTGCCTTGGAGCTAAGGAGGACGACCAAGGGGTGCAAGGTAGGTTTAAACCGCTCTTCTTGCCTAATTCCATGGTTAAAACTCGAATTCAAGGTCATCTTCATGGCTAACTCTTGAAACCCTACCTTTCTAGCCGTCTCTTTTAATCCTTCCTTGGAGTTTTCACCTTTGCCAACCTGTGGGAACTCAAGGACGCCATTAGAGCTTGGAGCTTGAAAGCTTGGAGCTCAAGAAGCAAGCTTTAGGCGGGTTTTATAACTCTAAACCCATGCTTTACTATGTGCATCTTTATATGCGTTTTGATGATAGCTCTTAGTGTTTCCCTACTTTTCCCTGCTATTTTGCAAGAAAATCCATGGGATATTCGTACTGTTCTTGAGCTAGGAGATGAAGGAGTGATTTCCAAGAAAAACCCACTGCTTTTCACTTCCTTAAACGGTCCCACCAGTTTGCTCTCTCGGTCTCAAGACCGCGAGGTGAGCAAACGGTCTCGAGACCGCGACAGGGAAAACGGTCTCCAAGACCGTTTGGCCCCGTTGACCGAGCGTGGACCGTATAAGAAATTTGTTCCTAATTATATAGGCTAATTACCCTCAAAATTTGGGAGGCTAACTCCAAGGGAATTTATTTGAATTTATAAGAAATTTACCTTTTTAAGTAACAACTTTATTTGAATTTATTCCTGATTTTTCAAACGGTCTGAAATTGCCTTTTTGGGAAAACGGTCTCAAGACTGTGTAAGGTCGTTGACTAAGCGTTGACCGTATGAGATTACTGTTCAAAATAATGTTAATTAACAACTCACCAAGTTTGATTGTCTAATTCCAAACGGGCTAAGAGTTGAAGGGTGAATACTAGGGCTAACCCTAGATGAAATCAGTACTGAAATTATGGTGACCTAATTAGGTTTTTTTAGGGTTGATTGACCTAAACGGTCTCAAGACCGTTTGGGGGTCATCCAAACGGTCTCAAGACCGCGAGGGCAATCAACCAAGACCGTTTGGAGGTCTGGGGTCAAGAATAGTTGACCAATTGAAGGTACAATTACACCAAATTACATTGCAATAAAATATTGACATGATCATCAACTCAATGGGTCAGACCTTGATGAATTTGCACTAGAATCCAAAATTGGATGGGCAAACGGTCTTAAGACCGTTTGGAACTCATCCAAACGGTCTCAAGACCGAGAGGACAATCACCCAAGACCGTTTGAAGGTCTAGGGTTAAGTATTTTGACCAATTGAGGACCCAATTGCAAATAAGTTATCAATTGATTAAAATATTGATTTAGTGACCCAATCATGGTTCAATCTCTATCAAATCACCATAGATTTTAATGAAATCTTGGGAAAACGGTCTCAAGACCATTTGGGGTCCACCCACATGACCTCAAGACCGTTTGGGCCAAGTTTGAGCCCAATTGGAGCTCAATTGAAGGGTTCAACCTTGTGTTGATGCACATTGTTGAGTATTGATGGGTGAACATTGATAGACCCTAATTGAATCGATTTCAATCCTAATTGGTCAACAACTGAGGGTCAATTGAATGAACAATTGGTTAATCATAACCTTAATTGACCCAATCCATAGGTGGTAAACATAGCTTTGACCTTTTGAGGGCTTCAACATCGTTTGACACCATCGAGTGCTTTATTGATTTTGTTGATGGACCAAACGGTTGAGACCTTGAGAGCCTCGCGGTCTCAAGACCGTGAGAGGGCTCGCGGTCTCAAGACCGTGAGGGGGCTCACGGTCTCAAGACCGAGAGGAGGCTCATGGTCTCAAGACCGCGAAGGGCCTCGCGGTCCTGAGGTCAAGGTGGGCAAACGGTCAACGTCTCTTTGCGGTCTCAACATCAACTTGAACCAATGAGAGGGCTTCGCGGTCTTGAACCACTTGAAGAGGCTCGCGGTCTTGAAGCCTAAGGGGGCTCGCGGTCTTGAAGTTAAAAGGAGGCTCACGGTCTTGGAAAGTCAAAGTGGGCAAACGGTCAACACTTTCAACCGATCTCAACTCAATTGATGATTAATGATTGAAATCAATCAATGTAATTCCAAGTTGACTTCTTTTAATCAATTCATAATATAAATGGTCCAATGTTGCCCAAATCAAACCCTAATGATAATCTAGGATAGTAAGGGGTTATTTGACTAAGGTTTTGACCATAATGATGATCAATGGGGTGAATTACCAAAATACCCCTGAAGGGTCAATTGAGTTATACCTTGCTCAATTCAAACTCTAATTACATGAGAATGATGTTTTTAGTCATAATGACTCTATCCAACTTGACCTAGTCTAATGTTATCATCAACCATTAGTATGATGAAAGAGAGAGTACTTTAGAGAGAGAAAGTACTCTAGAGAGAGAGAGTACCCTAGAGAGAGAAAGTAACTCTAATCACATAATGGTGATGTTTTTGGCTATGTTAGCCTATGATGACTCAATCCAACCTGTTTTAGAGTGATGTTGACATCACCTAACCGTATGATGAGAGAGAAAGTACTTCTAGAGAGATAAAGTACTTCTAGAGAGAGAAATTACCCTTTTTAAGTGGAAACTCAATTGAAGCATCCCCAATACACAGAAATGAGCATAATTAGGGTATGATCCACTTGTGTGAGATCATAGAAACCCTAATTATGATAAATGATGAACTTTTAACTAAACTAAGATCATCAATGAAGATGTTACTCATACATGATGATGTTATGAGTTCAATTCACCTTGATGTGAATAGTAAACCCTAATTCAAGGGTGATGACATGTAATGAGAATAGTAAACCCTAATTCAAGGGAAATGGCATGCTTTTGAGTATTAAACTCTATTTGATGTGAATTAGAGATTTAACTCTTATGACAAGAGTAGGAAGTACATTCCTTATTGTTGTATTACCTCTATCAGATGTATTAACCATGCAGGTTCTGATATGAAGGTAATCATATCCAGGTATGGATGTTGATGTTATATTCATTAAAGGCATGTTGTTAGCCTTATGAATAAATAAAGTAATCTGATGCCTTGCCAGTGGCATCCTATGCTGATAATGGGCTATGAGAGCCATGAATACCATCAAGGTCATGCCTTAGAGATGACTTGTGATGAGGATAATGAGAAATGATGATTGATATGAGTTAGGCCTGTTACATTTAGTATTCTTCTTTTATAGCTACTATGCTACTGTTATTGTTTGAAGAACAATGTATGTTGTTAAAGAATACTGAATGTACCTAACTAATCAAGTATAATGTAGAGCCCTGATCATAGATCCATCATTGTCAGAGATTAAGTGATGGTGAAACTGGTTTTCCTCAGGGAACTCCTGGAGCACATACTTTTGAGTATGTGGGGTACATGGATGTGTAGAACCTTACATCCTAGTGTAGGAAAGTGATGTAGATGTGGAATCCATCCATCCTTCACTATATTTTCATACCGTATCAGTGGTAGGTAAACATGAAACCTCCTGATGATGAAGAAAGCACAGATATCCGTATCAGTGGTAGGTAAATATGAAACCTCCTGATGACGAAGAGAGTACAGAACGCCACTGTGACTCTAAAATAGCGAAGGACCCGTTTACCCTGGTGAGCTATAGTAGTAGAGACACGAGATGTCCTACAAGTGATCCTCTTACTGACTGAGGAAGGTGAAGGTCATGAGAATCCAGCTCTCTTAATGACCTATGTATGATACTGATGTGACTTCTCAGCTATCAGTTGGAGTATGGGAAGGTAAGCCTCATCTCCACAGGGCATAATGTTGTTTGTAAAACATAATCAACCATGTAGTATAACTTGTTAGAGATGACTCCAAGTTAGTTGATTGATGTTACATTGCAATAATGTTTATATTCTCCATATCTCCTAAATTATAGAGATCTTGTTATACCTGCAACTGTTATAGAATACTTTGAAGGCTTTACTGCTTAAAATATTCTTTGATGTTATAATAAAGCTTCTGGCGAAGAGTTATAACTCTCGCTGGGACAATTATGTATAAGTGTCTCACCCCGTAGGCTTCAACTTTTTAGGTGGACGTTGGAGACGAAGGAACCAGCCTACAGGTGATCAGTCTCAGCAGCAGCATCAGGGGCAGCAGTAATCTCAGGTGGAGATTGTCCTGCCACATGGTGTAGTTAGAGTCAGTCCTATGTGTCCTATGTACTCTCAGGTCTTGGAGTCTTTTGTATAGTGATCTTGAGATTTTGTATCTTGATGTGTATAATTACTCAAGAAGTAATTATCCTGAGATGTAAACAGTTTATCTCCCTTTATGAAAGAAGCTTTTATGGATTCAAGCTCTTGTCACGAAAAGTTTTAATTTCCCATGATTTTTGTCTTCCGCTGATTACCGATTCGCTTCCGCTAAGTTTTAATCGTGTTTATATCATGGTTTGGAGATCAGAGACCACAATAGACACCTACAACCATTGGATTCAAACAATAGTATGAAGAGGGGCGCTAATGGTGGTCCATGACTTTGATGGATCATGGATGGAGGAGGTGGAAAGTTGCACGGATTGAATGATGGTTGGAGTTGTGGTAGCCTGGCTATGACCTGGGTAGAATGATGGTAGTGAATCAGTAGATTGGGTGAAAGGGAGAAGAAGATGGAAGGGGAAGATCTAGCTGCTACAATAGTTGCAAGGACAAACATGGTCGACTTGTAGGTCTGAGTACACGCAAGTGCTCATGTGTTTCATGTAGGGTGAGATTTGATTCTCTGTGTGGTCATCTGCATCTGTCTAACCATGGTTGGGGGCAGCTAGTGACTGCCTCCACAATAGGCAGCGGAGGAATCTTTCTATTGCCACATCAAATGAGCACAAGGGGAGATGAAGGAGCAAGGTTACTAGGGGTTTTACAGAGCTATGAAGATGAAGGAGAAGGGTAGATATGGACATGGGATAAAGGATAGGAGGGAAGAAAGAGATGGGGAAAATCATGTCTACATTTTGGTTAGGAAACTGTGTCGTCACCCACTAGATTGCCAAGCAGCAACCCCCACACGTGAAGGAGGGGGAAAATTGTGGCCAGATAGTTGCCACTGAAGCTAGAGGCGTCCTCTTTAGGACACATCATCTAAGTGGTTATCCCATGGTAGATGGCAAAGGTAGGGCATATCTGGTGTGGAAGGAAGAAACATAGGCATTCAGGAACCAGGGTTAAGGGCTATAAGGAAGTGGAGAAGAAGGCTGAGTAAAACAATTGAATGAAGAGGTAAATGGAAGAAGAAGTAATCTACGGAGAGAGGATGATGACCAGATGTTAGTCTCAGTAGTCAGATACCGTGATGCATTTGTAGGGGAGGGAGGAGAATCGATGTCTGTGAGATAGGGTCAAAGAGGACAGGAAGTCAATGGATCAGGGGAAAGTAATCACAACATAGAGACCACAATAGTATCACTGAGAAAATCCACCAAACATTAGGGAAACATAGAGAATTACCTTGGTTAATTTCATTAGACCTAGGTTATTAAATATATTTCTTTACAAATTCAATTGGTTGGGTAAACATTACTCAAATAATGTCAAGTTTTCTAAGTAGGCTAATTGAGATGCAAAGAGTCCGAATTTGGTATCTATTTTCTATTTTGGTTACATTTCATATAAGAATTTATTGATTTTGTATTAAGCCAACATTTAATGTATATACTCATCTAGATTACTCAATTGTGTGACCATTACACATAGTAACTCGACTTTCTTTATCTTGTACTCAATGTATTCTAAAGTCTCAATTTAGACCCAAGTCCATTATTTGGTATATTTCCACCTTAAATCTTATTGTTGAAAATATCATGGTTATTTTATCTTTCAAATTTTATGAATAAATAGTATTTATGAACATGTGATATTATTTGATTGCAACTATTACTAGTGTATATTGAACTAGATAAATAAATATTATTTATTTAACATAATTGTATAGGGACCAAGAAGAAGGGATAGTTAGTCTTTCATACCTAGATTTGAGTATGTTATAATGATGATCGCTCTCTTTCAGGACATGATGCACAAGGGATTGGAGGTGTACATGGACAATATGATTGCCAAATCTAAAAGTAGGAAAGAACACATTATCAATCTTGAAATGCTATATCAATGACTATGAAGATCCTCCCTATGCTTGAATCTAGCTAAATGCACCTTTGGGGTTACATTTGGTAACTTATTGGGGTACCTGTCAGTCATAGAGGATTTGAATTTGATTTTGGCAAAGCTGAAGCTATCTAGGAGATGCCTTCCCTAGAATAGTGAAGGAGATATGAGGCATGCTCATTCATATCCAATACATCAGTTGCTTCATCACTAAGATCACACTTATCTTTTATCCCATTTCAAGAAATTGAATAAGAACTTGACAATGAGTGGAATGAGAAATGCAATAAGGTGCTCCCGAAGCTTAAAGATTACCTCACCAATCCCTCAATGTTGACTCCATCCATGCCAGGATGCCCTATCATCCTTTGCATATTAGTCTACAAAACATCAGAGCGAGGAGTTTTGAGTGAAGCAATAACTTGTGGTGAGCATCTTGTCAACTACCTTTATAACTAATTCTAATGATACCCAAGCCCGTGACACTACAATTGAGAAATATTGTTTGGTCTTAATCTATACAATGAGGAATTTGCACCATGATATGATGACATACCTTCAAAAAACATTATCCCCTTCGCTATTTGTATGATCTCCCTATTACAATAGGGTGATGTGCTAATTGGCAAGTAATGTTGTTAGAGTTTGACATCAACTAACTACCGATGGCAGAAATCAAATCACAAGATATGGCCAATCAAGTAGAAGACTCCCCTCTCCCAATAAGAACAACAAATGTAAATAGACCCCTGATAAAGACATATGGATGGTCAATCAACCAAACGTCGTTATGCTTGCAATTCTATAAGTGTGGATGATATTTTTTGATAGATATATCAATCATATAGGAGCTGGTATAGGAGTAGTCCTTCAGAACCCCTAGGGATAACAACTACAAGTATCAAGATTCCTAGAGTTCAACAATAATAATAATCTATCCAAATATGAAGATTTCATCTTATGAGTTCATCTCACCAAGCCAAAAGGGGCACGTCGCTTATAGGTCTACAATGATTCCCTTCTTGTGATTTCTCAAGTCTAGAACAATTAGAGGACACACCATCAGAACTTGGTGCCATGTCAAGAACACATGTGTACTCTGGCATGAGATTTTGAGAACATCTTCTTTCACTTCATTAGAAGAGAGAATAATGCATTTGTTGACTCTTTGGAAAGCATCACTTCCTAGATAGACACCAAGGAGACCAAACCTTCTCTTTTGAGGCACAAATACTACCTCAATCAACCTATTATATTGTCATAGAAAACACACCTAATGATGAAGAAAAGGCTTGGTTCCATGACATAAAAGTGTATCTACCAAATAAAGTCATCCCACAAAGCCTCTCCCAAAGAGATAGTAGGAGATCAAACAAAAAACCACACAATATTTCCTAAGGGTTGAACAACTATCACAGATCCTACACCAAACTCATCTCTAATGAGTCGAGATGACGGAAGTAGAAATTCTCATGAAGGGGGTCCTACATGGTCATATGTTACACACATGACTGGTGTCATGCTAGCCAAGAAAATATAGCTCTTCGTATATTAATAGATTACCATGGAGATAGATTATTGCCAATACATTTGCAAATGTTGAGATTTCGAGATCCATGGTGACTACATATTCACCTGCCAAAGATTATACAACATGACTGTGCCTTCTCCATCCTCAGCCTCCAGAGTTGACATGATAGGATAAATCAATGCTTAGGCATCAAATAGGAATTGCTTCATTGTGGCCGCAATTGTCTACTTAATCAAATGGGTAGAAGAAGTGTCCATCAACTAAGTGTTAGTCTAATAAGTTATCAAGTTTCTCAAGAATAACATCATAAGATATTATGTAGTACCATGTGAGATTGTCTTTGAAAATGGCACAAATTTTATCGCCAAGACCTCCATAGAGTATCTGAGCTCTTTGGGGATAAAACACCCATGAATGTCACCTTACAGGCCCAAGAATTATGTAGCCTTAAAAGCTTCTAATTAGAACCTGATCAAGATTTTGAAGAAGACAAACAACTCTCATGCAAACTAGCACGAACACTCCCATTATCTCTATAGGCCTATCACACTTTTATCATATCTTCCACGGGAGCTATGCCATATTCTCTAGTGCATAGAATTAAGGTAGTTTTGCGAATTGAGTTTCATATCCCTTCACTTCACATACTATGAGGAGTAGATATTCTAGAGGTAGAATGGATTCAAGATTGAATCTATTGCCTCAGCACCCTTGAAGGGTGGCGGACGAGAGTCATGCATCATGCATGGTGTTAACAAGCCCAAATGTCACAATCATCTAATAAGAGGGTTTAACCCCAAAATTTCTAGAAAGGTGACTTTGTGATGTGTGTCATCCCAAACTATGATTCCAAGGTCAAGTTAACCTTAAATTGGAAATACCATAAATCATCCATGACATCTACAAATGGGGTTGTTTGTTCCTTAAGGACATGGATGGAGACATGCATTTTCATCACACCAAGGCCAATCAATACCTTTTGTCTCCCTTACAAGGTTCCGTGCTAGAGGCTTGCTTGTTGTTTCCCCTTAAGAAGCACCTAAAATTCTAAGTACGTGACAATTTTTCCACTTCACCCTAAAGAGGAAAGGTCAGAATAGATGGACTAGGATGAAAGGAGAACAACCTTAATACTAAGGCCCCAATGGCTCTCCAATCTAAAATAACTCCATAATATAGGACTACTTTATAAAATAAAACAAAAATGTCCATTATTGTTGCAAAGGCATGATGAAGCCCCATGATCAATATAGTTAAAGAATGATAGAAGCTATGAGTCCCCCGAGCAATTAGGAACCGATATTCACAATAAGCATATCGACACTTATACCCAAGTGGATACCATAATGTTCACCTATGTCAGGGTAAACCTAAAAGGAAAGGACCATAGGAAGAAGATAGAAGTTGAAACTCCTTGTAGATATCCAGTCTCATATCTTTAAATGAGGTGAAACCAAACTCCGCATAGATTGACCCAAGAAAAATGAGGTGGGAAACCTTTGATAGAAGAACCCCATTCATTCTGCCTAGAACTCTAGGCTCTCATGCTATAGCCCTGATGATAAAAGTCCAATCAAAAGCTTCAATGCAAACACCCACAACTTGTGGGCACATCAAAAGAAATAACCCAAAAGCCCCTTAATTAGGTAGAAACATGCTTGTGGTAGATTGATACACTAAAGCATGTTCAAAGTGAAGCCTATTGGGGTGTTTCTAACACTTAGTTCCTTAGTCCAATTGCATAGGGAGATTTTGTTGATACACCTACTACATGACATGACTTTAGCACTCAACATGACACTCTGGTCTACTAAAGCTAGTATTCCATCTCCTCCCCTAGAACGAAGGTCCCACTCATGACTGAATTGGCCATGAATGTTTGGAAGGAAGGGACACCTATTAGCAGGTGATAAAGATAGGCACTAACTTAAAAAGTGCTTGAGTTTTTAACCTTCTGACTTCAATAAAGTAAGTGGACGAAAAGGTGGTCATCCCGACATATGTTAGGAAATCTATAGTTATCCTTGGTTCCCCAAATGCATAGTTAGGAGGTCTATATTGACCCTAATTGACTAACTTGTCAGAAAGGAGATCATAGAGATATTTTCATGAGCGACCTAAGTCCAAAAGACACATTTTCAAGCATCTTGGAGTGAGTACCCATAAACAATGGCACATATAATGAACAAAAACCTTTATTTTATAATTAAATTTATTACAAAGCATTGGTTCCTCATGACAATAAACAAAAAAATAACATACATATATATACTATTATGCTTCTCCAAAGAATCACATGTTACTATAATTGGAGGCCTCAATGCAAGCCACTCCAGATATTCAGGAGAGTAATCTCAACCTGCAGGTAAAGAATCATGAGTCAACTTCTACCTAATCAACCACATATGTACCACCTTCCTAGGAAACTTTAGGGAGACTATCACCAACCCCTTGAAAAAAAAAGAGGAAATGATTCAATTTGATGCACGCACTAGAGATGAATGAATTGCCTCAACATTGACACGGGGTAACATGCAACATAACTCTTGTAACATACCAAAACCTAAAACCTTAACTCTGGAAATACTAATACCTTAGATGTGATTATTGTATTCAAAGACCATGTTTTTTTGCCAAACAAGGATACACATAAACCCATCTTCCCTCGTTTGTACCCAAAGGAACATTAATTGCACATATAAGGAGTGTAAGACCCCTAACCTTGCCTTTCTAGTTGATCATGCTTTTATAGAAAAATTAGATTCTTTAAACCTTAATGTAACCTTGTGATGTTCTCTAATATCATGTGAAAAGCCTATGTTTCATGTTTAGTCTAGTTTGTACAATGTTTGAGCTAGTTATGCATATATGTGTTAGTTTTGGACTTAATTGCAATTTACCCATATTTGAGGTTTGTCTTGCAATTTGTCGCATGCTTTTTGTGCCTCAAATGTTTGCACATCATTCTTGATAAGGTTTTTATTTGGGGTTCCTTGTCACACCTTGGTTTAGGTGGTGACATCACATGTTGAGATTGGGGTTTGCATGGATGCCCTAAGTTCGTGTTTGACCTTGAGTGATGAGTCATCCAATGTTAGAGATTGCTAATTTCTATGTGGTTCTTGGTTTTGGTGGTCAATAATGCTTTCCTTGATCTACCCTGGGTTGGCGCTTGATGAGATTTAGTATCTCTCTTCGGTTGCCGACTTTTGCATGTGTTGCGGGCTGATGAGTTTCTGTGCGGTCGTTATGTTATTCTGGATAAGTGTGGTAGATAGTTTTTCGTGGTAGTGTTCCCTAGTTGCATGCATGAGTTTGGTGCCTACATGGACGAGATCTCTTAGACACATGGAATGTTTAGCATGACACCTAACCTCCTTTCCCTCTCTCCAAACCTAAGTTATATAAACCACTATCTCTACATGCAAATAAGCTCTTTACACATCTAGTTCCCTCTCTCTTCTTCCTTGGTCATTGTTGGAGCTCGTTCCATTGGTGCTTGGTGAATAAGGAGGTGCCCAAGTAGGATAATAAGCATGATCTACCTTTCATGTTGATCTAGGTATCATTTGGTTCTATCTGGCTCCTCTTCTTGGTCTTGGTAAGTGATATCTCTCTCTTCACCTACGTTCTCCTTGATCTACCCTTTCTTCTTTCTCTTCTTAGCCAAACCCATGGTGTTCCATGGTAGTTCTTGAGTTAGATCTTGAAGAACATCTCATCTTTACCTATATACCTAAGATTTTCTCTCTTTCTTTCTTCCTTGACCTAGGGTTTTCTTCTTTCCTTGGAGGTGAAACTAGTTTTGCCGTGAGGAGTGCTCTAGCTAGGGTTTCTTTCCCTTTTCCTTGAAGCTACCTTGCTGTTTGGATTTCTCTACATCAACTCTAACATGACTTATAATTTTCTCCACTTCTATTGTTTACCTCTACCTTTCTTGCTCATAATCTTTCTCTAATGTTGTTATAAGTAGAAAGATAGTATCCTTCAACTAGGGTTGTGTTCACTGGTGATTCTTGAGTAGATGAATCTTCTTTGATGCACCTTAACTCTTGTGCTAGAGTTTTCCTTGGTGATGGAAGTTTTGGTGCTTGAATTCATGTGCAAATTGTTGGTTTTTCTCTTATACCTCAGCAATCGATGAGGTCACTTAACCATATAGGCCTCTGAAGTGGGTAATCCTCAATGGTTTCCCTCTACAGTCGATGAAGGAGGTGAACCTAGTTTTAGTGGTCTCCAACCTTGCAGATCTTCAGTGGTCGATGAAAATCTCTAGTCTATATGGTCGTCATGTTTTGTTAACTTTATGAAGATTATGGTTGACTTTATACTTGCATCATTGTTGGCATTTTGAGTTAGTAACCCTAATTTGTTTGTGCTTGGTTGCACATGATCTGGTAGTCGTACCTTTTCCCTCAAATGAATACAAACCTAAGGTTTAGTGAAGTGTTGTTTGACAATGTTAATCCAACTACTCTCAATGAACCTAACCCTAATCCAAGTAAGTCATGATAATGCCTAGATTCCTTGAGTGATTAGTTTTATGATGGAGTATTTTATCTCTCAATGTTGTTGTAACCCTAATCTATTATTTTACAAACCTTATATTTTTTAAATGCAATATTGTACCAATTTGTGTATCACATGTTGTGGTGATGGAATGATGAACCTTGATGAGTCATGGAAATATAATGATTTTCTTGCAAGGAATGATGTGATGGTCTTTTGACCTTAGAAATAGTTATGTTCTCTAATTGAGGTGCTATCCTATATGACTTAAAAAGGCATTGATAATGTGATGGTAAGATGATGTGGACTTATGTATGGCAATGAACAATACAATGTGGTGATGTGATTAGCTTTATACATCATACATTTTATATCTTCTGAGGGTGTAATATACCCTATTTATGTAGGATTCCTTTTAGGGTTTGTATGTAACTTGATTGATGCAGTTAAAACATACCCAATTGGCATTAACTAATCAAGTGAAACCTAATAATGTAGTTCCATGTGCCATAGATCCATTCTAGTGTCAGGACTTGCTAGATGGCGAAATGAGTTCTCCTTTAATGGAATCTCAATGTCATATATTGTTGAGTATATGCATGTGTACAAGGATGGTTGTGGTCATAACTTGGTAGGGAAACAGTCAAGGTCGTATCTCAGATGATTGTGATTCAGTATATATGATGTGATTGAGGACATCTACAGTTGTACCTTTGATTTTTGGGTTTTCATACCATAGTTTCACTTGTACTGTGACCTTCTAAGGATGTAATAGGTTGTTCACTAGTGTGGTGACCTATATACCAAGGTTGTACTAGGTTATTTGATTTTGAGGGTGGATGAGATCTTACAATTCTGGCTCTCCTAAAGGTCTTGTATGGCATTGATTTTGACTTACACTACTACATTTTTGCCAATAATGTCACTGTCTGTAGGGTCAGTTTTTCCAAATAACCGACCTTATATGTCTAACAAAAATGTGGGCACCACTTAAGACCTCTTGGTTTGGTTTTATAAAAATAACCGACCTTGTAGTGTACCTCTATAGGGTCGATTTTCCAAATAACCGACCTTATATGTCTATAAAAAAATGCGGGCACCACTTAAGACCACTTGGGTCAGTTTTCTTAAAATAATTGACCTTGTAGTGTATCACTATAGGGTCGGTTTTCATAAAATATGCGACCTTATAGACAATAGGATTAGAAAACCCATTACAGTTTCTCGCAAAAAAAATTTGCTTGATTTTGGCTTCGCGCCTCGATCTATAGCGTCGGTTTTTCCAAATAATTGACCTTATATGTCTTCAAAAAATGCGGGACCATTTAAGACCTCTTGGGTCAGTTTTCTTAAAAAACTGACTTTACAAGACCTCTGAGAGTACTTTCTCGATCTATAGGGTTGGATTTTTCCTTATAACCGACCTTGTAGGGATTCTCGGTCAAATTTTTTTTCGACCGAGTTGAATTTTGAATCCATTTTCTTTTTGTACATGTATAAGAACCTCTAGGGTCAGTTTTTTCCTTTTAACTGAGCATATAGGTCCCCTCGATCGACAAAATTGTCGACTGGATTTAATTTTAGATCCAGTTTGCCTTCACAAGTGTATAAGCACCTCTAGGGTCGGGTTTTACCTTTTAATCGACCTTGTAGGTCCCCTCCGTCGACAAAATTCTCAACCAAATATAATTTTGGATCTACTTTGCCTTCGCGCGTGTATAAGCACCTCTAGGGTCAGTTTTATTCTTTTAACCGACCCTAGAGATCCCCTTGATTGACGAATTTCTTGACCAAGGTTCTCTCGGTCAGCAACATTCTCGACCGAGTTTGAGTTTGGGTGTTTAGGGTTTTGGATCCAGATTTCCTTCGTGCGTGTATAAGTACCTCTAGGGTCATTTTTTTTCCTTTTTAACCGACCCTAGAGGTCCCCTCGGTCGACGAATTTCTCGACCGAGGTTCTCTCAGTCGACGATATTCTCGACCGAGTTTGAGTTTGGGTGCTTAAGGTTTTGGATCCAATTTTCCTCCGTGCATGTATAAGTACCTCTAGGGTTGATTTTTTTCCTTTTAACCGACCTTGTAGGTCCCTCGGTCGACAAAATTGTCGACCGAATTGAATTTTGGATCCAGTTTGCCTTCGTGCATGTATAAGAACCTCTAGGGTCAGATTTTTCCATTTAACCGACCCTAGAGGTCCCCTCGGTCGACGAATTTCTCGACCGAGGTTCTCTCGGTTGATGGAATTGTCGACTGAGTTTGAGTTTGGGTGTTTAGGGTTTTGGATCCAGATTTCCTTCGTGCGTGTATAAGTACTTCTAGGGTCGGTTTTTTACTTTTAACTGACCTTGTAGGTCCCTCGATCGACAAAATTGTCGATCAAATTGAATTTTGGATCCAGTTTGCCTGCGCGCATGTATAAGCACCTCTAGGGTCAGATTTTTTCATTTAACCGACCCTAGAGGTCCCCTCGGTCGATGAAGTTCTCGACTGAGGTTCTCTCGATCGAGGAAATTCTCGACTGAGTTTGGGTTTGGGTGTTTTTAATTTACCCGACACGAGCATCACTTATCTCTTGGGTCACTTTTTTGTTTTAACCGACCCTACAGGTCGGGCCAGGGCTTGAAGTGGCCGATACGTACTTCTTTCTCTCCCGTGAGACCTACTTCTTTCTTTCCTACGCCGAGACCTACTTCTTTCTCTCCCACGAGACCTACTTCTTCTTTCTCTCTCACGCCTCCGAGACCTCCTTCTTTCTCTCCCACAACACCAAAGCTTTCTCTCCCGTTGCCATTATCATCGTCCGAGAGAAGAGGAGCTCGGAGTGGAGCTTGAAGTGGCTGCACACCGAAGTGGAGTTCGAAGTTGTCATCGCCACAGTCGCAGAGGTAAGACTTTCCGTTTATATAGGTCTATCTATGTTACAACCCCAATTTTTGGGTTCATTTGTCGAGAAATGTAATTTCTCATATTAATGATTTTTTAACAAATAATGATATAATTTGTTTTGAATAAATGGATTTTATTTACAATAGCCTTGATGATTGTGTTGTGGGCTTTATTGGCTATTGGGCCCAATAACAAGGAAATGAAGAAAGGAAATTCAATTATTAAATCGGTAAATGAATAATTGAGTTTTTGAGAAAAGAATGAGATGGAAACCTCTAGATGGAAAATCCAAAGAGGGATTTCGTGCCTCTTGGGTTCCTTGGGTTCCAAGGAGTCCAAAGTTGCAAAGAAAAGTCAATAAGAAAAGAAAAGATTAATTAAGTATTTCTTTGTTAAGAAAGAAATTGAAAACAATGGTAAAATGTGGAAAACAAGTGAATAGAGGAATAATTGAGTTATTCTTGGTGGAATTTCGTATCCCAAGTATTCCTAGTATTAAAAGGAATACCAATGAGGAAAATAAAATAGAAATAAAGAGAAATCCTCAAAAAGAGATATTTTAATAAGAATAAAACAAGATAATGAAGAATAATGCATTTAGATGCATCTAGAAGGATAATGAGTATCCAATAAAAAGGATTTCAAAATAATAGAGTTTCTTGGGATCCAAGGAGTCCCAATAAAGAGGAAAGAAAGACAAAATACAAAAATTGCAAAATAAGAGGATAATGTGATGCATTATTAAGGAATTATGTGGTATTGCTAAAAAGGAAGTATTTTCTATTAAATGAAAATAGAATTTCATGCCATTAGAATCAAGGGCAAGTACTAAGAAGATAAAAGAAGAGATTTTCAAAATTCTAATATTTCAAGGATAAAGAATATCAAGAGGATATTTAAGAGAGAGAAAGAGACTTGTTTCTCATTCTTGGAATAGGATTCCTAATAGGAGAGGACTTGTTTCCTCTTAGATGGGCATCTTAGGACAAGGATATCCTCCCCTACAAAAGGGGTAAGACCTTGGGCCGAGCCCAGAGGATCCCGCACATCTTTCCCTTCTCTTCTTCCTCATTTTCATCCTTAAACCTTAACCATAGAAAGAAACACAAGTATGAAGCTGGAAGGGGCCAAAGAAGGGATGTGATGGAAGCCTACTGGCCCACGGTGCTGGAGAGAAGATTGGCCATCATCGTCGTGCTCTTACCCCTTCACAGAAGCAGCAACACGGCTGCAAGAAGAGTCGCACATTGCAGGCTTTGCATGAGCAAGATCGGCTGTGTTAGCTGTGTTTCAGCGGCGCCCCAAGGGCGACGGAGGGCGGCGGAGCTGGGGCAGGGGTAGGCGGTGGCCATCAGGCCCTGGAGGAGAGAGTAGGAACGCCCGCAATCTGCTGCATTGCGGCTCTGTTAGGGTAACTCAAGGTTGAAGAAGCTCAGATGTTCGTTTGACGCTTCTGCCCTCCGCGTACTAAAGAAACCAATCACTTAATGGAGGGTATCTTCGTAAATTGGTTATGTTTCCAAATCACTGCTTTGCATGGAGATAGAGGTGACGTGGCGTCCTTTGATTGGTCCAAAAAGGTAAACTTTGCAAAATTCATATCTAATAAACCGTAGCTCGAATAAATATGAATAATACATGTATTTTGATCAGGAGAATGAGAGGAATACAATAAAAATGATATTAAAGATTGATTCCATTCCTAATTGAAAAAGTACAATAAGTTTATGAAAAATGCATTAAAGTTAGGTTAAAAACCCTATTTGTGATTAAAGGTTGAATCTAGTATGCTTAATGGGTTAATTTAAGTATTAATAACCTATTGAATGATAATGTTATATTCGAACTTGATCTAGATGTGAAATTGCATGATTTAGGGTTTTTACCCCATATGAGAATGATTAAGTATTTAGAAACCCTAATTTAGGGTAAAAGAGGATAAGATCATATTTAATTTGAAAATTGTGAAAATATGTTGTTAAATGATGGCTCTAAGTTATTTTCATATAAAAGTTCTTAATTGTGGGTAAATACCCTTAATATAGCAAACTAGGGTTTTCTAATGAATAAAAGGTGGATTTAATGATATATAGAGTTCATTTGTATGAATTGATGATAAATGAGCATAATGATATTGCCATTGATTAAAAGGATAAAAATGGTAGTTTTAACATAAAAGAGGCATAATGGGCTTAATTAATGTTTAAATGTGCCTTAATCTGAAATTAGGGTTTGAAAGTAATTGACTAGAAATAGGGATTAAAATAGTAAATAAAGTGAAACCCTAAAATGGATATGGAAACCTTAGGAAGCGATTTCAAGTTGAATAGAAAGAATCTTGATAAAGTGTGTAGTAAATAGAGTACATGTGTTTTTCATGATTCTTGATTGTGTGGTTGAACTACTTGCTTGGATTGCTTTCTTGATTGGAATTGATATTAGCTTGAGAAATCTACTGAACAGGTATGTGGTTATGCTTATGAATATCCCGAGCTAGTTTTCTGAGAATTTTCGAGGTTTTATCGGTTGCTTGAAATTAAATGTTGGATGCTTTGATTTCATGCAACTATAAAGGGACTATGATTATCACCATGAATATATACATATAATTGGCTTAGATCTGAATCCACCTCTATGTCTTGTAAAGGCTAAAAAGGGGTAACCTAGAGTAAGGTCTAGGTTATCGTGGGTTAGAAACTGGGCTACCAAGTGTAGTTCCATGAGACCCTTTAGCATGACATGAGTTAAGGAGTGGGCTTCGTACGGGTAGTGCCATGTGACTCAACGCTAGAAACTGGTTCACCTATAGGTGGGACCATGAGGGGTTTAATGGGGATCTTCTAAAGGGAAAGTAGCATCCAGGTCCACTATAGGGACAACACAGAGGGTAGGGAATACATGGATCGTGTAGTTATATTTAAAACGTAAAATTGTTTGTTAAGTGGTAATTGGTTGCAATACATTGTTATGAATAATTGCATGATTATTATTTTCTCCCACATACCAGCTTCGGTTGAACGACATTTTGTTTGTCGGCATTTTAGGTACAAGCCAAAAGGACAAACAGTAAATCGTCATATTGTGAAATACATGAAGTAAAATACAAGGAGGATTAGTTAGAGTAGAATTCATACATGGATAGAAATTTATAAATCCAAAATTTCAAAAGGTATGTAAAGTTTATTTTCTTACAGCTTTCCAGTTTAGTATGTTAAAATTTAATAATTGTTCTTGGTTAATTGTCGAACCTTTGATCCAGAAATTATGTGTGCGGCTTCGGCCTCTCGGTCTCCCTTAATTGGGGGTTATCGGAAGGTGGGGTTGTAACAATATATGCCCACTGTTGTACCGCCGCCACGACCAAGGTAGCCTCCAGGTCCACTCTCGGTCGAGAATTCATCGACCGAGAGTCCACCTGTGCGTGGCGTCCAGGTCCACTCTCGGTCGAGAATTCATCGACTAAGAGTGGACCTGGACGCCGCACGCATGTGGACTCTCAGTCGACGAATTTGTCGACAGAGAGTGGACCTACGTGCATTTATCATGACAGTTATATTGTTTTCTATTTTATATGATTGGTAACCCAACCAATAATAAAAACATGTATTTTTTCATATGTAATCATTATATAAATTCTAAAAATTAATATGAGATTAGACATGTGTACTCCCAGATTGACAATTTAGGGTTTATAGATGAGATCATCAATGCATGATGTTTAAGTATCAACTTAGATACTCATTCAAAATTTACTCATTAGGAGTAAGTTTTGGATAGTCCCCGGTCTGGGACTATTTTTGGATATTTAATCTCACTTAGGATGTAACTGTATAATGTATGTTTAGTTTTGAAGAAAATTTTAGTAGTATTTCCTCATTTGTTCTCTGGGTACATATGTGGGTGATTATTTGCCATTTACATCGATGTACTTGGAGAACTTAGGGGAAATGCTGCTGAAATTTTCTTAAAACTAAACATACATTATACAGTTACTAGTGAGATTAAATATTCAAAAATGGATAGGTGGTACACTTTAGTATAAAAGTAATTAACTTCCTTTCAATAAAAACTTACAACTTATAGTATCAATATTAAACGCTTAGTTTTATTATTAATTTTAATGTGATATAGAAAATGGATTGAAGTTGGATGTCTATCAAGAACCGTTGCAGTCCAGAGTTTGCCAAAGGTCTTGATGAATTTATCAGATTTGCTGAGGAACATAGGAAACTACCTACAGATAGGCTATATTGTCCATGTAGAAATTCTAGTAACAATTTGAAAGTTGATACTGTTGAGGAAATTAAGAATCATGTCATATGCAGTCGGATCATACAAGGTTATAATGAATGGTATTGGCATGGAGATAAATTTAATTATGGATCAGAAAATGTCGATACTAATAGTTATGGCATAGAAGATATAGATAATGATGATAATGCCAATGATGAACCGATTCAAGATGACCCAATTCAGGATGATATGGTTGATGAGATGCTGCGTAGTTGTCGGGACAATGTCATTGATCCACCTTCTTTATTTTCAAACATTGTCCATGATGTTGAAAAACCATTATATAAGGGTTGTACTAAGTTCACGAGGTTGAGTGTTGTGATGCAATTATATACTCTTAAAGCTCAAAACTGGTGGAGTGATAAGAGTTTCACTTCACTGTTGTCTTTGTTAAAGGAATTTCTTCCTGAAGGCAACGAGCTTCCAATTTCAACATATCAAGCAAAGAAAATAATGTCCTTAATGGGAATGGAGGCTAAGAAGATTCATGCATGTCTAAATGATTGTGTGTTATTTCAAAAGGACTTTAGTAATTTGATAAATTGTCCAAAATGTGGTGCGCCATGGTATAAGACCACAAATTCAGCTAAGGCTAAAAATGTCTCTCCTGCCAAGGAGATGTGGTATCTACCAATAATACCATGATTTCAATGCTAATTTGCTAATATAGAAGATGTGCAAAATTTGTCTTGGTGTGGGAAGTTAAAGGCCAATGATGTTGGCATCCTATGACATGCATCTGATTCACCACAATGGAAGAAAATTGATTTATTATACCCTCAATTTGGTAAAGAACCAAGAAACTTAAGACTTGGTACATATGGAATGAATCCCTATGGTACATTAAGCAGACAAGATAGCACGTGGCCTGCTATGATTGTTATATACAATCTTCCTCCTTGGTTGTGTATGAAAAATAAGTATGTCATGTTGTCAATATTGATATCAGGGCCCAAGCAACCTGGAAATAATATTGATGTTTACCTTCAACCTCTAATTGATGACCTAATGAAACTATGGCAAGGTGTTATGACATATGATGCTTCACGCAAAGAGATCTTTAGTTTGTGTGCTATGTTGTTTTTCACGATTAATGACTTTCCAGCTTATGGAAATTTGTCTGGATATAGCATAAAAGGATACAAAGAATTTCCTATTTGTGAGGAAAATATTGATTCAATCCGACTGAAACATGGTGGTAAAATCGTATATCTTGGTCATCAGAGATTTCTCCCACCACTGCATCCTTATCAAAGGCAACGCAAAACCTTTAATGGGTCAACTGAGGAACAAAGTGCTCCTAAACCTATACTAGGAAATGTTAAATATGATCGGGTGAAACATATTGTTAATGAATTTGGAACGTATTCAAGTAGTCATACTCTCGCATGTGACAAATCTCTATACAAAGAGGACAATATTCTAGAATATTCCTTATTGGAGATCTTTGGCAATTAGACACTACATTGACGTCATGCATGTTGAAAAAAATGTTTGTGATAGCATCATTGGTACGCTATTGAACATACCGGGAAAGACTAAAGATGACATCAAATATAGAAAAGATTTCGGATTAATGGGTATAAGAAAAGAATTATCAGTGGAGATCAGGGGTAACCGCACATATTTACCACCAGTTGTTACGCTTTGTCAAAGCAGGAGAAAAAGACTTTCTGTGAGTGCTTGTATAATATTAAGGTTCCACAAAGATACTCTTCTAATATTCATAGATTGGTATCAAAGAAGGATCTCAAGTTGATAGGTCTCAAATCTCATGATTGTCACACCTTAATGCAACAAATTTTACATGTGGCTATTCGATCTATATTGTCGAAACATGTAAGGTTTGCAATCACAAGACTTTGTTTCTTCTTCAATGAAATATGCAACAAAGTGATACATCCTGATACTCTTGATAAATTACAGAAAGATGTAATTGTTACCATGTGTCAGCTTGAAATGTACTTTCCTCCTTCATTTTTTGATATCATGGTTCATCTTGTAGTATATATCATAAGGAAGGTGAAGATGTTGGGTCCAAATTTCTTACACTGGATGTATCCATTTGAATGCTACATGAATGTTTTTAAAGGTGATGTTCGGAATCGTTATCGTCCTGAAGGAAGTATTATTGAGGGTTATGTAGCTAGAGAGGTTATGGACTTTTGCAATGATTTTTTGAATTGCAATGAAACTTCTAGCGATCTAAAAAATTCCCATCATACTGAATCTTATTGTGGCAAAGGAACTCTGGGAGGACGAGTGAAAGGAATCAGTCATGAGTTGTGGGAACAAGAACATTTGTATATTTTACACAACATCGATGAAGTTAGTAGCTACGCCACAACACAATGATCTTATCAAGAGAAATCATCTGTGATCCAGTTCAATGTGGCTTGCAAGAGAGCATAATCGAACATTTATTAGGTGGTTTGAAGAGAAAGTCTTTAATCAACTATCTGAATCACTGAATAATGTTGATGAGAATATAAAATGGCTCGCCTTTAAGCCAAAAATGGATTTCATGTCATATGAAGGATATGACATAAACGGATTTTCATACTACACAAAGAGTCAAGATGAAAGTAGTGTAGTTCAAAATAGTGGGGTCACTATTCAATCTTGTTCATTGTATTTTGCTAGTGCCAAAGATAAAAGACCACATGAAGTTGAGATGTCATATTACGACATCATTAAGGACATATGGGAATTGAACTATACAAATTTTAGAGTTCCTATCTTTAGGTGTAATTGGATTGACAACAACAAAGGAGTTTTAGTGGATGAGTTGGGTTTCAAATTGGTTAATTTTGAAAAGATTGGTGAGAAAGATGAGCCATTCATCATGGCAGACCAAGAAAAACACGTATTCTATATTGATGACCCGACAAATAAAAATTGGTTTGTCGTTCTTCATGGAAAAAGACAGTTTATTGTAGATCCTATAAATGAAAAAGAATACTACGAAAAGTATGATGATTCCAGCCCATTCTCAGTTGGTTTTCTAAGTGTAAATGTTGAAGATAACACCGATGAATACTATAAACGTCAAGACCATGCTGAAGGAATTTTACTTGACTAACAACTCAACCAATACTAGAGGCATGTATTCTTTGAATTATTTATTTTATTATCATTCAAGCATGTAATCTTTTAAATATACATCATATATCATTCAACCACTTGCGCTTTTATTATCACTTATGTTTCTTTTATCATGTGTACTTGCAGGTTCTAAAATGGCAAGTGAAGATGAACATTCTAAGCATGAGCACCATGAGGATGGTAGTGGTGATGCTAAGAAAAGTAGAGGTCCCACACTGATGCGTATGTTGTAGGAGCTCAGGGCCAAAGGGGAGAAATTGGCAGTCGAGTTTGATGTCACAGGAGCACCTATTGGGGAACATGCTAGTTCTTTCAAGCATTACGTAGGGGCGACCGCGCATAGTAAGGTGTCGATAGATATAGAAAATTGGCATGATGTTTCTAATGCCTTCAAAGACCTCCTATGGAAAGATATATTTGTGAGTGAAAGTGATATTATTTTAATATGTTTTTGTTTATTGATTCTTATTTAGTTTTTCATCTATGAAAACATATCCTTTTTAAGACAACAATATTACTTCTTTTTCATGTATAGGGTCTTTTTCATATAAATGAAAAAGATCACAAGAAAAAAGTGCTACAACATTGTGGTGCACGATGGAGGGATTTTAAGACATATCTCAAAAGGGAATTTATAGATAATCCTAAACAAAAGAAGAAAGCAACATATATGTATATTTTTATAGACCCTGAGGTGTGGGAAAGATTTGTTGTAGCTAGGAACACAGAAGAGTTTCAGGTAATAAAGATTGTGATGTATTGTATGAATCTTTAATTTTATACAATTAAGGAGATGAATCTTTTTATATATGTTTGCCAAGTCTAAATTGCAATATCTCATTTTAAATGATCAGGCTATTTACGAGGCCCAAAAGGAAAGACGGGCCAAAAATGTGCATGGCCATCACTTGGGCCCCGATGGTTATACCTTCTGCCACCAACTACAAGAGACGCAACTCTCTTCTGGAGAAGAGTCTAGTACAACTCAAGTTGGGTGTCCACCCTGACAATTGCAGTGGATTGATGCTAGAAAGAATCGAGCAGGTGAAATTGTCAACCCTGCAACTAAGGAGGCGATAAAAAAAAATTTAGGTTTATCCCAACTAAGTAAAGAGTAACTCCCACAAACTTAGATTTATTTATATCTAATTGATATTGTGATTTAATATTTTTATTAACTAGGAATATATTGATCTCCATGAGTAAAGGAAGGAAGAAAAGTTCATCCCAACTGGCCACATGGACGAACTATGAGTTTCTTTTGGTACGAAGGAGCATCCTGGTCGTGTTAGGGAATTAGGAGCTGGCATAGGATTCAAGACTTATTTTTGCCATTCACAATCTAAAAGAGGTCATGCAGGAGATCTTACACAAGAGGAGGTTGAAACATTAGTAGCACATAAAGTAAAAGAAATAATGTCTTCATTTCAGCCTACTCAACCTTCTCAACCTACTCATACTGTGCGTCTCTCAAGTGATGAGGTACAAGTCCATGCTCCAATTGTAGAAGGTCATGGGAGCACTCCCAATGACCCACCACAACAATCTATAGTAAGTTTTTATTCTATATGTTGTGTTATTAGAATGATATATATATAGTTGTAATAGGTATTTGGTTTACCGCTTCATATATGACTTATATTATTTCAATTCTAGGTTGGTATGAACTGTAAACTTGTAGTGGAGGTTCCAGAATATAATGTTGTGGCAGCGGGCAAGGTATACAACCTTGGTGGTACATTGCATTGCCAACAAATTACTGATTACATTTTTTGTGTGTCCATCCATCTTGTATATGACAGAATGGGGGACAAACCACTACCCATACCTAATCCTAAATATAGTACAATTGAAGAAGCTGAGTGTGATATGGTGGGTTAGCCTAGATACTTGGTTATCCATGACAAGGTATACCTTTATTCTACCATATTTTTCATATTTGACTGCATATATGAACTCGTGTAATATAAGTATGTAATTTAATTAACAGGTTTGCAAACCAAAAAGTATAAATTCTACTAGTCGTCCTCCTATGCCCAAGCCATCTTTTATTCTAGAATCCACATTCGATGAGTTGGAAAGTAAATATAAATGTTTGTGTCGATACTTAGCCAACTAATGTTCTGGATTACAAATGTTGATCAATTTAACAAAAGATGCAACTGGGAGGGACTTTGACAGTTATATTTTTCTTGATGATATTATAGAATTGTTCCGGTATGATTCACTGAATACTTCAATAATAGAAGTATGGATAAGGTAAGGATCTTTCAATTTGGAAAATTCCAATACACATTTTTAGCTTATTTCTATATATGGAAATAATTACAAATGTTTTACAGCCATGTATATACCGAGACCACAAACTTTGATATAAGAAATGTTAGATTCTTCATTCCTTCAATCACTAGTCAAGTGGTGACACATATTGAGGATGTGAATGAGTACTTCCCTACTGCATTCAAATATTTTGCTAGTGAGGGGAAGGAAATTATCCTAATTTCTTTTAACGTCCAATAAGTATTATTATTCAATATAATTTTAATAATGAATAAAATTATTTATTTTAATGTTTGTTTTATTCTTACTCAGAGCTAGACATTGGGAATTAGTGGTGATTGTCCCAAAATTGATGACTCTTTATTATCTTGACCCAATGGGTAAAGCAACAAGGGGTTACAAACTAAAATTGCCAGCTATGGAGTAAGCATAAATTTAGTCAATCCTTCAACATGATATTTCTATTTAGAATTTCTATTTTACCAACTATCGTTTAATTGATAGGGGTATAAAGGCTTTTCGTGAAGCTGGAGGACAAATACCCACAAAATTTAAGACATTGATTTTGAAAAATGTCAAGGTAGCTACTTTGACAACTGCTTAGTCTTATACGTATTAATTTTCAACTCTTACATGTCAACTCTTATAGTCTTATCTCAACTCCTATTTATAGTAGTTTACTAACATTAAGTATAATTCGTTATTTGTAGTGTCCTATACAAAATAATGACTGGGCTTGTGGCTACTATGTAATGAAATATATGCAAGCTATTGTCAAACAAGCATCGCATGACATTCAAACTATAGATCAGGTAATAAAGAATAGCATCATAAATTTAGAAGTGATTGTAGTCATTTTATAAAATATTAGCATGTGCATTTTCTGTTACAGATCTTTACAACTCAGCCTTACACACCTCCGAGAAGAGTGGTCATATGCTTTTCTAAATGAAGTCAATATATCATTGGATTGAATATGTCAGCTCCATTTATGTATGTGGTTTTGGAACTCTTTCATATTTACTTTTTATATCTGACATTTAATATCATCTCAGACCTTGCAATCTATCATTTTGTAAATTATGATGTGATTATGTGTAACTCAACTGAATATATGAATCATTTTTGTTATGAATGTGTGGTTTGGAATGGTGACGATTGAGCATCCATGCTCCCCTCTCCAAAAATATATAAATCTTCTTGTTCTTCTATTCTGTTTCTATTTCTGCAGCAATTTTTTAAACAAAACTATAACTTCTAGCGTCGATTTTCTTAAATAACTGAACCTAGAGGTCTGGTTATCAAGCTCAATCTATAGACCTTCTAGCATCGGTTTTATCAAATAACCGACCTAATAGGTCCCATGTAAGGTTAGTTTTTTAGGAAAACCAATGCTAGTAGGTCAACAGATTGAGCTCCAGACCCTCTAAGGTCGGTTATTTATAAAAAAACTGACCCTAAAGATTGAATAACTGACTGCAGACACTCCCTCGGTCGACAATTTAGTCGACCAAAAACCTGTTGGTCGACAATTTTGTTGACCGAAGGTCTCTCAGTCGACAAATTTATCGACCGAATAAATCTTTGATGCTTCAGACAATACTTTCTTGGTCAACAATTTTCTCAACCGAAATAATCTTGATCGAAATATTTCTCGACTGAGATAGTTTACAGGGTCGGCTTTTTTGGAATAACAGTCCTTATAGGCTCTTTTTTCTCATTTGAAACAATCTCGGTCAAAATATTTCTCGACTGAGACAGTTTACATGGTCGGCTTTTTTGTAATAACCAACCTTACAGGCTCTTCTTTTCTCACTTGGGTTAGATTTTTTACAACCTCTTGGGATGGTGTTTACTCTATAAGGTCAATTTTCTTTGGTCAAGAAAACTGATACTATAGAGAAAATTCTATAGCAACGTCCACTTAGGGGTTTGTTATAAAGTGACGCTACAGGCTTAAAAAAATGACGCTACATACCATTCTTGTACTAGTGTTAGCAGTGGTCAGTTGGAAATAAGTGGTATACCTCAATTCCTTGGAGCTTAATAAAAGATATAAACTAGCCCTATTTATGGTTAAACATGTTTCACATTGTATGTTAACCCTTGCCTTATTTCTTATAATGTTTAGTTTTTATGAAATGTGGCAAGGGAAATGAACTGTACAAAAAGTGGTAGATTTAACCTTCTCATTCAGTTGAATATTCTCATCATGTTTAATAAGGATTACCTTGTTGTAATCAACAACCATTGGTTGAGAGTTATATCTCTCATTTGGACATGGCTCTCACCTCGTGGGTCACCACATATCAGGTTGTCATAAATGGCATGGTTAGGATTGTGGTGCTGAGGAGGAGTAACTTGGAGAGTATTAGTAGTAGAAGGTTGGATAGTAGTAGTTTGTAGAGTCCTAGAGTCATCCTTGTACTCTCGGGTCTGGGCATAGGATGTTTTGTAGATGATATGTATAATGACACATGGTTTTGGTAGTGTGCCTATGTTTTGTATATAACATGTATATGTGGAACATCTCTCTTGTATACAGGTTGTGGTTGAGGACATTAGACAGGCTTGTAAATATCTGGTATGGTATGTGTTGATATGCAAGTTGTTGGACCTTTCTGTAATGTTTTATGGACACAATAGTAATGTTGAAATCAGTTTTAATTTACTCTCTTTTTTGGTAATGTGGGTTGTTTAGTAGTTGGTCACGTGTTTGATTTAAGTTATCTCATTAGGGGCACTGAAGACATCACAAGGTTGTGGTATTATAGATCTCAATTTGGTGAGTGTACAGAGAGATATGACTAGAGTTTGTGTCTATTTTTATGTAATTCAAGGTATCTGATTATAGCTTTTTCTTATGCAGATATGTCTGGAGAATGTGAAGAACACGCTGGGAGTAGTTATGTTGTGCCAAGAGGTGGTGCTGGGAGGCAAGCGCATCAAGATAGAGTGCTTGAGATGGGGCCATAGCATCTTGCGGTTCCTCAGTTTGACTCAGAAACCATGGCCAATCCAACATTCCATTCCATTTTTTAGATAGTTTATGGCCATGATTATGTATATAGAAGATAGGACGCCCATACCTCAAGCCAAGGTTGTTGTCCCTAATGCGGAATCTTAGGGTTTTGGGAAGACGTTTGAGCGACTAAGACGTGTTGGAATGGTCGAGTATGCAAATACATCAGACCTAGATGACACATAAATGTGGTTGATGAAGCTTAAGAAATCTTTCAAGATCCTCAATATCCAAAGAGGGAAAGGTGAAGCATGTGGTTTACCTATTAAAGGATAGATTTAGCCACTAGTGGGCCATAGAGGAGGATTTGAGACCTAGAGTTGTCATTAGTTGGGAAGATTTTTTGTGAGAGTTTGTGAATCAGTACTTTTTGAAGACATATCTAGATGGGAAGATAGCTCAATTTGAGAAGATACAACAGGGTTCAATGTCGATCAATGAGTATGAGGTGAAGTTCATGGAGATTTTGAGGTTCTATCCTCTCCATGGTGGTGATGGATAAGGAGAGGATTTGGAGGTTTGAGAAGGGTTTTAGATCAGATTTGTCAAGGATGACATCTTCGTTTGAGAACAAAGAGTGGTTCTCTACCTTTTTGGAGCCAGTGAAGAGCATAGATAGGTATACTATCGAGAAGCATGAAGCTAAATCTAAGGAGAGGTCAGCTTAGTTTCAAGGGCAGCCGTCTAGTGGCTTAAGAAGCTGAGGTTTTATTCACCTTAATCACAGTAGAGATCAACTTTTTCTGAGTCCAGATCATGAGTGCAGTTATAGTGGTCCCTGAAGGGTAGAGGTCATAGTTTTCCGTCAGTTAGAGCATGCAGCATGATGTCTGTGTCAGTGACATGGTCGTCTAGACCACAATATGATTCAAGGACTCGTTACAAGTGTGGAAAAGTAGGGCATATCAGGTGGGCTTACCCTATGAAGGGTGAAGAAGTGACATAATAGCCGAGGCATAGTCAACAAGGCTCTTAGTAGCAACAGTTTAGTAGTAGTGGTGGTAGAGGATGTGGTCAGGCATTGCAAGAAGGATCTGTTGGGCCAGCTAGTAGAGGACAAGGATGACAATAGGCAATGACTAGATTCTAAACTATGAGTCAACCAAAGGGACTGGCAAATCCATGGGTCATGACAAGTCAAATGGAAAATTTTCATTCTAGTTTATCTACATCTTCTTTCGTATCTGTTTTGGTTGACCTGGGCATGACACACTCTTTTATCACCAGAGAGCTGATAAGTAGTTGCTATATGCCTGGGTGTATTAGATTAGGTAGCCTTCGGCTAGAAACCCCTCTTGTTGGCTTCACTGAGTTGTGGGAGGTGTGTTTATCTTTCATTCTTTCTTTCTCAGGATGCATCATTCAAGTGGATCTTATACCACTTGATATGCACAGATTCAATGTGATCCTAGGGATGGATACCTTTGAGAAGCATAAGGTTGTTTTGGATTGTAGTTCCAAGGTGGCGATGTTCTGTGATGGAGATGTTTTGGGGATCTTCCAAGAAGATAGGACGATTCTTCCTTTGTATTTGGTGTCGGCTATGGCATTAGAGAGGTTGATGAAATAGGGGTGTGAGGCTTTCTTAGCTCATGTAGTGGATACTAAGAGGAGGAGTCCAAATATCCAGGAGGTGTCTATAGTGCATGAGTTAGAGGATGTCTTTACTAAAGATTTTCTTGGTCTTCCCCCTCCTAAAGAGATTGATTTTGAGATCAATATTGTTCCTAGAACACATCCTATAGCATAGTCACCCTATATGATGGTAACATCAGAGATGTAGGAGTTGATGAAATAGTTGCAAGAGTTTTTGTAGAAGGGTTTTATTAGACCAAGCACTTCCCCTTGGGGTTCTCTGATGTTGTTTATGAAGAAGGATGGTTCCATGAGGTTTTGTATAGACTACTATCAGTTAAACAAGGTCACGATAAAAACAAGTATCCGTTGATGAGGATTGACGATCTATTTGATCAGTTGAAAGGTGCCACAATGTTCTCTAAGATAGATATGAGGTCAGGATATCACTAGGTGAGGATCAAGGTGGATGACATACCTAAGACAACCTTTAGGACTAGGTATGGTCATTATGAGTTTGTGGTTATGCCATTTAGGCTAACCAATACGCGGGCATCGTTCATGGATCTAATGAACAAGGTGTTCAGGTTGTACCTAGATTAGTTTGTGGTTGTGTTTATCGATGATATCTTGGTATACTCCAAGGATAGACAACATCACGAGAAGCACCTTCGCCATGTTTTGACGTTGTTGAGGGAGCACAAGTTGTATGCCAAGTTCAATAAGTGTGAGTTCTGGTTGACAGAGGTATCTTTTCTAGGTCACATCATATCTACCAAAGGTGTTTGTGTGGACCCTAAGGAGATATAGTCAGTAATAAAATGGGAAAATCCCAAGACACTTTCAGAAGTTTGAAGTTTCCTAGTCTTGGTAGGCTATTACAGGAGATTCAGAAAGAATTTCAGTGTTGTGGCATTACCCTTAACCAAGTTGAAAAGGAAAGGTGTTCCTTTTATCTGAGATGATCAGTGTCAGCGATCTTTCCAATTGCTAAAGAAAAAGTTGACCAGTGCACCTATGTTGTATCTGCCAGAGTAAGGGAAAGGAAACATCATCTTCTTTGATGTGTCAAAGAACGGTTTGGGATGTGTGATGATGAAGGACAAGAATGTGATTTCTTTTGCTTTGTGGAAGGTCAAGAAATATGAGGAGAACTGCTCGACACATGATCTTGAGCTTTCAACAATGGTGCATGCCTTAAAGATCTGGAGACACTACCTGTATGGACAAAAGTGTCAGATATTCATCGACCACAAGAACCTTTAGTATATCTTCTCGAAGCAAGAGTTGAACATGCAAAAAAAGAAGATGGTTGGAGTTGATCAAGGACTATGATTGCACGATACACTACCATCCAGGGAAGGTGAATGTAACAGTTGATGCTTTGATCAGGAAGTCATCTTTTTTGTTATTTGTGGATGAGACAAAATTAAATGTCTTGGTGTGCCACAAGTGGGACATGTTAGTATTGCTTCGTCGGATGAACGTAAAGATGGAGGTCCCACTGTTCGAAGGGTTGTTAGCATAGTTATAGGTGAAGCCTATGTTTATGCAACAGATCAGAGAAATGTAATAGAATGATGCCATGATATAGAACATCTAGGCTGAGTTTGGTACAAGAAATATGATGGCTTTCATGAGACAAATGACGAGGTTGTGTGCTTCTATAAGAGGATGGTGGTTCCAAATACTGATGGTTTGAGGAAGATGATACTTGAGGAGGCTCATTCCTTGATGTATGCAATTAATGTTGATAGTACTAAGATGTACCATGATCTGAATGATCTGTATTAGTGACCTAATATGAAGCATGATGTGGCAGAGTTTGTTGCTAGATATCCAGTCTATCAACGGTTCAAGGCCGACCATTAGAAGCCTACATACATTACAACTTTTATCGATACCACAGTGGAAATTGGATCATATTACCATGGACTTTGTGATTGGTCTTCCTAGGACATCCAAAGGTCATGATTCCATTTGGGTGATAGCTAATATGAGAACCAAGTCAGTCCACTTCTTTCCAGTCAAGACAATGTATATAATAGAGAAATTGGCACAGATATATGTTGATGAGATAGTCCATTTGCATGGTATCCCATGTACCGTAGTATCTGGCGGAGGTCCACAGTTTACCAGTCATTTTTGGGAACATCTTCATACAACTATAGGAACACATATGAGGTTTAGTACAGACTTTCATCCATAAATAGATGGTCGTTCTGAGAGGACTATTTAGACTTTGGAAGATCTATTGAGAGCCTGTGTCTTTCAGTTTCCTAGTAGTTGGGATGTGCACCCGAGTTTGGTAGAGTTTTCCTACAATAAAAGCTATTAGAGGAGCACATACATGGCACCTTAAGCATTGTATGGAAGACATTTTTGGTCACCACTTTGTTGGCATGAGGCAGGTGAGTATCAAGTTTTGGGACCTAAGCTAGTGTAATTGTAACGTCCCTAGATTCTATCGCTCGGGACTTAGAAGGTACGAGAGGAAAAATTCAAAAATGTTAGCTAATCATTTTAGAAAGCAATGCAGATGCATTATACACATACATGAACACACAACTCTAGGAATACACTGTAGCATTTCTCAACAATCAACATGTATAATTATAACATGAATTGTTACCACTTACATTTGCATAATTTTAAAAAGAAGTTTTACAAGTCTATGAACATGTATTCTAACAGGATCTAATCACAATAGATAAACATGTACAACTACTCACTGACATCTTTTCTCCCATGATAGCTTTGAACCTATAATATACATGAAACAACAAATCAACATAAATTTGGTACATGGTTGAAAGATACTACACTATGTTGGCATATTTAAAATACTTGAAGAAGAAGAAGAAAGAAAATGAAAACATTATTTAAGGTGTAAAATCAGGTAACCCAAGTTATTAGTCACATTTCAATGCACATGTATTACTATGGTGGACTTAGCACATTCAACACTTATATTATTGGGCCCTATCCACGCGTACCTTGTACCATTAGGGATCTCCCCGCGTACCTTATACCATTAGGGAGGTGCTAGTCAACATTAATTCTTTCCCTCTTTAATAGGGAGATTAATGAACCATCAATAACTATATTCCATTTTCTTTCCTTAGTGTTCTTAGTGTTCTTAGTGTTCAAGGCAGAAAAGTCACAATATGTATAGGTATACATCCAACAAGATTACACAACTACATGTAAGAAATTATGCATAATTTATATCATCTAGCAAAACTAGTCATATAATTATATCCACATACCTGAGTTCAGAGATTCCTTACATATCCATGATCATCTAGATAATTTGGTCATCCCCTGGTTAATAGAAATTAATCATCATTAATATATTGGTCATCATTATTCTTAATATTTTTGGGTCTAAATTAGGGTTTAGCCAATCCTAGGTCCAACTTATCTAAAACATGTGACTGGTATTTTTCTACTAACTTAGATGTCATAAATTAGGTATGGTTCAATTTTTGTAATTTTTTGATGATTGACCTATTTTCTAGAGTTAATATGAGGCTTAAACCATGTAATTATGCATTAATAATAAAAGACCTAATATTTTGATATTGTAACTTGATCAAAGTTCATATTTGGTCTCCAAACAATATTAGGGTTCATAAAGGATCTTCTCATATTTAATTTCCATAATATGTTAATTATACCAACAATATGATCTCAAAAGAAGCATTATCATCTAAATTAAATACCATCATTAGTTGTGATTCAAAAGCCTGATCTAAGGGCCAGTAATGTAGATAATATTTTGTTGAGTCTACGGGTATTTTTTGGGCATTTATTGGCCAAATGTGCTATTTATTAGGTATTTTATAAAAAAATGTCAACTTCTAGATATCAAAAGTATTTTACCTTGACATTGCCTGAAGTGGTGGCGTTTGATTGGTCCATGCTGGCAAGACTACTTCCTCTGCCTGCACCCTTAGCTGGTTTTATTGTGGTCTGGCCGATTTAGTTGGTCCAAGGACCCTCGGTTGATTTTTTGCTGGACCACACGCCCCTTCCTTTCTCTCAGCCTCACATACACAAACACAAGTAACACTCTGTAACCACAAGAGAAAAAGAACTTTCACTACAGAGAGTCAGCAGAAGCGAGTTGTTCATAGAGGCATTATTGATGGATGGTCCATCTTGCCTGATTCTTCATCTGCCAATGAATTCACAGATGAATCAAGTTGTGATGTTCATCTCTCTCTCACTCTATCAAGATCACATGGGGATTCTTATCTATAGACCTTGTCGCTATAGGGTTCGTTGTCAGTGAGATGAGGGGTGCATGGATGCCGACTCCCTAGCATACAATAGGGGCTAAAAGCTTCATAGTCATCTATATAGCCTCCTGGACAAACTTCATGGTGTGGAGGTGCTCAGAGCTCAAAAACGTCGCTCGACTTCGGATCACCAATATGTGTGTATAGGAGAAAGAGAGCTTTTCCCATGGATGATCCTATGACACCATAAACTCCTCTTAGAGGACCAAGACCCATAAGGGAACTCATGGGTGGTGTCAGGTTGGTGTTGAAAATCCTATGGATCAGTCCCCCAATTTCTCCTTCCACCTGTACATGGCGGAGCTTGCCAGGTCCAGGGAAACCAGACCATTGACAAGTAAGTGGTTGAGGATGTGGTTGCTAACTTAGTCGAGCCATGAGATTGGATCTGACTCCCTTCTTCCCTATATTCCCATCACGCCATCATCTATAGACAATAGTGGAGAGGATGGAGGAAAAGAGGGTTCATCTGGTATCATCTTGGAACCTAAACTAGTATGATATGGGTTGGGAGATAGATCCTAATGAGGCAGAACTAATTTCTCAGCTTGAATCGCATATAGGTCGTGATATCGGAGGATAGGGATTGCAAGGCTTGGTCAGCCTCCTTCTGATCCACAGTTATCAGAGGTTAGGGATAGGTTGCCTTCCCTCAATTCCTCCATTAATGGTCAAATGAGGGGCACACATCCTAGGATTTAAAGTTGCACCCAAAAGCCTCTCTAAATAAAGGGTTGTGCAACATCTAGTTTGTCACAGGGCTAAGTACCAAATAACCTAAAGAACAAAGTCAGCTCATGTTTATATCATTCATATCCTCAACTTCCAATGAACACATCTCTTTGTATCATTCTCCAACCATTCTGAGATCTCAAACATAGGTTCATAAAATATTAAATTATCTTCAATCCAAGTTTGGGACATATATTCCATTATTTGGTCATTCAATTAAATTCTTTAAACAAACTTATATATAGATGTATAAACCTTGAATAATGGTCAATTAATCATTAAAGCTTGATCAAGTAAGTTCAACTTACATCACTTGATAAATTCAAATCTCAAGGTCCCTCATTTAATCGTTCTACTTCGTGTATGTCAACAAATTATATTTTGGATATCAAACTCCAAAATTCAGGGTCATCTCGGTAACATACTATAAAAAAAGATCAAGGTAATACAGTAATAGTTGATGGCAACTAGGATAGAAAAAATTCTTATGCTAAAAACCATCACAGACTATTGGATTTCCAAGCTGGAGACTGAGTGTATCTTAAGGTCTCTCCTTAGAAAGGTGTGTTCAGGTTTGGTAAGAAGGGTAATTTGTCTCCTATGTTTATGGGTCACGTGTTGGGAAGGTGGCATACAAGTTGCAATTACCATTAGAGTTGCATATGTTGCATGATATTTTCCATGTTTCCTTCTTTAAGAAGTGTCACCTTGATACTGATCAGGTGTTGTAGCCAGTGGAAGTTGAGTTGGAGGAGGATGTGTCAGATGTTGAGGGTATTGCTTTGACCATACATACATGGGTGAAGAAGGATAAAGTTTTAGTTAAGGTTTTTCAATATCATTGTGGTTTGGAAGAGGCCACATGGGAGTTAGAGGACAAGATGTGGAGGAAGTACCCATCTTTTTATGCATAGGATTTTGGGGGAGAAATCCTTGTTGGGGTTTTATGGTTGTAAGACCCCTGACCTTGCCTTTTGAGTTGATCATGCTTTATTAGAATACTTAGATGCTTAAAACCTTAATTTAACATTTTATTTTATATCATGTGACAAGCCTATGTTTCAAGTTTGGTCCAATTTGGACATTGTTTGAGCAAGTTATGCATATATGTGCTAGTTTTGGAGTTAATTGGAATTTACCAATATCTAAGGTTTTTCTTGCAATTTGTCACATTCTTGTTGAGTCTCACATTTTTTCACATCATTCCTGATATGTTTGTGCTTTGGGGAACCTTATAACACATTGGTTTGGGTGGTGACATCTTATGTTGAGATTAGGTTTTGCATGGATGCCCTAAGTTGGTGTTTGACCTTGAGTGATGAGTCATTTAGGGTTAGAGATCACTAATTTTTGGTGGTTTTTGTTTTTTAGTTGTAGGTGATGTTTTCCTTGATCTACCTTGGTTTTTCGGTCGATGGTATTAATTATCTCTCTTTGGTTGCCAACTTTTGCATGTGTTATGGGTCGATGAGTTTCTCTATGGTCGCTATGTTTTTCTGGATAAGTTTGGATGATAGATTTTCTTGGTAGTGTCACCCTAGTTTCATGCATGAGCATGGTTCTTTCATGGACAATATCTCTTAGACACATCGCATGTTTAGGATGACACATAACCCCATTTTCCTCTCTCCAAACCTAATTTATATAAACCCCTCTCTTTGTATGCAAATAAGCTCCATGCGCATCTAGCTTCCTCTCTCTTCTTCCTTGGGTCTCTCTTGGATCTCATCCCCTTGGTGCTTGATGAAGAAGGAGGTGCCTACAAAGGATAAGAATACCAATCTACCTTGCATGTTGAGCTAGGGTTTGGAGCTACCCTTCTTGAGAGCATTTCGTGTTATCTTGCTCCTTTTCTTGGTCTCGGTAAGTGAGATCTCTCTCTCCACCTACGTTCTCCTTGATCTAATATTTCTTCTTTCTCTTATTATTCGAACCCATGGTGTTACATGGTAGTGCTTGAGTTAGAGCTTTAAGAAATCTCTTATTTGCCTATATACCTAGGGTTTGCTCTGTTTCTTTGCTTCCATGGCCTAGGGTTTTCTTCTTTCATTGGAGGTAGAACTAGCTTTGAGGGTATCTTTCCCCTTTCCTTCAAGCTACCTTTCTATTTGGAGTTTTCTACATCAACTTTAAGGTGAGATATATAACTTTCTCCATTGCTATTGCTTACCTCTACATTTCATGCTCATAATCTTTCTCTAAATGTTGTTACAAGTAGAAAGATAATACCCTTTAACTAGGGTTGTGTTCACATGGTGATTATCGAGTAGATGACTCTTCTTGGATGAAACATAATTCTTGTGCTTGATTTTTCCTTGGTGATGGAAGTTTTGGTGCTTGCATGCATGTGCAAATCATTGGTTTTTCTCTTGCATTTCTAGGGTTTTAAATTGGTTTTTCTTCCTTGATATGGTACTCAATTGTTTGGTTTTGGTTCACTTGATTTGGCTTCCTTGTACCAACTCACAACATCAACTTTTTGGATGTTTTGTGTTTTATGTAGTCGCCAAGTTTGACCTCATGCTTTGGCCGCTAAGAAGGTTGACATCTTTAGTGGTTGATGACTTAGTGCATCCTCTTTGGTCGCTAAGATTCACCAATATGGTCACTAAGGTTGATTTCCTTTCTATGCAGTCTATGAAGGTTTGGTTTCATAGTGGTCACCAATGTTCTATGATTTCTTTGGTAGCCATTCTAGCAACCTCAGTCGTCGATGAGGTCACTTAACCCTAGAGGTTTTTGAAGTGGATAATCCTTAATGGTTCCCTTAGCGGTCGAAGAAGGAGGCAAACCTAGTTTCAGTAGTCGTGAACCTTGTTAATGTTTAGTGGTCGATGATACCACCGATCCAAGTGGTCTATGAAAATCTCTAGTCTATTTGATCGTAATGTTTTGGTAACTTTATGATGATGATGGTTTGCTTTATACTTGCATGATTATTGGATTTTTGAGTTAGTTACCCTAATTCCTTGGTGCTTAGTTACACATAATCTAGTAATCTTACCTTTGCCCTCGAATGAATACAAACCCAAAGCTTTAGTAAAGTGTTGTTTGGAAATGTTAATCCAACTATTGTCAATGAACCTAACATAAATCCAAGTAAGTGATGATAATGCCTAGCTTCCTTGAAGGATTGGTATGATGATGGAGTACTTTCTCTCTCAATGTTGTTGTAACCCTAATTTGTTTTACTATGAACATTATAGCTTTTAAATGAAATATTGTATCAATTTCTGTATCACATGTATGGTGATGTAATGATGAGCCTTCATGAGGCATAGAAAGATAATGATGATCTTGTAGGGAATAATGTGATGGTCTTATGACCTTGGACATAGTTGTGTACTCTAGTTGAGGTGTTATCCTCTATGATGTAATAAGGAGTTAATCTTGTGATGGTAAGATGATGAGTGTTGACTCATGTATGACAATGAACAGTACCATTTGGTGATGTGATTAACTTTCAACTTCATATGTTTTATATCTTTTGAAGTTGTAATCTACCCTATTTTTGTAGGATTCTTTTTAGGGGTTGTACATAACTTGATTGATGTAGTTAAAACATATCAAATTAGCAATAACTAATCAAGTAGAACCCTAATCATGTAGTTCCATGTGTCATAGTTCCATTCTAGTGTCAGGACTTGTTGGATGGTGAAATGAGTTCTCCTTTAATGGAAGCTCAGAGTCCTATATTTTTGAGTATATGCATGTTCACAAGGATGTTTGTGGCATACCTTAGCAAGAGAATAGTCAAGGGCGCATCTTATATGATTGTGATTCAATATATACGATGTGATTGAGGATATCTATGGTTGTACCTCAGATGCTTGGGTTTCCATACCTTGGTTTCACTAGTACCATGACCTTTTAAGGATGGACTAGGTTGTTTACTAGCGTTGTGACCTATATACCAAGGGTGGACTAGGTTATTTTGTAGCTTGAACTTATGTGTCATTGTCGGGTACTCATACTGAATGTGGGAGGATGGGATCTTAGGATTTTGGCTCTCCTATAGATCTTATATGGCATTGATTTTGACTTAGAAGTGGTCAGTTGGAGTTGAGTGGTATACCTCAATTCCGTAGGGTTTAATAAAAGATGTATTCTAACTATGCAATATATCTATTTAGGGATTAACATGTTTCACATTGGATGTTAACCCTTGCCTTGTTTCTTATAATGTTTAATTTTTATGAAATGCGATCAGGGAAATCAACTCTATAGAAAGTGGTATATTTACCTGTATCCTTATATATTGTTCTAGCCATGTTTTACCTATTTTAGTTACTTAGCCTATTTAATCTACTTAATCTACTTAACCTACTCATTTAGCTAAATCTACTCATCCAGTTTAGTGTGGATTACCTTGTTGTAATCAATAACTATTGGTTGAGAGTTATATCTCTCATTGGGACATGGGTCTCACCTCGTGGGTCATCAAATCTTTTTAGGTGGCTGTCAGTGGCATTGTCATGATTGTGGTGTTGAGGAGGAGCATCTTGGAGAGAAGTGAAAGTATAAGGTTGGATAGTAGTAGTTTGTTGAGTCCTAGAGTTTTCCATGTACTCCCGAGTCCTGACATGGGATGTTTTGTAGACGATATGTATAACGACATGTGGTTTTTGCTAGTGTGCCTATGTTTTGTATATGGCATGTATATGTGGTACGTTTGATGTATATAGGTTACGACTGATGCCACTAGACATGCATGTAAATATTTGGTAGGTATGTGTTGATATGCAAGTTGATACACCTTTATTAATGTTTTATGGGAATGATAGTAATGTTGAAATCAGTTTTAATTTACTCTCTTTTTCAGTATTGTGGATTGTTTAGTAGTTGGTTGCATGTTTGGATTGTGTTATCTCATTGGGAAGGATGGGGTCATCATAAGGAGTACTTAGGTATTAACCCTATATAAGGTTACATGTAACCCTAATCATGCCCTAGATCTCTAAACCCTTATATGACAATGAGAATAGTATAAAATTGCAACCCAAACCCGAGTGTGTGTTAGATAACCTAAACTTCCCATGTTTGGTATCTCATATAATGCATTATCATCATAGGTGTCATAATAACATAAGATAAAATAGACCTAATAAAATAATGATGCTTAATATGTAAGTAATTCATTTTATTTAGGCATTTATTATTCCTTGTTCTCTAGTACATACATAAAGACAAAATTATGTCTAATGATAGGATTGATGTGCTTAATATATGAACCATAATATTAATTGGTTGTTTCATGTAAATGGATAAGAATAATGTTATATTATATAGGTAAATATTCATTTTAATGGACCTAATGAGTAATTGAGTAAAAAAATTTAATTCATGCATAATTATTTAATATAAACATGTTTATAGAAATGTGAAGTTATTAGGACTCTAAATAATGAATGTTGATGATAATGATGTAATATTATAAGAAATTTAAAGATAATGATAATAAAACCTAAGTGTATTTAGGACTCATAAAATGAAGTTTCAAAAGTGAAATCTAATCTCAAAATTAGGTTCCTTGGTTCCAATTAAGCTAAGATACAAAATTTGAACCCTATTGGATAATCCTAGCTATCCGAAATAATGATAAAGGATAAACCTAATATATACATTCCTAATATGAGTCTAATATGGTTTTGGATTTATGAAATCTCAATTTGTTTGTCATGTGGTTCATTTTCTGTATTTCCTATAGTTTCTCACATTTTAGCCACTATCACACTACTTTCCTTGACATAAAAAAACCCAGATTCACTTCTGGCCATTGGATGAGGATCTATGGGGGAGCGAGTTGTCTTCTACCTGCCACTTTTAGATGTGTCTGTGTGAACATATCCTTCTTTGTTTGTTTGTTTTATTTGTGATTTTATCTATAATCAATGCAAGTTTCCTTGCGATTTAACTAGTAATTTCTGACACCTAATGTCAATTTTGATAATGTCAATTCCAAATAAAAACTGACACCATACAATCAGTAACGTCAGTTATAAAGATGAGTCATCACCATTGGTCAAGTCCTACCAATTTAGAAAATACACAGGTACCACTTTTACTAAAATGGTGATTTTTTTCCTTCTAAACTAACGTCTTAGATAACCCACAAAATCTAGTTTTAGTGAAAAATATTTGCCTCAAAAAGTTGTAAGTTTAACATTGGTTTCTATAAGAACAGACGACATAGAGTTCGCGCCATGTCCCCGCAGAAAAAAAAAATTATCCCACCAATTTGCTTCTGAGTCATTGGTTGTGGTATAGAACCGACGACACAGTGGCCCACTTTTTTTTGTCTGGAGAAGGGTCTATGTCATCGGTTTTAGGTAAGGAACTGACGTCTAAGTGGTTTCACACCTTGTCCCCACGAAACTATTTCCCCATAAACTCCTTCTGCATTGTCGGATTCTTTTCCAAACCAACGACTAAGTTAGCTTGATGAGGATGACTTTTTTTATTTTGGGATGGGTCTATGTCATCAGTTTTGCTAAGGTAACATATATCGAAGGGCTTACTTACTCATCAATTTTAGTAACAGAAACTGACAACTAAGTCTCCTGACAAAGGACAACTTTTTTTGAGATTGGGGTTTCTGTTGTCAGTTTTGGGCTTTAGTAAACAACGACTAAGTCCCACCATGAGCGTGTTGGTTTGCACGGTTGTCTTTTTCAACATTACTTTATGTGTCGATTTTGTTTTTTAACCAAAGACTAAGTGCATATTCGTCAGTTTCCTTTAACAACCATCAACTAAGTTCACTTAATACCACCCGCAAAATGATTCTTTTCCCAATTCTCTATTCCATTGTTCCCCTGATATCGAAACTAGCTCTGGTGATTCTGTGCTCCTCTGTACCACCACCCTTGTGCTCAAGCTATTTTCCTCATTGTCACTTCCAACTGAGGTGCTATCTGTAATTGTTGTTGCTCGTGCTTCCTATGTCGTTGCTGCTACTGCTCGCCATCATTGGAGGTGTCGCCAGTGATTTAGCCACCATCGTCACCTAAGGAGCTCGCATCTACTGTTAAGGATCTAGTCATTACTGAGGAGATGGCCATTATCGCCAATAGAGATTGGGATATTTTTTTTTATTTAAATTACAACATACAAGTCCCATTTATTGCATCCTAAATGTTAATAAATAAGTAGGATTCCTAAATGATGAAATAAAATATAGGGTTTGTATTTGTTTTACTGTGACTTTGTGATACATATGGGATGATGAATTTGAGTTATGCTCACTATTAAGTTGCATGATTAGTATGAAATTGAGTGTCCAATTATCTCATGTTATCTCTAATAGTGTGTACCTTATTGATTGTTATTTATATACAATGTTTCATGGCTAATGCTTGGGTTATTAAAATTCTAAATTTTAAGATTGAGAATTAGAAGGAGAAATATTATGATTCTTATGGGGAAAGGAAAAGTGCATATATAATTTTTTTTATGAATGATAGGGTGAATATTAATTATGGATTTATGGATTTGCATTTTCTTGGAATTGATATAAATCATAAACCTTAATTTTGGACATATATATCTATTGGCCTAGAAACCCGTTTGAGATTTACTCATTAGGAGTAAATCTTGGATAGTGTCCAAATTGGGAATATTCTTGAACACTTAATCTCACTTAGGATGTAAGTGTATAATGTATGTTTAGTTTTCAAGATGTTTCGTCAGCACTTCCCCATTTGTTCTCTAAGTACATATGTTGATGGACATTTTCCCATCTACATCGGTGTACTTGGAGAACTTTGGGGAAATAATGGCAAAATTTTCTTGAAAACCAAATACACATTATAGCTTACTAGTGAGATTAGGTGTTGAAGAATGGGATAGGTGGTACACACATTCATTACTGGACCCTAAACCCTTATTTGTAAACCATAAACCCTAATCTATAAACCATTATCCCTAAATCCAAAATAATAAACCCCAATCTATTTGTAAATCCTAAACCTAGTTTGTAATGCCTAAACCCTAGTACTTGTTTTCTATTTCATCATATAAAAGATAGATCATGGATGTCCATTCCAAATCACTTCACCCTAAAGTTTATCACCGTCTTGACCAGTTTATAAGATTTGTGGCGGAACATAGGAAACAAAGTGGAGATAGGTTCTATTTTCCATGTAGGCATTGCGGAAACAACTTGAAAGTCAATTCTCATGATGAAATCAAAAGTCATGTAATGTGCAATGGGATTGTATAGGGCTATATAGAATGATACTGGCATGGAGATATTCCAACCATGAGATCAATAGATAACATTACTTGTTGTTGAAGAAGAAATTTTTGATGATGTAGATGTGAACAAACCGATTTTGACAGACATGGTTGATGTGATGCTTGATAGTTGTGAGATAGAGCACACCGTTCCACCTTCCTTATTTAGGAACATTATCCATGATGTTGAGAGACCTTTATATATAGGTTGTACTAAGTTTATAAAGTTAGGCTCTGTGTTGAGGTTGTATAATCTGAAGGCTAACAATAGATGGAGAAAAAAAAGCTTCATGCCATTATTGTCTTTGTTGAAAGAAATTCTTCCTAAAGGAAACGAGCTTCCAATCTCAACATAAGAATTAATAAAAATGTTATGCCCAATGTGAATGAAGGCTATGAAGATACATGCATCTCTGAATGACTATGTGATATTTCAAAAGGACTATGTCGATCTGAAAGATTGTCCAAAATGTGGGGCATCAAGGTATAAAGTGATGACTTCGGGGAAGTCCAAAACTAGCTCTCCTATCAAGGTGACGTGGTATCTACCTATAATACCACAACTTCAATGCTTGTTTGGCAATTTGATGGATGTAGAGAATTTAAGGTGGCATGCAGAGGTCAAGAAAAATTATGATGGGATCCTACGACATGCGTCTGATTCCCCACAGTGGAAGAAGATTAATTTATTGTACCCTAAATTTGGTGAAGAAGTCAAAAATATAAGACTTGGTATTTGTACAAATGGGATGAATCCATATGACACATTGAGAAGACAAAATAGCACTTGCCCTGTTATGATTGTAATATACAATCTTCCTCCCTGGTTATGTATGAAAAATAAGTACATTATGTTGTCATTGTTGGTATCGGGCCCTAAACAACCTGTCAATGATACCACTATTTGTATTGAATTTCTAATTGATGACCTAAAGGAACTTTAAGGAAAAGGTTTGATGACCTATGATGCTTCATGTAGAGAGACATTTCATTTGCATGCTATGTTGTTTTGCATTATTAATGACTTTCCAGCATAAGGGAATTTGTCTGGATACAGTGTAATTGGATCCAAAGAATGCCCTATATATGAACAGAATATTGATTCAATACGACTAAAACGTGGTGGAAAGACTATAGATCTTAGTCATCAAAGGTTTCTTCTAAAATTTCATCCTTACACAAGGTTGTGCAAAGCGTTCAATGGATCGAATGAGGCACAGAGTGCTCCTAAACCTATATCACGGGAGGTTTTTCATGAAAGAGTAAAAGACTTTGTCAATGGATGCGGTAAGAGATCACAATGTACCATTCCCACACATAGTGAAAAACCTTTATACAAGAAGAGGTAAATATTCTCATATCTTCCTTATTGGAATTCTTTGGCAGTTACATATTTCAACGATGTCATGCATATTGAGAAAAATATTTTTGATAGCGTCATTGGTACTCTATTGAATATATTAGGTATGAATAAAGATGGCATCAAATCTAGAATGGACATACGTGAAATGGGAATAGGAAAAAAAATTAGTAGTAGTTAGGAGTGATCGAAATATATATTTACCTTCTGCTTATTACATGTTGTCTAGAAAGGAGAAAACAAATTTTTGTGAGTGTTTGCTTAATGTTAAGGTATCATAGGGACACTCTTCTAATATCTGTTGACTGGTATCAGGGAATGATCTTAAGTTGATAGGTCTTAAATCTCATGATTTCCACACTCTACTGCAACAAATATTGCCTGTTGCAATTTAATCTATACTGTTGAAGCATGTCAGGTTTGCAATCACCTAACTTTGTTTCTTCTTCAACATTCTAAGTAGCAAAGATATTGATCTTGAGAATCTCAATAAGTTGCAAAGAGAAGTGGTTGTTTCATTCTTTGATATCATGGTACATCTTGTTGTCCATTTGACTAAGGAAGTGAAAATGTTGGGATCAGTTTTCTTGCATTGGATGTACCTTTTGAACCGTACATGAGTTTTTTAAAGGTGATGTTTGAAATTTTTATTAGCCTAAAGGGAGTATTATTTTGAGTTATGTGGCGACAATGACTTTTTGAGTTTTAATGAAGCTCTTGTAAATGACAAGAATATTGAGGACTATTCCGGCAAAGGGACTTTAGGAGCACGAATGAAAGTAACAAGTGCTGAGCTGTGGGAACAAGCTCACTTGTATATTTTACGCAATGTCAACAAAGTGAGTGTTTATATCACCAAACATACCAATTTCATCAAGACAAAATATCTTCAAGCCAATTTAATCTAGCTTGCTAGAGTGCATAACAAGACATTTATTAGGTGGTTTGAAAATAAAGTCTTACATCAACTATCTAAAACACCAAATAATGTTGCTGAAAATATCAAATGCATCGCCTTTAAACTAAAACTTAATGTTATGTATTATGAAGGGTTTGACATAAATGGATTTTCATATTAAAAAAAGTGTGAAGATGATAAGAGCATCATCCAAAATAGTGGGGTCAGCCTTCAAGCATCTTAAGAGTCCACATGAAGCTAAAGTGTCATATTACAGTGTCATTGAAGACATATCGGAGTTTGACTATGTAGATTTTAGATGTCTCATCTTTAATTTCAGATAGAAGCTTCAGAACTATTTTCGATCACATCTTTGTTTCTCTCTTGTATTCTTGGTCCCAATCTGTTGTTGGATCAGTATACCTTGTAGATGTGGTATGGGCTTCTTTATTGTAATACCATATGTTATTTTCAAAAAAAATACTCACCATGCAATTATTTATGTTTTGTGATATTATTGATGTGCCATTTATTAAGGTAAGATATATTTTCTTTAAATGTTCTCTTTGATATCCATTGGATATTTACTATCTCTCTTGATTTGATAAACAACAATTAGTTTATTGGTGTCATTTTCCCTAATATTTCTCAATTCCTGTTTATATGCACATACCATCTTTTATGCTGAGAGCATCCATCGTGTCTTCTCTTGTGAGGCATGGTTCCAACCCCTTAAGTGAAGGACATGGAGGGCTTGATGTGATGACCTTGACTTGTATTAGTAGATCTTACTCATGGGAGATAGACTTCAAATAAAATGGGCATCCTTCTTCTTAGTGAAGAAGTTGTTTCTTTCATGTAAACCCCAAGTGGTAGATGATATTTAAGCTTATGAAATTGAATATAGTCATTTGATTTATTTACATGGCTATACTTTGGTCTTGTATATCATTATTTTGAAAAATGAAAAATATACACCCATTTTAGCGTACTTGTTAGTGTGTTTGTATTGAGTGTTTTTTTCCTCAAATTGAGTAGGAAGTGGATCCCCTCTTTATTCCTACTCCTTACAAGATGGTATCAGAGACTTGGTAATCATATCTGACTATTTCAATTTTATCTCCCTAAGTAGGACCCTTACCTTACATAGTCACCCTCTAAGTGTATATACCATAGAATATTCTTAAGATGCCTATGAGATTATGGAAGAACATATTAGAAGTAGAAGAGATATACATAAGAATTTTGATCAGTAAACCCTAATGTGATGGAATACATAAGCTCATACCCTATGGAGTAGGTTAGTTGTGACGTCCCTCTTTTGATGTTATGAAATTTGCACATTTGAATGGAGTTAGTGTTGATAAGGAGATCTTTGATCTTAATATGGGAAAAATTGTAACTTGGTTCTCGCATTGACTTTGAGCTCATATTTGAATTATGTCACATGATTTCTCAAATAAGAACTTACTTTCCATTATAATACTATAAGTAAAAAATCGAATATTTTATCGATACTTTTTTGAATGAAGTCACATTAAAAGATGTATGAAATTCTGGTGGAGAGAACCCTAGTACTAGTTATTAAAGTAATTCCTAGCCCTAGTTTGGAAATTGGAGTAATGAATATGATGATGTTGTTTGTTTAATGGTATAGTGGACCTATCCTCACTTTATTCCTTTATATTTGGGAGGGAATTAAGTGTCTTATTAGATGCTTATATGAACCTTAGGGTTGTTAGGCTAGAAACACATCCACTGAAAACTCAACCCTAGGTGGATAACATCATCCAGTTGGAGGCAAGACCTATGCATATCATAAATGTGTCCCTATGTTTGATCTATACCCCTAAATTATTTAAAGTTGTTTAGTTTGACGTAATATCTTAAACATTTTAAAGGGTGGAGAGTAATTGTTCAATAGTGTAAGGATATTTAGATTTTGAGGATGAAATCCTCTCCAAGGTGTGGAGTGTTGTAAACCTAGCATCTTTACTCTATAAATCCAAATCCCTTGGTTGTAATTCTTGTATGTTAGACCCTTTTTTTGTCCAAATAAGGATACAAAAAAACCTACTACACTCATCTGTACCCAAAGGAATATTAATTGCACATATAAGGAGTAAGTTAGGTATAAACCCTAGATAAGGTTACATGTAACCTTAATCATACCATTGATCTCTAAACCCTTATTTGATGATGAATATAATATATAATGAAATCTAAGCCCTTACTTGTGTTGGATATCTTGATGTATCCAAGTTTGTGTTGGTATGTATGCCCTGAGAGACAATCATGGGATGATTGGTGGGATACATTAAGATTGATTTGATAACATCAAAGGCAAGCTTCCAATTCTTTCTGGTTCAGTCATATGAGATAGTGATAGAATAGATTGAATGTCTAGAGAATGACAATACTCAATGACGTATGCCTTCAGGTTCATGACCTGAACGATAAGATCATACGGATGCTAAGAGTTTGTACATTCTTGTTATGCCCCTAGTCAGATGTCATTGTGGAAGGTAGATAGACACCAATGACACACAAGACTAGATTGTGGTGTTGGTTGATGACAAAATCTCATTAGTCATGATATAGAGATATCAAACCAAACACATAGGTACTTGTTAGAGAACAAGTGTACCGGACAGACCCACCGTGAGTTTGACACATGGAACCATAACATGGTAGTCACAGTCAGTACTCACAGTGATGGTGGTGAGTGTGATTCTTAGACCTGAAATCACTACACTCAACACATGTCGTTGGGCACACTTTGACATCATCAAACGCAGTCCTGAAACATGGGTTGTTATAAAGGTGATGATTGGGTGGCTTTGACACATGGGGCTTTTGAGGGGTGAGTGATAGATATGGGATTTGTCCCTCCTGAGGGAGTTAGATATCCATGGCCACTTGATGAGTAGGATTGAGAAAGGCGTGCACGCATGTGTGAGTCAGTATGTGATACTGATGTCATAACATATCTCTTCCAATCTACTCTGAGATCAAGAAAGTGAATGAACATTGACAGGATGACTATTCCATGCCTCGAGTTCATTCGGGATATCAGTGACAAAGGAATTATACATTCACTGTAACACCATTCACGGATTGTAGGATTGAAAGTTGTTCTCCAACTTTCTACTTTCACTTGGGTAGCACTGATGTGTGACTAGGCACCGCTCTTTGCTTGTGAAGTCATAAATGTTATGGACTTTCACTACCAACGTGAAATGGACCTGCAGGGTCACACACATAGGATTTAACCTGGAAGAGGAGTTTTGTCCACAAGCAATGTTTAGATTGATTACTAAAGGAGTTTAGTAGTTCAATTAAACAATCAGTCAACTGATAGCTCAATATCATATTGTTCAAGGTGTTGGACACATTGATTGGAGTATCGGATTGATTGAAATCGCAATTGACTGATTCTGCACAATCTGCACTCCCAACCAATCGGCTCATGTGATGAACCGATCGGCTGAGCTTGGTGAACCGGTCGGCTCAAGTGTTGAACCGATCGGCTCATGGTCAGGGTGAATCGATTGCTTCAAGTGTTGAAACGATCGATTCAACTGGTGCAACCGAGAAACTTGGGAAAGTAGGATTGGTGAGAATTTTCCTTGCGTTTCACTTGCCCAATTTGATTGGAACAAGGATTGGTATTCGATACCAATTAGCAACAAAAGAAGGAAAGTCAATCGGGAACTGACCAGGACCACCAACCGACCGGTTCACTTGTGAACCAACCAGTTGAGGTGTCCCAACCGACCGGTTCAGGTCCCCAACCGATAGTTTCAGTTGTGAAACGATCGGTTGAGGTTGCGAGTTGGTTGCTTTTATGGAAAATCTCGAACCCTTCTACTCCTTCTTTTAGTCGTGCATTGCCCGGGATAGAGAACCTTGTCCCATGACTCTCCTATATATAGGGGTATTGGGGGCTTCTCAAGGTACAACTCAGTGCAACCAGTTGCTCTACAAAGTTGTCCTTCTCTCTGGTTTTGGTAACCGAGAGAGAGCCCGAGCAAGTGCTACCCGCAAAGGGAGGCGCAGCAAGGGAAAGACAACTACAGTTGCAACTGGAGGCAGGAGAGTGTGTTGGCGACTAGTACATCAACAGGAGGGTGCGACTCCTTCCAATTCCTTATGGGACAAGGAGATTGGAGTTCCAGGTGGTCTGTGAGGACTAATTCAGAGGTGGGAGGTTTCTGCCACCAGGAGGACAACTGTCAATCCCGACAGTCCCAGTGACAGGAGGAGTCGTGAGTCTTGGTGTGACCAGGAGTTGCACAGACACCGTCCAAGACCGGAGGTGAAGACCACGCAAGGCGTGAGGTATCGTCGCCGAGCAAGCCTCGGGACAAGGTATGATTCCACAAACCATCCTTTCCTATTATATAGACGTTGATGCGTTTCCTTGTTCTGGGTCTGGGGGAGAAAATTTTTGTTTTCGCTGCCTTCTCTGCCTCCCCTAAAACCCCACAGTTTGGTATCTCATATAGTGCATAAGCATCATCAGGTGTCATAATAACATAAGATAAAATAGACATATTACACTAAATGATGCTTAATATGTAAGTAATTCCATTTATTTAGTCATGTATGCTTCTTTTTTCACTAGTGCATACATAATGACTAAAATATGTTTAATGATAGGTATGATGTGATTAATATATAAACTAAGATAATAGCTGGAACTTTCATGTAATGGATAAGAATAATATGCCACTATATAAGTTAATATAGATATTAATGGGCTTAATGAGAAATTGAGTAAATATTCCATATCATGCATAATGATGTAATATAATCCTCAATAGCATGACCTCAATAATGAATGTTGATGATAATGTTGTAATATGATAATAAATATAAAGATAAATATCCTAAACACTAATTGTATTAGAACTCAAACAAGAAAGTTTCAAAGTGAAATCTAATCTCAAAATTAGGTTCCTTGGATCCCAATTAGCTAACATACCAAATTTGAACCCTATTAGGTAAGACTAGCTACCCAAATATAATGATAAAGGATAAACCTAATATATACATTACTAATATGAGTAGAACTATATTTTTTCTTTACTAAATTGCAATTTATTTGAAACTTGGTTAACTTTTCTAGCTTTCCTACATTTTCTCGGGTTTTATCCATTGTCACTCTAGTTTTCTTGACATAACAAAACCCGTATTCGCTTCTATTGTTGGATGAGGATCTAGGGGGGTGAAGTTGTCTTCTACCTACCGCTTTAGTTGTGTCTGTGTGAATTGTGTGTTCTTTCTTCACTATTTTCTATGAAATTTTATCTATAATCAATGCAAGTTTCTTTGCGATTCACTCTACCTCTATTTTCTCTTGTCCACTTGGATTGAGCAAACCCATATTGACCTATCTTTGGTGATCTACATTACTCTACCACACATGTGTTTCTTATCTCCCATGTTTACCTCTGTTTTCCTTTAATTTTATTATCCTCTCCCCTCTTGGCCTCCAAACCCCTATAAAACCTTCCCTCACCCATTGCTTGACTCTCATAAGTGCGTCTCAATCCTTCTGTTAAAGTCAAAGACCATCGCCTATCCTACCCAAACTCAGCCTGTCTCGATGAAATCCTCGAGTCGGGATGAAGACTCCAGCCTTTATGGGAATCATGAAAGATTGGGCATGATTCATGATAATCCATAGAATCCTTTTTGGGTTTTAAATGATATAATTTGAGGTATTCTACTACTTCACGTTCTACCCCATTAATTATTGGTTTGTATTACAAGTTTAGCTATTCTGTGTTCACATCTTCTCCTAACTAAATTTCTTCACTTCTTTCTTTGCTTTTCTTTGTGAATGTGTTGGCAACCTTTTTGTTTGGTTTAAGTAACTTTAGATCTTTATTTAGACCTCCATCCATGTTTTCTATGGAGGAAGTCTCCTATAGTGCCTTTGTTGTATTGCACACCCATTTTGGGGTCGACAGTTTTGGGATGGGTTGAGTAACCCATGATGAGGTTTCCTGGCAATGAGAATCTTTGACTCGTGAGGTTAAATTCTCAGTTTTGGCCCATACAAATTGTTCTTTGTGAGTCTTTGATACATTTTAGATGAGGAAGAAGATTGATTCTAGTCTTTTGTCATTTTTGCGCTTACTTTGTTTATAATTATGTCACCTGACTTATGTGTATTCTCATCTTTTTTCCATCATCCCTACATGATGCACAAAACTTAACTTTAGTTGAAAGGACAAAAAAATCCCTATCACGCATCAATGCTCAATGCATGATACAAGGGCATTCTAGTCCTTTTACATTAGTTTTATTTTATAAAATCAAGAAATGATATAATTCGATATAATCTATATCTAATTGTAGGAACATCATACACTAAAAATACAATATGTTTTGGAATCATGGGATTTTCCTCCATCTGATTGTATTTTTTACATCGCCTAATTCGATCATAATAAATTTGTAATTTTAAGGATTTTCCTAAATGGTTTCAAATTTATAATATTTATATCTAATAATATATAATTTATAAAAGCAAAGTAAAATATGATATGGACTCGGGATAATATATGGTGATGTGGTGTGGTTTTGATTACCTAATTAATTATGACAAAAATATAACTTTTAGGGATTATGAAATTAATGTGAACTTAAGCCTAATTTCATATATGTGCCTATTAGGTGTCTTGGAACCCTGACGTAAATTTAGGGTTTAGCTTGGATCATAGTAGATTGTATATGAGGTATGCTGCATCTCATATTAATCATATTGAGAAATCATTCATATGTTCTCTCTCTTGGTTCTTTGTGACATGTTACCCTATACACTTGTTTCTATTTAGAGGTGTTGAACTCATGTGAGTGATTATATGTTGATGTTGATCTAGTGATCTTTTTATTTATTTGGATATTTTTGTTGGATCCTAAGGTGTGTCTTATTCGTACTATTCCATGAACTAAATGAAATCACTAGTACAAAAATGGTCTATAGCGTCGGATTTTTTAATCCTATAGCGTCATTTTTCAGTCGACGCCTAAGTGGCCTCGCTACAGAAATTGCTCTATAGGGTCGGTTTTTTTAATAAAAAAAATTGACCTTGTATAGTAAAAACCGACCCTATAGGCTCTCAAAAACTAAACCCAAATGAGAAATGAAATTGTACCTAAACCCTATAACATTGGTTTTTTACTAAATAACTAACTCTAAAGATTCTTTCTAAGGACGGTTATATGAGGAAAATTGACTCAATAGAGTCTTGGAATATGATAGAATGGTCGTGCCGCCTAGCACGATCGTTTTGGTCTATATTAGCATGGTCGTGCTACATGGAACGACCATTTTACCATATCTCAAAATGGCCGTTCTATGCAGCACGGCCGCTCTACCTCATCCCAACATGGCCTTTCTAGGCAGTACGGCCGTTCTACGCGGAACGGCCAAGACACCTATAAGGTCGGTTTTTTAAGAAAACTGACGCTATATGGTCCAATTTTTTTAAAATTTTTGTAAAAATTGAACAGAACAAAACAGAAGAACAAGAATAAGATATGGGAGAGGGGAGCATTGATGCTCAACGGTCACGATTCCAAACCACACATTCATAACAAAAATGATTCATATATTGAGTTGAGTACACATAGTCACATCATAATTTACAAAATGATAGATTGCAAGTCTGAGATGATATTAAATGTCAGATACAAAAGTAAATATGAAAGAATACTGAAACCACATACATAAATGGAACGTAACTGACATATTTATTCCAATACTATATTGACTTCATTTAGAAAAGCATCTGACCACTCTTCTCGGAATTCATTTAAGTCTTCACGTGTGTAAGGCTGAGTTGTAAAGATCTATAACAGAAAATGCACATGCTAATATTTTATAAAATGACACAAGTGACTTGTAAATTTATGATTTTATTCTTTATTACCTGATCTATAGTCTGAATGTCATTTGATGCTTGTTTGACAATAGCTTGCATATATTTCATTACATAGTAGCCACAAGCCCAGCCATTATTTTGTATGGGACACTACAAATAACGAATTATACTTAATATTAGTAAACTACTATAAACATAAGACTATAAGAATTGACATATAAGAGTTGAAAATTAATACATATAAGACTAAGTAGTTGTCAAAGTAGCTACCTTGACATTTTTCAAAGTCAATGTCTTTAATTTTGTGGGTATTTGTCCTCTTCCTTCACAAAAATCTTTTATACCCCTATCAATTAAATGATAGTTGGTAAAATAGAAATTCCAAACAGAAATATCATGTTGAAGCATTGACTATATTTATGCTTACGCCATAGCTGGCAATTTCAGTTTGTGACCCCTTGTTGTTTTTCCCATTGGGTCAAGATAATAAAGAGTCATCAATTTTGGGACAATCACCACTAATTCCCAATGTCTAAATCTAAGTAAGAATAAAACAAACATTAAAATAAATACATTTGTTCATTATTAAAATTATTTTGAATAATAATACTTATTGGACGTTAAAAGGAATTAGGATAATTTCCTTTCCCACACTAGCAAAATATTTGAATGCATCAGAGAAGTACTCACTCACTTCCTCAATATGTGTCTACACCTAACTAGTGACGGTTGGAACTAAGAATCCAACATTCTTTATATCAAATTTTGTGGCCTCGGTATATAAATGGTTGTTAAACATTTGTAATTATCTTCATATGTAGAAATAAGCTAAAATGTGTATTGGAATTTTCTATATTGATAGATCCTTACCTTATCCATACTTCTAATATCAAAGTATTCATCCAATCATACCAGAACAACTCTATAATATCATCAAGAAAAATATAATTGTCAAAGTCCCTCCCAGTTACATCTTCTATTAAATTGATCAACATTTGTAGTCTAGAGCTTTGGTTGGCTAAGTATCGACACAAACATTTACATTTACTTCCCAACTCGTCGAATGTGGATTCTGGAATAATAGATGGCTTGGGAATAGGAGGACGACTAGTAGAATTTTTACTTTTTGGTGTGCAAGCCTGTTAATTAAATTACGTACTTCTATTACATGAGTTCATATATACAGTCAAATATGAAAAACATGGTAGAATTCAAGTATACCTAGTCATTGATAACCAAGTGTCTAGGCGAACCCACCATAGCACCCTCTACTTCTTCAACTGTACTATATTCAGGATTAGGTATGGGTAGTGGTTTGTCCCCCATTCCTTCATACACAAGATGGATGGACACACAACAAATGTCATCAGTAATTTGTTGGCAATGCAATGTACCACCAATGTTGTACACCTTGCCTGCTGCCACAATATTATATTTTGGAACCTCCACTGCAAGTTTACAGTTCATACCAACCTAGATTGAAATAATATAAGTTATATAAGAAGCAGTAGAACATATACCTGTTACAACTATATATATTATCATATATATATATATATCATACTAATAACACAACATATAGGACAAAAACTTACTGTAGATTGTTGTGGTGGGTCATTGGGAGTGCTCCCATGACCTTCTACAACTATAGCATGGGCTTGTACATCATCACTTGAGAGACACACAGTATGAATAGGTTGAGAAGGTTGAGTAGGCTGAAATGAAGACATTATTTCTTTTACTTTCTACGCTACTAATGCTTCAACCTCCTCTTGTGTAAGACCTCCTGCACGACCTCTTTTAGATTGCGAAGGGTCAAAATAAGACTTGAATCCTATGCCAGCTTCTAATCCCCTAACACGGCCAGGATGCTCCTTCGTACCAAGAGCAATTGATAGTTCATCTATGTGGCCATTTGGGATGAACTTTCCTTCCTTCCTTTTCTCATGGAGATCAATCTATTCATAGTTAATAAAAATATTAAATCACAATATCAATTATATATAAATAAATCTATGTTTGTGGGAGTTACTCTTTACTTAGTTGGGATAAACCTACCATCTTTTGTGCCACCTCCTTAGTTGTAGGGTTGACAATTTCAATTGTTCGATTCTTTCTAGCATCAATCCATGTCAAGTGTCGGGGTGGACGCTCAACTTGAGTTGTATTAGATTTTTCTCTAGAAGAGGATTGCTTTTCTTGTAGTTGGTGGCAGAAGGTATAACCATCGGGCCCCAAGCGATGGTCATGCACATTTTTGACCCGTCTTTCCTTTTGAGCCTGGTGGATAGCCTGATCATTTAAAATGAGGTATTGCAATTTAGACTTGGAAAACAAGTATAAAAAGATTCACCTCCTTAATTGTATAAAATTAAAGATTCATACAATACATCACAATCTTTATTACCTGAAACTCTTCTGATCTCCTAGCTGCAACAAATCTTTCCCACACCTCAGGATCTATAAAAATATATACATTTGTTGCTTTCTTCTTTTGTTTAGGATTATCTATAAATTCCCTTGTGAGATATGTCTTAAAACCCCTCCATCATACACCACAACGTTGTAGCACTCTTTTCTTGTAATATTTTTCATTTAGATGAAAAACACCCTATACATACAAAAGAAGCAATTAATAATGTTGTTTTGAAAAGAAATTAATTCCAAGCAAACTAAATTAGAATCAATAGATAAAAAACATATTAAAATAATATCACTTCCACTCATAGATATATCTTTCCATATGAGGTCTTTTTTGGCATTAGGAATATCATGCCAACTTTCTATATCAATTGGCACCTTACTGCGTGGGGTCGCCCCTACGTAATGCTTGAAAGCACTAGCATGTTCCCCAACAGGTGCTCCTGTGATATTAAACTGGACTGGCAATTTGTCCGCTTTAGCCCTGAGCTCCTGCAGCCTACGCATCAGTGTGGGACCTCTACTTTTCTTAGAATCACCACTACCATCCTCATGGTGCTCATGCTCATGCTTAGAATGTTCATCTTCACTCGCCATTTTAGAACCTACAAGTATACATGATAAAAAAATAAGCGATAATAAAAGTACAAGTGATAAGGTATACATGATATATGATGTATATTTAAAAGATTACTTGCTTGAATGATAATAAAATAAATATTTCAAAGAATACATGCCTCTAGTATTGGTTGAGTTGTTAGTCAAGGAAAATTCCTTCAGCATGGTCTTGGCATTTATATTATTCATCGGTGTTATCTTCAACATTTACACTTGGCAAACCAACTGAGAATGGACTGGAATCATCATACTTTTCGTAGTATTCTTCTTCATTTATAGGATCTATAGTAAACTGTCTTTTTCCATGAAGAATGACAGACCAATTTTTATTTATCGGGTCATCAATATAGAATACTTGTTTTGCTTGGTCTGCCATGATGAATGGCTCATCTTTATCACCAATCTTTTCAAAATTCACCAATGTGAAACCCAACTCATCCACTAAAACTCCTATGTTGTTGTCAACCCAATTACACCTAAAGATAGGAACTCTAAAATTTGAAGAGTCCAATTCCCAGATGTCCTCAATGATGTCGTAATATGACATCTTAGCTTCGTGTGGTCTTTTATCTTTGGCACTAGAAAATACAACGAACAAGCTTGAACAATGACCCCACTATTTTGAACTACACTACTTTCATCTTGACGCTTTGTGTAGTATGAAAATCCGTTTATGTCATAACCTTCATATGACATGACATCCATTTTTGGCTTAAAGGCGAGCCATTTTATGTTCTCAGCAACATTATTTGGTGATTCAGATAGTTGATTAAATACTTTCTCTTCAAACCACCTAATAAATGTTCGATTATGCTCTCTTGCAAGCCATGTTGAACTGGATCGCAGATGATTTCTCTTGATAAGATCATTGTGTTCTGTGATGTAGCTACTAACTTCATCGATGTTGTGTAAAATATATAAATGTGCTTGTTCCCACAACTCACGACTGATTCCTTTCACTCGTCCTCCCAGAGTTCCTTTGCCACAATAAGATTCAGTGTGATGGGAATTTTTTAGATCACTAGAAGTTTCATTGCAATTCAAAAAATCATTGCAAAAGTCCATCACCTCCCTAGTCACGTAACCCTCAACAATACTCCCTTCAGGACGATAACGATTCCGAACATCACCTTTAAAAACACTCATGTAGCATTCAAATGGATACATCCAGTGTAAGAAAATTGGACCCGACATCTTCACCTCCCTTGTAATATGTACTACAAGATGAACCATGATATCAAAAAATGAAGGAGGAAAGTACATTTCAAGCTGACACATGGTAACAATTACATCTTTCTATAATTTATCGAGAGTATCAGGATGTATCACTTTGTTGCATATTTCATTGAAGAAGAAACAGAGTTTTGTGATTGCAAACCTTACATGCTTTGGCAATATAGATCGAATAGCCACATGTAAAATTTGTTGCATTAAGGTGTGACAATCGTGAGATTTGAGACCTATCAACTTCAGATCCTTCATTGATACCAATATATGATTATTAGAAGAGTATCTTTGTGGAACCTTAATATTATACAAGCACTCACAAAAAGTCTTTTTCTCCTTCTTTGACAAAGTGTAGCATGCTGGTGGTAAATATTTGCGGCGACACCTGATCTCCACTGATAATTATTTTCTTATACCCATTAATTCTAAATCTTTTCTAGATTTGATGCCATCTTTAGTCTTTCCTGGTATGTTCAATAGCGTACCAATGATGCTATCACAAATATTTTTTTCAACATGCATGATGTCAATGCAGTGTCTAATTGCCAAAGATCTCCAATAAGGAAGATCCCAGAATATTGACCTCTTCTTGTATACAGATTTGTCACATGCGAGTGTATGACTACTTGAACTCTTTCCAAATTCATTAACAATATGTTTCACCCTATCATATACAACATTTCCTGGTATAGGTTTAGGAGCACTTCATTCCTCAATTGACCCATTAAAGGTTTTGTGTTGCCTTCGATAAGGATGCACTGGTGGGAGAAATCTCTGATGACTAAGATATAGGATTTTACCACCATGTTTTAGTCTGATTGAATCAGTATTTTCCTCACAAATAGGGCATGATTTTTATCCTTTTATGCTATATCCAGACAAATTTCCATAAGCTGGAAAGTCACTAATCATGCAAAAAAACATAGCACGCAAACTGAAGATCTCTTTACGTGAAGCATCATATGTCATAATACCTTCTTCCCATAGTTTCATTAGGTCATCTATTAGAGGTTGAAGGTAAACATCAATATCATTTCCAGGTTGCTTGGGCCCTGATATCAATATTGACAACATGACATACTTATTTTTCATACACAACTAAGGAGGAAGATTATATATAACAATCATAACAGGCCACGTGCTATGTTGGCTGCTTAATGTACCATAGGGATTCATTCCATCTATACAGAGTCCAAGTCTTAAGTTTCTTGGTTCTTTACCAAATTGAGGGTATAATAAATCAATTTTCTTCCATTGTGGTAAATTAGATGCATGTCGTAGGACACCATCATTATTGGCCTTTAACTCCCCATGCCAAGACAAATTTTGCACATCTTTTGTATTAACAAATAAGCGTTGAAATCGTGGTATTATTGGTAGATACCACATCACCTTGACAGGAAAGCCATTTTTAGCCTTAGTTGAATTTGTGCTTATACCTTGACGCACCACATTTTGGACAATTTATTAAATTACTATAGTCCTTATGAAATAACACACAATCATTTGGGCATGCATGAATCTTATTAGCCTCCATTCCCATTGGGCACATTATTTTCTTTGCTTGATATGTTGAAATTGGAAGCTCGTTGCCTTCAAGAAGAATTTCATTTAACAAAGACAGCAGTGAAGTGAAACTCTTATCGCTCCACCGGTTTTGAGCTTTAAGAGTATATAATCGCATCACTGCACTCAACCTCGTGAACTTAGTACAACCCTTATATAAAGAATTTTCAGCATCATAGACAATGTTTGCAAATAAAGAAGGTGGATCAATGACATTGTCCTGACAACTACGTAGCATCTCATCAACCATATCATCCTGAATCGGGTCATCCTGAATCGGTTCATCATTGAAATTGTCATCATTATCTATATCTTCTATGCCACAACTATTAGTATCGACATTTTCTGATCCATTATTAATTTTCTCTCCATGCCAATAACATTCATTATAACCTTGTATGATCCCATTGCATATGACATGATCCTTAATTTCCTCAGAAGTATCAACTTTCAAATTGTTACCACAATTTCTACATGGACAATAGAACCTATCTGCAGGTAGTTTCCTATGTTCCTCAGCAAATCTGATAAATTCATCAAGACCTTTGACAAACTATGGACTACAACAGTTCTTGATAGACATTCAGCTTCGATCCATTTTCTATATCACATTAAAAATTAATTATAAAACTAAGCATTTAATATTGATACTATAAGCTATAAGTTTTTATTGATAGGAAGTTAATTACTTTTATACTAAAGTGTACCACCTATCTCATTTTTGAATATTTAATCTCACTAGTAATTGTATAATGTATGTTTAGTTTTGAAGAAAATTTCAGCAGCATTTCCCCTAAGTTCTCCAAGTACACTGATGTAAATGGTAAATAACCACTCACATATGTACCCAGAGAACAAATGAGGAAATACTACTAAAATTTTCTTCAAAACTAAACAAACATTATACAGTTACATCCTAAGTGAGATTAAATATCCAAAAAAGTCCCAAACCGAGGACTATCCAAAATTTACTCCTATGAGTAAATTTTGAACGGGTTTCTAAGTTGATACATGCATAAATGTATTATTGTCATATTTATATATTAAGTTAAACATCATGCATCGATGATCTCATATATAAACCCTAAAGTTTCAATCTGTGACTACACAATGTCTACCCTCATATTTCTGGAATGTATATATAATGATTACATATGTGATTGATAACAAAATGTAGATATGAATGAATACATATTTTTATTATTGGTTGATTTACTAGTCAAATAAAATGTCACATTAGGAGTGTGAGAATATTATACCTCACTTGTAAGCTGAAGAAGAAATATATGCAAGTAAAAAACAAGTCAACAGCACCTGCAACAACACAAATGCATGATTCAATTCTATTATAATGTATTAATTAGGGGTCGGTATATATCAATTTTATAGGAGCGGTAACAAATTCAAAATTGACAAATTTTGATGATTTTGCAACTCAGCCGACACGGTCGTGCTGCCCAGCATAGCCGTACAAACAACACGGGTGTGCTTCCCATCACGGCTGTGCTACCTAGTCAGTTGCTTGAAAGTAAGATGTAAACGGAGGAGTGAGGCGGCAGAGACAATACCTTGAGAAGAACCAGTCAGTGAGGGAGCTTGTGTGGGAAAAGAACTGGAGAGATGCGCACGGCCCTGGCAATGCCTAAGGCGGCATCGTCATTGACTTTCAAAGAAGAAAGCACCAGAGAGAGAAGAAACGCCTAAGGCATCGTCATCGTCGAAGGAAAATGATGTCGGAGATGGTGGTAAGGAGAGTCGTTGTTGCCAGAGATGGTGGTAAGAATCTTGGGCATTGTCATCCAAGGAAAGCGGTGTTAGTTTGCCTCTTTTCGGACGAGGAGATGATTGGGGGAGGTCACCTTTGTAGAGGCGGCGCTGCCTTTCTTCGGGCACGGGAGCGGGAATGGGGACTAACAGCAGCAACAAATGGCAACCTAAGCCTTACAATCGGGCTACTATGTGCAACGTAGAAGACCTATAGCGTCGGTTTTGGGTAAAAAACTGACCCTAAAAGTCTATTAAAAAAATTGTACCTGGACTTAACCTATAGCAACGGTTTTTTAGGATAACCGACACTACAAACCACATCTATAAGGTCGTTTATATATAAAAAATGACTCTAGAGTTCCAAAGCGGTGCCCGCATTTTTTGTTGACCCTATAGCATCGTTTATTTTAAAAAACCAACCCTATAGATCGAGGAGTGAAGCCAAAATCGCTCAAATTTTTGCCGCAAAAAACCTATATGGTCGGTTTTTATGATAAAATCGATGCAGTAGTCTATTAGGCCAGTTATTCTAGTAAAAACGACGCTATGGGCAGCGACGTTACTGGACAAAAATGTAGTAGTGAATCCTAACTTTCAATTGGGGGACTTTTATGATCTTATGATGTATGTTATTGGTGGAGATTATTGAATTCTTGTTTTTGGGTCTTATGACCCCGTTGATATCATTCAGATGTTCTCATCCTTGATTCGAGAATGGATATTTTCATGTATGATGGATTAGTCATAAATTGAAGTAGTAACACCATAGGGAGCGGGTTTTATTCCCATGCTAGACACTTGATTTTATTCTCCCACTACACATGATTTTAGGCACTAGGTTTTATACCCATGTCATGCACTGAGGTTTTAGTCCTCCATTAAAATCTGTAGTTATTTGGTAATGAGGTTATATTCCTACTACCTCTTGGTATGGAATATATGGGATCCTACCTTGTTTTCTAGTATATGCTAGTTTGCTTATTACCCATCATGCAATTATTTATGATTAGTGATATTATCTATGTGACATGGATTAAAGAAAGAAACTCTCTCATTGATATCTTGTTTAAATATTCTCTTTGATATCCATTCAAATATTCACTACCTCTCATTATTTGGGAAGCCTTGAGAAGTGTATTGATGTCATTTTACGTGATATTGCTCAATTACTATATATATGCAATGTAGGCATTTATGTTGACAACATTCATTTTGTCTTCTCTTATGTGGTATTCTTCCAACCCCTTAGGTGAAGGACATGGAGGCCTTGACATGATAACTTGGACTTGGCACTACAACAAAATTGCCCAATAGTGGCATTTATTCTAGTGGCTTTTATAAAAAAAGTCACTATCTTTCTAATATACAGGCATTTTTAATTAAAATGCCTCTAAACCACCTATTATAGAGTTTCTAGAAAGGACATAACATTAAAGGTATTTTTATTTTTAATTAGTGGCAATCTTAAAGTGCCATACCAAATTACAAAAGTAATTGGTAACACAATATTTACTTCCCTCTCCAAGTTTTCCCATTCACACTCCAAAAATTGCGATAGTCCGATTGATCTAGTGCTCTACTGTCTCCCCATTATTCTAGCTCTCCGCTCCTCAGACCAGTGCATGGAGCATCCTGGCCGATCTTTTCCCTAGCTAGGTGCTGGTGGAGACTGATGGAGTCCGACGAGGGAGTGCGGGCGCATCTATCGTGCGAACTGGTTGTGCTCTTCTTGGTGGATATCCTGCGAGGGGGGGTCCTCTCCACCGATGAGTGGAGATAGATGCTGGTGGAATGCTTCTATTGGTTCGAGTGCAGCGCGACGCCGAGGACTCAGGGAGCAGGTCAAACATGGCCCCTCTACTCCAACACCTCCTCTCCCCGACTCCCTACCACTCTCCTTCCATCTCGATCTTCTAGATGTGCTTCCTAGCTTGGAAGACCACCCAGGGTGCGATGGGGTCGGGGAATCAGTCCTATGCCGACCTGGGTGATGGTGGCCGGCTGAATGAGGATGCTTCTCCCCTTTCTTTGATTGCAAGTGGAGGATGTTTGTTGGCATCGGGTGGGGCGGTTGGTGTCTCAGTCACCTCTCCCTTGTCGGTTGGATCTGGACAACAAGGTGATGGGCAAGGCGTTGGAGGTGTTTGCTCCTTTCAGGCAGTCTCGGTGTCGATCAGGGATGGGGAGAGGCCCCTGAGGGTGGAAGATGCGAGGGAGGTGCTCGAAGTTTTGCCTCAAACACCTGGTCCAGAACCTGAGGCCCCGACATCTAGTTGTGATGAGTCGGGTGGTGTTGGGGGAGATGACTGCCTTGCTTGGGGTTCTACGGATGAGCATGGCGAGGAGTCAGCAATCGTGACCCCATCCTCCTCTGATCAGGTGTTAGACTGGCTGCTGGAGTCATTGTCGGGGGTGGGGGTACCCAAGGGGTGTTTGAAGTTATGCCCAAATAGCAGGGTTCTGTCAGAACCTCCACAAAATTAAGGTGAAGTCATACATCTCCACCAACCCCTTTGGTTGGTATGTCTTACACCACCACCCATTTGCCTCTACATTGGTGTTTAATACCCTAGTTTCATTTTTATATTTAATATGAAATTATGCCAAATGCATTATTACATAACAAATGCATTGGGGGACTGATCATATCAACTGCATCATTAAATCTGAAACAGACTCACTATATTCTTTCATGGAGAAATATATTCTAAAATCTCACTCAATGATATATTTTGTTTATTTCTAATTGGATACATGCATTTTACAATGTATACATCCTTTGTAGGGAACATGTTCTTTGATAATCTCCCTTCCTTGCCTTGACGTATGGATCTCTGCACTTTTCTAGTTGCAGTTCATATTTAGGAGATAAAATGAAGTTGAAGGTTTTACAGTCTCTGTGAGAAAAGTTGCTACAAGAAAATCATAAATTTTGGATTGTTTATTGGTCATCTTAACCCTTGATGCCCCTAATAAATTATGTATAATAGCTATTCCCACTGATACTTCCATACATACATTTTATTATGCTTGCTTGAACTCTGTTTGAGTAAAAATAAAAAGAGACTCGACTTAAGAATTGAAATGTTCATCTGCTCCATGTCTACTTATAGGAAGAATGAGAGGCTTACAAATTATTGAAAATATAGTACTCTGGTGGATGTTTCTGATAATATCATACTAAATTGTTTAGAAATCAATTATCTCAGTTTGGCTCTAATTAACCCACCATTAGAATGTATTTTATTTATTACATGGAGAACAAGCCCCTAATACTAATAGTTTGGCTATCCTAGGTTCATATAATGGAGTTTTGCTTAAGGCCTACTCCCTATATACCATAATGACTAATGAACGTCACCACATTTTTCCTTTATCCTGTTCTATGATTGTTTGTTGTATCCTATTCATCTAATTTCTTTTCTCATTCTATGAGGTGAACATATAGTCAGATACTATTTTTATTAGAAAGACTTCAACTTTTAATCATCACAGTTACGCTGACTGTAGGAAGTAGGAACCAAACTAGTTCAAATTTCAGTCATGTATAAGGTGACAGTTCTTATTAGGGTTTCAATGGGTGGGCAAAGCTAATGGTCCTACTAAGGTTGTGAAATCTAAATCAGCTAACCTTCACATTTGAACATTCTCTTGATATTGGGAAGTTTGGGAATGATATTATATCTGAGATGTTGGCAGCAAAGTATGGTGACTTGACATTTTAATCTTGGGTAGTGAAGATATATTGATTTCCCAACTTTCTTTAGTGTCCCTATCCATAGTGGCATTCTGGTTTTGTCGTGTTGGACTGATATGATGAGGTTTCACCTTTTTCAGGGTAAATTTTACTTGATGGTCCAATAGCACTTCTAAATGCTTGAAAGTTTTCTTGTTATTGCTCTTCCAGATGAACTAGTAGTCGATCACCAATTTTATATACTAAGATGAATCTTTTCTTAGGTTCATATCTACCCAGAAGCCCATGTTGTCATGATGTGCATTACTAATTGGTTTAGCTCCTGTCAGACACTGCCACAAGCATTTGCATGACTGTATCATCTAATAGCATGCATGGTATACTCCTCTTCCTTCCTACATCACGGACAGTTATTGTCATCAATGAAGTGGGGTTGCTTCCTCCTTTTATTCGACATAATTGCCTTTTTTGAGGTAAACCATAAGACCACTCTGAATTTCATGCATAGTGTTGGTAAATGTTGCCCAATGGCTCGTTTCCCTGGGCTACCCTATTCGACTCTAATCTTGGATCTGATGTTTCAGGTTATGGGCGTTCTTGCTCTGATCTGGAACTGTAGGTGCATTTCAACTACTTACTACTGTCAAAGAGTTGGGATGTGAGGTATTTTATGATACTAAAATGTATCATTTTCTTGATTTTCTAAGTTTCCAGTATTGTAAAGTGTAGTTGATCTTTAGTTCATTGATACGGTCATTGGATTTATGGATTTAACCATACATGGTATGAAGTAGCTGAATATTTTTTGTGGAGTGTTTTTATTTGTGGCTGGATGGAAAAAATAATGTGTCTATAGTTGAAGTTATCTCATGGATGGCTGGGTTATGAAGTTTTCTCTGTTATCTACTGTTGTTTGAGGTTCATTCATTTTCTACTCAGCTTACTTCTTAACAAGTATGATCATCTACTATTTAAAAGATTATGTGTGTGAGCCAGACTTTGATTAGTTAGTTGTGTCAGCTAGACTCCGATCTAACATCATTTGCAGGTTGGAGAAGAAAAGTTGATATCTCGCATCATGATCCCACATAGAATTCCCATGTGAACCATACATCAGGTTGCACATATAATCAGAGTGCTATTCTTTCTTATATTCATGGCTAATTGCCTGGCTATCTCTTCTCTATCCTAACCTTCTTCTTTTGGTTTATTGGGTGTGCCCCCACATCATCATTGCCCAACAGATTGGCTCAAGTTATCATGGCATTGGAGTGGATGCTTCCACACTAGAATAGGCATGAATATCTTCATACCATGGTAATCCACTAGTTACCCCTTGATCTCTATTCTAAATGATGTAGTTAGGTACTTGGGTTCATTATGTGTGTCTAAATACTTGTGCCTATTTTTATTGGAAGTTTAAGACTTTTGATTGCAGGAAGTTCCCAATCATAGTTCTAAGAGTGCAACTAACCTTCTACATTATGTAAGTGTTACTGAATTTAGCTTCACATTTACATATATCACATGAATATCCAGATGTATTATTTCTCATAGTAGCAAGACTGTAACTATTCAAATTCTGTTTTAAGTTAATAATTAGTTATAGCATGAATATGACTGTCATTCATGGCATGAAATGGAAAAACATGTAATATTGGAAGACACTAGATTGTGACCAGTGAAGCATCCTATTAGTGATTCTCATTTTCACATGCCATGCAGTGAGATAGTCCAATAATATCATGATTTAGCTCTGATTCTGAACATCAGGTGTCAGTCTCACTAATGCTAGGATTATATATGGTTAAATTGTATCATTCTTGGTATGAAGATGTGCCCTCAGCCTAAAACCAATAACAAGAAAAAACATAAAACTAGCTCAGTCCCCTAGTTGTCATGTTTGGATGGAGAATGTAATATGTTAGGGTTTTGCTATTTTCTAGTGCTTGAAGTTATCTCATAAATGGCTGGGTTATGGAGTTCTTTTTGCTATTTTTTGTTCTCTAGATTCTATCTATTCTCTGTGCAACTTTCTCTTCTTACCCTTATGCTCATGTACTAATAGGGATTGGCTAGGTACATTCCTACAAGTGCAACACTTGATAGTGTGGCAGAAAAGCGGAACCTTCCCTTCTTTGAGGTTTTTGTCCATCTTGTTCCTTTATATTCCACTTAAGTAAAGGAGAAACATCACAAATGTGTGGCTAAGGTCTTATTATTTCTCTACTTGGTTTATTAGGATCCAACAAGTTGGAGATTCATTGGGAACTTGATGGATGATGGAAAATTGTCTATCTGTGGGGAACCTTGCATTATCACTTTGGAGGGTGGTGTTGCTTCTGGGTTCAAGCATCCAGAGGAAGAAAAATTTGAAACATGACTTTATATATGTAAAGGAAAATGAGTTGTTAGAATGAAACAAGTAATATCCTGACACTACTTGATCCCATTCTGCATTATTGTTATACCATGGCTTATGTTTTTCATTGGTATTCTTTAAGGATGTATCCAGGTTCCTTTTGCTCGTTCCTCACTCAATCATGATGATGTATTCATACTAGACATAGAGAAGAAGATCTACCAATTCAATGGCACAAATTCCAATATTCAAGAGAGAGCCAAAACCTTAGAGGTTCTCCAACATTTAAAGGATCAATACCATGAAGGGACTTGTGATGTGGCTATTGTTGGTAAGAATCTTCAACCAATAAGCTTAATCCGATAGCTCAGCATTGTTTACTCAAACAAGCTTTCATGATTTTCAGAGGATGGTAAACTTGTAGCAAAATCTGATTCTGGTGAGTTTTGGGTGCTGCTTGGTGGTTATGCACCAATCGGTAAAAAGGTGACTAGTGAGGATGATATTGTCATGGAAACTACACCCGGAAAGCTTTACTGGTAAGCATGTTTGTTTGATTTTTAAATAATTGTCTGGTAAGGAAGTATTGTTTTGGTTTACCATTTAGATGCAGATATGACTCAGGCCTGGCACATGGTTGGTACATAGTGTGTTGGAGATAACGAACTTCGTACTCAGAATTAAAGCAAGGCCCACCAACACTGAGTACAAGATCGTGGGGATTAGTGAGCTCCCATGCAATCGCCAAACGTAAGCTCCACTTTCTTTTTTATTTGGCTTTTGTATTTTATCTATCAACACTACATTGGTCTTCTTACTTTTCTTTGTGTTTGTATCAAAGTTGTGGCATGGCCTCTCTGCCCCTCTCCTGTAGTAGAGCCTTTCTCCTTGCTTCAGATCAATGAATATTTTCATGTCTTTTCTACTGTAGGTTTGAGAGGAGGCCTAAGAAGGGAGAACCTGAGGAGCCAGAGATCATGACTGTCTTTGATTATTTTAGAAAACATCATCAGATAGAGCTCAAGTATTCAGACCCTCTGCCCAAGCGACCCACTTATGTACCTATTGAGGTGCGTTACTGCTACGAGTGATGTTCTATTTCCTCCATGTTCCCTTAATTGCTAAAACAACATTTGTATATTTATCTTTTTTCCTTTACCCCCTCCATCTAAAATAATACCATTTTTGTAACATGTGGTTGTGATGTAGGCCCTAAAAGCCAATAACTATGGTAATGATCATCTACTAAGATCGTGTAAAATTGCGATCCACAGTCTGTTCATCAATGTCGATGGACGTGTTCTGCCGGCCCCAAAGGTATGCTATGTTCTTTTTTTTTCCTTCTTGCTTTGCCTAAAGGACACTGAGTGTCTGTAATTCATATGCATTATATCTTTTGTATCCCCTAGCTCAAAGTTGGCAACGGTGAAGATTTTTTACCACGTAATGGAAGGTGGAATTTTAACAACAAGGTGATGCTCCGTCCAGTTTTAGCATCTATAGTTTGTTGTTCCTTTTTTAATAAGCTTCTGTTTTTAACCATGCCACCCACTCTTTTGCAGAAACTCTATCGCTGCATAACAGTTGTTAAGTGGGTTGTGGTGAACTTCTCTGTGCGATGTGACACTATGTCAAGAATGTGATGCTTTAGAATGTTACATAGCTGCTTTATCTTGTTTTATCCAAGACAAGGCAGTGCATTCATTTTTAATCTGTAGCTCAGCTACAGATTTCTACAAGATTTTAATTAGAGCTCCTTACAGCTTGAATGCCTGCACATGTAGCACAAATCTCTATAAGTAAAATACAACAGTCATCTTGGCCACAACACCAATCCCAGCAGCTCCATTGGAACTGATATTAAACATCCTAAAAGAAGAGGGCTCCATCTAGAAATAGTTACTTGAATGTGTTTAGATCATTCCTTTATGGAAAAGTGATGCGAATGTATGGCTTCATAGCAGATTTTACAAATTTATATTAGCGCTCCAATGCTTTGTCTCTGACTCTCTGGTTACTTAGGTCGAATGCCCATTTGGATCCATTAAAAAACTAGTTCATTGTGTTGATTCTGTAGCCAGTAAAAGTGTGTGAACAACTCTATGATTAGGCCTTCATTCATACCTTGGTATAGCCGTCTAAATCCTCTATTTTCAACCACTTATCAGACGTGGTTGGCTGATATCAAAACCCAAGGTAGTGCAACCCAGCTTCCTGGATAAATGAACACTCAAGCAGCAATGTTCGCATCGTCTTATGCATTTAGGAAACCTGCCATGCTGAATAGTTGTTTTTCCACTCTGAATAGTTGTTTTTCTACGTAGTTTGATAATATAGCTGGCAATAGTTTAATTCATTATGAAGGAATACACTATATGAACGCACACTTACGGATGGGGAAAAGTGATATTATATGCTGGTTGGAATCTTACAAAACCATTAGTCGTGTGCTTCTACTGCATAGATTGCTTTTGATATTTAGAAATTTTGAAAGGTTCTACACCTGAGAAGCTGACCATAAGTACTAATCATTAATGCAGTCCCTTTTCAGTCATCCGAGGAATTACAAACATCTTCAATAATTTCCATCTGATTATTATTATGTATGATGTTCTCGCCCCAGGTAGACATATTAGTTAATCCAAATTTTGTGTCATGGTGACTGGCATTCTCTTAATAAGATCTCCATGAACTAATGTTCTGATATATGATAAAGTATGCCAGCATGGAGAAAACTGGGTCGATATTTAAATATAGTCCAATACCTTTCTTTTTTCAAATACTTCCATTGTTGGATGTTATACGTAGAAGCCTCAAATTCCTGTGTATATTTCCATTCAACTTGGCTAACTTGGCCTTAGTGTTTCATCTTGTTGAAGCCTGTCCTTTGGTTCCTATAATCTTTTAAAACAGAAACATACATAGCCACCTTTGTGGAAGTCCTAGCAGGACTTCTTTTGAATTTTGTTTAAATTCACTCATTCAGGCTATTGTGCTACACATGGGAGAAGTAGATTTGACATATAGTAATGACAATAGACCAGAACTTGGTTAATAATTCTCGTCCTATATGTGATTGATTTTCTTGCTTATCAGCATGATAGCTTACTGTGAGAATGTCTGTCCTATAAGATGTTAGACAATCTGTGTTCAACTATTTCAATTATAAGTATGTATCACTATGTCAAGAATGTGATGCTTTAGAATGTTACTTAGCTGCTTTATCTTGTTTTATCCAAGACAAGGCAGTGCATTCATTTTCTGGGGCTGGCTTTTTTTGTTGACAGATGATATGTTTATCATTGATTTTGAATCTGTAGCTCAGTTGTAATAATGTACCATATGTGGTTTGGAAACCTCAGATTCTTGCCATTATTCATTTTTATATATCATTATATTAGATCTATTACTGAAGTGAAGGGTAGTTGATTCTCTAGAACACATATTCTTGTCATTTTGTAGCTTGTTTACTTTTTGGAGGCCATCTATGTTGATGCCAACCGCTTCCTATAAAATGTATCTTTAGCAATGCCCATCGAACAAGGTATACAGACGACACCTTCATGGCTTTGTTGTCTTCCTTATTTTCAATATTTTGTATGTTTTAACACTGCCCACTATTTCTAGCTTCAGATTATGTTGCAGTCATCCATGGTTGTGTTGGAGGCCATCTATGCTGATGTCAATCGCTTCCTATAAAACGTATCTTTAGCAATGCCCATTGAACAAGGTATACAGACGACACCTGCATGGCTTTGTTTTCTTTCTTATTTTCAATATTTTGTATGTTTTAACACTGCCCACTATTTCTAGCTTCAGATTATGTTGCAGTCATCCATGGTTGTGTTTCCATCTTGAATGGTTAAAGTATTTTATAGTACGATCATTTTTTCCTCTAATTTGTAGCTCTTCAATCATCTCTTTATCCACATTGTTGGTTTAGGTAATCAGAATTGGGAATACACTGATTTGGAAACTGAAAAATAGATGTACTGTTAACCGTTAAAAACATAATTAAACGTTGATGCGAATGTGATTTCATCTACCATTATCATCTTCATTATCTAGGGCTCAGTCTCATCATGTATGTTGATGTGGGATAATCTGTGATCATCTATAAGTATATAAAAATGACTATTAATGATGGCTGACAAAACCTGATTCTAAGCCTATAAGTATAATCAGTGTAATACACATATTTGAGGATAATGTTTGGAAGCTCATGATATATATGAATGAGGTTGAAAAGTAGATATAGACAATGTGTGTCTAACAGTTACATATTTGAAAGCTTGATAACTTAGATACTGTGATATCTTTTTGTCCAAGACATTTTGGAATCACAGTTGATGTTTGCTGGCATGATACAAATAAAAGATAAGTCACTTTTTAATGTTTCCAGATTTGATACAAATGACGTGCAGGAATTATTTTCTTAGGCTACTTTCAAGCCTTTCAATTTCCGCACCCACCCTGCTTCCTGCATCACTTTCACCAGAATCAGACGCCAACGGAACTACACTCCGCTTAGCTGCCTTCTCTACAAGTTTCAGATGGGCCCAACCGAGTGGAAACCAAAAGGCAGCTCCAAGTGCAGAACCAAGGAGCATATTCCACACTCACCATCTCAAGGAACCAAGCAATATGAGACCAGATATAGAAGTAGTTGTTGAGCCAGCTCCAGCAATGTTGAAGACATCATGTATGCCACGTTGTTCAACAAGAAGATTTTGCAAACCATAAAATGCAGCAATAAACATTGGTGTTGTATTCAATATAAGGGGCAAGGTAAAATGTCCTCCCCATGTAATTCAATATAAGGGGCAAGGTAAAATGTTGAATGAAAGTATATCATTGGTGTTGTATTCAATATAAGGGGCAAGGTAAAATGTCCTCCCCATGTAATTCTCAATTGATTATAAATAAAAATTATTCATACTTTCAGAAAAGTGAGTTCGTCTACAATTGACATTCATTTAGAAATAATGATAATGAATTGAAAACTGAATGACTAAAAGCCATGAAAATGTAGCAATACAGAACTAGTAGTCATTAGTGGCTTTTTTTTATACGCCATTAAACTCAATAAGAACATTTTCATACACCAACATAATACAAAATAGTGGCATTTGTATAAAAGCCAATTGATGGATAGTGGATTTTTTATAAATGCCAAATGATGGTTTAGTGGCCTTTATGTGGCATTTATTCAAAGCCACTAAAGACAAACCTTTAGTGGCTTTTACAACTTAATCCACTATCTTCCTAGTGGCATTGGCTCTAGATGCATTTTTTTAAATGTCAACAAATGCCGCTAAACCTGTTTACTGGCTTTTATTTTTTTTAGTGGCATTTCTGAAAGGCCGCTAATGAGTATGTTTGTTGTAGTGTGGATTAGTGGATCTGACTCATGGAAGATAAGCTAGAAATAGTTTGGACACCCTTTTGTCTAGTGAAGAAGTTGTTTCTTTCATGTATACCTTAAGTGGGAGAATACTATTTAAACATGTTAAATTTATTATTGTCATTACATTTATTTCGATAGTTATACTTTGATCTTGTATACCATTCTTTTGAGAATGAAAAAATACACCCATTCCAGCTTACCTATAAGTGTGTTTGAATTGAGTGAATGTATTCCTCAAAATGAGTAGGAAGTGGATCCCTCTCGGGTCCCAATCCTTAAAACTCTTCAAGCTTGGAAGTATGATCAACTACCAAAAGCTAGACATGGAAAGTCCACATTCTGAGTTTCTAAGACAAAGCTCCATACATCCTCAACACACGTCTATAGATTTTAGACCTATAGGCCATCGAGCCAGACCACCATGAGTTGGAGGGGCTCAATGACCTAAATATGCTTCAACAAAAACTCCTTCACCATGATATAATGACAATTTGAATGCTCCATCAATATAGAAGGGATGATGCACATTCCCATATAAATCTATAGGTCTTGTCTTCCTGGTCAATTGGGCCTCACCTACGCATTCATACAATTCATCTAGTATCAATGGAATGACAATATCCTTCCTCCAAATACGGTTACAACTCTAGAAGCAATAGGCATCGCTCATCTGACAATCTCTCTAAAGCATATCTCTACCATGATGATCAAGGAATATGCTCACAAATAGAACATGCCAAGGAGTCAACACCGCCTTGTACTTTGGTCTTAAACTACACCCACAAGGGGGGAATCTCAATTAAGCAACCATCATATTTCATCTATCGAGAAGCATGGGATTTCCTTACTCCTTGGAGAATCCACATCTCAACAACCCAACTCGACTTCTTTGGTACCACAAGACATCAATCATGGAGGGGAAACTGGGTAATCATAGCCATGTCATTTTAGGTATGTATCATAACAACATTTCCAAAAGTGAAGGAGTGACTTGGAGGGTCCTAGCAGGGGATCACCGCTAACAACAACTTTCTTACAATTGGGATGTAAGAGAGATAATGAAGATGATGGGTCAATTTAAAACTTCCCAGTTTGACTTCTTTAGTCTCAGTGAGATTAATGATGAAACAATGCACCGGAGATAGATTATTTGAAGGAAACAACAGAAGTGGGCTCTCACGACTCTGAGTCGTAAAAATCAAGATGTGTATAAAAGATCAAAGCATGCATTTTTAGTTATAGGTTGTGAATAAGACTACCTTAAAAACAAAAGGATTCTTGTCCTTTTTCTCATCAGAATGTCACAATCCTACACAAGTATCTACACCAATGGTCAACATGGACACGCATCTTGAGATATAAGGACTCAATGTCCCACTGATTGGTGGATTTATCCAATCTAGCACCCACAGTTGGCAAATAGATCTAGGCAATCTGTTGGATCTACCAGACCTCATCCAAAGACCAAACTCCTTAATTCCTATTCCAAATAGAAGATCAAAACCTCACAATTTGAATAAACCAAAACTCAAATTTTTGTTTTAAAAACTAAAAGGGAGTCTAAAAATATAAAATGACTAATACATGATTTTTCTTATAGAAAAGGGAAATACATAAAGTGAGTTAGAAGTGCTAAATTGATTGCTACTTTTTCTTCAACAACATCGTTAATTGCTTGAGCAAAGGCCAATGGTCAGTGGAAGAAGATCTGGAGAGCTGGTTCTCCTCACTTATATTAGAGCGAATAGCATTGGTGGAGTACCGGTGATCCAAAGAAAAACTAGTGAAATGCACCTCCACGAACAAAGTGCCATTTCGATGATGAGAGGAACCTATTCCAATGCCAGTGTATAGTGGGTCCACACCTATGAATCCCCAAAGTGCTGACTATGTTTGTATCTAGGTGGGATACTCAATCCAAGTACCAGTTCATATGCATCTATATTTTCTTCCTAGAAGGACGAGGTTCAACCAAAATTAGTAGGAAAGTGACACGAGCCTCCAACGCCAAAGTCCTAGTGTGACCACAACCCAAAAAATCATCAAAGCCCCTAGCGCCAATAGGTGGAGAACGTGGATACTTAGAAGGAGGAACTACCTTAGGAGGAATTGGGTGACATATTTCGTACCCATGATCATCCTTCTATTTAGTAGAATTGTAGTCAATGACCTACAAGAAGACACATGTAACGGAAATGCAAGCAAATGATGACAAAACCAGATTCAAAACGTTTTCCAATGGATGACGTAGAAGGCGATGCCTCTCTAGAGAAAAGCAATGTCTGACCATGATCATATGACCAATCAAGGTGATAATCAAGAGTCACCTAACCCCACATTAGCAACTGAGCATCCTGACAAATTCTGAGACCAAGAGACACCAACCCAGACAAAGGGTTAGATGGGATATACCAGATCAAAATTAAAATGTTCATCTAGGTCATCTTCAACCTCTAGACTACAAAGAACATAGGAAGACAAAAAATGTATTTCATCATCGAGGGCCAAAGTGGCTGAAATAAAATTTAAAAATGAAAGTTATACCTTCCCCGAGATGAGTGTAAATAAAATCCACATAAGAACACCACTATAGAGGATGACATGAAGCTCTTCCGCCAAATCATAACTGCCACCCACCACAAAGGCTAGCGGAACACAACGATCTGCCGGTTTAAAGCTAGTAGATGAAAGTAATCCATCAGATCCCTTTTTCTCTCTCCTCATCATCTTCGTCACCTCCAGTTCTATCTAAGCTAGTCGTAGCCTCTACTTCACACAAGTGAAGAAATGGGAAGGGTTCTTGAACCTCCTCTCATTTCCTCTCTTTTAGAAACAAAGACTTTTAAAAAAGTTCAAACAGGTCCCTGGATTTTCCATAGAATTTCTCAAACCTTCTAAAAAATCATATAAAATAATGAAAATTTAGAAAAAATAAAAAAAATCCATTTTTTCTTAAAAATTCGGAATTCACCTCTTTGATAAGAAAAATAATTCTTTGATCTAACTAAGTTCTCTAGGGTCCTAGATGACGGACAAAAAATGGACCATTATCGTGCCTTCACTTTCATATCTTTTGACAGTCTGAGACTATGATTGAAAACTAGAGCATCATTGTGCTTCTTTATATACATATAGGGTCCCAGATCGTGACCTAAAATTGAGCCAACTCAAAGCCCCATTCATATATATTCAAGGTCTTGGACTATGTCCTGAAATTGGACCAATCATGTTTTTCATCATCCAATATTTTTGGTCATGGATCATGACCTTAAAGTGAACCAACATAACATTCAATTCAAATCTTTTGATGATCCCATAATGTGAGCCCCCACAATAGAGATCCCAAACAATTGGCTAATATAGTCCTTGGTTAAAAGGCCACCTTAGATCTGGGAGCTTATTTTACACTTGTTTTCCAATCTCAAATTATCAAATCCCTACCCCATATAGGTAAATCTCCATATTGTGTCTTTTAAAAAGTTCTAGTCCTAACCCTAAAATTGGACCACGCAAAAAAAACTGAAACTAAATATGTGTGGGAAATTGGATTATTACTCTTTCCCAAGGATCTTTTTAGCAGAGAAGTTTTAAAAGTCTTTCACTTTCATTGACTCTTGATCTTAATTAATTTTGACAAATCACCAATCCTTTCCTCTTTCACGTTCACAATTTTCTCATCGAGGCATGATTTAGTGAGAGAATCAAATTCACAAATTCAAGAAGTTAAAGTGATGATATGATCACTTTTGTGGCTGGTAAACTTAGAATGTCTAAGAAAAAATCAGGAGAATGAATAATTGGTCAGATATAGGTAAGTGCCAAAATTGTAGGCTACCCTTACTCTGGAGAAATAATTCACAATATTATTCTTTTGATGGATGTCTATTTCATTATTCATCCTTATAAGGAAAATACATCACTTACACTTTCCACTCTCCACATGGTTTATCAGAACATCCTCGATGAGTCCCACCTTTTTGGTTTTTCATGACCAAAAATGGGGTCATACTTGGCTCAAGCTTGCAGCTCTCACTCTTATCTCTAACCTTACCTTGAGAGGGGAAAATTGTTGGTGGTCTATTTTTTCTCATTCAGTAGAAATTCACAACATAATGTTAATTCTCTAGCTAATTATGGAGTCCATTCCACATTCCACCAATTTCCCACATTTATCATTTTTCCACATTCTCCACATCATTGGCATACTTGATTCCCCCCCCCCCCATTTACACCCACTTTTACTTAGTTCGGGGCTTCCTCTAAAGAAACCTTCTTTTCATACTCAAAGTTCAATTTGCTCTTCAATTCTACTTTATACAAGCTCAAATTCATAAATATTCTTAGTTGAATTATCATGAATAAAATATTTTTCCCATAGGTACTCAATTGATTTTCTCTAAATAAATCCAAGGAATAACCCCAAATTATCTCACTCTGTAATTTTTTTTATTTTCTTCAAAACAAGCCTAAACTTTTTGGAGAATCGAGAAAACACTTTTTATCTAACTGGGACACTCGACAGATTCAAGTCATCCGTGACGTGCCACATGGCATATCATCACTTCCCACATGCCCCACCAATGTGACACATTGTGTTGATCATCTCTGCATTTTGGAAATTTTTTCCTAGAACCTTGAACCCTAATATCTACCCATAAATACCCCCCCATATCTACCATATTTTGGGACCCTTTCGAACCTTCTGAAGCTAGAGGATATAACTACCTTTCTCGTTTATTTTTACACTATTCATGATCACAAGATCATTCTTATGGCACCACCTATCTTGTTTGAATCATTAAGCTATTAAAATAGTAATCATATATGTTGTAATTAGTCTATTATAGCTACACTACTATATTACACTGTTATTATGTTATAATATTCTATTTTGAATCATATCCTATTAATAGACTATGTCTTCTAATTATCCTCTAATCCTACGCAATGCATCTGATAACCCATGATGGGTCTCTTCCGTCAGAGGTCCTTAGGTGATTAGGACCCCAATTTACCTAAAAATAGGATTTTTAGGATAGGGGTGGAAAGGATGCAAACATCTTCATTCCTATTTGCCCACACCAACAAACAAGTATGCATATTATTTTATTTTTTTCTGTTTATTTGTTTGTCCTAAATCTTTCTTTTTTTCCATCACCTACAAAGCCACTCGATACCAATTTATCAGGTGAGATGGGGGTGCTAATCCTTGCCCAGTCATAACAAGATCACCAAACATGATTTCTCTAGGTATGTTTTATTTTTTCTATTTTTTGATATATTCGACTCACATGAGGAACTCATCTTTCTACTGTGGATTCAAACATTTACTATGTTTTTCCTCATTTTCCATATAAAACATGGTCGCTACTCTGATAACCTATATTTTACTTTCCATGTGACCTCCAAACAAAGTTTCACTAAAAACGGATATGAATCACATCCATATCTTTTTTGGGCAGGGTGTGATAGTTAGAGACACCTCAAAGAAGATATCAATGTATGAAACTCCAAGAACTATTGGGACGGCCTACTCATAAGCCTCAACAAACAATAGGAAACTGGATGATCTAATGGTAAACTTATTCCATACCAAAACCATCTTAACAATGTCAAAGGAGCATAACATCTACCTAATGGAATCATTGTCACTATAATGTATGGAAGTTGGTCTGTCTAAAACTAAACTGGACATTTCATCTTCTCATATCATCCTGGAAGGTTTTTGTGATGATTATATCTTCCTCACACATTTGAGTTATCATACCTAAGGAAATCAGAAAACATCATCCTCATTTTAGAATAAAATCAAGGCTTGTTTTTTTCTAAAGGCCTCTTAATACCCTAAGTCTCTAGTCACAACTCAAAAAAGATTCAAGAGGAATCCTCCCAACGTCCCATTGTCAACCATTTGACGAGCACCAACAAACATATACACAAGACCTCCATCCTTCTGGTCACATTGTTCTCGTCAAGCTTTGACAAGAGGCCTCCTTACGGTAAGATTGAAGCTTGTAGAAGACCAAGTTCTCATGGATGAGAAGGTGTTTATTTTTTATGTCTTAGTTCCAAGGATCCACAAAGGATTAAGCAATGTAGATCCTAACATTGAAACTACCAACGTCTAATCTAAGGAATCAATAGCATACATCCTTCGTAATAAGAAGAAAGATGGACCTTGGAGTCACCCTTAAGGTGTTCGTGGGAAAGATGATTATTATTGTCTTTGTCTGTCAAGGGTACACCTATTGGAACCTATGAAATAACATGATGTGTTACAGAAGAGAAAGCTACATATGCAAACATCAAAGATAATACAGACTCAAGAAAGTGATGAAGGATCCCACAACATCCTCCATCTCCTCCCTGTGAGGGTATTTGAACTTTGTGGTTTCTCCCTAGTTTTTGTGTATTGGAAAGTAGGATAAACATGTTGGGGTTAGCGAAGAGGTAGATCCATTCACCGATGATGATCAATTCTGGCCCACATGACCACCATCAAGTCACCTCTGAGTAAAGTCATCGCTTCTTTTTTATAGAGCGACACTACATCATGGGAAAAGAGATCAATCAAATTATCCATAGAATCCTCTAATTAATTTCATTTGTTAATCAAGCAAGTATCTTCACATCAATCATAGGGTTTGATGTAGAAGTTATCCTACCACATCAAACTACTTGACACAAAGGGAGGAGAGGAGTTCCTATAAATTGGTTAAGAATAGTTATGGATGAATCCAGTGTCACTAGTATATGCATCCTAAAACCACTGATAAAAAAACCACCACATATACAATCAAATCACAAATAATGTGGACGTAGATCTTGATTATAAGAGAAGAGGATTGAGAGGGAGTGGAGGGGCATTGGTAACAAAGAGGATCTTTGGATTTTAGCACCAAAGGGATGGGGATCGTGTTAGTGGTTGTATAGTAGGGGTGAAGTGACACCGAAAGATAGTTGTGAACTCTTGTGACAAAGAAGGTCTGACATCCCTTGTACTGTATATGTATTCATAATTCAACCCATCTCACAAATATATATCTAAATTTAACTATTCATGTAGGGTTTGGTTGAATCTTGTATTAAAATTTATTAGATTTTGTATGTGGGATATAACAACATCCAATTTTGTGGATGTTGCATGCCTTTTCTATTCTTCATTTTCCTTATTATTATAGGTTTATGTGGATATTCTTGCATTTACTTTTATCTTTTTTTTTTCTATTTTACCTTTGATAAAAAATAACATCCCACTTTTTAGTAGAAAATCACCAATTCCAGCAAAACAGCCAAACTATTGGTAGATGATTGTCAGCTTGCATGGATGTGGTCATTCCATTGGTTGGTGACATATAAACACCAATGGTTGGAACTCGATTTAAAAAAAGAAGGTGCAACTAAACCATTGATAGACGCCTACCAATGGAAGTGCCACAATCATCAACTGACAATGGCAATTGATGCCACGTAGACAATCACCAACCGACAGAGTCCATGGTACCATCTTCCCATGGTTCCACAAATGTCCACCTACTAAAGGTTCTAGTGCTTCCACCCATTGATGGTTTCACTGATTGTCATCAATCGATGGTTTTACTGGGCCTTCAACTTACTGATGGCCACACTAGCCACCGACAACTAACCGTTCTCTAGTTGAGCATCAGCCAAAAGATCCACAGAAAATTGTCATCCAGTTCTAGCACTACTCCCACCGATCAACAACCGCTCTAACCATCATAAATCAATGCTTTTGTTGAGAACCTATCTACCGAAGAAACTCCTATGACCATGGTGTTTTTATTGTCTTCTCTAATTTGATGATGATGTTCCTCATTCCATATGTGCTTCAAAAGATCTTCTCTAAATCTTAAGTACTTCCAGCATGCAGAACATAGCTTAAATGAAGATCAAATATCTTATTCATTTGATATTCATGAAGGGGAGTGAAAATCTTATATAGGTAATGACATTGTTGTTTTCTATTTTTCATATCGTCTAATTGAGTCTTGTATGTCCAAACTGGATATGTGTTTAACCCATACTCTAGCTTGAGGGGAGTAGTAGATGTTTGAAAGCGTTATAGTTAATAGGTCATTTATTATATGGACCTCATTGTCTTAGATGATTAGGATTAAGTTATGCTTCTTTATACTTGCCTCCTATCCTATTTACATGAGAGGAGTTTTCCATCTATCAATATGAAATATCTCTTTAGCCATCCATGTTATTTTCTACAAATACAAAATGAGACTAGATTGTTTTACCAATGAAGTTGACTTTAGTTATGGAGACAAAACATGGATATTTGAAGGCTACAATAAAGTGTTACCTATGTGTAATTTATTAGTGATGACAACTAAAAGGACTCTAAGGAATGTCTACCATGTATTCTTAACCCAGGTGATGAAAAACATAATAGAAACCTAAGTTGATAGATGTAAATGTCGTCTAAGAGTATGAAGATGTATTATCTGATGAACTTTATTGTTTGCCACTAGTATAAGAAATTGAATTTTATTTGATCTCACATATGTAACTATACCTATATGACTAACACTATATAAGTGGCACTAGTTGAGATCAGAAAATTGAATAACAAATTACATAAAGTGCTACATATAGACTTCATACAGTAGAGAACATCACCTTGGGTGGTACTTCTCTTGTTCCTAAATAGAAAATATGGAACAACATGATGGTGTCGGCCAAAAATAAATTAATAAGTTCATAATTTCTAATGAGTGTACTTTACCTAGGATGAAGAATCAATTTGAACAACTGAGAGAATTAAAAATATTCTCCAAGTTTGGTCTACTGGTTTCTAAAGACAAATTGGGACTAGGTTGTCAATGGAGAAGGTATGAGAAGGTTGAAGGCTTACCTTTACCCTTAACCACCTTGAAGTATTAGATAAATATAATGATAACTCCCCACCTTATAATTTTCCGTTACCCTACCATTATCGTAATCCCCACTGGCTAAATGGGGAGGGTAAAAGTAAAACAATGTATGATAGATGTAGCTTATTATTTAGTCAAAAGAAAATACATATATATAATGTTACTATTTTAGCAAGGTAGGTCTCCCTAAAAGTGTTGAGACACAGTAGTTGACTGGACATCTAGGGATAAAGCATTGTTTTGATACAGGCTACAAGAGCGGTACAAAAAACTTTGAATACTAGAGTTGACCAATAAATCATTTGTCTCTTAGGACCCATCATAGGATGTCATGTGTCAAAGAGATTGTGAGCCAAATAGGAGGCAGTTGAAGCGTCGATCAAAGAGGTTTTGCATGACCTCAAACACAATAAGGAAAATCTATCAATTGATGACGTCAAACCATGATGGCCTACACATCCTTTCAGTTGATGTTGTTACTAATGTGAGAGAAATGGTATATTCGTCACTTACAATAATTATCTATTTTGAGAATGTAAAATGATAAATGTTCATTGTTTTATTTATACAACACATAATTTTAAACTAACATAAGAATGTTAGTAATATTCTTAATAGAAATACCATTATGCGTTCATTACCATCAATGGGTTGTAATTAATTCAAAAATCACAATGCATTCATCTATATACTAATTAATCAGTGGTGCCAAAATTGTTGATAGGAATAATGAAATGGTGCAATGTCAACTAGCATATCTACATGTGGAGTATAGACCTGGTACTTTTTCTAAAATACACAAATTTGGCTAATTATGTTTTTTTTATCAATCTCAATGCAGTTAATAGAATAGAATTAGGGAAATAATCATTTTGACACACTTTACTCAAAAGAAATATCCATAGGACATCATCAATAAAATATTTTCTTGAAGCACAATTTCGTCTAAAAGCATATTTAAAGTGGCTTTTTTTGAGACGTTAATGCTTTTGACATTTTATTTTAAATAAAGAGTGAAAAGCACCACAACTATTAGTTTTTTTACCTTTCATATACATGTCAAAAATGTGGCATTTTCAACTTTTTATTTTCTAGATAAAACAATTAAAAGTGGTGGCATTTTTTGGCCATAAGTCTGAAATTACTTTGTACGACGAGTTTGACCTAGTATGTGCTATTTAAAAAAAATATTTTATTAATTTTGCTATAAACAAGATTGTTTTTCCTAAAGAATGTTGTATTAGTTTTTTCCCTTGATTTTAACACTTAACAATTATCCTTACTATAGCATTTCATTTTTTTTTCCAACTATAATTAGGTTTTTAATAACAATACTTTAAATTTTGAACCTCAAAACAAATAACTTTCTTTTGGATACTATAAAGGATGAGTGATATGATGCCCCTCTTCAAGTTGAATTTTAATTCAATGAAGATAAAATCTGGAATGTACTTTATATCTCTTCAATGTACTTCAAGATCATTAACAAGTATATGAACCCTAATTGGACCAATTTCGTCAAATAGGCTCAATAAGTATTACATAAGCACCAGGTAACCATAAATGGTAACATAAATTAGTTAGAGATCAATAATAATTCATTAGAGGTACATAAGTGATAATAACCACATTATAGAAATAACTCATATTTGGGTAATAAATTTTGGATAGTAATTATGTAATAATGATCTAGGACATAAAATACACATATGGTCTAAATTTGAAGCTAATCAAACCTCTTTTTCCCCCTCAAATAATTTAGGAGGGTTTCCTATATAGTTATGAATAGAAATGATTTAAATAATCATATAACCTATGGCCCTAGTCAGATTTGTGTATCATGTGGGCCCTTCACTCTAAGTCAGACTCGAACTCGGGTCTGGAGGCATTCGTATGAGGTGAATTTTCTCCCTCACCCAAGTCCAGCACCCCCTAGACTTTATAGTGTCTTGTGACCTCACCCTATCCTCTCTCCCTCTCTCTCTCTTCACTCCACATCTGATAAAATTGATCACTCCCTCACCATCCTTTCATTAGTCTGAGAGGTTGCACCCCCAACATGATAGGGTTTTGTGCCCTAGGGTCTGTGATCATCTAGGAACCCCACCATCATCCCCTTTTCTGATATTTAGAGGACACCCAGCCATCCCTGAGCCTCTAGCTATATAAGAATCTATCTCCAAACAATCAGAGATAATCCAGAAACTAGAATTCATCACCTTCTTACCCCATCACTCTCACGCTCAGAAATAGTACTCCACCTTCACATTTTGCTAACCCCAAGCTCTAATGACTGTCCTTTTGTCTGTGATCCCTGAAGAACTTTGGGACACCATTTATGTGCCATCTCAAAGCTATTTGAGCCTTCATATTGCTTGAAACAAAGGTAATCCATGATACTCCAGCCCCCCCCTTTTGTTGTTACCACCTTGTTTTACCAATGCGCATCCATTGCCCTTGTTGGTCTAGTTTTTGTTGTGGTTCACCTCCAAGGTGCTAGGAATTCGTCAATGATGATAGTTCTTATCAAAACTATCTATACTTCTACCACAAGATCACCTTCTCCTTCCTTCATGGTGGATCAGGATTTTCTACCTCTGGTCATCCCAAGTCTCAACCCAGGGATCTAGGTGATCGTAAGACCATGTTAAGTGATGCCCGAGACTCGAGGGCAATGGAGTTTTGCCAAGTTTTTCTGTGAGTTTCGAGGAGTAATCCAGTATTTGGTTACCAAAATCTTAGTTCTTCAATCTAGTGATGAAGAACAAGGAGCCTCATGTTTTCTTTTTTAGCCCCTACTCTAGTCTCTGATGTGTCACACCTTGAATGGGCTAGGGTTTTCTCCGCACCTTTGTTTGTCACAAGCACTGTTAGACTTGGTTAACCTGAGTCACATGGATTTTCATTAGTGGGCCATCTCAGCGGGTCCTATTTTAATGGGATTTATCTGGATAATGCATAAACGTGGATTTTTCTTCGAATTTTCCTTGGTCTATTATTCAAAAATTCACAGTAATTAATATGATGCTCAAAATTATGTGTAAATATGATTTGGAAATGATTTTCAATGAGGAATCTGACTTTCTAGTTTTCAAAGTCTAAATTAGTGATGTTAGATCATGTTTTCCCTCAAAATACCCACATTCGGGTTTAGGATGATAATTAATTTAAACTACGTTAGTTTCTGGGAACTTAGGATCGACTCAAGAATAGGGAGACTAAATTAGGATTTTCTTTGCTCCAGGTAAGTCGGTCATGCCACTAGGCATATGCATGTTATGTATGATTTAGGATTATGCTTTAATTTCCAAGTTCATGGATGAAATTAATACAATGATCATGGCTCAAATTTTATTATTGCATGTTTTTTGCTATAATCACAACGTCCTATGCTTATCATTGATGTTCATTAGTTTAATGCTATGCTTATGTATTAATTAAGAAATTGAAGAAATAATCATGTAATGATAATTCAATGATTAACAGGGAGAAATCCCATGATGATTAAGATAATGCACTTAAGTTGTGAATTGTTCCACCTAATGTTATTTTGTCTTTATGGAATTCATGAGCTTCTTTGGTGCAACTAAGATGAGCCTTGACCGGCCTTATGAGCACTTTTGGTTCAATTATTGGATGAGGACAATTTACATTGATGGAAAGATAAGAACAATGATGTTAATGTTTAAGATAAGAGAATTAAATAACTTATTATATGCTTCTCACAATGATGGACCTTTTTTGGTTGTTATGGGCTTCCTAACAATGATGGGCTTTCTGAGCATGATGTGCCCCATGTGGGCAGTGATGGAGAGAATACATATGTTCTTGATTCATTGATATAATGAAAGATAAAGTGTAATGATAATTTTTAATGTTACGTTATTTCAAGTTAATTTATTTTAGTTCAAGTATATATGTTTATTTTACAGTCCTTATAAAATGCATAGTGTCGCTTACTTATGTTGTTGCTTTATTTCACATGTCAGGGGGACGAGATGTCCTTAGATCAAGGAGGTATAGGGAATTGAAGAGAGCCCTTCAAATGTAGCTGACATCAAGGAGACTTTAGGTTGGTAGGGTGCCATCTACCACTCAGTAGATTATTGGTCTAGTTTACCATTTCATGTTTTAGATTTTCTTAGCCTACATATATTATACTTGAAATCAAGATGAGATAGTTTATGTTTTTTCCCTTTCAGAATGATGTATGAATCTATATTTCTAATTAATGTATGGTGTTTCATTTATCTTGCTGGTATGTATATCATGTTTTGTGATGTTCCTCCAAGTTGAGTGACCCTTGTTATGAACAACATAGGATTTTCTACTATTGATATATGTTCTTGTATGGATGTTACAATATGGTATCGGAGCCAACAAGTATGTGGCCACCAGGAAAAAACCAGATTAATATGTTCTAATCCCTAGGTATAGAAGAAGTAAGTGAAAGATATTGAAAACCAAAGTAGAGGTATAGACAAAAAAAAGTTTATATCAGGATTAGGGTTATGTTCCCAGATATTTTAGAATTTTATGTTAGCTCTAGAATTGTATATAGCATGCTCTCTCTTTTTCCCATGTGTTTGTGGTATGGGACACAAGCTCATGGGGTTTTGTAGAGAGAATGTTAAATGCATAATCATGCTTGTGTTGTCCTTTCAAGGGCATGTGGTATGGTACATGTCCACGCGGAGGTGATAAGATAAGTGTTATAAGACATGTCATCTCTGAATATATTACTGGCCGGCATGTATCTAAAGATGACACAAAAAATAACAATCAACATTAAAAGTTTGAGGCATATAGTCACCTAAACCTAGTCTTGTTGATAGTATGACCAAACATGCTTACAAAGGGTGGATATTTGACATAGATAAGTTAGATCTAGGGTAGAACCAAAAGCCCTAGAGAAGAGGTAGAAAGGTCCTATTTCATGTCAATGATGATGAGATAGATTCATTAGTGGTGGATCCATATGTTGGTTTTAATAATTGGGTTAGAGATAGTGCCATGAGAAGGTCATAACTTGAGGTTGCTAATGAACCTTTAAAATTATATTATAGTATTAGTATACATAAAATAAGTAAAACCATAAGGTGTGTAGTAACTAGAAATTTTGATGATGAATTTTTTTAACATTGGTAGAATTGTAACATCCCATTTTTTCCCAAACTAATATTAGGGTCTTAATAACAATACTTTAAATTTTAGACCACAAAAAAAATAACTTTCTTTTGGATACTATAAAGGATGAGTAATATGTTGCCACACTTCATGTTGTGATTTAATTCAATGATGTTAACATGTAGAATGTACTTTATTTCTCTTCAATGTACTTCATGATCACCACAAGTATATGAAACCTAATTGGACCAATTTCATCAAAATAGGCTCAATAAATATTAAGCACCAAGTAACCATAATTGGTAACCTAAATTAGCTAGGGATCAATAATAATTCATTTGAATTACATAAGAGATAATAATCACATTATAGAAATAAAGCATTCTTGGGTACTAAAATTTGGAAAGTAATTATATAATAATGATCTAGGCCCTAAAATACACATCTGATCCAAATTTGAAGCTAATCCAACCTCTTTTTCCCTGTCAAATCATTTAGGAGGGTTTCCTATATAGTTATGAATAGAAATGATTCAAATAATCATCTACCTATAGTCATGGTCAGATTTATGTGTCATGCGGCCCCTTCACTCTTTAGACTCAGACTCGAGAATAGAGGCATCGCACACGATGAGTTTTCTCCCTTACCTGAGAGTCAACACCCCTTGGACTCTACATTGTCTGGTGTCCTCACCCTATCTGATCTCTCTCTACACTCCACCTCCAATAAAATTGATTGCTCCCTCACCATCCTCTCATCAGTCTGAGTGATCTCATCCCTAACATTATAGGGTTATGTTCCCTAGAGTCCCCTATCAGCTAGGAACCTTGCCATCCTCCGTTGTTCTGAACTTAGAATGACACCCAACCATACATGAGCATCCACCTATATAGGAAACTATCTCCAAACAATCAGTGATCATCCAGAAACTAAAATTCATCACCTTCTTACCCCCCCCCATCACTCTTTCACTCAGAACCCCTACTCCACCTTCACGTTTTGCTAACCCTGAGCTCTACCCAAAGTCCTATCTTCCATAATCCTTGAAGATCTTTAGGAGACTGCCGATGCACCATCTATAAGATTTTTGAGCCTTCAATTCGCTTGAAATGAAGGTATTCCATGATACCCCAAGTTTTCCCCCTTTTTTGCTATTACCACCTTGTTTTGCCAATGCACATCAATGACCCTCATCGGTCTAGTTTTTGTTGTGGTTCTCCTCCACCAAGGTGCTAGGAATCCTTCAGTGATGATAGCTCTTATCATGTTGTATGTACTACTACCACAATATCACCTTCTCCTGCCTTCATTGCGGAGTAGGGTTTTCCACCTCCGGTCACCCTAAGTCTCAACCCAAGGATCTAGGTGATCGCAATACCACGCTGAGTGATGCCTGAGACTCGAGGGAATGGAGTTTTACCAAGTTTTTTTGTGACTTTTGAGGAGTAATTTGGTCTTAGGGAACCAGAAGTTAGGTTCTTCAATCCAACGAGGAAGAATAAGGAACATCATGTTTTCCTTTTTAGCCCCTACTCTAATCTCAGATGTGTCACGCCTTGAATGGGAATTTTAGGGTTTTCACCTCATATTTGTTTGTCACAAGCATGGTTAGACTTGGATTGACCTGAGCCACACAACTTTTGATGAGTGGGCCACCTCAAAGGGTCTTGTTTTAATGGGATTTATCTGGATAATGCATACACGTGGATTTTTCTTTGAATTTACATTGGTCTGTTATTAAAAAATTAACAGTAATTAATATGATGCTCAAAAATTTATGTTTATATATGATTTGGAAATGATTTTCAATGAAGAATCTGGTTTTCTAGTTTTCAAAGTCTAAATTAGTGATGTCATATCATGTTTTTCCTCAAAAGACCCAAATTAGGGTTTTGGATGATAATTAATATAAACCATGTTAATTTAAGGGAACTTAGGATTGACTCAAGACTAGGGAGACTAAATTAGGATTTTCTTTGCTCTAGGTAAGCGGGTCATGCCACTATGCATATGTACTTAGGATGAATTTCATGTTATGTATGAAATATGATTATGCTTTAAATTTCAAGTTCATGAATGAAATTAAGATCATGATGATGCCTTAGATTTTATTATTATGTGTTGTTTTCTATAATCATAAAGTCATATGATTATCATGGATGCTCATTAGTTTAATTATATGATCATGTAATGATTCAGAAATTGAAGAAGGAATCATGTAATTCATATAATGATATTTCAAAGATTGACATGGAGAAATTCCATGATGATTAAGATAATGCACTTAAGTTATGAATTGTTCCTCCTAATGTTATTTTATATTTGTGACATTGATGAGCACTTTGGTGCAACTAAGATGAGCCTTGACCAGACTGATGAGCACTTTTACATTGATGGCAAGATAAGAACAATGATCTTAATGTTTAAGATAAGAGAATTAAGTTACTTATTATATGGTTCTCGCATTGATGGACCATTTTGGTTGTTATGGGCCTCCTAGAAATGATGGACTTTCTGAACATGATGTGCCCTGTGTGAGCAATGATGGAGAGAATGCATCTAGTTATGTTTCTTGTTTCATTGATGTAATGAAAGATAAAGTGTAATGATAATTCTTAATGTTAAGTTATGTCAAGTTTATTTCAGTTTAAGTATATATGCTTACTTTGCAGTCCTTATAAAATGCATAGTGTTGATTACTTACATTGTTTCTTTGTTTCACATGGTTGTGGGATGAGATATCCCTAAATTAAGGAGCTAGATAGAATTGAAGAAAACCCTTCAAGTGGAGTTGACATCATGGAGACTTTAGCTTGGTGGGGTGACATCTACCACTCTGTAGATTCTTAGTCTAGTTTGCCATTTCATATTTTAGATTTGCTTAGCCTACATGTCTTAGATCTAAAATCAAGATGAGACATTTTATGTTTTTCTTTTCCATTTTTGAATTATTTATGAATCTATATTTCAAATTAATACATGGTGTTTCATTTATCTTGTTGTTATGTTTGTCATGTTTTGTGATGTTCCTCCAAACTGAGTGCCCTTATTATGGACAACATAGGGTTTTTTCTACTGATATTTATGTGCTTGTAGGGATGTTACATTTACCCTTCAAAGAGCGGGTGAGCAGATAAAGAATAAATGGATAACAACATGCTTCAACCTTATAGGCTATAGAAAAATGGTACACCAATTTATTTCTATCTAGTAATAACGTGTAACATGTCGAAATCTAGAACCTTGTCCTATTCCAAGGTTAAGAGGTTAGAGACCTTAGTTCCTGTGGCTCAACCAAACAAGGATTAGGATATACCTAATAAGAGTTAGTTGTAACCTTAATATGTTAATGCATGAATAATCACCCTAACATATATGCATGAAAACAATTATGACCTAATGATCTGACAATAATCTTTAGACCAATAAAATATGTCACATGTGATAATATTGATTATGGCATGAGGTTAAGAGAAATAAGGTGCATACAAGGACTAGGTGTCCAAAATTTAGAATATTGATGCATAATTCAAATAAATAAGAATTTAATGAGTTAAATAATAAATATAAAGAATGTATACACAATAATATATAGAATCATTTTGGTTGTAATGTGAAGATATGGGACACAATTGGAAGAGTGATAATAATAATGATGAAATGATATATTAACTAAAATAATAATGGGTAGCAAATATTAAACACATAAACTGAAGACTAATTGGATAAGAACAACTTTAGATTCATTTTCATTGGATATGATTTGGTTTGGAGGCCAAGTTTCATTAAATTGGGATAATATTAACCATATCTCTTTTATTTTGAAAAAAAGGTGATTTTCCTCCCAATTATGAAATAAAACAATTAATGAGACCAAAAGTGGAAATAAATCTTAGATTCGTAATCTATACATTAAAAATAGCCTTTGGGTAAATTTTCATGCAATTTGGATAATCTAAAATTTTCCAGTGTATTTAGTAGAGAGAAATTGTAATTAAAGAATAAAATATTGGATAATGTATCAAATAATCCCAAAGAATAAAATTACAGGGCAATTCAAGTTCCATATGGTTAATATTACTTGAGGATGAAGTTTCACATTAATTGGGTAATTCTAGAAGTCTCTAATTCAATAAGAAAGCGAAAATATGAATTACTTTAAAAAATTAATTAGCATACTTAAAGTACTAATAAGTGAAAACTAAGGCCAAATTTGGAATCTACATGTCCAAAATAAGTTAGGTGACAAATTTCAATTAATATGAAGTTTGTTTGTACCCTCAAATGAAGAGAGAGAAAAAGTTAAATAAACATATATGTCACGTTAGTCTGAATATGAATTGGAAGGTAATTAATGTGTCACGTGGGTAATTTATTTTTGATTTTGCATGCAATATGGACCGTAAAATGGTGGATCAAATGGCACATGATTCGTCTTCTATCTCCTAACAAATTTGGAAACATGCAACCCATTCTTGATTATGTTTTGTGGATTTCTCACTCATTTTCCATCTTTTTCTATGATTTCTTCACCAATAACTTTCAACTAAGATTCCTCATCTTTTGATCCTGAACTCGTAAGGTTTCATCGAGGATTTGAGAAAAACCCAAAACGTGGGTACCAAGCTTCTCGGCCGATTGGCACATATGGCCTAAATCAAACCCCCACCTATATGTAGCACTACACCAACCATCCTCGACACCAGAGACACTCTCCCCTCATATCAATTCCTCCAAACACCATTGGGTTGTCCATCAACATTCAACTTTCTACTCTGGGCTTGAAGCGTCGTTCTTGGCATCTCGGTGGTACCAACATATAAATTGTTGGTTTATATGAGTTGTATTGCCCTTTGCTATCTTCCTTTGCCTTAAATTTAATCAATGACATTCATTCACAGTTTTACCCAAAACCACCACAAGTTGCTGCTTGCTGTCGATCGACCATGGTGTGGCCTATTGGAGAGATGAATCTCCCAAGTGTTTTTACTCTTGTAGCCCTCGCTACTTCTCTCTTTTCTTTTCTTTTCTTTTTCCAGGGGTGTTTCGGTCTTTTCGCCTCATTTTAGTTGCTTAGACGCGCACCTCATCGACTGCTGACATGGCGAGTTGGTCGCCAATTGTTGGGCCATGTCATTCGGTCCCCACCCTCTTTTCCCTCTCTCTCTCTTAATTACTTACTGACGTGGATTTCTCAAATTTCCTAATTTGTCAGAGTTGTAAAATTCATATCTTTTAATCTACTTGTCCAAAACTTAAGTAAAAATATGTTTTTGAATGAGAAAAATATGTTCTTCTATATAAAATAGTTAGAGAGTCTAATTTCCTTGTTTTCAATGGGTGATTTTTGAGAATCTAATAAATCATAAAAAAATACCCTAAAAATGTAACTTCATTATATAAACTCAAATTTAACAAATAAATATGTTTCTTTAATCAGAAAAATATAAGAAATCGTTTGGTCTAGGTTTTGTGACCAAACTGAGGTTTTTCCAAAAGGTGTAAAATTAAGGTTTCTTTACACATTATACTTTATAAAACCCTAATACATGTGAATAATTATAACTAGGCAAAGGAGATCTTGGGAACAACTAGTTTGGTGAAGAATGTTTCTAGGACTCATGATTAAGGTATGTTTGTATCTCCTATTATTCATTGAGCAATTGGCCTACTTTATCTTCTTCTTGATCCTATGGACAATAGCCTACATAACGTTTCTCTTTGAGAATTTATTTCATGTGAAGCATCCTACTTGATTATGATATCATTATCATTGGACTTTCTTTTGACTTTAGCTTGTTCCTTTATTCTTTATCCCTAAATTTGTCCACTTTTGTGATAGATGTTATTGCATATTTATGTAATGGGAATTTTATATGGATCCTCTAAGTTCCACTTTACATCTGTTGGATGTTCCCATCCCTCTTATTTTGGTTGATACTTGCTTATCCTTTTGTTATGCATCATGTGGTGATTGCTAGTATAATGTTACATGTGATATTTTATGTGAATGTGTATATTCCCACAAATATGAAGATGCAGAGGTGATAATTCCTACAATAGAAATAATTAAAGAAGATGTGTATCTTGTCCTGCTTAGAGCAGATGTGTATATATTCTTGCTCACCCCCACATTCAAATTAGATGTGTATATGTTCATACTCACCCCATATTTATGGTAGATGTGTTATTTCCTACTGACATGTTTATTTTGTTATAGTATTGTCACATGTGAAACGCATGGATGCCTTGCTATTATTTTATTGAATTCTTATTTCTTTTATGCTCGATTGGGTAGTCATTTCCTTTTTCTATGGGAAGCCTTTTATTTGACATTCTTTATTTCATTATATTGCTCAATTCCAATTTCGTATGCACATACCGTCTTTTTGTTGATGTCATCTTCTCTTTTCTTTTTGTAGGATATGCTTCCAACCCCAGGTATAGGTCAAGGAGGAGACAACAAATTGGACCAGGACCTCATCAAGTTTAACTAAAATCTTGTGGGAGACTTTCTTAAAGTTTAACCTCAACTAGTCTTATGCTTAGTTAGTTTCTCTTTTATCTCACCATACGTGCTGAAGGCTAGTGATGATAACAAGTTTGTAATGGTTAGATGATCCAGATAAGAGACGTAGAATAAACCAATGCAGGAGAACGAACATGATATACTTAAAGAAATCAGTGTCTTGCAACCCTTATGGATAGGTGTCGTTCTCCCAGTCGACCCGATACGAACCTGAAGAAGAACATCACGTTCGTTTTTTATGACAAACGTTGCAGACGAAGCAACGCACCACCAGTGAAGCTCAGCAGCCGCAAGAACTATCGCCTGATAGGTTGCACCTTAGAAGGAACGGAAACGAACTGGCTTCATCCAGGAGAGGGACTCCTTTAAAGCACCATGGAGGCGACGACAGCAGAGAGAGACTCCGGCGTTAGGATTCACAAACACGCTCGAACGGTTGACGGATGTGTGTTCGAAAGATGTGTTTAACCCTAATGACTGGAGGTCTATTTATAACCTTACACACCCCACTAATGATATTCCTGTTAAGACGCGACCACTCGGTTGCTCTTGTACACATTGCGGAAAATTTCACAAAAAAGACACTTTTGAGTTAGGATTAATAAATCTGAATAGAAAAGAATTAATTAATTAAACAAATAATTAATTATGTAGTTATATCCTAGTATAAAAAAAGACAGAAGACATTCTCCACGATCCACAAGCCCCGAGCCCGAGCCCGTGTCCGGCCCGACCGCCCGGCCAGGCCATGCGAGGCGTGGCGTGACGCACGCACACACATGTTGTGGTCACCACCCCCAACAAGGAGGTGAGCATATCCTCCTTATAGGACCTTTGGACACTAGTGCCCCATGTGATCCTATATATAAGGACCACAGAAGTTTTAGGAGTGAACAATATGAGATAAAACTTCGTTGCCATTTTGCACTAGAGAAAAGTATTTTTCTCACATGTACTAGCTGCACTACATTGGCTTAACTCATGTTATATACATGGTTGTAGCAGCCATATATCTTACAACACAGCAGTGAATTGCGCTCAAGTCGATATCATGTGATCTCACAATGGTTCAAAAAAGTGACAATGAGTGAAAACCTAATTTGGACCCAACCGCCGCGAAACACTCGTAAGGCGACTCAGGCATCAAGGAGATCTAATGTCTGTCTTTATTCCTTATAAAAACCTTCAACTTGACTATTCATTAGCTTGATGGAGCTAGTTGTACATGTTCTAGAGGACGCATCTGCCGACCCGGTTCCCAAGGGCATTGGTTTTGCCCTTGTCCGTCGTTGGCTACTGTTCTCACCAGCGCCTGGCTTTTCCACCGGCTAGCTAACTACTGGGTTGGGTTTCACCGGATATCATATCAATCCGGCATCCTCATACTCCTTGTCTAAAGTCTCAACATATATATACCTATTTATTTATCCCCTCTCGCAGGATGTAGGGCGCATCCCTCGAATCTGATCCTCCATAACACAAACGTATAACTCTACCTTGTAGCTTAAGTTTTGCACATATATGTATACTTTTCATAGACAACAGATCCTAATTTTATGCAAATCGTCGGAGCACCCAACAGTACGTACCAATTGAGATCCAGAACATGGTAACAGTGACACCCAACAGCCGATGTCAATGTCCCGCGCAGCTGGTATCAAAAAGTCGCATGGGAAGCCTAATTCGGACCCAACCGCCGCAAGACACGGTTTCCGCTGCTTTCATTTCTTTCTCCGTTTGAGAACTGCTGTAGTTGTTCGCAGAGGGCATAACTTGGTGTACGAATTCAATGAAAAAACATGCGCACCTATATTGGAAGAACATAGCTATATTTTGCAATATTATTGGACCAAGGTAGTCTGCTAGTTTCTATTTATATATGAGTACTGATATAGAGCACACTACTTACATCATCATCTACACCCCAGCCTCGGGACTCCACAATGGTCATTATGTACACATGCAGCTTTTGATTTATTTGCGTGTTCCTGATGCTCTGTCCGCACTGTGCCAATTTTACAATTGAGCCATACCAGAAGTTGAACGGGCAGGTTGAGGCTGAGGCTATAAAATCCCCCATACCCCCACCTCTCTTCCTCTTGATTCCATCTCGCTCCTGTCCGACCAAACGTTGTCCGTTGGCTGCCTCCTCTCCGCCGTGTCGCATCCAGCTCTGCCCCGTCCCGTCCAGACGACGTCGTCGTCTTGCACGTCGTCGCGCCCCGTTGGCTGCCTCCTCTTCTCCGTGCCGCGTCCAACCCCCCGTTGTGATCAAGAAAAGGTCACCTCCAAACCGCCGCCTGCGCCTATACCGCTCCCTTTCCCGACCATCATCAAGCGTCGTGTCCGCTGTCACGCCGAGGACTCCTCATTTTCCATCGCGCCCATGTCATGAAAAGCAATCGCCGGTCGGATCTGCCTGCAAATGTCCTAATACATATATTTTCTCACAGTGATGTACAAAAACCAATCTTGTGTATAACAAATTCTAGAATGTGAGCTTGTATGCATTTTGTTTTCATTTCTTGCTAAAGAATGCAAGCCTATATGGGTCATTGTAAATGTTATCAAAAATTATAAATATTCATTATGACTTGTGTTATGTTTATCTAATCATGGAATTTTCCTGATTGTACACACTATTTTATTTTATAATAAATACAATTCTTGACAGTTTTTTTGTTATACCATGAATATTAATTAGTATCGTGCGTAAAATTACCATCAACATATCAACAGATGTGGAACACATATTTTGACCAAATATGATCACTTATCACATATAATATTTTCTTATACAAAATAAAAAATATATATCAAAAACAAATATGAAGACGTACTCTACTAGTTTATTTTAGTCTGGTTGTTAATAGCTTTTGGTACTGTGTTGAATATATTTCAGTACGAATTTTGACAGTAAGACAGAAATGAACAAAAATATGACGTTAGCAGTAGAAAAGAAAATTCAAATTTGAAATTTGTATAAAAAATTAAATGAAATTAGTTGGTTGGTGTAATACCCCTGGCCTGGGTTATGGCTTAACCATAGAAGTTTTGCTTAAGTAAGTTGTTTACAAACATGTTGTAAACTTTTGAAAAGTAATTAAGACTCTTGTAGGGTTTAATTTTCAAGTTTTAGCTTATTTGCAAGTTGTTTATGCATTATTTGATAGTTTGGGTGAAAAGTGCAATTTACCCAATATGAGGGGTTATGTTGCAAATTGACACATGTTGAATGTGCCTTATGTGTTTTGGCATCATGAGAGATAAAATGGTGCTAAGCGGCGGCTTGTGGAGAGCCCCAATTGCAAGTTGAAACTTGTTGGAATAATACTTGTGTTGAATACACCAATTTTGGTACAATTTGCAATTTACCCAAAATGTGGTGTTGATGTGCAAATTACCACCTCTAGAGTGTCCCTACTTCCTCTTGGTATTATTTAGAGGAAAGAGAAATAAGGGGGCGCCATGTTTGAGTCACATTGAAGTGATAGTACTTTTGGAAATGAAAAGACCATGTAAGGGTTGAATTGAAACCCTAATTTGAACTTGTATCGACTTGTAGACTTGATATGAGTGTCCATATCGGCCAAGAACCCATGAAGGGAGGCCAATGTCAGTTTGTGATCATTTATCCTTGCCCATGACGGGCTAAGCACTTCAAGGAGGTGAGGTGTGACGGCCTACAAGTTTCCTCAGAAAAAGTATATCAGTTTGACTTAAAATAGTGTTTAAACCTAAATGACTTATCCAAATGGATAAGTGATGGATGAAATTTAATGACAAGATAATTATCAACATTTTGCATGACAATATAATTACGCATGCATGCATAGACACATGGCAAGCATGCATGGACACGTGGCACCTACTAGCTCAAATGATGACACCTCATTTTTACACTCCTTCATGAACAACAAGTATATATACCCCTAGTTTCACCCCTTAGTTGAATTTTTCGGATCTTACCACCCTCCTTCCCTAAGGTATCATGCATAGGGTCCATGTATCATGCAGGAGTGAAGTGGTATCGTAGAGCTTGGGGTATCGACCAAGACAAGGTGGTATCGGCTAAGACAAAGCGATGTCGGCCAAGCAAGGTGATATCGGCCAAGAAGGGTGATATCGGCCATAAGGGTGAGATATCAAACACAAGAAAAGTTGTATCGGCCAAGAGGAAGTCCATATCGCCCAAGAGTGGTAGGGTGTCGGCCAAGGTGCTAAGGAGACCAAATCTTAACCCTAAGGTAATCCATAGTCATCTTCAAGCCTGAATTGAAGCATGGAATTAGGGTTATGATCTACCTTTCTTCTCCTCTTCACCAATTGCTTATCCATGGTGATTTCTTGTATTTAGAGGAGTTGAGAAGTTCATCCTCAACCTTGGGAACGTGGATCTTTGGAGCTTGGAGCTTTGAAGTTGTTCTTAAGGAGGGTTATATAACTTGAACTCAACCATGTTATTATTCATCACCTAAATTGCTATACTTAATGAACTATTGTTAATTCTAAAATTTCCTAAAATAGTTGATGAAATTATGAGTTCTAGTAGTTTCTTAGACCTGTTTCCATGAACTATAACTGTTAGAACGGAGGTCTAGAGTTTGAGGAAGATGGTATCACTTTGCAAAAGGGATATCGGGTTCAAGTATATACACAAGTAGCTCTAACCCGATATGGGTATGTCTTGCCCTAGATGCTTGCACGATATGCTTGCACAAGATGCTTGCATGATAGGAATTCAAGTATAGACTCCATGCATGATACAAGGTTAAATGTATACTTGTAAGTTGATATGAAACCCTAATTTGGGTAACCTGATATGAGTAAACAATAGCAAGTGCTATCGCACGATATGATCATATAATATATCATTGAAACTTGGTATCATGAAGTACACACATGTGGTGTACTATACGAACATTTAAGTAAATCCTATTGCACGGTATGAGGTATGGAACAAGATGTAACTCGATATGTTTGGAATACATCTACCTGATACACAACCCTAGATGACATGTAACCCGTCATGGCCAACCCTAGTTGATGTCTAGCCCGACATGATGATAAGATGATACCTCTTAAACATCATGGGCAATACATACATGTACCATGTGCCCGTCACGACCAACCCTAACCCGACATGGGTGATCCAACTCAACATGGGATGGTGTAACCCGACATGGGTGTTATAACCCAACATGGAATGGTGTAGCCCGACATGGCTTAGTACTTTTCACTCCTATCGACTTATGTAATGGGTTGAGAAGAGTTAATTAATTATTTAACCTATTACTCATCCTTAAGATAATATGGTAACCTTGAAGGAGGTAATGAGATGAATATATATTGGGCTAAGCCCAATATGGCAAACCCTAACCTATCACGGCCAACCCTAGATGGTGAGCCACCCAATATGGTGATTGAATGCACATCTAGCTCGACATGGTGATGGTTTAATACCTCATGCACGACATGGGTCACACATACAAACACCTCTAGCCCAATATGAATGGTGTTCATACACCTCTAACTCGATACAGTGAGTGTTCATACATCTCCAATCTGATATGGTGGTGTCTATACACCTACAACCCAATATGGTGAATATATGCACACCTACAACTTGAGACACTTTGTAAAGGTGAGGGTAAACCACTCTTAGGAGTGATGAGTATAATACCAAGTAATGGTGTGGCTAATCCCTTGATAGGTGAAACACCTAAAGTGATTGATAATGGATAACTTTATATCAACAATGCTTCAACCTGAGATAAGTCTGTATCAATTGATGATGGTTGGACAATTCAAATGTGTGACTTATGGCTAATACACTACATGATAAATGTGATGAGTTAGTGCATAAAGTGTTAGGATGTGAAATACCCTAATATAATATAATTGATGAACTTAAATAAGTTAACTGTGATGAGGGAAGTGATAGATCAAGTCATGATAAATATCACATTCAGTACCTCAAAGTTGATATACCTTGATGCACCTCAAATCCAATAAACTTGTATGAGTGACACATGAAGGGTGTCATGTCAATTATTACATTGAGATATAATAAGTTTAATGCACTTTGATAAGTGTAGGCTATATACCTTGAGAAAGGGTTAAGCCAAGTTAATGAGTAATCAATATCCTAGTGAGGATGAGAGAGAAACTCATACTTTGTGTTGATTATCATTTAATGATAAATGATGAGAATAAATAAGTATGATTGAATACTTATGACATCAAAGTATGCTCCTAGATGTGTGGAGCAATGAATTAGGGTTTGGATTAATAATATGAACATGAAACCCTATTCAGCTATAAAGGAAAACTCTAACCCTAATGATGGGAAGGTTGTAATTCTCTTATTGCATAAGCCTTGTAAGGCATGTTAAATAGTTGTATAAAAAGTATAATGATGAATGGCCTTGTGAGCCATGTGAATAAGTTGTTGCCTAGTGAGAGGTGACAAGATGTGGAATGGCCTTGTGAGCAATGTGAATAAGTTGTTGCCTAGTGAGAGGTGACAAGATGTGGAATGGCCTTGTGAGCCATGTATATAATTTGTTGCCTAGTGAGAGGTGACAAGATACTTAATGGGCCTTGTGAGCCATGTTATTATTTGTTGCCTAGTGAGAGGTGACAAGATGTTTAATGGGCCCGGTGAGCCATGTGAGATGCTTGTATAACAAGTATCATGTATACCTTGGTCTGAGGACCTAGAGGTAATAGTTACCTGTTAAGTGGTAACAGTGTTCAGTGATGAACTAAGGGTTTGAATACCAAGATCTAATAATCATGATGATGATAATGTTGAGGGATGACAATTCCCAATAATGAGATAAGGGATTGAGATCCTAAATGTTATATGTGTTCTAATGATTTGAAACGTACTTGATAGATGTATTACACCTTTCTTTGTAGCATTTGTCATAATAATTCATGTTTGAAAACTTCACTAATGCTAAAAGAATACGGTAATGTACCTAATTAACCAAGTGGAATCTCATCATGTAGTGCCCTGACCATAGATCCATCAGTGTCAGAATTTGTTGAATGGTGAAATGGGTTACTCCGCGGCATAACCCGAAGACTGCATATTTTTGAATATGCGGGGGTGATGGGAGAAAATATCCATACGCCCCGAATGAGGGATTGATGGTATATAAACATGAAATCTCTCAATCCTTCATTATATGGTTGGGTTCGATTTGGATAAACATGAAATCTATCGACCCTTCCTCAGGTTTCATGGTAGATAAACATGAGATCTCTCAATTCTGACGAGAGTGCAACTACGCCTGCAACTCTATAGCAAAATTTCCAGTATACCCTGGAAAGCTATTTAGCAGTGCCATAAGATGTCATGTCTGTGGTCTCGTACTGACCGAGAAAAGGGAGGTCTTGGCAGTCGGCTCTGTCATTGACCTTGTATGGTACTGATTTTGACTTTGCAATGGTCGGTTGGAGTATGAGTGATATACCTCATCTCCTTAGGGCATAAGTGTGATTGTAAAATGTAATCATCCGTGTAGCATATTTACTTAAGGATTGAATACAGAAATCATTGGCTGATGTTACATTTATTTTATACATCTTAAATGGATAGATGTTATACATGTTCTTCATATTCATTATAAAATGAATAGATGATTTATCACATTATCATATATAGCTCCAATGTTTCAGAAGATGATATTGTTCTACTTTGGTTAAATAGTGATTAAATCTTATTATTAATGTAAAAGAATCCTCTACTCAGTTTAATACTATTTAACTGTGATAATAATATTACTGGCGGAGAGTTATATCTCTCGCTGGGACATGGGTCTCACCCCGTGGGATCCACATTTTTTAGGTGGACGCGGACGAAGAGGTTGAGACCATACTGTAGAGGTACATGAACAGCAACAGGGACAGCAGTGATAGCTCAGGTCGAGTGTACTATCTATCATGTCTTGTAGATAGAAGTCATATGTGTCATCTATATACTCTCAGGTCCTTGGATTTAGTATGTGTTTGTTTTATAAACAATCTGAGGTTTTGGCTCATGTGTCTTGAGGTTTTATGTTGCTTTAGTATATGCGTTAACAAAGCAACTGTTATATGTTATCCTCGAGAAAAGATGGTACAGTGTATGTACAATGTGAACAATGATGTATATAAGGTTTTGGATCTTTCAGTAAGAGTTTTCCTAAAAATGGATCTCTTTGTAAAATGGTTTTAATTTTTAGTGGTTTTTGTTAATCTGATGTTTATGTTGAATTCCACTTAATTGTAACGATTTGTTTGTCAGTTTGGCGACTGTCGTTATAAGTTTTGGTATCAGAGCTTAAGGTTCACTGAGTCTACAGAGACGTAGGACTAAGGTGTTGAGTCTGTTCTAGTGTCCTCCAGTATATCGTATAGTGACTTCTGCTTATGCAGAAGATAGAGTAAAGCTTAAAGATGTCTGGAGAACCCAAGGAGTACATTGCTTAAAGCAATGTTGCTGCACCAACAAAAGGTGCAAGGGACCAGGTGAGAGAAGAATAACTGCCTGAGAATCCCCAAGATGATCCAACTATGATAAGGAATCATTCTTTTGATATCACTATTCGGCAAGTTAGGACAACTATGATGCGTATAGTGGACTGGGTATTAGCAACACAATCCAGATTACCAGCCCCCAATGATGAAGTTTTGGACTCCAACATGATTCTTGATCAACATCAGCATGTTGGAGCAATGGAAAATGTTAAAAGAAATAGGTTACAACCCAAAATCAGGGTTTGCTACAGGTGTAGGCAATGTGGACATATCAGAAGAGACTGTCCAGAAAAGGATAATGAGGAAAGAATTAAGGAAATGCCTATCCAAACTCGGGAACAGAGGCCTAGTAGTTCCAAAAAGGGGAAGTTTTTTGTACCACCGGTACAACCAGTGTCTAGTACACCAGGGAAATGGCTACCCAAAAAGGGTAAAGGACTTGATGTTCCACCAATTAGAACTCTTAGTTTGGCCTCTACATCGATTGAAAGACCGACAAAGCTGGGGAATGCTTATAAGGTGTGTTATAAATGTAAACAGATTGGGCACATTAGATCCTCTTGTCCCAAAAAGGAGGAGGAAATGACCCAACCATCGAGGCAGAGTCAGTAAGACCCTCAAAGGCAGTGGTCCAGTAGTGGCATTCGAGGACGTAGACAGATGTCCCGAGTAGGTCCATCTGCACCGAGCAATAGAGCATGACGTTGGAATCAGGAAACGACAAGATTCTATGAAATGAATCAGCATGAGGCAGTAAACAAACTGTGAGATGAGACAGGTCAGATGAAACAATATCATTTTGATATATCATTTCATGATTCTATGTGTTAAATATAAGAAAGTAGTTTTTATTGAGCTTCCTTTGACTAGTCCTATGAGGACACAAGGAAGATGAGGACTTATATTTTTCTCTATATTCCTTAAAATGCTTTATAATTTCTCTTATCTGTGTGAAAAGGGATAAGGTATATATGTGATGCATGGAGGAAATCCAAGAATGCTAAGTCCTATGTTTTTGATGATATGAAAAGTAAGGAACATGATAGTAAATAAAGTGCATACTACCTAATCTCAGTACTTGTATACCCTAGCCAGACATTCAACTATTGAAGATAAGGTGAGTATGGAACTCTTAGATTGTTATCTTTCTCATTACTCTGATCAAGTAGTCATTTTGAGACAATCTAGTGAGTATAACTAAACTGAAAATATGGTAGGGACATTTGTATCACATCCTAAGTGAAATAAAGTGGGATCTGAGATGATCTCAAGTCAGTCTATGTGTATGAGGAAGTAAAGAGTATAATCTTTGTGAAATGAGAATGAGAATAAGGGAGGTGATCCCTGCTTGATAAAGTCTGTGTGAATAGTAAAGATCTTTTCCCATTATGTGGAAATGGGGAATGTGATTAAACCATGAAATGTTCATGAATATGTTAACCAATAATAAAGAAAGGGATGATGATATGTAATCATCCATATAATTCCTATGAAGATGGCAAGGAACCTGAGATGCAACAAGTATAAATGACTCATGAACGGTAAAAGGTCATGTAATAATCCTAGGGGATGATGAGGTATCCTCTTGGATGAATAACCCTGGGTAATGATGGGGTGATGAAAGGAATATGTTTCTTTGAAAAGTATCAGTTTGTCTTGAACTTTGGTTCCAAGATAATGATATGTGTAACATATTATTTCCCAAAAATAAGAAATTTTGGTATCCAAGAGGTGCCAAGTGGTATGGGGAAGTAAGAAGATGAATTCTGATAAAATAAATAATGTTTGGTTATCTGGAAGAGCCAACCTTGGGATAACTGTAGTAGGAAAATCATATGTTAGGGGTTTATGCTCTGCATAAAGATAACTTTGATAAAGATATATTAATTGAAGAAATAATTGTAGACTTATTTGAGAAAAAGCTTAGCAAAGCTACAAATGATAAGACCTATAGTTCCAAGTGGGTGACAAAATGTAACTATAATCTCTCCATGAAAGAGAAATGTTAAAAATAAGTGGGGTTTGACACGTGAATCATTTAAAGTATGAATAACACTTCTTTGATATAGAAGGCATTACCTGACACAGTATATATACTGTAAGTCAATAATAAAAAGGGCAGTTGAATATATGTCTTGTATGACAGATTCAAATGATGGCCTTGAGTGGAAGGACTTTGTACTGGTCAAAGTTCTATGGAATCTCCATGACATCAAGATGTTATGTAGAAATTTGATGATAGGAGGCATGAATAATAATTGTCTCCCTTTATCTGGGATATCGGGGACGAAATCCTTGTTAGGGGTTTATAATTGTAATACCCCTGACCTGGGTTATGGTTTAACCCTAGAATTTTTGCTTAAGTAAGTTGTTTACAAACTTGATGTAATCTTTTGAAAATCAATTAAGACTCTTGTAGGGTTTACTTTTCATGTTTGAGCTTATTTGCAAGCTGTTTGTGCATTATTTGATAGTTTGGGTGAAAAGTGAAATTTACCCAATATGAGGGGTTATGTTGTAAATTTACACATGTTTAATGTGCCTTATGTGTTTTGGAATCATGAGAGATATAATGGTGCTAAGGGGCATCTTGTGGAGAGCCCCAATTGCAAGTTGAAATTTGTTGGAATAATACTTGTATTGAATACACCAATTTTGGTACAATTTGCAATTTACCCAAAATGTGTTGTTGATGTGAAAATTACCACCTCTAGAGTGTCCCGAATTCATATTGGTATCATTTATAGGAAATACAAAGAAGGGGGCGCCATGCTTGAGTCACATTGAAGTGATAGTACTTTTGGAAATGAAAAGACCATGTAAGGGTTGAATTGAAACCCGAATTTGAACTTGTATCGGCTTGTAGACTTGATATGAATAGCCATATTGGCCAAGAACCCATGAAGGGAGGCCAATATTGGTTTGTGATCATTTAGCCTTGCCCATTATGGGCTAAGCACTTCAAGTTGGTGAGGTGTGATGGCCTACAATGTTCCTTAGAAAAAGTATATCAATTTGACTTAAAATAGTTTTTAAACCTAAATCACTTATCCAAATGGATAAGTGATGGATGAAATTTAATGAAAATATAATTCTCAACATTTTTGCATGACAATATAATTATGCATTCATGCATGGACACGTGGTAAGCATGCATGGACACGTGGCACTTACTAGCTCAAATTGATGACAGCTCATTTTTACACTCCTTCATGAAAAACAAGTATATATATACCCCTAGTTTCACCCCTTAGTGGAATTTTTCAGATATTACCACCGTCCTTCCCTACGGTATTGTGCATAGGGTCCTTGTATCGTGCAGGAGTGAAGTGGTATCATCCATAGAGCTTGGGGTATCGGCCAAGACAAGGTGGTATCGGCTAAGACAAACTGATGTCGGCCAAGCAAGGTGATATTGGCCAAGAAGGGTGATATCATCCATAAGGGTGAGATATCGTCCACAAGCAAAGTTGTATCGTCCAAGAGGAAGTCCATATCACCCATGAGTGGTAGGGTGTTAGCCAAGGTTCTAAGGAGCCCAAATCTTAACCCTAAGGTAAGCCATAGTCGTCATCAAGCTTGAATTGAAGCATGGAATTAGGGTTATGATCTACCTTTCTTCTCCTCTTCACCAATTGCTTAACCATGGTGATTTCTTGTATTTAGAGGAGTTGAGAAGTTCATCCTCAACCTTGGTAACGTGGAGCTTTTGATCTTGGAGCTTTGAAGTTGTTCTTAAGGTGGGTTATATAACTTGAACTCAACCATGTTATTATTCATCACCTAAATTGCTATACTTAATGAACTACTTTTAATTCCGAAATTTCTTGAAATAGTTGATGAAATTATGAGTTCTAGTAGTTTCTAAGACCTTTTTCCATGAACTATAACTGTTAGAATGGAGGTCTAGAGTTTGAGAAAGACGGTATCACTTTTCAAAAGGGATATCGGGTTCAAGTATAAACACAAGTAGCTCTAACCCGATATGGGTATGTCTTTCCCTAGATGCTTGCATGATATGCTTGCACAAGATGCTTGCACAATATGAAGTCAAGTATAGACTCCATGCATGATACAAGGTTAAATGTATACTTGTAAGTTGATATGAAACCCTAATTTGGGTAACCCGATATGAGTAAAGAATAACAAGTGCTATCACACGATATGATCATATAATATATCATTGGAACTTGGTATCATGAAGTACACACATGTGGTGCACTATACGAACATTTAAGTAAATCCTTTTGCACGATATGAGGTATGGAACAAGATGTAACCCGATATGTTTGGAATACATCTACCCGATACACAACCCTAGATGACATGTAACCCATCATGGCCAACCCTAGTTGATGTCTAGCCCGACATTATGATAAGATGATACCTCTTAAACATCATGGGAGATACATACATGTACTATGTGCCTGTCACAACTAACCCTAACCCGACATGGGTGATGCAACCCAACATGGGATGGTGTAACCCAACATGGGTATTATAACCCAACATGGGATGATGCAGCCCGACATTGCTTAGTACTTTTCACTCCTATCGACTTATGTAATGGGCTGAGAAGAGTTAATTAATTATTTAACCTATTACTCATCCTTAAAATAAGATGGTAACCTTGAAGTAGGTAATGAGATGAATATATATTGGGTTGAGCCCAATATGGAAAACCCTAACCTGTCACAGCCAACCCTAGATGTTGAGCCACCTGATATGGTGATTGAATGCACATCTAGTCCGACATGGTGATGGTTTAATACCTCATGCATGACATGGGTCACACATACAAACACCTCTAGCTTGATATGAATGGTGTTCATACACCTGTAACCCGATACGGTGAGTGTTCATACACCTCCAATCCGATATGGTGGTGTCTATACACCTACAACCCAATATGGTGAATATATGCACACCTCCAACTTGAGACACTTTGTAAAGGTGAGGGCAAAAAACTCTTAGGAGTGATGAGTATAATACCAAGTAATGGTGTGGCTAATCCCTTGATAGGTGAAACACCTAAAGTGATTGATAATGGACAACTTTATATCAACAATGCTTCAACCTGAGATAAGTCCATATCAATTGATGATGGTTGGACAATTCAAATGTGTAACTTATGACTAATACACTACATGATAAATGTGATGAGTTAGTGCATAAAGTGTTAGGATGGGAAATACCCTAATATAAGATAATTGATGAAGTTAAGTAAGTTAACTGTGATGAGGGAAGTGATAGATCAAGCCATGATAAATATCACATTCAGTACCTCAAAGTTGATATACCTTGATGCACCTCAAATCCAATATACCTGGATGAGTGACACATGAAGGGTGTCATGTCAATTATTACATTGAGATATAATAAGTTTAATGCACTTTGATAAATGTAGGCTATATACCTTGAGAAAGGGTTAAGCCAGGTTAATGAAGTATCATGTAATCAATATCCTAGTGAGGATGAGAGAGAAACTCATACTTTGTGTTGATTATCATTTAATGATAAAATATGAGAATAAATAAGTATGATTGAATACTTATGACATCAAAGTATGTTCCTAGATGTGTGGAGCAATGAATTAGGGTTTGGATTAATAATATGAACATGAAACCCTATTCAGCTATAAAGGAAAATGTGGCGACTGTCTCGGGAAAACAAGATCAATGGATGCAGAAGCGATTAATTAGCAGCGGAAATACATAAAATCACAAAATTTTAAAACTTTTACACAAAGGTCCACAACCTGTAAGACTTTTTCATAAAAGAACATGATAAGTTATTTACAAACTAATACATCAGCACATCTCTGTAATATCACATCTCAAGATTCACAACTTTAACTGCCCTGTTAACTGTATAAGGAAAGATACAAAAATCTCGAGGCATTACGCCAAAATCTCAGATCTATGCAAAACATCTAAAGACACCTAGGATCTGAGAGTACAGAGATGACACATAAGACATTCTATCTATAAGACTTTGACAGATAGTGTCTCCACCTGAGGATCACTGTTGTCCCTGTTGTTGCTACTGCTGCTGTTGTTCACCCACTGGTGGGTTCCTTCGACCTCGGCGTCTACCTAAAAAGTCGAATCCCACGGGGGTGAGACAATTGAATAATTGTCCCAGCGAGAGTTATAACTCTCCACCAAAAGTATTGTTGTTTCAATAATTAAGATAACAACGAGCAACAGAACTAAATTATTTAACAGTAGGCAATTCATTAATTAAACTAAGTAGAGCAGCATTCTCTAGGCAATCATTTCAATTATAACATAATTGAATGATAAGACTTGTATCAATAAAGAATATGAATAACATGTATACTAGTTATGCAATTAGAACACTATAAACAATGTATCATCAATCATTGTTTCTCATAGTTCAACCTAAGCAATTATGCTACACGATTGATTATATTTTTCAAACATATTTATGCCCTGAGGAGATGAGTTACACCTCTCATACTCCAACCGACCATTATGAAATCGCAATCGGTGCCATACATAGGTCATCAGAAGAGCCGGATTCCTATGACCTCATCTTCCTCAGTCAGTGTGAGGATCATCATGCAGGACATCTTGTGTCTCTGCCATAATAGCTTTCCAGGGTATTCTGGCAACTTCGCTATTAGAGTTACAGTGGTGTGTTGTACTCTCTTCGTCATCGAGGGATTTATTGTTTATCTCTCATCGATGCGGCATTAACAACATCATCGGGAGATTAGTGATACATCATCCCGCCATAAACATATAATGAAGGGTTGAGAGATTAAAATTGCATCTCATATCAAATCCTACATTAGGACGTAAGGATATTCGCATCCATAACCCCCACATACTCAAAACTATGCTCTCCAGGAGTTCACTTAGGAAAACCTATTTCACCATCATTGAACTTCTGACAATGATGGAAATATGGTCAGGGCTCTACATGATATCATTATACTTGATTATTTAAGTACATTATAGCATTCTTTTAGCATCAGGCATGTTTTCAAACATAAACCAATAAGACAATTGCTATAAAGAAAGAGTACTGATTGTATCAAGTTCAATTCACATTTAGTTATCATTGGGATATCAATCCCTAACCATTTCATCATTATGTTTCAAGAACATGGGTATTTAAACCCTTAAGTCACCAAAACACTTGTTATCAAGTATCATACTGCCCTCAAGTCATTTGACAGTATAAACAGAATAATATCAATGTTGATATTTCATATGGCTCATATAGCATGTCAAGCTCTTATGTTTCCTTTCAGTATGCAACATAGCAAATCATTACATTCAAAACTTATAATGTGTTTTCAACGAATGTGACATCATAGCTCTTACTTGGCTATGTTCACCATTTTGTAAAGACCTGCATAATTAATACATCTGATAATAAACACATTATCTCTAAATCAGCACATTACAAACCAAAGATAGTTTTACTATTCAAATGTTGTACCACTATGCCCTTATTAGGGTTAGAGTTTTCCCTTTTTATTTCAATTAGGATTAACCAACCCCTTTAACTAAATTAGGAATAGTAATTCCTCATTTCATAATTTAATCATGGAGTTTCATGCTTAAAATCATAACTCAGAATTAGGGTTTACTGTTCACATCATCACATTACCCTAGATTAGGGTTTACTATTCACATTACATCACATTACCCTAGATTAGGGTTTACTATTCACATTACAATGAATTAAGATTATACTATCATCATGCATGGGAATTACTTCTCTTAGTGCCCCAAATTAGAGTCAAGATTCATTAACCATCATAATTAGAGTTTCCATGATCTCACTATGAAGGATCATACCCTAATTAGACACAATCAAACATACTGGAGATTTATTGCTTGATTCTCATTCATATAGGAAGTCTTCTCTCTCCTCTTTCTATGAGATGATGATTACATCACCCTTGATTAGACTAAGTCAAATTAACCTTGACAACATAAGTTATGTCATCATCATTATGGTCATTAGGGTTTACTTGATCAAGGGGTATTAGTTACATTATCCCATCAAGGGTACTTTTGTAATGTTCACCATTGGTCATAGCATGCATTGATCCACTAATTACTGAGTCTCTTAATCACTTTAGATATCTATAAGGTTTAGGTTAGTCAACCACTAAACCATCTTGACCACTAAGGTATCAAACGTTCTTAACATTTTTAGACCTCAAACGGTCTTGCACACTAACCCACCAAACGGTCTTGGATGGACCTTGAAACTGTTTGGTGGTGTTGACCGTTTGGTCTAGTTTGACGTTTGAAACCATTTGATAAAGTGCACACTCAAAACCATTTGCCCAAGATGGGGTGAAGACCGTTTGGTCTTGTTGACCGTTTGGCCAACTTTGACTTTGAAACCACATGGGAAAAATTGATCTTGAAACCGCATGAGCACCAAACGGTTTGGGATCATTTGGTCCCAAACGGTCTTGAGACCGTTTGGTCCAAACCACCTCAAAACCGCAAGGACCAAAAAGTGTCTCAACCACTTCAATTGAGTTAGGGTTTCCAATGTTGAACCCCTCAATCTTTCATGCACTTGTTAGCCACTTATCAATTGAGTTAATTAGGTCAACCCCCAAATGATTTGATACTCAATTGACCCTTAATTGATCACCAATTAGGACTTGGATCAATTGAATTAGGGTTTGGAATCGATTACCCTTCAACACTCCTCAACATGAGTCTAATTGATTTGAAACCATTGAACCATCATTCAATTTGATCATGACCTGACCCCAAACGGTCTTGGGATCATTTAGATGACCTCCAAACGGTCTTGAGACCATTTTCCCATAATGACATCAAAACCAAGTCATTCACTTAAGGGTTGAACCCTAGGTTTGGTCACCAAATCAGCACTTAATTGTTCATCAACTTGATATCATTGAACCCTCAATTGGTCAACCCTACTTAACCCTAGACCTGCAAACGGTCTTGGGTGATCACCAAATGGTCTTGAGACTGTTTGGGTGATCCCCAAACGGTTTTGAAACCATTTGGGCCACTCAACCCAAACTTCAACATGATTGTATTATTGAAATCAGCAACTAACCCGATTAGGGTTTAGGTGACTAATGTGCCTTCAATTGGTGATTTACTTGGAATAAATTGATGATTTTTGGTGGGTGATTAGTACATAATGTTTACAACAGATTTACAAATGGTCAATGCCTGATCAACGCATCCAAATGGTCTTGGACCGTTTGCTTCCATGCGTTCTTGGTTGAAACTATTTGCTTTCAAACGGTTTGAAACCGTTTGCTTTCAAATGGTTTGGGAAACCGTTTGAGCAAGAGGTGGAGGACTATTTTCTAAAGCAAGATTGTGGATAAACTTTGGAATTAACATCATCATCTTCCACCTCAAGAACAGGGGTTGTTCTTCACGGAATTGCTTGCAAGAACCAACAAAGATGCCTAAGGAAGAAGAATAAGCAACATTTCTAAGAAAGAAGGATGCAAAAGCAAAGCTTAAGGGTTAGAGTTATAAAACCCGCCTTAAGATCTGATCTAGAGCTCCAAGATTCATAGATTTAATGGTGGATGAAGCTCCAAAGGTTGTCCAAGGTCCGTTCTACAAGATTTGAATGGAGAAGATGGCTAGAAAGAAGAGTTGTGTAAGGAAAACTAACAAACCAACCTTGCATCAGAGTTTCCACCATGAAATCAAGCTAGGTGATGATCCATACTTACCTACTTAGCTTGGTCGTCCTTTTCTGTTCCAGAGCTTCTCCTTATTCAGCCAAAGCAAGAAGATGAGAAAAGAAACTAAGGGAAATGTTCCCTTGTTTTGTAGAAAAAGGGTGCTTATATATTTTTTGGATATTACCAAGGCAAAGAAAAGATAGTTATTTCTTTTATTTCTTAAACCCATCCACTCATGCTCACTCCACCCTTGGTCACGTTTCTTCCTCCTTTTCACATGCAAAACCTCTCTCGTATCCAAGGTTAAAGGAAAAGAAGCCATATATCTTAATAAGCTATATATATATATAAAAGGGCCATTTTGCATAAAACTTGGTTATTTAGATATTAAGGTTATCTTTATTATATGATCATTCAAATGAGGTGCCCCCTAATTTTCGTTGCTCTACTTGATGCCAAGAAACATGAGAGATACTTTGGAGGGTATATTTTACATGTTGGACCCTAGGTTTTGGGTAATTTGCACATTACACCAAAACTAGGTTTTAAAGCACAAGGATTGCTCTACAAGCTATATCTTGATGCTCAAGCTTGTGGAATCCATACCACTACATCATATTCATTCTTATGATGTCTCAACATCAGAGAAACATCTTAACATGTGCAATTTGCAGTTAACCCCTCAACTTGGGAAATTTTCACTTTTAGTCCAATATTAACAAAACGATATTGGAACATTGTTTTAAAAAAGGACTAAAATGGAAATATAAGTTCCTCAAAAGCTTTAATTAAATTTAATAAGATAACCACAAGCATCTAGTTACATATTTAAGCAAAACACCTAGGGTTAGTTCATAACCCAGGTTAGGGATGTTACAAATTATCCACCCCTTACAAGGATTTCGTCCCCGAAATCAACAAAAACATATTAAGAGAAAAGAGCATGGTATTTCCTTCTCATCTCTTCCTCTAGTTCCCATGTGGCTTCTTCAACACCATGGTGATTCCAGAGGACTTTCACAAGATTTATGTCTTTCCTTTTCAGCTTTTTAATTCTTTTATCAAGGATCGATACAGGTCCTTCTTCATAAGAAACATCATCATTCAATTCTACTTCCATAGGTTGCAGAACTGATATTGTATCAGGATGACATTTCCTAAGCATGGAAATGTGGAACACAAGGTGTAACTTTTGTAGCTCTAGTGATAACTCTAGCTTATAAGCTACTCTTCCAATCTATTCAATGATTGGATAAGGCCCCATAAACCTAGGATCTAACTTCCCTTTCCTTCCAAATCTTAGAACTCCTTTCCATGGTGAGACTTTGAGGTACACTCTGTCTCCAACCTAGAATTCTAAAGGTCTACAACATTTATCAGTGTAAGATTTCTGCCTATCCTGTGCAGTCTTCAACTGATGTTGTATTATCTTAATCTTCTCGATCGTTTGTTGTACACGATCAGGACCTAAAAGTTAATATTCACCAGTTTCATACCAACATAGGGGTGATCTACAACGTCTACCATACAAAGCCTCATAAGGTGCCATGTCAATGATATGTTGATAGCTGTTATTGTAGGCAAACTCTATCAAGCTTAGGTGTAGATCCCAACTCCCTGTAAATTGAAGAATACATGCTCTAAGCAAGTCCTCCAAGGTCTGTATAGTCCTTTCTGACTGTCCATCAGTCTGAGGATGAAAGGTTGTACTAAACCTTAACTGTGTGCCTAAGGCTTTATGAAGTCGCTCCCAAAAACGACTCATAAACTGGGGACCTCTGTCAGAAACAATGGTAACTGGGACTCCATGCAGTCGTACTATCTCATCTACATATAACTGTGCTAGATTCTCAGCAGAATAAGTTGTTTTGACAGGTAAGAAATGTGTTGTCTTTGTCAACCTATTAACTATTACCCAGATGGAATCATGGCCTTTGGTTGTTCTAGGTAGACCAACCACAAAATCCATGGTCACATGATCCCACTTCCATTGTGGTATGGGTAAAGGTTGCATTGTTCCTGTAGGCTTCTGGTGTTCAGATTTAACTTGCTGACACACAAGACATCGCATAACAAACTCATCAACATCTTTCTTCAAACCAGGCCACCAATACATATCCTTCAAGTTTCAATACATCTTGGTGCTTCCTGGATTCATAGCATATATTGAAGAATGAGCTTCTTTCAGGACTAACTTTCTTAAGTTATCCACATCCGGCACTATCATCCTACCATGATAACATGCTACTTGATCATCTGAGTCATGGAAACCTTCTCGTTTCTCACTACCATACTCCAATCTAATCTGCTGAACTGCAGCATCAACTTGATGTGCCTCCTTAATCTGTTGTCTCAGGGTAGGCTTTATATGCATCTCACCTAACAACCCTGATAACAACGATACTCTCAACTGTACATTGTCTTGTATTAAGGAGATAAGCATATCTCTCCTAGAGCATACCATAGAATTTAGTTGTGCTCTGTCTAGGGTTGGTGTTGCTGATTTCCTACTCAAAGCATCAACAACTACATTGGCCTTCCCTAGATGATAATCAATCGTACAATTGTAGTCCTTGATTAACTCCATCTAGCGATGTTGCCTCATGTTAAGCTCATGCAGAGAAAAGATATACTTAAGGTTCGTATGGTCTGTGAAAATCTGGAATGTCTCTCCATAAAGATAATGTCTCCAAATTTTCAAGGCATGGACTACAGTAGATAGCTCTAGATCGTGTGTCAGATAATTCTCCTCCTATTTCTTAAGCTGTCGAGAAGCGAAAGAAATCACTTGTTTATCCTGCATTAACACACATCCTAGTCCATTCTTAGAGGCATCACAGAAAACTATATATCCTTTTCCTTGTTCAGGTAACACAAGTACATGTGCACTTGTCAATCTCTCCTTCAACAGCTGGAAAGATTGCTGACACTTGTCACTCCAGGTAAAAGGAACATCCTTCCTGGTCAACTTAGTCAAGGGTAAAGCTATAGAACTAAAGTTCTTAATGAACCTCCAGTAATAGCCTGCCAACCCTAAGAAACTATGGATCTCCGTCGATATCTTCGGCTGCTCCCAAAGAAGAACAGATTCTACCTTTTTAGGGTCAACACGAATACCCGAAGCAGATATTACGTGTCCAAGAAAAGATACTTCTGGTAACTAGAACTCACACTTGCTAAACTTAGCATATAACTTATGCTCTCTTAGCAAAGTTAGAGCCTGACGAAGATGTTGTTCATGCTGTTGAGCATCTCTACTATAGATCAGGATGTCATCTCTAAAGACAACAACGCACTGATCGAGAAAAGGTCAAAAGATGCTATTCATGAGTTCCATAAATGCAGATGGTGCATTAGTTAGTCCAAATGACATAACTGTGAATTCATAGTGACCATACCTTGTCCTAAAGGCAGACTTAGGTATGTCACCATCCTTAATACGCAGTTGGTGATATCCTGACCTCAAATCTATCTTTGAGAAGATGGTTGCACCACGCAACTGGTCAAAGAGATCATCAATCCTTGGTAGAGGATACTTATTCTTTATTGTTACTTTATATAACTGTCTATAATCAATGCACAACCGCATTGAACCATCTTTCTTTTTAACAAAAAGGACCGGAGCACCCCAGGGTGAAGTGCTTAGTCGGATGAAACCTTTCTCAAGCAACTCTTGCAGTTGTTTCTTGAGTTCTGCCATCTCAGCAGGCGCCATCCTATATGGTGTTTGTGCTATAGGTTGTGTGTCCGGAACTAGATTAATTTTGAAATATATTTCCCGGGGTGGTGGTACACCTGAAAGTTCTTCAGGAAATACATCTACAAATTCCCTGACTATAGGAACTTCAACAGGGTTAGGACTCTCCATGGTAGTATCTACCACATGGGCCAAGAATGCATAACATCCTTGCCTCATCAACTTCTCAGCAACCATAACTGACACAAGACAGGTGGGTAGAATCTTTCTTTCTCCTTGAAAGATCCATGTGTCACTTTCATCGGTGAACACAGCTTGCTTGGACACACAATCCAAGACAACCTTATACCTTTCTAAGGTATCCATCCCTAGGATTACATCGAATCAATGTATCTCAAGAGGTATAAGATCCACTTGAATGTGATATTCAGAAAAGAAGAGGATGCAAGGAGAACATACCTCCTGCAACACAGCAGATCCCATCAACAGAGTTTCTAGCAACAAACTATCTACCCTATGACTTGTAGTCAGGTTGCAATCACGAATTATTCTTCAAGTGATAAAGGAGTGTGTAGCACCCGGATCAATTAAAACAGATACAACACAAGATGTAGACATATCAGAATATAAAAATTCCATCTGACCTACCACAACCCGAGGGTTGATCACTACATCAGGTGGATTCATTACATAGAATCTTGTCATTGCTTGTGGTTGATTTGGTGCTCGTTGACCTGGTGCCAATGATCCATCTTGGGACGCTTGTCTACATCCTCTATCTCCTCCTAGAAACTATCTCCTTTGAGATCCTTGCTGACTCTGCCTTTGAGGTTGAGTTACACTCACGTCTCTGGCTCTGCAATCTTTCATCAAATGTCCCATCTTTCCACATATATAACAACTTCCGTTCAGTTGTTGTGGTCTGGGTGGTCCTGTAACTGACATAGATATTGAACTACGAGCTCCTTCTAGCGGTAAGCTTCATCCTCTACACCTATTTGACGTCCACTACGTCTGGGTACTGAATCTAGGTGGTGGTGTAGGCACAGAAAACCTAGGTTTCTTGAAATCTTTAGATGAGGATCCTTAGAACTGGGGATACATCCTCTTGTTCTTAGTGTATCTCTTCTCTGACACAGACTTCTCTATCCTCATGACTGACTCCACAAAGGTAGCAAACCTTTCCTTGTTCTCCAGAGCAGACACAGGGGTGGTCAACTCAGCGTTTAATCCTTTCTCAAAATGCCTAACCCTTTCTTCATCTGTGATTGCCATGTGCGTACAGAACCACAATAGCTCCATGAACTTAGCCTCGTATTCGCTAATGTTCATAGGTCCCTATCTTAACCTCTCAAACTGAGAGATTTTCTCATCCAAAAATGTCTTAGGAAAGTATCTGTTGATAAATTCCCGTCGAAAAACTTCCCATGAAATCTCCACACCTGGCCTTTTCTGTTCTTCCATGGTCCACCAATGACCAGCACTCCCCTTGAGAAGATACACATCATGTCTAACCTTCTCAGCTTTTGGGATGTTTAGGATTCTAAAGGCCTTCTCTAGTTCAGTTAACCACAAGTCAGCATCTGCTGGGTCAGTTGTTCCAGCATACTATGTGGCTCCAACTCGGCGAAGTAGTTCAAACGTCTTGCCGACTCCTTGTCCTTCAGGATGGGTAGGTGCCCTAGGTATAGGTATAGGCATCCTATCAGTCATATGTGTCATGGCAGTCATAAACTGCCCAAACATGGCTTGGACGGCTGGGTTCCCCATGTCAGCTGGATTGAACTGGGGTGGTTCAGGTACATGTTCTTCTCTTTCTTGGTTTCTTGCACCTCCTCTGGGTGTAGCGACACTACTCTCAGCAACGTGTTCCTCGTGTGGTCCAGACATTCTTAGTTTTATCTTCTCCTCCTGATGAGCAGAAGACACTATCAGATATACTGGAAGACACTAGAACAGATGCAACAACCTAAATCCTATGTCTCTGTAGACTCAGCGAACCTACAGCTCTGATACCACTAAATTGTGGCGACAGTCTCAGGAAAACAAGATCAACGGATGCGGAAGCGATTAATTAGTAGCGAAAATACTAAAAATCACAAAGTTTTAAAAATTTTACACAAAGGTCCACAACATGTAAGACTTTTTCATAAAAGAACAGGATAAGTTATTTAAAAACTAATACATCAGCACATCTCTGTAATATCACATCTCAAGATTCACAACTTTAATTGTCATGTTAATTGTACAAGGCAAGATACAAAAATCTCGAGGCATTACGCCAAAATATCAGATCTATGCAAAACATCTAAAGACACCTAGGACCTGAGAGTACAGAGACGACACATAGGACATTCTATCTACAAGACTTTGACATACAGTGTCTCCACCTGAGGATCATTGTTGTCCCTGTTGTTGTTGATGCTACTGTTGTTCACCCACTGGTGGGTTCCTACGTCCTCGACGTCTACCTAAAAAGTCGAATCCCACGGGGGTGAGACAATTTAATAATTGTCCCAGCGAGAGTTATAACTCTCCGCCAGAAGCATTGTTATTGCAATAATTAAGATAACAACGAGCAACATGACTAAATTATTTAACAGTAGGCAATTCATTGATTAAACTAAGTAGAGCAACATTCTCTAGGCAATCATTTCAATTATAACATAATTGAATAATAAGACTTGTATCAATAAAGAATATGAATAACATGTATACTAGTTATGCAATTAGAACATTATAAACAATGTATCATCAATCATTGTTTCTCATAGTTCAACCTAAGCAATTATGCTACACGACTGATTATATTTTTCAAACATATTTATGCCCTGAGGAGATGAGTTACACCTCTCATACTCCAACCGACCATTACGAAATTGCAATCGGTACCATACATAGGTCATTAGAAGAGTCGGATTCCTATGACCTCATCTTCCTCAGTCAGTGTGAGGATCATCATGCAGGACATCTTGTGTCTCTGCCATAATAACTTTTCAGGGTATTCTGGCAACTTCACTATTAGAGTTACAATGGCATGATGTACTCTCTTCGCCATCGAGGGATTTCTTGTTTATCTCTCATCGATGCGGTATTAACAACATCATCAGGAGATTAGTGATACATCATCCTGGCATAAACATATAATGAAGGATTGAGAGATTAAAACAGCATCTCATATCAAATCCTACATTAAGACGTAAGGATATTCACGTCCATAACCCCCACATACTCAAAAGTATGCTCTCTAGGAGTTCACTTAGGAAAACCCATTTCACCATCATTAAACTTCTGACAATGATGGATCTATGGTCAGGGCTGTACATGATATCATTATACTTGATTATTTAAGTACATTATAGCATTCTTTTAGCATCAGGCATGTTTTCAAACATAAACCAATAAGACAATTGCTATAAAGAAAGAGTACTGATTGTATCAAGTTCAATTCACATTTAGTTATCATTGGGATATCAATCCCTAACCATATCATCAGTATGTTTCAAGAACATGGGTATTTAAACCCTTAAGTCACCAAAACACTTGTTATCAAGTATCATACTGCCCTCAAGTCATTTGATAGTATAAATAGAATAATTGCAATGCTAATATTTCATATGGCTCATATAGCATGTCAAGCTCTTATGTTTCCTTTCACTATGCAACATAGCAAATCATTACATTCAAAACTTATAATGTGTTTTCAATGAATGTGACATCATAGCTCTTACCTGGCTATGTTCACCATTTCATAAAGACCTGCATAATTAATACATCTGATAATAAACACATTATCTCTAAATCAGCACATTACAAAGCAAAGATAACTTTACTATTCAAATGTTGTACCACTATGCCCTTATTAGGGTTAGGGTTTTCCCTTTTTAATTCAATTAGGATTAACCAACCCCTTTAACTAAATTAGGAATAGTAATTCCTCATTTCATAATTTAATCATGGAGTTTCATGCTTAAAAGCATAACTTAGAATTAAGGTTTACTATTCACATCATCACATTACCCTAGATTAGGGTTTACTATTCACATTACATCACATTACCATAGATTAGGGTTTACTATTCACATTACAATGAATTAAGATTATACTATCATCATGTATGGGAATTACTTCTCTTAGTGCCCCAAATTAGGGTCAAGATTCATTAACCATCATAATTAGGGTTTCCATGATCTCACTATGAAGGATCATACCCTAATTAGACACAATCAAACATATTGGAGATTTATTGCTTGATTCTAATTCATATAGGGAGTCTTCTCTCTCCTCTTTCTATGAGATGATGATTACATCACCCTTGATTAGACTAAAGTCAAATTAACCTTGACAACATAAGTTATGTCATCACCATTATGGTCATTAGGGTTTACTTGATCAAGGGTTATTAGTAACATTATCCCATCAAGGGTACTTTTGTAATGTTCACCATTGGTCATAACATGCATTGATCCACTAATTACTTAGTCTCTTAATCACTTTAGATATCTATAAGTTTTAGGTTAGTCAACCACTAATCCATCTTGACCACTAAGGTATCAAACGTTCTTAACCTTTTTAGACCTCAAACGGTCTTGCACACTAACCCACCAAACGGTCTTGGATGGACCTTGAAACCGTTTGGTGGTGTTGACTGTTTGGTCTAGTTTGACTTTTGAAACCGTTTGATAAAGTGCACACTCAAAACCGTTTGCCCAAGATGGGGTGAAGACCGTTTGGTCTTGTTGACCGTTTGGCCAACTTTGACTTTGAAACCACATGGGCAAAATTGATCTTGAAACCTGAGCACCAAAAGGTTTTGAGACCGTTTGGTCCAAACCACCTCAAAACCGCAAGGACCAAAAAGTGTCTCAACCACTTCAATTGAGTTAGGGTTTCCAATGTTGAACCCCTCAATCTTTCATGCACTTGTTAGCCACTTATCAATTGAGTTAATTATCTCAACCCTGAACTAATTTTATACTCAATTGACCCTCAATTGATCACCAATTAGGGCTTGGATCAATTGAATTAGGGTTTGGAATCGATTACCCTTCAACACTCCTCAACATGACTCTAATTGATTTGAAACCATTGAACCATCATTCAATTTGATCATGACCTGACCCCAAACGGTCTTGGGATCATTTGGATGACCTCCAAATGGTCTTGAGACCGTTTGCCCATAATGTCATCAAAACCAAGTCATTCACTTAAGGATTGAACCCTAGGTTTGGTCACCAAATCAGCACTTAATTGTTCATCAACTTGATATCATTGAACCCTCAATTGGTCAACCCTACTTAACCCTAGACCTCCAAACGGTCTTGGGTGATCACCAAACGGTCTTGAGACCGTTTGGGTGATCCCCAAATGGTTTTTAAACTGTTTGGGCCACTCAAACCAAACTTCAACTTGATTGTATTATTGAAATCAACAACTAACCCGATTAGGGTTTAGGTGACTAATGTGCCTTCAATTGGTGATTTACTTGGATTCAATGGATGATTTTTGGTGGGTGATTAGTCCATAATGTTTACAACAGATTTCCAAACGGTCAACGCTTGGTCAGTGCATCCAAACAGTCTTGGACCGTTTGCTTCCATGCGTTCTTGGTTGAAACCGTTTGCTTTCAAACGGTTTGAAACCGTTTTCTTTCAAATGGTTTGGGAAACTGTTTGAGCAAGAGGTGGAGGACCGTTTGATAAAGCAAGATTGTGGATAAACTTTGGAATTAACGTCATCATCTTCTACCTCAAGAACAGGGGTTGTTCTTCACGGAATTGCTAGCAAGAACCAACAAAGATGCCTAAGGAAGAAGAATAAGCAACGTTTCTAAGAAAGAAGGATGCAAAAGCAAAGCTTAAGGGTTAGAGTTATAAAACCCGCCTTAAGATCTGATATAGAGCTCCAAGATTCGTAGCTTTAATGGTGGATGAAGATACAAAGATTGTCCAAGGTCCGTTCTTTAAGATTTGAATGGAGAAGATGGCTAGAAAGAAGAGTTGTGTAAGGAAAACTAACAAACCAACCTTGTATCAGAGTTTCCACCATGAATTCGAGCTAGGTGATGATCCATACTTACCTACTTAGCTTGGTCATCCTCCTCTGTTCCAGAGCTTCTCCTTAGTCGGCCAAAGCAAGAAGATGAGAAAAGAAACTAAGGGAAACGTTCCCTTGCTTTGTAGAAAAAGGGTGCTTATATATTTTTTGGATATTACCAAGGCAAAGAAAAAGATAGTTATTTCTTTTATTTCTTAAACCCATCCACTCATGCTCACTCCACCCTTGGCCACGTTTCTTCCTCCTTTTCACATGCAAAACCTCTCTCTTATCCAAGGTTAAAGGAAAAGAAGCCATATATCTTAATAAGCTATATATATATATATAAAAGGGCCATTTTGCATAAACTTGGTTATTTAGATATTAAGGCTATCTTTATTATTTGATCATTCAAATGAGGCGCCCCCTAATTTTCTTTGCTCTACTTGATGCCAAGAAACATGAGAGATACTTTGGAGGGTATATTTTACATATTTGACCCTAGGTTTTGGGTAATTTGCACATTACACCAAAACTAGGTTTTAAAGAACAAGGATTGCTCTACAAGCTATATCTTGATGCTCAAGCTTGTGGAATCCATACCACTACATCATATTCATTCTTATGATTTCTCAACATCAGAGGAACATCTTAACATGTGCAATTTGCAGTTGACCCCTCAACTTGGGTAATTTGCACTTTTAGTCCAATATTAACAAAACGATATTGCAACATTGTTTTTAAAAGGACTAAAATGGAAATATAAGTTCCTCAAAAGCTTTAATTACATTTCATAAGATAAACACAAGCATCTAATTACATATTTAAGCAAAACACCTTGGGTTAGTTCATAACCCAGGTCAGGGATGTTACAGAAAACTCTAACCCTAATGATGGGAAGGTTGTAATTCTCTTATTGCATAAGCCTTGTAAGGAATGTTAAATATTTGTATAAAAAGTATAATGATGAATGGCCTTGTGAGCCATGTGAATAAGTTGTTTCCTAGTGAGAGGTGACAAGATGTGGAATGGCCTTATGAGCCATGTGAATAAGTTGTTGCCTAGTGAGAGGTGATAAGATGTGGAATGGCCTTGTGATCCATGTGAATAATTTGTTGCCTAGTGAGAGGTGACAAGATACTTAATGGGCCTTGTGAGCCATGTGATAATTTGTTGCCTAGTGAGAGGTGACAAGATGTTTAATGGGCCCGGCGAGCCATGTGAGATGCTTGTATAACAAGTATCATGTATACCTTGGTCTGAGGACCTAGAGGTGATAGTTACCTATTAAGTGGTAATAGTGTTTAGTGATGAACTAAGGGTTTGAATACCCAGATCTAATAATCATGATGATGATAATGTTGAGGGATGACAATTCCCAATAATGAGATAAGGGATTGAGATCCTAAATGTTAAATGTGTTCTAAAGATTTGAAACGTACTTGATAGATGTATTACACCTTTCTTTATAGCATTTGTCATAATAATTCATGTTTAAAAACTTGACTGATGCTAAAAGAATACAATAATGTACTTAATTAACCAAGTGGAATCTCATCATGTAGTGCCCTAACCATAGATCCACAGCGTCAGAATTTGTTGAATGGTGAAACGAGTTGTTCCTCAACATAACCCGAAGACCACATATTTTTTAATATGCGGGGGTGATGGGCAAAAATATCCATACGCCCCAAATGAGGGATTGATGGTAGATAAACATAAAATCTCTCAAACCTTCATTATATGGTTGGGTTCGATTTAGATAAACATGAAATCTATCGACTCTTTCTCAGGTTTGATGGTAGATAAACACGAGATCTCTCATTCTTGACGAGAGTGCAGCTGCCCATGTAACTCTATAATGAAGTTGCCAGTATACCCTAGAAAACTATTTAGCAGTGAAACAAGATGTCCTGCCTATCGTCTCGTACTGACCGAGATAAGGGAGGTCTTGGAAGCTGACTCTGTCATTGAGCTTGTATGGTACCGATTTTGACTTCACAATGGTTGGTTGGAGTATGAGCAGTATACCTCATCTCCTCAGTGCATAAGTGTGATTGTAAAATGTAATCAGCCGTGTGGCATATTTGCTTAAAGATTGAATACGACAATCATTGGTTGATGTCACATTTCTTTTATACATCTTAAATGGATAGATGTTAGACATGTTCTTCATATTCATTGAAAAATGAATAGATTATTTACTGCATTATCATATATAGCTGCAATGCTTCAGAAGATGATATTGTTCTACTCTGCTTAAATAGTGATTAAATCCTGTTATTAATGTAAAAGAATCTTCTACTCAATTTTATATTGTTTAACTGTGATAGTAATATTGTTGGTGGATAGTTATGTCTCTCACTAGGACATGGGTCTCACCCCGTGGGATCCACATTTGTTTTAGGTGGACGCAGACGAAGAGGTTGAGACCATACTGTAGAGGTACATCAACAACAACAGGAACAGTAGTGACAACTCAGGTCGAGTGTACTGTCTGTCATGTCTTATAGATAGAAGTCTTATGTGTCGTCTCTATACTCTCAGGTCCTTGGATTTAGTACATGTTTGTTTTATGAACAATCTGAAGTTTTGGCTAATGTGTCTCGAGGTTTTATGTTGCTTTAGTATATGGGTTGACAAAACAACTATTATATGTTATCCTCGAGAAAAGATGGTACAGTGTATGTACAATGTGAACAATGATGTAAATAAAGTTTTGGATCTTTCAGTAATAGTTTTCCTAGAAATAGATCTCTTTGTAAAATGGTTTTAATTTTTAGTGATTTTTGTTAATCCGATGTTTATATTTAATTCTGCTTAATTGTAATGATTTGTTTTTCAATATGGCGACTGTCGTTACAGTTGGTGGTTGGTGGTTGGTGGTTGATGGTTGGTGGTGGGTATTTATTGTATGGTTGCATGCATGCAACTATGCAGCCATTATAGCAGATTTCTCACCTTGAACTTTGTGTCGCACTGTGCTATATATTTTTTGGTGTAATGTGTTTATATAATTAGCACTGTAATTGATACATTTGAGCACTGATTTGTGAATTTTTAGAAAAAATATATATAGACGTGATTTTAGTTGAGTCAGACATCATAATGTAATTTTTTTTAAATAATAAGTGGCTACTGTGTCTTGTATTATATTTGAAAAAAACTCCTAATTGTAAGCACTATACCGAATTATATTTAGTCTCGTTGATAATACATTTTGATAGTGTAATGATCATTGATCGGTATTGTATTTAGATTTGAAGTCTGTGTCGCACTGTGCTATATATATTTTGGTGTAATGTGTTTATATAATTAGCACTATAGTTGATACATATAAGTACTGATTTGTGAATTTTTAGAAATATATATATATATATATATATATATATATATATATATATATATATATATATGTAATTTTGGTTGAGTCAGACATCATAATGTAAATTTTTTAAAAATAGTAAGTGGCTACTGTGGCTTGTATTATAAAATTAAATGATGATTTTTGTGCAATGAATAAAAAAATATATACATATACAAACAAGAAATTTTGTATTTTATTTCGCTAGTCGAATGAGCCTCTGACTATATGCACTGTGTTAGTTTATATCTAGTAAATTTATTAACAACTTTTAGCACTCCGTTGAATTTATTCAAGTACAAATTCTGGACTTAGCCGTGAAATGTGTACAAAAGTGTATGTAGTATACTTGGAGTGTGGGTACTTTATTACAGCGGTTGCATGTATGCATGATGTTTAATTGAATTTATTAGAGTGTGGTTGTTTTATTACAGCACATGCATGCATGCATGCAAAATACTTTATAGAGAATAACCAAAGGTATTGGTCAACGAGATATGCAATTATGATGCATGAACAACAACCCCATTATCTTTTCATATTCTAGTGCTCCGTGTCGCACGGTGCTAAAAATGACTACAACTTGCATTCCCGAAGCTGGGGTGTGGTTATTGGTGGAGCATGTGTGTTACGAATAATTTCCCTTTATATATATCAGAAACACGTCTCCAAAGCAATGGGGTGGGTTGGGTCGCCACAGGACGACTTCAGCAGCAAGGAGATCCAATCTCTCTATTCTTTCCACCTAAAAGATCTAAAAGATCTTGTACGTACTTGACTCTTAGCTCCTTGGAGCTAGTTATGTGTGATAGAGATGAACTTGCATAAGGTTATACTGGATTTTGATCTATGCTCAAATCTATATTTTTAAGCGGATTGTAAGTCAATTTTGGACCTAGATATTTTATGAAAATCTCAATGTCTCGGTCCATGTAATGGACTCGTGTTTCAGTTGGGATACGTAAACCCAGATAGCATATGCTAAAATAAAAACATTTTTGAAATGTATATGTAGATATAAATCAACAGACCGATACATATGTATTGGTCGTAATTTAGTACACTTATATCTTATCGACAAAATCCGACCATTGGTGAAAAGATTAGTTTATATATTATAGATGTTTAAGAATGATAATTGCATCCCGTTCAAGTGTATGCTGTCATGCCATCTATAACAGAGGCATAGGACTAGTTTGGTTGGGCTGCACATCAAAACGTGGGTTGCAATCAGTGGCGTAGCCACAGTCAGGCACACTTAGACAAGTGCCCGACCCATCTTTATAAAATAATTGTACTTTACATACAAAAAACCAGTCTTCATGAATTTACAGTAGTCGGTGCCCACCCCAATTAAATCTGCGTGCCTCGAGTTGTCCCGTCCTTCGACTTCTCCGTGTGCCTTTTCTCATTCTCACTGTAACTGATCTCGTCTTTAATTGTAATAATAACTATCTATTCTTGTAGTCAAAGAATAATTGTTGACCAACTATGGGATATTATGAAACAACTTCCCATTTTTCAGTTTCTAATTACATAATTGTACATAATATCAATATGTATTGTATTGTATTTCTCCCAAATCAATAATAGTTACCTATGACTATTACCAAGCACAATTTTTTTTTTGAATATTTCTTTATTTATAGTATCTGTAAAATTATTTTCTCATTATTATATATGTATACTACCGTTTCTAGTATAACAAATTTAGTTTGACCGATAAAGTTCTAACTCTCAGTTCTATATAACTATTGTGTCAATTGTAATTTCCTATTGTGTAGAAATCGGTGATTGCATAGATGTACGATTTATTTCTATGGGAGTAGCACTAGTATGTGATACATATCCCTTCTCAACTAGATGCTCCCGTAATAAAGGGTGTGTGCTATAGCAATAAAACTGATCCTCTGGTAGCATCGAAAGACTGCGTGTTGGAAGTTTGTTGTTTATTTGAGCAGTGTGTAAAGTTCTTCATACGGTAACTATTTTTTATTTTCACCTTTTTGTTTAGACTTGGTTGAAGTTAGTAGTTATGCCTACTAGTGTGCCGTGAAGTGTCGCTAAAAAAACGTTAAGTCATCAAATATTTTCAATTTTAAGATGATAATCATAAAATTCGTTAATGTATATGTTATTTCTTATTTCTTATGACATTCATAGTATCATCAATGCTCTAAAATCTTTTTTCTTATCATTGTAGTTATTTTAGTCTATCATGCGAAGATTTTGTAATTCTCCTCACCTTGTGGAGTATCACATTGTATGGTTCTCAAAATACTTTACATTGATTATTGGATTTTGAAATTTTTTACATTAGAAAATGATTATATTTGGAACATGACATTGTCCTCCCTGACCAAAATTCCTGGCTCCGCTACTGGTTGCAATTACACCCTAGTTTGCAACTCCACTCGTTTGGTTGGGTGTGGGTTCAACAAATGGTGTGAAAACGAACTACTACGTGTTTTTCGGCGCTATGCACAGGATTCAGGCGCGGTTCCAACTCATTTTTCTCAGCATGCAGCCATGCACGTAGGCGTCTCCCTCAGCCCATCCTCCCATTATGTTTCGTTCAATAATCCACTGAACTTTCAGCCGTTGACGCAGCATGTTACAGCAATTTAAACAACAATTCTACGTGCTATAGTATGAGATTTACATACCTGCATCCAACCAAACTATTGCCAACCGAACACACGGATTCGAACTACTCAAAACCATATAGCTGCATTGCTGTTCTAACTCTCTGTTTATGAATTCCTGTTTTACAAGTCCTAGTTAGTTGGTTTTACATCCAATCAAATTAGCCCATATATGAAATCATTGTCAAACATTGTACCGTTACATGGAATTATTAGTGCATATTACATGGATGTTCGGAATTTTGTTATGGATGATTTCCATGGAGTTATCTATATAATGGGGGATCACTTAGAGGAGGAGGGGATAATCCTACTTTTTGAGGGGGCAAAACAAATGGAAAAAATGTATTCACCCTTAGTACGCAATTCTGTAGCTCTAATCTGACCTTCAAGTGGAGCTTGAGACTTACGATTTGCATATATACCTACTTATCAAAGACAACAAATTCCTGATTTTAAGCGAAGGGCTGGGAACCCAAGAGTGAATTGCGGTCCGGAACATGGCGACAATGACACAAGTTGACATCTTCATGATCTCAAAATGGTTCCAAAAGGTCACAATGAGGAAGCCTAGTTCCGACCCAACCGCCGCGAAATACGATTTCCACTGGTATCATTTCTTTCTCCATTTTAGAAACGCTGAGCAGCTGCTGGAAGAGGCATGGCATCGGTGTACGGATGCTAATAAATATCATGTGCAGCTGCATTGAAGATCAATAAAGCTAGGTTCTGCATTATTATTGCACTGACCAATGTACAGAGGTTAGCTTCTATAGTTATATCCAGAAACATGTCTTTAATGCGATGGGGGGTGGGTGGGGACGTACACCAGACGATGACTCAAGCAGTTAGGAGACATAATGTCTGTCTTTATTCCTCATAAAAATCATCAACTTGACTACTTGACTGTTATTAGCTTGTTAAAGAGAAATGCTACAGATAACAGAAGCTGAACTAGAAATGAGATCCCATTTATCATCATATATGGATAATAACAAAAATAGAGGAGGAATCCTCCTCCATTTTTGTTCTGCATGCATAATAACAAATGAAGTTTCATTTCTGATTTAATTCTGGATATGTATAGCAAAACTCCTTGTTAAAGCTAGTTGTACATGTTCTAGACAATGACGCGCATCTGTCCAACCCGGTTCCCAAGGTTGGCTGTCGGCGTGGTCATCGTTGGCTGCTTTTCTCACCAGCGCCCCGCTTTTCCACCTGCTAGCCAACTCGTTTCCTTCCCCCATGCATATACATGGTGGAAGCACCATTGGGAGGTGGGAGGAAAAGATAAAGTACAAAAAAAGTACGGGAGAGCTGGAAGAAGAAGGAAGAACCACGTGATGCTGCTCTACCACACCGCAGATTTATTGCAATTTGCAGGCGTGTGGTGGACAGCAGGATGACGGTCCCCTCTATAATACGTAAGCTTATAGGGCCTGTTTGGAAACAAGACTGTGATGAAATTGAGGCTTGTCTTATTAGGCTACGTCTGCACCACATCAGCAAATCCAGTACCGATCCAGTCCGATTTTGCACTTGCGCGTTTGGCTAGAATCCCTGTTTCGAGATTCTGTAATCTCAAAAGCTGGACTATTTCAGTCCTGCCAGCAGTAGGATTAGGAATCTCAGTCCGGATTAGGTTCTGTTTTTTATATATTTTGTTTTATATAACAGACTGAAAAACACAAGTTACGAGGCCAGCCGGATTAGTTTGTCAAGCAGGGCCAAGTGGGAAACCTCAATCCAAATCCAGATGATGACTGGACTAATCCCAGTCCGGATTTCATAATCTCAATAATCCCAGTCCATTCCCAAACAGGGCCATACAGATTGAACTTGATCGGGGGACGACATTTTTCATTTTCTCGATCTTCCTTCGACATACTGCCTACGTTGGTCACTTCTCCACATTTCATTACGAGTTTTTTCCCAAACCACCCCCCCACCTTTGCCAATATTCTGTAAAACCCCCCTCACTTATTCCAAATCCTTATAACCCCCTCTCTTTCCGTCTAAACTCCTATCACCCCCTCCCGTCAACTCCTTTAGCTAGTTTTCTATTCTTGTCAATTTGGTTTAGCATACATAATTAGTTATCATTATATAAAATAATATTTAGCTATACAAAATAGTATTAAATATTATTTAAAGTGTCTAAGTTTTATAATATTTATTTAAAATAATATTTTTATATTGAGTAGTTCAGGTTTGTACCCATTTCAGTGGGGTAGACTGTGGCCAACATTGCATTATATAATACTGGATTTTGAAAGGGTAGAGCTCAAAATTATAATTTTAATCACGTATCAATTTTCATGACAGTCAAATTTTAGCTCCATGTCTATTACAAGACCAAAAATACAAACTGTATTTGGACAGTTAGACCAAGATACGGATTTCAATCACTTTATGAGTCTTATAACTGATCATAATGTTTAAATTGATAAATATATCCATCACATTTTAAAATTTTATAATCTTGGCATCTGGTCAAATTTAATAAATAATGTGATGGAAACATTTGTCCTGGTATTAAGATAGAAAGAGTGACCCAAATTGTATCCCGGTCTGACATTCTAAATATTCAGTTTGCATTTTCTGAGCTGCCAGACTTCAAATTTTGACTGCCTTGGAAACGGATATGTGACATGATTAAAATATAATTTTGAACATTACTCTTCCAAAATATAGTATGACATTGTGAAATGCTGGCATCTAGTCTCGCAGTCAACATTGCATTTTGCCATACTAAATTTTGGAAGGGTGGAGCTCAAAATTATATTTTTAATTGCATACCGATTTTTGTGGCAATCAAATTTGATCTCTACGTCTATTTCAAGTCCAAAAATGCAAACCAAACATTCTGACAGTCAGACCGAGATATGGATTTCAATCACTTCATGAGCCTTATAAGTGGTGGTACTTTTAAAATTGGTAAATTTATCCATCACATTCTTCAAAATTAAAATGTAGATATATGTATCCTGGTCTGATTGTCCTAAAATTTGACAAATTTTAAAAATGGTTCAAATGGGCTAATTTAAATTTTAAAATGTGATGGAATCATTTATGAGATGGGTTCTAAGATACAAAGAGGGACTAAAATTTTATCCTGATTTAATTGTCTGAATATTCAGCCTGCATTTTCTGACCTGAAAAAAATCCTGACTTACAATTTTAATTGTCTTGGATCCGATTCACGATGTGATTAAAAATATAATTTTAAACTCTACCCTTTCAAAATACAATATGACACTATAAAATCCAGTCTTACAGTTTACCCTACTGGAGTGGGTCCAAACCGAACTGCTCAATATCAAAATATTCTTTTAATTTAATATTATAAGAACCTAGACTATTTAAATAATATTTAATACTATTTTGAATGCAAAATATTATTTATATAATTATATCTAATTATGCTTGTTAAAATGATTGACAAGAATAGACAACTAGCTAAAGCAACAGCTCTGTTCAGCTCCATTTCTAACGGAGTTGACGGGAGGGGGTTATTGGAATTTAGGTTGAAAGAGAGGGGGGTTATGAGGATTTGGGATAAGTGAGGGGATTTTACAGAATATTGGTAAAGGTGAGAGGGTTTTTGGGAAAAAACTCTTTCATTAATATAGCTTGTATCCCACCGCCTTCCTCACAGGCTCCCTTCTTCCATTTTTCTTGGGTTTTTCAAAACTCCGTGAGTTTTAATTCGTCAATCCTATAAAGCCCATTAGTTTTCAGTAATGCTAAAAACATCTCCATCGTCAACAGCCCATCTATAGCTCACGGGGAATTGGTTTTCTTCCCCACTTGTAGCATGTTTGTCCATCCTATTCTATTCTTATATTTTTTATATTTTATCATTTTCTATGATTTCATACAAAGTGGCATTGGGTTATGTCTTTGTGTACCAGATCGCCATAAGAACATTTCTTCGTAACTTAATCTGATTTTCTGAATAAAATTTCACCATAGCAATCCTGATCCTACTTCATTAAAATTTCTATTGACTAAAATTCACATAATATAATTTTAATGGTATTGAATCTGATTCAACTCGAAATGACAACTTTTGCATTTTCATAGTGAATACGACCAAATCTAAATAGGATTTTCTCCAAAGTGCAATTAACATGAATACGATTTGTTTGAACTTAATCCAATTTGAATAAAATTTATCCACACTAAACTAGACCTAGCCTTCAGGGTCCAGTCAGGTCAGGTCATATTCAAACTTAAAAACTTTGTTTGCGTTGAATCAGATTCAATACGGAGAAATTTTATATGATTGACGAAAATTCACAAAGGTTTTTTTTGGAGCGGTGAGGTTCTTTCGGGCGGTGAGGTTCGTACTAGAATCAGTTTATTCGGATCGGGTCTGCCTTCAATACGAATAAATTTTATTCAAGTTAGGTTGCGTTTAGTATAGACACATTTTATTCAGGTTATTTTAATTTTTAGGAGAAATTATTGAGGTTTGGCTGGATTCATTAATGGAGAAATTTCATTTAAGTCGATTTGGGTTTACTATGGAATTATTTTTGTTCAAATCAGATCGGAAAATATGGAAAAAAGATAATGGGATCAGAGCAGGCTCAATACAAAAATTTCGACTGTCCAGATATACAAAGAAATAACCTAATGTCACCCCTATTGTAGTAAGCACAAAAGAATAATATAAAATATTAAAATAGAGGACGGACAAACAAAAGTACCAGTGAATAAAAAGATAAATAAATCAACACCCATTCCTACGTCAACCATCGTCGGTTGTTGACGATACAGGGGCCACAGGGCTTATCTGGTATTAGTGAAAACCGAGGGGCGGCTCTGTGATTTGATGGAAACACACAGGGTTCAAAGGAAAAAACTCCATCTTTTTCATCTGAATTCAGGGTGTTTGATTTGTCGTCCCCATTCGTTCTCCAATTATATATAGGAAGCCTGCTTCAGATCAGTTGTAAGCATCCATAGCTACCTGTATCAGAAATTGTCCATTCATCATGAAGCCTTTTCTAGCTTTAGTATAACTAGAGAAACTTTATTCAGATTGAGTTTAGTTTTTAGAAATATTATTCAGGTTAGGCATGGTTCTAAGAAATTTTATTTGGGGTCAAGTCAGGTAAGACCATGTTCAAATTTAAAAAGTTTATTTGCGTTGAGTCAGATTTAATATGGAGAAATTTTATTGGATTGATGAAAACTCATGGAGGTTCTTTCGAGCACTGAGGTTCTTTCGGGGCAGTGAGGTTCATATTGGATTTAGTTCATTGAGATCCGGTCTGGTTCAATAGGAATACTATTTAATTCGAGTTGGGTCAAGTTTTGTACAGATACATTTTATTCAGTTCGTGTTAAAGTTTAAGCGAAATTATTTAGATTTAGCTAGATTCATTAATGGAGAAATTACATTTAAGTTCGTGTTAAATTTATTCAGGTAGCCCGAAATGTTATCTTTTATGTTGTGTATGGATTTAATGAGTTTTGTTATCAGGGCCATGTGGTAACACGAGTGAGTACTAAATTGGGGAAAAGTTTTGTTTAAAGCATGCGTATGAAATAAAAGAAACCGATTGGGCAAAGTATTGTTTTGTTTAAAGCATGCGTATGAAATAAAGCAAACCGGTTGGGGAAAATGTTTCGTTTAAAGCATGCGTATGAAAACACAATACAAGTGTAACAGAACATGTGGTATATATGAAACCAAATGAGATTTTTTAAGTAACAGAATATGATCAGTCTTATTGAAGAAAGGTACTGTTACAAATGAAGATTAGTGTTGTTTGGGGTGGGGATGGTGTTACACAACAAATGAAGACTAAATGGGATCTGTTAAGTAACATAATATGATCAGTCTTAATGAAGAAAGGTACTGTTACAAATGAAGATTAGTGTTGTTCGGGGTGGGGATGGTGTTACACAACAAAAGAAGTTCTACTACACACTTAATATGGTCCTTACTGAAAGTCGATGTTGTTGCTATGAAACACAATAGTCTTGTTACAAATGATGTTATACATCTAATCAAGTACCCCATGGTAACCGGAAAGTGGATCACTAATCCCGTTGTATAATATGATGTTATACATCTATTAAGTTCTGTTACAATGGTATACAGATTCCCTTTCAGAATTTGATCAGTAAGGACCGAATTGGGTGATTTGGGGGTTAGAATTCTATACAGATTAGCTTGGAATACCTTGTTTCCGTTGGTTGGTAACTCCGGTGGCTGCTTCACTGTCGCTGATTTCGATGCCCAAGGTTGGTAACCACCTTCTGCCACTTCTTCTTCGCCAGAAACTGCATCACCATCTGCTCCTTCTCCTGCTGCAATCATCGATGCCCAGGGTTTGGTAACCACCTTCGGGCTCCTTGTCTGCTATTGAGATCTGAGGGACAAATTCTCCAGAAATGCCTACAAGCACATGCTCCGGCGAAGCCCCGTGAAATGGAGGGAATCATGATTTCAAACCCTGGCATAGATGTTTGTGTGTTTCAAACCCTAGCAAAGGGAACGGGGGGAGTGCGGGGGGAGGGAGGACATAGGGAGAGCGGGACGGGGGGGTGTTCGGGGACTCGAGTGGGCAAATAAAATAATCGCCAAAATCAAATCAGCGCAGAGCCAAGTGGGCTCGGAGCCTTCTCAGCTACGCCTCTTTGGGCCTGTCTTCTGGGCTAGAGACAAACCATGTCTCAATTCTGGTCTGGCATTGGGTAGCTATATCATTTTCCCATACAATTTGGTTTCTCTAGTGGCAACATCCCTGCAACAAAGGTGATATCATATCAATCTGTCATCCTCATACTCCTTGTCACAACATATATATTCATGATTATGTTATCCACTCACACAGGGTGTAGGACTCATGGTGCGCCTCGAATCGGATCTTCCATAACAAAAACGTATAACCAGTGGCGGAACCAGAAAATCACACTAAGGGAGGCTGAGTTAAACAATTCATCAAAATAATAGATTTGGTGGACACCCACGGGCTACGTTCACAAACAAGACAATAATTTATTAATTGACTAATCATGATCATATGGCTGCTTTAATTGCTATACAATAAAGATAATATAGACGAATATAACATAAGAACTAATATTATCTCATCGTGCAAGATTATAATTTCTAAGGTCATAAAGAAATGATACTATTTTGTATTAGAATCTATGAAGTACATACCTTTAGGATGTGTCTCGTATGGATGAGATGCTTACTTTCAATGGATCTGAACTTCTAATAGTTATAATGGACCTTATCGGTGTAGATGCTAGTCAATGAGATTTCTAATAAAACCTACGCTTTGTCGGAGTAGACCCAAGTTGAAGCCGGATGGAAGTATTGGAGCCGACTGTCTATCTCTATCTTTGCCCACAGTGTGACCGAATAGAACATGATTTCTTCATTAACTATTATGCTCTCAACTCTTGCATTGCCACACAGCTTCACTGATTCACACCAGCAATAGAAAATTACTTTTTGGCAGTCATCTGCTCCTCGGTTCTTCTGTGTTTCATCCGACACAGCTGCCCAACAACACATAGCAAGTGAAGTGCCTACCACATGGGGCCACACTGCCACAGGCTGTTGGCAATCGGCCTTCTCTGTTGGCTACAGCCTACAGCCGCATATCGGGACGAAAGAGTGTGCTATGCAACCTCACGTCGTCGCCTTAAGGGATACACCTTCACAGTCTCATGTCGTCGCATGTTGCCACAGACGGAGAACCGAGAATGTTAGTCTTACAAACAGTCGTAGTGTCGGTGCCCGTTCTCCACTCATGGTAGTTCGCACGACACAGTCAAATACAGCCCGACCATCGACCCTTTGGGAGTTGGGAGTCTAGAATCAGGATTTCAGAAGTCGTTGTTCGATTCACGTCGTTTCGTCTCCACGACTCACGCAGGCTACAATTACGGTCTCACGGTTACCTCTACCGTGAGAGACCAACGCTAATCCTCGTGAATACTATTTTTTTAACTATCGTCATTTAAATGACAGGTAATAAGAAAATTTCAGAACTTGGAGGGGGGGGCTTCAGCCCCGACAGCCCCCCCTCCCCCCCCCCCAGTTCCGCCCCTGCGTATAACTCTACCTTGTAACTTAAGTTTGACACACACACACTATATATATATATATATATATATATATATATATATATATATATATATATATATATATATATATATATATATATATATATAGAGTCAGGCTAGAATACACTCGAGTGTATCCGGAGCGGAATACACTCAAGTAGTTTTTCATGATGCAATATTTTTTTTGAAAATCTAATCCGTTGATCTTCTTAAACATCTCGTGAACAACTCATACGCAAAATTTGAGCACATTTGGATATGTATAGCTCATGTTATGAAGACTGCAAAAATTATGCATTTCAAATTAGTTTTGCGCGTCGATTTTGTTGCCCTTGGATGAGTGACTTACACTCATCCAAATGGGCTCAAAATTTGTATGTATCCTAGTTATAGTATGACGGCGAAGATCAACGGTTTACATTTTGTAAAAAATAGTCTTGATATGCAAACACACTTGAGTGTATTCGTGCAATCCGTACACTCGAGTGTATTCTAGCCTGACTCTATATATATATAGTGACTCTATATTTTCTGTGCAGTTACTCTTTTGCTCTCAGAGTTGCTCTATATATCAACACAGTTACTTTTTGATTTAAAAAAGTCCCTTTATGAATATAATTACTAACTCATCCCCTTTCATGCAGTATATGTGGGACGGAACGCTGCAGCTCTAATCTTGACCCTCATGTGGAGCTTGAAACTTACGATTTGCACATTTACCTACTGTTCAAAGACAAACAAATCCTGATTCTATGCAAAGGGCGGAGCACCTGCAGTGAATTGCGCTCCAAAACATGGCGACAGTGACACAAGTCGATATCATGTGATCTCACAATGGTTCCAAAAAGTCACAATGAGGAAAAACCTAATTTGGACCCAACACCAGCGAAACACGGTTTCCACTGGTATGCCTTTTTTCTCCATTTGAGAAACGCTGCAGCCGCTGTTGATAGAGGCTGGGTGTTGGGTGTATACGGATACAATGAAAAATATCTGCAGCTGCATTGAAGACCAATAGAGCTAGGTTTTGCATTTGTATTATTGCACTGAGCAACGTACAGAGATTAGGTTGTATAGTTAAATCGAGAAACACGTCTCCAATGCGATGGGGGGTGGGTGGGGACGTACGAAACACGACGACTCTGCAGGCAGCAAGGAAGGAGATCTAATGTCTGTCTTTATTCCTTATAAAAACCTTCAACTTGACTATTTATTAGCTTGATGGAGCTAGTTGTACATGTTCTAGAGGACGCATCTGCCGACCCGGTTCCCAAGGGCATTGGTTTTGCCCTTGTCGGCCCGGTCGTCTTTGGCTGCTGTTCTCACCAGCGCCTAGCTTTTCCACCTGCTAGCTAACTCGTTTCCTTCCCCCATCCATATACATGGTGAAAGCACTATTGGAAGGTGGGAGGAAAAGATAAAGTGAAAAAGGTACGGGAGGGCTGGAAGAAGAAGAAGGAAGAACCACGTGATGCTGCTGCAGATTTGATTGCAATTTGCAGGCGTGTGGTGGACAGCAGGATGACGGTCCCCTCTATAATGAGTCAGGATTTGCTGTTACTGAATTGGTAATTAAGTAGCAGGTTACACGTGTCTTGTCCATGAGAAGGTAGGGTTGGGATTTTATGCTTGTAATACGTGTAGTCATCTTAATTTAGGAACAGCGTGTTTCTTGTGTCAAATCCTACGGGCTCTATATATGTAGGCCTAGATACAGATGCAACTTGATCGGCGGACGACATTTCATTTTCTCGATCGTCCGTTTGAGATTGCCAACGTTGGTCACTTCTCAACCCTTTGTTTACATTGCTTCTATCCCACCACCCCTTCTCCCGGGCTTCCTTCTTGCATTTTTTTTCTTAGATTTTTAAAACTCCGTGAGTTTTCGTCAAATCCGATAGAGCCCCTCAGTTTTCAGCAATGCTAAAAACGCCATCAACAACCCATCTATAGTTAACGGGATCCCCACTTGTAGCATATTTGTCCATCCTATTCTATTCTTATATTTTTATTTTTTATCATGTTTCTTTGTGTTCACTCGTGACATTGGGTTATGCCTTTGTGTACCAGACCGGCAATAAGAACGTTGATCCGTTCTGAATAAAATTTCAATTTAGTAATCCCCATCCTACTTGATTAAATGTTTTCTCCAGACTGAATTTACAGGCGTAATAAATTTTTAGTAGTATTGAACATGTTTCAACTCGAAAAGACAATTTTCGTAGTGAACACGACCCAACCAAAATAAGGTTTTCTCCAAAGTGAACCTGACATGAATAAGATTTCTATAAACTGAACCTAATTTGAATAAAATTTGTCCACACCCTGGACTTAGACCTGGCCTGATTTGTGCAAAATCCGTCCCCACATGAATAAAAACTCTACATATATATTGAACCTGACTTGGCTTAAATAAAAAAATTTCTATTGTGAAACCGACATTGCTCTCTGTTGAGTCGACCTGAATAAATTTTATCTGCAGAAAATTACACCTGATTGAAATAAAAAATTTCAAACTGAAACCAAACCAGTATAAATAAAATTTCTTCAAAGTGAACATGACCCGACCTGAATAAGATATTTCCAAACTGAACTCAACCTCAATAAAATTTCTTCATGGTGAATTGGACCTGACATGAATAGAATTATCCACATGAATTCAAATTGATCTAAATAAAGATAAATTCCTGGTACCAAACTCTATCTGATCTAAATAAAATGTATCCATATTGGACGCAACCCGATTCGAATAAAACTTCTCCATATTGTAGCCGACATGAATAAACTTTCTCATATGAAATTTGAACCAACCTGAATAGAATTTCTCCATATGGGACTCAATCCAACCGAAATAATTCTCTGTATCGAACCTGTAGGCTTAAATAAAAATTATTTGTATTGAACCCGGCTCGAATAAGTTTTATCCTAAATAAATCCTTCCTAAGTAAAATTTATACAAATAGAGTCGAACATGAATAAATGTCTACGTATCAAACTTGATCATACTCAAATAAAATATCTCCTAGTAATCTCAGACCAATAAAACTACTATAAATAAAATTTCTCTATCAACTTCCTCATAAAAGTTTTTCCATAATGAATCCGACCCAAACTAAAAAAAATTTAACAAAATTTTAATATATTATTTTAATTGAAGAATAAAATTACTCCGTAGTGAAACCCAGTGAGACTTGAATAATATATATATATATATATATGTATATATATATATATATATATATATATATATATATATATATATATATATATATAACCCACCCAACCTAAATAAATGTTGTCAGGTTCTCTATAGAGATTCTAAGACAGCTTGAGTACGTAGAAATTTTGTTCATGTTAGTATGTGTGCGTATAGAGTAATTTTAGCTAGGTTGGGTTTCGTTCGGAGAGGCTCGAGTTGGGTTAACTAAGAAAAAATATTATTATCGGGTTGAGTATGCAAAATTTTTATTCACATTTGGTATAACTAGAGAAACTTTATTCAGATTGAGTTTAGTTTTTAGAAATATTATTCAGGTTAGGCATGGTTCTAAGAAATCTTATTTGGGGTCAAGTCAGGTAAGACCATGTCCAAATTTAAAAAGTTTATTTGCGTTGAGTCAGATTTAATATGGAGAAATTTTATTGGATTGATGAAAACTCATGGATGTTCTTTCGAGCACTGAGGTTCTTTCGGGGCGGTGAGGTTCATATTGGATTTAGTTCATTGAGATCCGGTCTGGTTCAATAGGAATACTATTTAATTCGAGTTGGGTCAAGTTTTGTACAGATACATTTTATTCAGTTCGTGTTAAAGTTTAAGCGAAATTATTTAGATTTAGCTAGATTCATTAATGGAGAAATTACATTTAAGTTGATTTGCTTTTACTATGGAATTATTTTTATTCAAGTCCGATCGAATAATATGGAAAAAAAATTGATGGAATCAAAACAGACTCAATACAAAAATCTCAGACTGTCCACAAATAGCATCTTAGAACCAACATAGTTACCAATTCAGCTAAAAATCAGGTAACAATGAAAAATCAGGTAACAATGACCTAATGTCACCCTATTGTAGTAAACACAAAAGAATAATATAAAATATTATAACAGAGGAGGGAGGGACAAGTGTACCAGGGAATAAAAAGAGAAAATAAATCAAGAACCATTCGTACGTCAACTTTCGTCGGTTGTTGATGGTCCAGGGTTTATCTCGTATTAGTGAAAATCGAGGGGCGCTTCTGCGATTTGATGGAAACACAGGGTAGTATTCAACTGAATTCATTCAGGGTGTTTGATTTGTCGTCCCCATTCGTTCTCCAATTATATATAGGAAGCCTGCTTCAGAACAAGTTTCACCACGTTAGTTGTAAGCCTGCATAATTACCTGTATCAGAAATTGTCCATTCATCATGAAGCCTTTTCTAGCTTTAGTAGTAGTGGCACTGCTCGCCGTGCTCCCTGCCGGCCATGTGGACGCCTTAAGCGTCGGCTTCTACAGGACGTCGTGCCCCAACGCCGAGACACTTGTCCAGCAAGCCGTGGCCCGTGCCTTTGCCAATGACTCCGGGATCGCCCCTGGACTCATCCGCATGTTCTTCCACGACTGTTTCGTCAGGGTGAGTGTAATGCATACAGATCGCTCGACCTACTACTGTTTTTGGCGACGTTGTACTAGTCGGATTTCAACAGCTAAAACATGGCTTCCTTCCTGTAGGGCTGCGAAGCTTCCGTTCTTCTTGACGGCAACAACACCGAGAAATTGGCCGTCCCCAACCTCAGCCTCCGAGGGTTTGAGGTGATCGACGCCGCAAAAGCCGCCATTGAGGCCGCTTGCCCGCGCGTGGTGTCCTGCGCCGACATCCTCGCCTTCTCTGCACGCGACAGCGCCGCGCTGGCCGGGAACATCACGTGGCAGGTCCCCGCAGGCAGGCGAGACGGAAACGTCTCCATCATGAACGAAACAGTCGATCTCCCACCACCTTTCTTCAACGCCAGTCAGCTCGTCGCTAGCTTCGCCAGAAAGAACCTCACCGCCGACGAGATGGTCACGCTGTCCGGTGCTCACAGCATCGGCCGCTCCCACTGCGCATCGTTCACCAGCCGCCTCTACAACTCCACCACCAACGCGCCCCAGACCGACCCAACCCTCAGCGCCGCCTACGCCGACCTCCTCCGTGGCCGGTGCCCCGCCAACAGTCAGCCTACTGATACCGCCACCGTGCTGATGGACATCATCACTCCCAACGTCCTCGACAACCGCTATTACACCGGCGTGCTCAACAACCTCGGACTCTTCACCTCCGACCACGCGCTCGTTACCAATGCCACCCTCCTGGCCTCCGTTCAGAGCAACGCTGAGAACCCCAATGGATGGGCCAACAGGTTCATGCGTGCCATGGTTAAGATGGGCAGTATCGGTGTCCTTGAAGGGACGAACGGCCAGATCCGTACCAACTGCAGGGCTGTCAACCGCGCTACCGTTGCTTCTAAGTCGTCTAAGTGGGCGGTCGAGACGGACCGCAGCCGTGTGGTGCCGGAAGATGCTGGATGGGCAGCATAAGTGGACAAGTGAGTATAAGTGGCCAGGTCCACGGATAGCTGCGTCGGTGGGGAATTACGACACATTGTGGACTGGGAGTTCCAGATGGACGGGCTCATCAGAATCAAGGTAGGAAACTGGTCACATTGCAGATTATCAAGTTGTAAATGTAGTTAGGGGTGGCAATTAGATCCAGGTTGACTGCGTTTCATTTTTTATCATTTCGCGACTACTTTTTTTTACCATTGCACATGTTAGAAATAAATAAAAACAACCCATCTTTAGAATGAATACGTCTAACTTTTGGGTATTCACTTTTTCGGATGGGCTTAAAAATCAAATGAGGTGAATGCATGTGCCCAAAATTTCAGTGTATTTTTAAAAAGTAATACTAGTGAAAACTAAAACTTCGATATCATATAAAAAAACATTTGTACATGTGAATATTTATATATACATCAGTATTTGTTGATGTCGACACACGTCTATTCTAAACAAAATTAAAATAAATAAATAATTGGAATATTTTGCAATCACTAAAAAGAGATGAAAATACATTGCAATACTTTATATTTAACCTTATATAGAATTACAAAGAGACGGTCATAAATTACATGGTTAACAAGGCTGCTTTATAAATTAATCCCATGTCAAATACATATTTGCAAATAGTTTGTTTGTCTACAAGATGAATGTGTTCAAAATCTCGGTGTTTTCATAAGAACACTTGCACAAAGGTCCAAACATCGCATATAATTATCTCAGATAAATTTACATGAGTTCAGTGGCCTTGGCCACAACTTGTATACAAAAGGTGTTGTCCATATATTGACAACATTTACATTGTTCATGGTATTTAGAATTTTTTTTGATTCAATGAACATGATATACAAATTCCTATACCCGAACTTGAAAGTGCATGGATGACTCTAGGTGTAAGGAGTGCGGGATCACCCCCTTACTAAAATAAAATTTGAAGAATAAAACATCCATTCTAAACACACTCAAAGGTATGCTCAAATAGGTGCAAAATTTTCAAACTTCAATAAATGATATTCAAAACAACCAAAGTATAGCGGTGGAATAAAAATATTGACTATATTCAATTTATAACAAGTTTATTATAAAAGTACATCATAATATCCCGTAAGGGTTTACATGTATGATACAACATAAGGATCTAAGTAGAAGGAAATCTAAACCATAACAACTTTGTCTCCAAGCTTTAACTCCTTAAACTAGTCCAAACCTTCATGTCTTATCATCCAAGTCCTTCACCTAGGGTTGGAAGCATACCCCAGCAAGAAGAGAAAATAGATGACATCAACAAAGGCTGGTATGTGCATACTAAATAGGAAATTGAGCAATATATGGAAAAAAAACATCAAATATAAAAGGTTTTCCATAGAAAGGATAAGGACCACCCAAATGGGTATCAAGAGAAAAGGAATTGAAATCATATGATAACAAAAGAATACTTGCCATTAATAAAAATTGTGCCACACAAGAACATGTAAAGAATTAGGACACACACCCCATATCATCAACCTGCATGCATGTGAGATAAACATAGCCCTAGAACAATATAAGCACAAAGGAGGTCAAGTCTCATATGCTTGAAACATAATAGAGAAAGGAATACTTCCAATCTCCCAAATATATAAAACATGGGCCAAGAATCACACATCTTGCCCTGGGTATGAGGTTTCTTTCCATCCAAAAAGAGTAGGAAATATCACATCTCCTCGGCAGGAAATAACACATCTACCATAAAAACCAATGCAATTACACTACTCTAGTGCTACCAAATCACATAGCATGTTAAATGTAGAGGCAAGTAGAAAGTATAGTCAGATTAAACAATATTGCCATCACACAATGGACAACACAAACTATAAACATCCACTTCAAAGTGGGCACATATGATCATATAAAGACAACATGCACCAAGGCACAAGATAGATATCAAGAGTACATCCAAGTCCATAATAAGAAAGATAGTTCACATGAACCATGATATCAAGAGAATAGACATATGTGTAGGCCAAAGTCAAAAGAATGATAAGATAGGTGAATTGCTCAACATAGAGGAATAGGGGATACAACGTACATTTAGAGTGAAGAATTATAAATTGCTCAATATAGAAATAATGTGGTATGCAATCATACAATAAGAGTGAAGAATTAGAAATTGCTCAAGATAAAAATAATGTGGGATGCAATCATACCTCAACTTAAGATTCTAAATAGTCTAAGTCAATCCTAGATCCAAGCCTAGGCCTCCAAAGAACCTCTAAGGAAGGTGGACATGTCAAATAAGTAAGGTTCCCAAGCTTAGGGAGGCTGGTTTCTCCAACAAAGCTCATATCTCAAGCAAGAAGCACCTTATCCACTTTAGAGGTGAAAACCCCTAACAAAAGAACATGGAGATGAGGTGTTTATGGGTTCTAGGTGGGGTTTCACCATGGAAGGCCATGGTTTCGACTTGGAGGAAGGTGGAAGGAAGACTAACAACATGAAAATAGGGAAGGAAATGAGGATACTTACTAGCTTTGGTCAAAATCATCAAGGAGGAGCTTAAGAAATCATAAATAGAGAAATTTGGAACCCTAGGAGCCTTCTTCACCAAGGTAGGTACCTCCTGTTACCTTGGGACAACACCTTGTTGGTATATATGCCCATAGATTCATCCCAAGCGATTGCATGGAGTCAGATATTAATTAATCAGTTAATGTGATTATTTGGTTAATTAATGAATTCCAGAATATTCTAATTAATCCATGAGCATTTTAATTAACGTAATGTTTCTATTTACCGATGGGTTTAGGAAACCCTACTTCCCTTCATATCCTATTTAAAGGAGGTTTACGGCCGATATCTATATAAGATATTGAGAGAGGCTTTCACTACTACAGAAATGGCTTATAAAGTCACTTTTCAAGGTGTCGGTTGTATACATAAACCGACACCTAAACTCTACAGTGTCGGTTGATAACATAAACCGACATCCAATCTATGAAGGGCGACCAGACACAGGTACCGCTTTTATTAAGTGTCAGTTACTTATTAAAAAACCGACACCTAAAAGTAACTGCCAAAAATAAAATTTCCAGCGAAAAAAATTGCCTCCAAAAATTGACATACAATGTCGGTTTTTAATGGAGGAACCGACAACTAAAGATTTTCTGTGAGACAGAAATTTGTACAATTTTAGTCGTCGGTTTTGTGACAATAACCGACGCCGTTGTGTTTTCGCGCTATTAACTGTGAAAATTTTCACCTCCCTTTAGTGTCGGTGTTTTGTTGTAAACCGACAATAAAAACAGTCAGTGTCGGTTTTTAAAAAACCGACACCTAATGTTAACTTAAATCGCGCAAAAGAGCCCGACTCTTCCCCTTTCTCTGTTTCATTCATTCTCATGCTCAGGGTTTGGTCCTCTGACGATTTTTCTTCCGCCCGGTGCCGCTCCTCGCCTGCTGCTCTCCCTTCCGCCGACGCTCCTCGTCGACGACGCTCTCTGCTTGCTGATGCAGTTTCTCGCCACCGCCTGCTGCTGCAGTTCCTCGCTGGCGCCGCTCGCCGCCTGCTGCTGCAGTTTCTCGCCACCGCTCCTCGCCGCCTCCCTCTCCTTCTCTGCTCTGCCGGTGCCCTCTCCTTCTCTGCTCGACGTCGGCGCCTCTCCTTCTCCACGCTGCTACCAACAGTAGGCCTCCTTTCTTCTTCTTCTTCTTCTTCCTTCTCCCTCTCCTTACCAACAGCAACCATGGCCGTGTGGGCTGGCACGACCGTGGCTGTGTTGGCCGACCACACGGCCGTGCTACCCAACACGGCCGTGTGGTTGGCCAACACAGCCACGGCCGTGCCAGCCCACACGACCGTGGTTGCTGTTGGTTATTTATGTACTGATTTTGTTATGATTTAATCATCTACTTAATGTTCTAATCATGTTCTTTGATAAGTCTTAGTTAATTTAATATGCATACTTTGTATGTAAGACATAGTAATCGGGTACTGCTGTATATCCAAGTAAATTACATGTAAATTACATGTAACTAATCATGACATATGCATACTTTGTATGTAAGACATAGTAAGTCTGTTGTAATGTGATGCAAAATAGTTATTGTATCATGCATATCTTAATACTTTTTTGTTTTATAGTTGTATAGGGTGTTTTATGTGTGACAAGTCTATTGTTTAATAGTTTAGCTATAATCATTGTTTTATAGTTGTGTTATAAAGTATTTGGGTGTTTAGTATGGTTATTTAGGGTGTTCAAATATGTATAAAGGTTCCAAAAAGTATAGTATATATATGCATACATGTGCATTTTTTTATAAAATTGTATAGAAAATCAAAACCCGTTCTTGGTGAGAATCCTAATCACCCTTCTTGCTTAATGATGAACTGTAATGCACACATGTGACATGCTTGGAATGTAAATGATGAACTTTTCCCTAAATTGCCAATCATGCTTTTAAAGACATCAATAATCACCCTAACTTGAAGAACTAGGATTTTAGGTATAAGAATGACAACACATTATTTGTTGGCCTAGAAATCCGTCCAAGATTTACTCATTAGGAGTAAATCTTGGATAGTCCCCGGTTTGGGACTGTTCTTGAACACCTAATCTTGCTTAGGATGTAAGTGTATAATGTGTATTGGGTTTTCAAGAAAATTTCGGCAGCATTTCCCCGTTTGTTCTCTAAGTACATATGTACTTGGAGAACAGCGGGGAAATGCTGCCGAAATTTTCTTGAAAACTCAATACACATTATACACTTACTAGTGAGATTAGGTGTTCAAGGATGGGATAGGTGGTACATGTACATTTATTATATATAAGAATGACATCACATGTATTTGTTAACCCTAGACCGTAATCTTGTTGTAATATATACTTGTTTTCTCTTTGATCATAGAGCTTTACAATTTTGTTGTGATATATACTTTGTTGTAATAATGTGAACTTTACAATGTGAGCTTTACACTTTGAATTACTACTTTACAATGCGAACTTTACAATTTGAATGTGAATTTGCAGATGGCTGACCATTCTCCTGATGACCGTGCTGATGACTACCGTGAGGGTGAGGACATCAATGCGCCACCTCAGAATGTAAGTTTTAAAAATATATCATATATATTTATATCTATATGTCCATTTATAGTTATATCTTGTAAATGTGAATTATTTTGTCAAATTTTAGGTTGATGATGCACAGGTATGATCTGAAGCACTTGAGGCACTTGATCAACAACACCAAAAAGTTGACAAGAGAAGGGGCATCACTATGATGAAGAAGTTAATTGCACAAAAGGGCAATGGACCCAAACTTGTTGTGGATTTCGATAATGCAGGAAATGCATGTGGTGTGAATCGCAATTCATTTATTTCATATCTTGGGTTTGTTACTCGTAGCCATTGCGGTTGTCTCTTAGATTCTTGGCATAAAGTTTCTAAGGAGAAGAAAAATTTAATATGGAAGGATTTATGTGTGAGTTATTATTAATTTGCAATTCTATTTTGTAGATTACTAAATTTTTGGATACTAGTTAATAGCAATTCTATTTTACAGAGTATATTTGAATTGGATGAAAAGCTGCATCGTAAATGCGTGATGCAACGCTGTGGGAGAGTCCTAAGGGACTATAGGACAAATCTCACCAGAGAATACATAAAAGAAGCCGACAAGAGGAAGAAGACAACCACTGAACAGTGGAACTTCCTGGACAAAGAAGAATGGGACGCGTTTGTCGCTTCAAGACAAACTGATGAATTCAAGGTATTAGGCATCAGTCTCAATCTCATTAATTAATATATGTTGTATTCACTTATTCAAGATTAACATTTAGTGTTACTAACCAAATCATTAATTTGCATACTAACTAGGCCCTCAGTGAGGCACAAAGATCAAGGCGTGCACTGAATGTGCATGACCACAGAATGGGTCCAAAGGGGTATGCAGGCGTTCGCCAAAGACTACAGGCTGAGGCTACTGCTGCTCAGTCTGCTGCTACTCAGGAGTCCTCTACCATAGGTAGCACACCTCTGCCTCGCCATGATGTCTGGATAGCTGGGAGGCAAAATAAGAAGGGAGAAATAACTAAGGCCGCAACTGCTGAGGCGGCTGCAAAAATGGTAAAATACAACTCTTACAGCAATCATTCGAATATTGATTATTTGTGTTGTTTACTTAAGTACAAATTTTTGTTTTGGCGATTAGCGAGAGCTGCACGAGCTGAGGAAACAAGGAAAGTTCATCCCTGAGGGAACAAAGGATGAATTGACAGTTTCTCTGGGTAACCTAGAGCATCCTGGATGTGTTAGGGCTGCAGGCGCTGGTGTGGGCATCAAATCTTTTTTTGGGTCATCCCAGCGCAAACATGTCCCAAAAGCGGGACTTTCACAAGAAGAGGTAACATATTCTTTCTTTATAATGTTACTGTAAAAGAGAATTCAAAAATTAGAATTTGACGTTTCTTTTATCCATGTATAGGTGGATAAGCTATTTGACAGGAAACTCGAAGAAGCAATGAAAAAGTGGCAGGCATCTCAGACTGCCACTTACCAGACAATACCTACTGCAGACTCTACTCCTACTCCTACTGCAGAGGTTGGGAGTAATCCTGTAGAACCACCACCTAGCACATCCACTGTAAGTATTTTTATGACATAGTAACTAGTTTTTTAATTCAAGATGATACGTATATATGAAATTGTAGTCGTTTCAAAAAAAGATGATATGTATATATGTATATAACATTCTTTACACAAACATTTGTAGGGGTTGAAGCCATGCCATCTAAAAAGTAAAGAATATGTCGTGGCAGAGGTGTCGTCTTACCCATCCCTACCAGGGGAAACGTGTCACGGGTCTCCAGTACCAGCTGGTTGGATTCGGGTAAGCCCGATACATATATTCCCCCAGTGGATTGATCTTCCACTGCCATATGCCCACCCAGATTGTGAAATGCTTGGTGAGGCAGTAGGCGGAGTGATATTGTGGCTAAAAGCGGATGTCTTCTTTACTGATAAGGTATGGTAAATTTACATTACGTTCAATTGTTAGTGTGTGTATATGCTGGCAGTTGATCTGAAATTATATATATATATACAGGTTAAACAGAAGACACCCACAACATCTAGACCTCCACTTCCACCTCCTGCATTACCTAGTTGGGTTCCACAGGACCTACCTGTCCTGTTAGGTCCTAACTGTAGGGGTATGGCAGTATGGTTAGGGGAAGATGATATAAACTCCCCTATAACTATTTCTTCTGATTCAGATTCTACAGGTCAGTCATACGAAACAAAACTATTTATACAAGATATATTGGAGTTGTTTCGATATGATTGGCTAAATACATCTGTGATAGAGCTATGGATAAGGTGAGATATTCTTTATACATCCATATACCTTGTGTATGATCTGGTGATCTGGTTTCTTATTTATTAATGCATGCGTAATTAATACATATTTTGCAGCTACTTAGACAACATATGTGCAGATTTTGGATTCAAACATGTAGGGTTTTTGATTTCATCCTTGATTAGTCTAGTAGCTAAAGACCCTACATCAGTTCAACAATACTACTGTGAGTCTTTTTCAAATTTTGCTGTAAAAAAGAAGACGGTGATAATGGCTCCATTCAATGTAGAGTAAGTTTACTTTGCTTATTATAATTTGGACTTAAGAAAATTATATTTTATTGTGGATTTTGAGTTATTAATTTTTAACTTTTTTTCCTCTAGGGGTAGGCATTGGGAGTTATTGGTTATTGCCCCCGAGACGTTCACTGTGTATTATCTAGATCCTAAGGGGGGTAAATTGAATACAAGATTTGGACACATAATGAAAATGGCAATATTTCAGTGAGAAATATTTCATTTTTCATATCCGGTAACATATGTTATTACATTACTATTTAATTGCAATGTTCTGTGTTACATTAACATGTAGGGGTTTTGAGGAGTACAAAAAGGCTGGAGGAAAGGTTCCCACGAAAAAGAACCATCCAATAATTTGGAAGAACGTGCAAGTAAGTTCCCGACTGCAATATATGTATATATTATTTATGTGAACAATACTTAATTAGTTGTATTTTTTAATATTTTGTATGTTTGAATTTATAGTGTGCTACACAAGACAACGGATGGGCATGTGGATACTATGTCATGCAATATATGCACATGATTATCAAACATGCCGTACTGGATATCGAATGTATTTCTCAGGTATTATATAGTCTCATTAGATAATATGATCGAAATATATCAATCTTATTTATAGCTCATTAATTATATATATACATCATTCTCTTTACAGATATTTAAAGCTGACCCCATTACAGGAAAGGACTTACCAAATGTTAATGCTCCCTATATAATGGGAGAATTAAATGAAGTAAGAGAAGAATGGGCAAAAACCATACAATTAGTGGGGGCTTTAAAATATAATTGGGATCCTGATAGCGAATAATGACTAAACACTGATACTTTGTAAATGAATTTCTGAATTATAATATATGTGTGAATATTTCTACATGTCTGGATGTTTCTACATGTGTCTGAGTGAAAATGAATGAAAGTGTTGGTTGCTATATGAATGTTTCTACATGTGTGAATGTGAATGAATGGAACTATAAATTGCTAGCATGTGTGAATGTTTATAAATGTGTGAAAATAAAATGGAACTGCAGGTTGCATTGCTAAATGCATGTGCTACTTTTTTATTGTTAATTTTGCAGGTTTGCGGCCTGTTGTCGACTGATATCAATGGATGTCGTAAAACCTGCAGTTCATAACTGAACTGAACAGGTTTCTCATCCTGCGACCAGCCACAGCAGGTCTGTAGACTGATAGGAAAAAAAAACCAATAGGCGTCGGTTATTTGTAAATAACTGACACATAATGATATAGTGTCGGTGTTCCTACAATAAACCGACGTCTATGTCCTGAACACCACGACCGTGCTGGACAGCACGGCCGTGGGGCGAAGATATATGGTGTCGGTTTTTAACTTATAACCGACACTGATAGTTCCCAAGATGGCGTCCTTTCTGTGGCGCGAAGGGTTTGGGCGTCGGTTTTTAACTAATAACTGACGCTTATAGTCCCATGATGGCGCATTTTCGGTGGCGCACGAAGAGTTTGGGTGTCGGTTTTGGAACCGACGCTTGATGGGTGGACTTTTAGTGTCACCCACATAGGTGTCGCTTAGAAACCGACACTAAAGGCTTTAAATAACCGACACTAAAGGTAGGTTCTGTAGTAGTGTTTTCAGTTTGCGCTCACGTACGTAAACCCTAGCTGTCACCGTCTTTAGGAGAGAAAGGAGAGCAACGTGCCGCTAGACGCCGCCGCACAGACACGACTCCTTCCCGCCGACTTAGGAAGCGTGATGTGGAGTTCCAGTCCATCGCGTGGATGAAGTAGAGACACAGACGCTGAGACGCCTGCGTTCAGAGGACATCAACGACCATATGTGCGCATTACGAGCAGTGTACATCATCGCACAAAAGGAGCGTTGTCAGATCATCATGCGATATCGAACGGGAGAGAAGTTCCGTCTGTGTAGGTCAGCGTCATTGCACACCTTTGTTCAGTGGGACATCGCCACACTTACTCCGCGATACGGTATATCCCGCAAACACTTCTTCTGAATACGTTGTTGTCGACGAGATCCTGTTTTGGGTTGCGTAGATTTTGTTGCTTCCGCCGCACATGTTTTCTCCACAAAAACCAACACACCTTCATGGCAAAATATATTAGGAGTGATTCTCTAAGCTAGAGGGAATAAATGAAAGCAAGAGTTTTTGAATTGGGAGTTGGGAAGGGGTAGATATGGCTATATAAAGGAAGAGGTTAAGTATGAGGTGTCTATGAGACTTTCCATGTGTCATGTATAAGGGTGTCCATGGACATGCAAGCCTTTATGGATAAGGAATAATTCAAGCACGAGGTGTCAAATTACTTTTCATGTGTCCAATGCTAAGGGTGCCTATGGCCATGCAAACCTTTATGGATAAGGACGAAGTCAAGCATGAGGTGTCCATGGAGCTTTCCATGTGTCCTTAGCCTAGGAATTTCATGACCATGCAAGAGGACAACTCATAGAGTCTTCTTGAATATAAAATGTCAGTTTATGGACACTTATAGGCCATCTCAATCGACCTCCAATCAAAGAAATAACCCCATTAGTTGATAGCTTCCAAAGATAAGCTCATTTATAAAGAGAGTAATCCCTAAAATGCCCTTGGAAAGAAACACCTTCAAACCAAGGTACAACTAGGCGCCCTATGGTTTAAAAACTCAAGAATCATAAGGGAATATATAAGGATTATAATGCATATGACAATATGCAAAGAAAACCTCCCAATTGGGTAAATTGCAGAAAAGTCCAGAATGTACCTAAAATTACATAACTTGCACAAACAACATCCAAATTGGACAAAACTGCATCCACAAGTTATCTTTGATGCGTTGAATATGTGTTTGACATTGTTTCCATAATTTGAAGTTATATAATCATATTATTCATTACTTATGCCTTTTACTCATTTAATTTCTCCTAAACTTATCCTAATATTTCAAGGATGTCCAAATTAGATGAAATTTGACATGTAGGCTAATTTTGATATGTAGATTTTGAATTTGGCATTTGTTTCCACTTTTGAGACTTTTTTATGAGATATGTCATATGTCCCATTAACAGTCCACTATCTAAATTATTCATCCAATTAAGTTCCTTATCTTCATATTACCATCAAAATGAGTTATGTGACATATTTTATGTATTCATTATTAACCTAAGACTAATGTAAAAACATTAGGCTATATTACAGTGATAAATTCATGTATTAGCTCATTAGGATCATACTAAACATCTATTTATCATCTAACCTTCAACCTTGTTTGGCAAAGTTCAAAATGTCAACTTCTAGGGTAGGATCTGAGATCTAATATGTTACACTAGGACTCTAACAAGAGCCACACCAACCTCTCAACTTTACTATTATCCAAATTGAGGGTCTTCATCACCATGGGTCTGACCGCACCGCTGATCACTTAAAAATATGTGAAAATCTACAAGGTGAGACTCTAAGTTTCAACAATATGATATAACCTCTAATAACAATTATTTCTTACACACAAGTTATATAACTAAACATATAAGGCAGATATTATAACAAGTTAGAAAGAGAGTAGTGTGTATAAAATGGACAAGCATGTTTAAAGATACGAGCATAAGCAACTACACAAGAAGAGATATGAATCACCTAAGATACCACTAAGAAGATTAAAGCAATAGTCATCATCCAATGTGATTCCTCAAAATAATCCTAAAATGTATACTATAAGGCCGGGTTACACATTTTGTTAAGCCCTAGGTGTTTGAGGGATACCACTCAAACTACTAATTGACCATTATGAAGTCACTACTAGCCCTATTTAAGATCTAAGATGACCATAATTCTAAATATCTCTTCCTCTCAGATAGTACAAGTGACAACTTATAGTGGTACTACGACCCAACCTACTATCAAAACTTGGTTCATCTTGGATACACAAGCCATGATACCAAACTAGGATCTAAACCCTCAAATCTGAGTTACGATTGCAGCTGCTCTCTACCACGTAAAAGTGTTTTTGTCATTAGGAGAGAAGTTTGTGATACTTCTCAATGACATGGTTCCATTCAGACATCAAGAATGTGCCAGGGTGCGAGAGGTAATCCAAGGTATCATATAGGGTATGCTTCAATATTGCATCTCAAAAGGGTCTAGTATTTTGCATCGTCAATGTATGAAATATGGAAATCAATGAAATTTTTTTGAAGTTCATCTTGATCCCAGAAAGGTATGAGAATATGCCAAGAATGAGGATGGTTTTGATAACCTAATGATCCTCAGGTTTAATTGAGAGGATAATGTTGTCCTCATACTGAACAATGTTATTAAGACATTCCTTGGGTCTATCAATCTAATTATTAATTGTTTCCAGTTGAATGAACTGATCAAGAATGGATGTGAAATGATAAAGAGGTAGGGTGAAAGAGGGTCTCCTTGTCGAAGGCCATTACTGTTTTTGAAATAGCAGCTCCATTGATAATAACAGAGAAGGTGCTAGTGTTGATGGAAGAGTGCATCCATTCGTTCCATTTTTAGGGGAAACCATAGACATGTAGGAACTAGAGAAGGAAAGATCAGTTAATGTTGTTGCATGATTTCTGAAGATCTAGTTTGAGGGTGAGTGGGGGTGTTTTATGTCTGACATCTGCGGATAGTCTCAAGAGTCACAATATCAAGAGTCACAATATGTGCATCCTAAATGCATCTATTAGGGCTTGAGTTTGTTGAATGATGTGCTCCAGGTATGGTTTCATCCTCATACTAAGAAGTTTTTGATGATTTTATATGAGGCGTTTATAAGACTAATAGGCCTGAACTCACTAGTGGATGTGGGATGCTCCTTTTTCTTAATCAATGCAATATGTGTTTGGTTAAGAGTATTAACATGATGTGTTATATGGGATTCCAATGGATAGTGTGGAAGAGGTTGTGAAAGTATTCTTTAATGTGCTCCCACATGTGGTTGTATAAAAGGTCATGCTAAAGCTGTCAAGTTCTGATAATTTGTCAATGCTAAAACTATTCCTAAAAGATTTGATTTCCTAGGCCGTGAGGGGGTCAAGGAGGTTGTTATTCGTAGGGATCTTATTTTGACATATGATGTCCCAATGAATATGTATCACACATGGTGATATGTGACCGTCATAGAATAGTTATTTGTACAAAGTCTCATGGTTGTAAAAATCTAATGGAATTGTTGATTTTTGTCAAATTGGTTGTTGGTGTTAGCCGGCTGTGCTCATCTTGACGGTGACATCCACACTTAGGGCATGTTTGGTAGGATTGCGTTCAAGTTCTAGAACTGAAATGATCGGAGTTTTTTTTTTAAATATAAAAAGGAGTTTGGTACAGTGAAGTCGGGTGTCCGTTCACAGAGTTTTGTTTCTCAGTTTGATTCCTGGATGGGCCAAAAGTACGACATTCTTAGCGTGCCCAAAAATGGTGAAGTTGGCATTTTGAAGCGGTGTGACCTGTACGGTGTCAGTTTCCGAATACTACCCGTGCACTGGTTATGCACGAACCCCGACTGTTGCGAGTCTCTCCTATATTTCATCAACCGGGAAAGATAGTATAAACAAGGTGCTAAACTGTTTTCTTTTGTACCAAATGATTATAAACAAAAATAAGGATAATATAATGCATCCTGCCAAATAAATTTGGAGCAATTTAAAAGACATGATTATATATGTTTTTTTTTCTTTTTATCAAATTATACCCAACAACAGTACCCTACCAAATAGGACCTTATGGTTAATGATTTTTGCCAAATTAGTTGTTGGGGCACCAGAATCGTGGATGGCTCAAATGCGATTATAGCAAATGATGAGAAAAGACTCCTCCGGCTGACCCGAGGACCAGCGTCAGCAATAAATATTTTGCCAAACAAATGCTGACATTCAAGTGGGTGGGATGGTCCCGCTAGATTTTCACAGGTTACAGACCCAACTTGACGAAGCAACATAATTTCTCGTCCTTGTCAGATAGCGAACGTTGGTCCCTTCTCAGCCCTTCATTTTTCTATATATTTCTTTCCCGTTATTATCCATGTAGATTCCACTGTTTTTTCCAACTATACTAACGTATATCCTGGTCGAGTTTAATTCACCCGGACAGTGATAATTACTACTTTGGGGGACTATATAACTTGTATAGCTACCAGCACGGGATAATGCTGAATGGGCGGCGTACTAGCTTCTTAGCTGTTTCTGACAGTACCATATCCATTTGGCATATACGTTCAATGAACTACGCGTCTGTTTAGTCATCTCAGTCTAGATCCGGATCAATGTGCTGATGCTTTTGAGTAGACAATGATTTTTTTTTGTCCTGCATAAGGTTATGTGGCGGATTCATCTGTCGGTAATAACTATTCACGGAGATAAATGCCTTCAATATCAAAATGTAGCTTCCTAATTACATCCCAAACTCTTAGCAAACCTATGCTTCACAATGGAAACTTCTAGGATAGCATAGGATAAGGGAGACATTTAATATGAGCGATGTGACCATAAGTCGGATCGGCAAGGCTGAAAAAGACAAAGTGGGCATTATTGACCTTTTCAAACATATAACAAAAATTGTGTGGCCCATGGTGAAACATACGGCCTAGATTTTTTGAACACATTGTTCCCAATACAGAACATATGAACCTCAAAATTTATCTTTTTCTTGAGAGTGGTCATACTAGTACCTTAATATGTATTGGTTATTCAAGTCACCTCACAAATCTAAACAACACAACTGGGAAGGGGTTATACTTTATTACTATTATTATTATCAAGAAGATTCAATCATATTCATCCCGCACTCAATTGTTGTGCACATGTAATCACAACTCAACGGCATCATTGCTTCATTCACAAGTTCCCTCAAATAAGGCCTAAGCATGTAGACGGCCAAAAACCACAAAAAAAAATAGAAACTCCACTGTACGTACATTTCTAAAAAGAAACCACTTGCTGCAAAAACCCAAAACTACTCCCACCACTATATTATCGTTCTCAACATTACATCCACCAAGCAGCACCACAACTGACTTCCACCCCCACCGTGCAATGAAACATCCATCAATCGACCAGGGTATCCACCAAGCACGTGAAGTAACCTGCCAAATCACAAAGAAATTACACCCAACAACAGAGTCTAACGGCCCGGAAATCAAGAAAAAGAGCGTAAGAGTCACCAAAATCAAACACCAAAGAACCTCAAACGATTTCTCTTTTCACATTGAGACCTCAACAACCATCCATAATACCATAAGGCTCCTCAAACTAGTATGTACTATCATCGTACTAGATCAAATGATCAACATCCTAGGACCTTTCATCGTACCTCAATGTGATGGTAGGCCATTTAAAACTTTGATTCCTCAGGTGATCTATCTGTAGTGGAGCTCCATGTCTCGTATATTATGACGACCTCACTCTAAGCACCCTAGTGTCGAGGAAATCCTCTAGGCGTCCATAGCAAGGATACATTTCTCCCATTATGTTCCAAGACACCTATGATCGAGAGGGGCTCCTATCATGGCAGGACTACATGAGATTATCATTTCTAGTCTAATAGTAATATGTTTCAATAATTTTAGATGAGGAAGGCTCCACGCCTTCCGGTGTGGGTGACAGTGTTATATGAAACCAAAGGAAATTACAAAAAAACTCCAAAAATTAGAAAGGACATTTTCATCTTTACCTTTAGCTAAAGTATCCACTCTGGTAAGTATTGACAACCCCATTTTTACTACTCATCACAAATTTACTATTAATGTTAATTCTCTGGGTAATAATGAAGTCCATTCCACATTTAATCCATTTCCCATATTTTTCATTTTTTCATTTTTCACATTTCTCTACAGTTTTAATTTACTTATTTACACCTACTTTTACCCAATTCGAGGCTCTTTGTAAAGAAACCTTCCTTCTACACTCAAAATACATTTTTCCCGCAGATATTCAACTGATTTCTCTCAATAAATCTGAATGATAATCCTAAATTATCTCTCTCTGTCATTTTTTTTAAATTTTTTGTGATGACCTCAATTTCAGGGTTTTGACACCCATTATGATTTTGATATAAATAGGTGACCAATTGATAACCAAAATGATTTTCTTGGCACATTGAAATGACAACAGAGCCAATTTGAGAGGCATGCATGATTCTAGAGCCTACACGGTTGTTTGAGGCTCTTTGGGTGAGATTTTGGGAGTTATATTGAGAATGATAATCCTTAGAATAAACCATGTTCAATATTGACTTTAATGGGTTTATTGATGGTATTTTGAATCCAATCTTGGTCACCATCTAATATTGGTCATGAAAGATTTTGGATTAAAGTTCTACCAGATGAGTATCCTACTTTTGAGTTATATCAAAGTATGGAGATGTATCAAATGAGATAATAACTCATTGAAATTTAGAGCTAATTTTTGCTGTTGTGTGTAATGTCATTCGGCCAATTGTCTCGCTAGGCTGTGTGGCAGCTTGCCAGCCATAGATTAAGAAGGTTGAATAGGTTTTAGGTCATCCCTAATCTCCAGGAATGGTGAAACAGAACCGAAACGAGGTGTCTCTAGATCCAAGGAGAATGGGGACTGTGATTTACACAACTATTTGAACATACTAACACCTCACTCACCCTTCTCTTTGGTTGGATGAGGGATAGCAATATACTCTCTCTTGCATCGACATCATTTCCTTCTTCTGAAAGGGAGTCCATCTTAGGAAGAGGGGCGTTGGACAACCCATCCTGGTCACCTGAAGCTCCATGGAGGGACAATTTCAAGACCTAAACTTGTCGTTCCTTCTGCACTTCCACACTACAAATCCAATCTAGAAGATGGCGTCTCATCTCCTCACACTAGATTTAGGTATCGGTGCTCCATGTTGAGTCTGAGAGACATGAGGGATGGACGTAGCTCTGTGGTCCTGATCATCCTTCCCATACGAGAGCCTGAGAAATCACGACGACACTGGTATATATGCAGGTAGAAGAAGTGGTTCTGAGGTTAGATGTAGGATGAAATGCCACCTTCAGTGATATCTCGTGACAAGGATTACCCCAACCACCAAGACCTTGAGCAGTCGGGGCTCGTCGCCGCTCCTCCACCTTACGCCGACGCCAGGTATGGAGAGCTTGACTGAAAAGGGATGGCACAACTCTTAGCATCCTTTAGACCTATCACCATTCCTTCCTCTCCTCCATCTATTGACGAAGATACGTCGTGGATGGCGGCACTCAATTGAGGAGACAATGACCACAAATCACCACCTCCTTGAACATGTTTGAGCAGACAACAGAGCCCCACTACAACACCACTCAGCATCGGGCTGGGACTTCTTTAGCGTTGGACCTATTTCATGGATCATCCTTAACCATCTAGGCCTGAAGAAACATCCTTTCCTAGATGCAAACACAAGTGGAGCTCACCGGAAATCTAGCTTTGTGGCGGTGTTCGAGTCTGGTCTGAAGACGATGCTATGATGTGCCAGGGGTGAGAGGGCGACAACCAGGTCCAACAAGTGCCAAACCAAGAACCGGACAACCTAGGGACCAAGTTTCTAGACATCACCCCACCCTGATGGCCAATGTGGGCCAATTAGAAAGTGTCACCCGCCAGTGGGACCCAGAGAATCAAGTATGTACTTATATATTTCTAATAAATAGACATGATCATAGAAAATCAACCATAGATAGCTCCCATGGCCAAATAATTCGCCAAAAATATCCCTATACTTAGAAAAATATATTCTACATTACTGGACCCTTAGATAAGGCTTTTGAAGTACAAATAGTGATGGGTTATAATGTAGATGATTTAGAGTCCATTAGTTGAAATAAATAGGCACCATATGATATTAATTTCCAAAAAAATTGTCAGTTCCCTAATGATGATTGAAACCCATATTTGAACTATGAATGGAATAATATTCACTAATATTAGGTCTTTTTTATTAAAGAATAGTTAGATGCTTTATAACTCATTTTAATTCTAGCAAATAGACCGGTCATCAGAAAAATACGAAAATTGAATCAGACCTAAATAATGACTTCTAGATCAGTACAAAAATATCATAAATTAGTTAAGTCTAGTTTGAACCTAGGTTTGGCTAAACCCTAGTTTGGACCTAAAATACCTATAATATGATGAACAATTATTGATGATGATTAATTGTTATTAATCAGGTGATGACCAAAGTAATACATGACCTTGGATGTATAAGGAATCTCTAAACTTAGGTACGTGGGTTTATAAGACTAGTTTTCATGAATGCATAATTATATGATGTACTTTGGATGATTGTATTTGCACATACATTCTTGGATGCATATTAGTAGTATATGTTTCACCAAACATAAAAGAACATAAAAGAGAATACAAATGGATTGTAGATACTCAGTGTTTACATTCTCTGTCTTTCCCTATCTCTCTCACTCTTTCTAAATATGAGGTCGACACAACCCCATACCCCAAGGGGCGGGGATCCTCATAGCTCAAGGGGTGATGAAATGTAACGTGTGACATCACTTAGTAGTACAATCACATCAAAAGATAGCTAAAATAGGTGTTTACCTGATTATCATATTAAACAATGTTTTCTTTTACTTTCTTTCTTCGAATCTTTTATTATGTAAGTTACTACACAAGTATTTCACCCACGTACACAACTTTTGTTGATTCTTTTGTTTCACGTATTTATAGGGTTCGGAGCTAGAATGGGAGAAAACATTAGAAGTGAGAAGTTGTACATGTTTACCTATATGTTTAGATCCTATTAGCATACTATAAGGAGTGTTGGATCACCACCTTACTGAAATTTTTTGAAATATTAACATCCATTCCAAACACACTCAAGGATATATTGGAATAGGTATAAATTTTTCAAATTTAATATAATGGTATGCAAAAGACCAAAGTATAGCAGTGGAATAAAAATAATGACTATATTCAATTTTCACATAAGATTACAAAAGTACATCATAATATCCCATAAGGGTTTACATGTATGATACAACATAAGGATCTAAGTAGAGGGAAATCTAAAACATAACAACTTTGTCTCCAAGCTTTAACTCCTAAAGTTAGTCCAAAACTTATCATCCAAGTCCTTCACCTAGGGTTGGAAGCATACCCCAGCAAGAAGAGAAAATAGATGACATCAGCAAAGGCTGGTATGTGCATACTAAATAGGAAATTGAGCAATATATGGAATAAAGGACAAAAAATATAAAAGCTTCCCATAGAAAGGATAACGACCACCCAAGTGGGTATCAAGAGAAAAGGAATTGAAATCATATGATAACAAAAGAATACTTGCCATTAATAAAATATAAAGATTGTGCCACACAAGCACATGTAAAGAATTAGGGCACACACCCCATATCATCAACCTACATGCATGTGGGATAAACATAGCCCTAGAACAATATAAAGACAAAGGCGGCCAAGTCTCATAAACTTGAAACCTGATAGAGAAAGAAATACTTCCAATCTCCCTAATATATAAAACATGGGCCAAGAATCACACATCTTTCCTTGGGTATGAGGTTCCTTTCCATCCCAAAAGAGTAGGAAATTACACATATGTTGGGCAGGAAATTACACATTTGCCATAAATAAAGGCCATTGCAATTACACTACTCTAGTGCTATTGAGTCACATAGCATGTAAAATGTAGAGGCAAGTAGAAAAGTATAGTCAGAATATATATACTAGTCACCACATAAGTGACCAACATATACATCCACCTCATAAGTGGGAAAAAGGCATCACATGTCATCTTTTAGAGTTCCAACATGAACAAAGCATAAGATAAGAGTTCAAAAGAATATCTATGATCACATGATCAATATAAAATAAGGTAGTTCACATGAACCATGATTTTAAAAAGAAAATACACTGTGTATAGACTAATATCCATAGGACAAAGAGAATAAATAAGCATAGGTGAATTGCTCAACATAGAAGAATAAGGGATACATCATACCTCAACTTCAAAGTTTAAACAGTCCAAGTCAGTCATAGATCCAAGACTAGTCCTCCAAAGAACCTCTAGGGAAGCTGGATAGGTCCAATAAGTAAGGTTACCAAGCTTAAAGAGGTTGTTTTCTCCAACAAAGCTCCTATCTCAAGCAAGAAGAACCTTCTCCACTTTAGAGGTAAAAAACCCTAACAAAAGAACATGGAGATTAGGTGTTTATGGGTTCTAGGTGGGGTTTCACCATGGAAGGTCATGGTACTGACCTGGAGGAAGGTGGAAGGAAGACTAACAATATGAAAATAGGGAAGGAAAGGAGGATACTAACTAGTTTTGGTTAAAATCACCAAGGAGGAGCTTAAGAAATCCTAAATAGAGAAATTTGGAACCCTAGGAGCCTTCTTCACCAAGGTTGGTACCTCCTTTTACCTTGGGACAACACCTTTGTGGAAAAACATAATAGGAATGATGCTCTAATCTAGAGGAAATAAAGGAGATCAAGAGTTTTTGAATTAGGAGTTGGGAAGGGGTAGATATGGCTATATAAAGAAAGAGGTCAAGTATGAGGTGTCTATGAGACTTTCCATGTGTCATGTATAAGGGTGTCCTTGGTCATGCAAGCCTTTATGGATAAGGAAGAAGTCAAGCACGAGGTTTCAAGTTACTTTCCATCTGTCCAATGCTAAGGGTGCTTATGGACATGCAAACCTTTATGGATAAAGAAGAAGTCAAGCATGAGGTGTCCATGGAGCTTTCCATGTGTCCTTAGCCTAGGGATTTCATGGCCATGCAAGTGGACAACTCATAGAGGCTTTTTGAATATCAAATGTTAGTTTATGGACACTTATAGGACATCCCAACTGACCTCCAATCAAAGAAATAACCCTATTGGTTGATAGCTTGTAAATACAAGCTCATTTATAAAGAGAGTAATCCCTAAAATGCCCTTGGAAAGAAACACCTTCAAACCAAGATGCAACTAGGTTCCCTGTTACAACCCCAATTTTGGGTTCATTTGGGTGAGAAATGTAATTTCTCACATAAAAGATATTTGAAAAAATAAAGATATAATTTGTTTTGAATAAATGAATTTCATTTACAATGGCCTTGATGATTGTTTTGTGGGATTTATTGGCTATTGGGCCCAATAACAAAGAAAGGACAAAGGAAACTCTAATATTGAGTAAATAAGAAAATAGAGGAAAGAAAAGTGTGGAAACCTCTAGAAGGTAAATCCAAAGAGGGATTTCGTGCCTCTTGGATTCCTTGGGTTCCAAGGAGTTCAAAGTTGCATAGAGAATGCAATAATAAAAGAAAACATCAATTAAATATTTCCTTATCAAGAAATAAATTGAAAATAATGGTAATATGTGGAAAACAAGTGGAAAGAGGTGTAATTAAGTTATCCTTGATGGATTTTCATATCCAAAGGATTCCTAATGTTAAAAGGGATTCCAATGAGAAGAGAAATAAAGAGAAATCCTCAAAAGGAAATAATTTAATAAGAAATGAACATGATAATAAGAAATAATGCATTTAGATGCATCTAGAAGGATAATGAGTATCCAATAAAAGGATTTCGAAATAATAGGGTTCCTTGGGGTCCAAGGAGTCCCAAATAACAAGATAATGGTTTGAGGAAAGAGAAAATAACCATTAAATGAATTGTATTAATGAGTAACTTGTCTTTGAAGAAACAGTCCTTTTCTTTGGAATTTCGGACTCACACTTGACATGCAAGTAGATAAAGGCAAGAGAGATGGAAACACCCTTCCAAATTAGCATAGGACTCCTATTGCCTTTTCTGTCCAAGAGGGGTCCATACTCTCCCTACTATCATAACCCTTGGAAATTTCTTAATGATGGTGATGTATATAAAGATGGTTGTAGATGGTCGTGCCTTGCCCTCCCTATCCATCGATCGGGAAAACACGGATGGGGGCAACCCTCCTTAGGTCTGTGGATGACCTCCTCCCCTCTCGGGTACCTCATCCTTCAAGTACGGGGTGTGTGGTCAGGTTGTCCTCGTGTGAAGGAGATCGGATCCCTATCTGTAGAGAGAATAAGATCGAGTAGAGAAGTATGGGCTCGTGGGGGTGAAGGGCATGACTCTAGCGGACGAAAACATCAACCCCTCCCTGACAGACTTCCGGGTCGAGCACCGGCACGACGCCTGCAAGTGGGCTGCAGGTTGGCCACAGCCGCAGACCTGCTGGGTTGGTTTCTGATCGACCTGGTCGCACAGAAGAGGTGCCCCACGTGCGTAAGGGCACTAACGGAGGTAGAAGAAGCCTCCCCGGTGGCCGTTTAAGTCAGGGGTGGAGAAGGGAAGCTGCAACCTGCTACAAAACACGGCCGCTAGGGCAAGCCGAAGGAGGAAGACGACCTGTGGGTCATTTGGATGAAAGTACCCTCCAGGGGTATGAAGGCCGGGGAACTTAAGCGGGGGCAACGTCATCATTTCCATATGATTCCAAAATCGTGAGATCGTTGCATGGGTGGAGTGACGTGGCACAATCCGATTGGCCCAAAATAGGTAATTTTGCTAAAATCATATCTATTTATTCGTAGCTCGGATTAGCACGCATAAAATAAGAAAGTTGCTCAGAAAAATTAGGGGAATCCATTAAAAATATAATTGAATCATGATTTCTCTCAAAATTTGAAAATTAATGGAAAATGTCAACTTTAATACTTTAATGTTTAAAGAACCCTATTTTGAGATGAATAATATATTTATAAGGGTTTAATGGATGATTAGAGTTGGTATTAACCTGTTAATGATGAAAGGGAAAATTAGGAACAAAAAGGATGAACTTTGCATGTAATTAGGTTAATTTTGAGTTTAATGTGCATGAATAATACTTTAATGGGCCTTGAAACCCTAATTTTGGTAAATTCGACTCTTAATAGATTTAATTATTCAAAGTGGTGAAGAAAGATAAGATATAATAATTCTAAGATATTTTGAGCATTAAAGTTCCTAATTTGTGGATAAATAGCCTTAATATAGAAATTAGGGTTTTGAATGAATCAAGGTAGAATTAATGATAAATAACATTCATATGAGTATTAGAGCATAATGAACTACAAATTGATGATAAATGAGCATAATGACCTTGTCATGGGTTAAAGAGGATAAAAATGGTAGCTTTAATGAAAATAGGCTTAATGGACTTATATAACGGTTGATTATGCCTTAAATCCAAAACCGAGGATTAGATGTGGAAATAATTAGGGTTTAAAATAGTAAAAGATGAAGGGAATCCCTAATTGCAATAGAAACCCTAAAAGTGAATTAGAAACTCTAAGAAGCGAGCTAGGTTTAATGGATCTTGATGACATGAATAATAAAAAGGGAATTACGTGATTATTTTAGTATTTTTTTGAAAATGCTTGCTTGCTTGGATTCTTATTTGCATCGATATTTCTGTTCAAATCGTCAGATCAGGTATGTGGTTAATTATGAATAACCGCCTTAGTTTCTCGAGGATTTTTCAGATGGTTAATCGTATTGAATGCAAATTATTAGTTTGGATGTTCATACTTGCAAACTATAAATTCACTATGATTATCACATTAATAATAGAAGTATGGATTCTCGCACTTACATGCCACCCTGATGGATGATGCCAAAGGTCAGGCCCAGATGGTTAGACCAATTGACACCTTGAGTGGTGACCCCAGGCACCAAGCTCGGGAATGAGAAGGTGGCCTATGATATTGCATGACTAGTGGGCACCATGAGTGGTGACCCCCAGTCACCAAGCTCAGGATTGAGAAGGTGGCCTTAAGTCATTGGCAAAGGAAACCCTAAGGTGGGTATGCCAGGGTTAGGGCAAAGGCGGTGGAGAATGTCATACTAAAAAGTGTAAATTGGCTTGTTAATTAATTTGATTGTGATTATTAAATTGTTAGCCATATTTGCAAGATTTTGGTTTTTCCCACATACCAATATATTTTGATATACTGACCGACGTTTTGTTTGTCGGCATTTTAGGAACAACAATTGAAAGAACAAACAGTAAAGTGACACATTGTGGAGATTAGAAATAAAGTGCAAGGATGATTAGATAGAATAATTCAAGCTCTGGATAGATAGATTTCCAAAGTTTTTAAAGGAAAGTAAAGTTTTAATTTCATTCCCAATTCCAGTTAGTTAGTAGAATTTCATAATTATTATTGATTATTTGTCGAACCTTTGATCATGTTAATTGAATAACGGCTCTGACCTTCGGGTCTCCCTTAATTGGGGGTTACTGGGAGGCGGGGTCGTTACAATTGGTATCAGAGCGTAGGTTCCTCACTTAATCTTTAATAATTATTAAATTTTATAAATTATGTAGAACCCAAGGGAGTTATTAGAGGATTATCCGAAAGACAGAGGTGTCTAGAAAAGGATCACGACCAGAGCTGGAAATATTTTCCTCCGCACCGCTAGTCAGAATATGAGGACTCTCGGATCTGTGTGACTGCCTGGCCGAAGTCTTAGGGTATGAATCAAAATAAGATACCTTTAGGACTCTCTCATCTTATTCATCCCTTCGTAACTCAAAATTTGATAAGGACCTTAAGGATTAGGGTTTCCTCTCTTCTCCTCACCCTCTTGAGGTATGGGTAAGGTTGATAAAGATTAAGGGATCCTCCACCAAATTAATGAAAGCATGTAAATAAGATGTCATGGACATAAGCTTAATAGATTAAGCGCAAACTAAAGAATAGATACATGCTTAGGTCGTATGACATAAGTTGTCTTTTCCCTTTGGAGAGACCTGAGGCTAGACCTTCTTGTCAGGAGGATGAGTAGAGAACGTGAGTCTTGGAGGTAGAGATCTCCATTAAAGTAGAGACCTAGCACATCCTTTAGGGATGATGTTAACCCTAACCCTAAGTGGAGGTTAGAGAGAGATGACATGATGACATGGTTGACTGGGTGTTTGGATGGACACACCTTGGGATGCCACATGAGCCATGAGAGGTTAGATGACCTAGTACCTTTGATGACCCAACCCTGGAAAGGGTCGGGCATGCTAAAGTGAAGGATAGCTCCTTCATTGATGAGGTTAGTGAAGGACCTATAGAAACCCTATGGCTTGTGCAAGTAGGGTATATCTTGCACCCAAAGTACGTCAGTAGTGCTGACAGTAGGATGAAACCCCGGTCAAGAGATCATGATGGATGACCTATGAGATAAGCATAAGGGGTTATGGATAATCTTGAGTAAACATAAGTTCGAGTATAGGCTTCACTTAGGTAGGGGCATGCTTATGAGCTTGATCCTTCATGAAGAAAGGATCTTTTATAGAGAGGTTGGTTGTAGGATTAGATCTAGAGAGAGAGCAGACCTCATGCAAGAAGGTTGGAAGCCTAAAACCCCAAAACTTGAAGAACAGTGGGAGTTGAGGATGATGCGACCTAAGTGGATGATAGAGGTCTCCTCATACTCGATCCCTGGAGGCTGATGATATCTTGGTTGCCTTTAGAGGGACCAAACCCTAGAGAGAGGATGATGCTTCTGGTACCTATGTACCTATGATATAAGTGGATACTTGCCGAGATGAGACAAAGAGTGCCTTAGACCCTGAGGAGGTTTAAGTAACCAGTTGAGCGGCTTTATACCTAGTTAGATGTCCTTGAGGAGGACTCGACTCTGAGGTATTACTCATATAAAAGGATCATGGGAGTACATGACATACCTTGGACATGCTTGACTCGTGGTTAAGAGTTTGAACATGCAGTTGGACACCCAAAGGTGAACCTTGGGTTCCTAGGCCTAAGAGGGAAAGTAGTGTATCTGACGCTCATGATGAGATTTGAGTCTCTATAGTTTTGAGCATGGTACTCCTCATGTGTAGAGGTAAAGGAAATCCCGTAAGTTAAGGGTATGTTTGATGAACCCCTCACAGCTAAGTTGGTCTAATGTTGAGGATGAGAACAAGTGTGACCTAGCATGGTTTAGTAGGAACGTGTGTGCCTTAGCAGTTGCTGGATTAAGCATGCTCATGTGAATGTAAACCCTAAGGACGGTTGTGACCTTGTTGTCAAGAGTTGTAGTTTCCTCCCATCCTGGGAGAGGGACCCTTTGGTTGGGTATATGCCAGTTTTGTTGGTGTTGAGGTAACCTAAAGAGGTTTCATGGGATCTTGAGAAAGCTAAGTGAAAAGTACATGGTATGAGATTGAACCTGTAGACCCATAGTTAACCATCTCTAAGTGCATATGGATGTGTTACCATGGAGGTAACCGGTATGGGGACTGACCAAGGTAGGCAGGTTGCCATGATCCCTGAGAAAGGATAAAAGACAACCCAAGAATGCAGAGAGAGATGATGAAGGATTGGGTAAGGTTCTATGTCAAACATGTAATATAATAGAATCCTAAGTCTATCCTAGGGTTAGGTGGGGATAAGACCGATGGAAGTAGGAGTTTCCTAATTCCCTAGTTGCACATGACCATAGGGTTGGGAGGTAACAACTATCATTGTCTGAGGGCCATGGGTTAGGAGATTGATCACCTTCATGAACTCATGGGACCCAAAGGGTAGATGAGTAGGGCACTCTCTGGATGCATAAGGGAAAAGGGATGACCCCAAAAGTGCCGACACCCTATAGACCTAGAGGAGATGACCAAGGATTGTATGGTGACCCAAGTAGGTTCGAGACCAATTTTCCATGGAAGTAACTTTGATATCATGATGTTTGTGATGTAGAGACATAAGTTGCACGTTTCAAATTAGAATTGAAGGTGTACTGGCGATGTGGATGTATCATCTCTACTCTTGTAAAAGGAGAACTTTGTGTTTAGACGGCCGCCAAATGCTTATTTCCTCTTGTTATGAGAGGGAGAGTGTCACGCCCCAATCTCACATTAGACACAAACCACGAGATTAGGGCACGACAGGTGGGATTAACACATAACCAACCATTTGTCACTTTTAAAACAATCCAAGGCATTTAATTGATAATCAAGTTTAAGCTGTAAACAAGAACTAAATAAACTGCAGAAACTTTTCAATTAAACTGATAGAAGATACAAGCAAGGTCTACAGCATAATACATTGATTACCATAAAGAAAGTATAACATTAATTTACATTTTTGTACACATTCTCTCTATCTCACTCACACCTTGTCCCGAGGATCGAGGGGAATGGACTAAGAGACCTCTAACTAGACTAACAACAAACCTTCTATCGACTAAGCGTTAGGGTGAAACGATCCTTCTGATTCCTGATGTTGATGCTGACCTGAAAATGTTTGAGTAGAGGAATGAGCCTACTCGCTCAGTGAATAACATTTCACTTAGCTATCACTAAACAACTCGTCAGGTTTATAAACTGAAAATAAATAAATATACAGTTCAAGCAGGACAGTTCTATTAGCATAGCAAATATACAGACAATAACTACACTTCTTAGCATTAACAGGTATTTCAGGTAAATAAATAGTTATATAAATTTACTGTGAACCTACTTGATTATTTATCCATTTTATTACTATGCCCTAAATATATGCAGTGTACTCTGCATATAAAGATCCGCAGCAAGTTCATGCTACGGTCCCACCGTACAAGACTTAGCGACACACCCGGGAAGTGCTAAGTCTGACTACTCGTCCTGGTCTGCACAGGACACAGGCTCCTCGGCCTCATCGCACAACCATGTGTGCTGCACAACCACGTGTGCTCTCGACTCCTCCTAAAACCTGAGTACACCGGCAGAGAGTCACAGGGTTACCTTCGCGACACAAGCACGAATGGTGTTAGATAACCGTGTTTTCTGTTGTTATCGCAGTGCCATCGTGACACAAGCACGATTGTTGTTAGACACTGCCTTTCTCTTTCCTCATTTGTCCGCGACACAAGCACGGATGATGTTGCAACACGAGTTTCACCCCAAAGTTGCAGACCCGTCTAAGGGGTTCTACGCTGTTAGGGCATCTAGGTCTATACTTGATTAAGCAAAATAACGTTTAAACAAGAATATCACATAGCAACTGTAAGACATAGAAAGTTTCCTCTTTTTCATCATTTACACCACGCAATTCAAGTTCCAATGAACTTATCATACTAAAAAGTACATGCTATACTGTTCAGGAATCATATTAATTGATACTGAAGCAATTAAGTATTTAAAATGAGTTAAATAATGATTTCTAAATGAACTATTACTCACCCACTTCGGTGTGTTTGTATACACCGAAAAACGTCCACAAACACGCCTAATTCTGCCCTTTACAGCAGCGTGCACGCCGTGCACCTAGACTGCACGCCGTGCACCTTCAGTGCACTTCAGTTCTACTTTTCTGCACCTTTGCACGCCGTGCAAACTGATTTGCACGCCGTGCACCTGGGCTGAAACTCGTTCCGCTATCTATAACTTTGCACGCCGTGCAAACTGACTTTGCACGCCGTGCACCTGCGCAGAAACGGAAATCCCCTAAATCAGCTTTCTGCAATGTTGCACGCCGTGCAAAACGGATTTGCACGCCGTGCAACCTGCGCAGGGGCGGAAATTGCAGAAGTAAAAGAGATGATTGGGGTCGATTCGGTGGACGATTCTTACCCGAATCACTCCTATAGCTTCGGATTGACCTTGCAAGCACTTGGCAAGAAGAAAGAACGGAGGGGAAAGCACCGTTCGCTCCCTAGACCATCTCCATGGTCGTCTTCTTCATGGCTGCAGGAGGAAGAAGAAGGTGAAGAAGAAGAAGATGATGCAGCCGGTTGGTTTGGCTGGAGAAGATGAAGAAATCGAAGAAGAACGGAGAAGGAAGGAACTGGGTTGCCTAGCTTCTCCTCTAGCTTGCTCTCTCTCCCTTTCTTCTTCTCTGCCTTTCCCAAGCGGCAACCGAAGGAAATGAACTATCGTTCATTCCAAAGTCGGTTAAAAGAGTTAAAAAGGAAAAACTGAAGGAAAGGATAAGGAAGGGCGCCCAGGGGGCCGGATGCAAATTGCCCAGAAACTTTCTGAAATTGCACATAGGTCCCTGCACACTAAAAAGCTCATATCTTTTTACTCGTAGGTCGGTTTCACATGATTTCTTCGGCAACGGATTAAGCACAAACTTGTCCTCAACCTCAGGACAAGAAAACAAGATAATGACACAATAACACTAGCTCAAAGCTCAAAACACTATTAACAAAAGCAAGTACTCATCTCAACATAACTAGTTCAATTATGCACTAACCAAGGTACTTACTTGCAAAACGAAACGTGGGTCATAACAATCTCCCTCCCTTATAAGAATTTCGTCCCGAAATTCCTAAAAGAGAAAAGGAAACTTGTTACGCATTTCTGATTCAAGCTCCCACGTAGCTTCCTCTATATTATGGTTTCTCCATAAAACCATCACTAAAGGTATCTCGCGGTTCTTAAGCTTTTTGATCCGGTGATCAACTATCTGCATTGGTCCTTCAACATAGGACACATCTGTTCTAAGCTACGCTGGTTCTGGATCTACAATCTTTTCTTTACCAGGATGACACTTTTTCAGCATAGACACGTGGAAGACATCATGAAGATTTGCCAACTCAGACGGCAAATCCAACCTGTAAGCTACAGGTCCAATCCTCTCAACAATAGGATATGGACCCATATACCTAGGGGTCAACTTACCCCTCTTGCCAAACCTCAGCACTCCCTTCCACGGTGAAACTTTCAAGTAAACCTCGTCACCAACCTCAAACTCAAGAGGTCGACGTCGTCTTTCTGCATAACTTTTCTGTCTGTCCTGAGCAGCTTTTAACTGATCCCTGGTCACAGATATCATTTCTGTAGTCACATCAACTAGCTCAGGTCCAAGAATTTCCTTCTCACCCACCTCGTACCAACAAACTGGAGATCTACACTTCCTGCCATAAAGAGCTTCATATGGAGCCATTCCAAGACTAGAATGGTAACTATTATTATATGCAAACTCCATGAGGCTTAAGTGTTCTTCCCAGTTGCCTTTAAACTGTAGCACGCATGCTCTCAGCATGTCCTCAAGGGTCTGAATGGTCCTCTCCGATTGACCATCTGTCTACGGATGAAATGCTTTACTGAACTTCAGCCTTGTGCCCAACGCACGATGTAACTGATTCCAGAATCTAGATGTAAGCTTTGGATCTCTATCAGAAATAATGGAAACTGGAATCCCATGCAACCTGACTACTTCATCCACATAAACTTTGGCTAACTTTGAAACGTCAAAGGTTGACTTGACAGGAAGAAAGTGAGCAGACTTAGTTAGTCTATCCACAATCACCCATATCGAGTCTGAACCCTTAGGCGTCCTGGGTAATCCTACTACAAAGTCCATCGTGATGTGTTCCCATTTCCATTCTGGTATAGGAAGCGACTGCAAAGTACCAGCAGGTTTCTGATGCTCAGCCTTAACCTGCTGACATACCCCGCACCTAGACACGTATTCAGCCACATCCTTTTTCATACCAGACCACCAGTACAGCTCTTTGATGTTCCTGTACATCTTTGTGTTACCTGGATGCATAGCATACATAGAAGTATGCGCTTCCTCAAGAATCTGCTCTTTCAACTCACTGTTTCTAGGTACACACAACCTATCATGAAGATACAACACGCCTTCATCAGAAAACCTGAACTCTGTTCTCTTACCTTCTGACATATCCTGCATGATTTGCCACAACTCATCATCACTCTGCTGTAATTCCTTAATCTGATTATAAAAAGTAGGTCTGACTTGCATCTGAGCAATCAACCCACTTTGTCCAGTCACATCCAATTCTAAGTTCAACCTTCGCATATCTACAAGCAAGTCTCTCTTGAAACATGCCATAGAAAATGCATTTGCTGTTGAACTTGACTTTCTACTCAAAGCATCAGCTACAACATTCGCCTTACCAGGATGGTAATCGATTGTCACATCATAGTCTTTAATCAGCTCAAGCCATCTGCGCTGTCTCAAATTCAAGTCTCTTTGAGTGAAGATATATTTCAGGCTCTTATGGTCTGTAAACACCTGACATGTCTCACCATACAAGTAGTGACGCCATGTCTTAAGAGCATGAACTATAGCAGCTAATTCCAGATCATGAACAGGATAATTCTCTTCATTCTTCTTAAGCTGTCTAGATGCGTAAGCCACAACTTTGCCTTCCTGCATCAGTACACAGCCCAAACCTCTCCTGGAAGCATCACAGAACACTGTATAGCCTTTCTCTGCTTCAGGCAAAACCAACACTGGTGCTGAAGTCAATCTCTTCTTCAAAATCTGAAAACTTCTCTCACAGTTATCAGACCAAACAAACGGTACATCCTTCCTCGTCAAGCGTGTCAAAGGTGATGCTAACACACTGAAGTTCTGTATGAATCTTCTGTAATAACCTGCTAATCCCAAGAAACTTCTGATCTCAGTAGGAGTCTTAGGCTGTTCCCACTGAAGTACAAAATCAACTTTCTTAGGGTCAACACTAACTCCACCTCTCGAGATAACATGTCCAAGAAATGCTACCTCAGCCAACCAGAACTCGCATTTGCTGAATTTAGCAAACAACTGGTGTTGTCTCAACAACTGCAACACTACTCTCAGGTGTTGCTCGTGTTGCTCATCGTCTCTGGAATAGATTAGAATATCATCTATAAAGACTACAATAAACTGATCTAGGAACGGTTTGAAAATCCGGTTCATCATATCCATAAAGGCTGCTGGGGCATTGGTCAGTCCAAACGACATGACCAAAAACTCATAATGCCCATACCTTGTTCTGAAAGCTATTTTAGGAATATCAGAAGCCTTTATCCTAAGCTGATGATATCCAGATCTCAAATCTATTTTAGAAAAGATCGTCGCTCCACGCAACTGATCAAACAGATCATCTATTCTCGGCAAAGGATACTTATTCTTAATAGTGATCTTGTTCAGTTGTCTGTAATCTATACAGAGACACATGGTACCGTCCTTTTTCTTAACAAACAGGACTAGAGCACCCCACGGTGAAGAACTGGGTCTAATAAAACCCTTGTCTAGCAACTCCTGTAACTGCACCTTGAGTTCCTTCAACTCAGCAGGTGCCATTCTATAGGCTGGCAGTGCTACTGGATGACTACCTGGATATACCTAAATTTCAAAATCCAAGTCTCTGATAGGAGGTAGGCCTGGCAAATCTTCTGGAAAAACATAAGAAAACTCACAAACCACGGGCACATCATAAACACTGGCGGTGCTCTTCTCTGCTCTGGTGTCCACCACATGAGCAAGGAACGCTTCACATCCTTTCTGTAACATCTTATCAGCTACAGCAGCTGATACAATGCACGTAGGCAGAACTTTCCTGTCTCCAGTAAAGACACAAGAAAATTCTCCTAGTTGAAAGATAGCTTCCTTCTTCCAACAATCGAGTTGCACTCGATATGCCTCAAGACAATCCATACCCAAGATGACTTGAAAAGTATTTACATCCAAGGGTATGAGATTAGCAGCAAAGGTGTAGCCTCCAAAAGATAACAAGCATCCGGGACAGAACTCAGATAAAACGGTTGGTCCACCAAGTGGAACCCTCAACACTAATTCATCTGCCAACTCTTGAGTTAACAGATTAAGTTCATCAACTAAAGAACGTCGTATAAAAGAATGAGTAGCACCCAGATCTATCAAAACTGAAACTGGTATACTATTAAACAAAAGCATCTCTCCTGTAACAACTTGTGAAGAAATTATACCTTCCTGAGGTGTCAAAGAGAAGAAACATGCTGAAACTCTCCCTCTGCCACGCTGTCCTCTCTGACCACTCCTGCCACTAGACACTCCACCACCTCTAGATCCAGAAGCCACAGAGGAACTCGGAACATCATGGTATTGAGGCTGGAAAGCTTGTGATGCTGCTTGTCGAAGTTGAGGACATTCCCTTTTGACATGTCCTATCTGTCCACAGGCATAACAACCAGAACTCCAACATGGTCCAGTATGTGGCCTTCCACATTTGTCACATGGCGGTAACTCTTGCCTCTGGGGACCTGTCACTGACATTGACGACCCAGAAGACTGTGCACTATCGGCACTGCCCCATCTTCCTGGGTTGTATCCTCCTCTGCCTCTAGAAGTTGTGACATCCTCAGATCTCTGCCTGCCGAAACAACCAAGGCCACGCCCAAGTTTAGAAAAGAAACCTCTGCCTCCACCTCTGTATCCACTACTGGATTGCCCTCTACTAAAATCTGCAGATCTCTTCTTAGACTCAGGCACCTTGTCAGCATTCACAGATTCTTCAACCTGTCTAGCGGCCTCGACAAACTCACCAAAGTTCTCTCTGTTCCTCCTACTAGTAGCAGAAACTGTATGCCGAATCTCTGGCCTTAGTCCTTCCTGAAACCTTCTACATCTCTCTATGTTATCAGGAACAAGCTGTGGACAGAAGTTAGCTAACCGTGTGAAAAGCGCTTCATACTCAGTAACTGTCATGTTCCCCTACTTGATATTCTGTAACTGCCTGATTTTCTCATTAAGAAAAGTGGGTGGATAGAATTTGAGATGAAACTCCTCATAGAAATCCTGCCAGGAAAGCTCTGTACCTCCCCTCTTTTCTTCCACACCACGCCACCACAACTCTGCATTGCCTGTCAAAAGGTAGACCGCATGATTGATCTTCTTCTCTTCTGGAAGCTCCATCAGGCGAAAGACCTTCTCTATCTGTCTAAACCACCCATCAGCCTCTGCTGGATCTGTAGTGCCACTAAACTCCGTGCCACCCAGTTTCTTTACAAGCTCATAAGATCGCATCAGATCTTTACTGCTGGTAGAAGAAGAACCTCACCTATCAGCCTTGTACTTTTCTTTGGTTTCCAGAAACATCCTGTACATCCGGGATGCTTCATCCACGTGGTCACCACCACCTGGACCCAAGTACAAAGGATCAGGGCCAACATGGCTCTCGGCCTGATCATCACGATCAAAGCCTCTTCCTGCCATCTACAATGATATAACAGAATATTTCCTGTTAGAAAACTACAGATAGAAGAAAGACACTTAAACCTTAATCCTATTGGTCTCTTATCGTCCCCTGACCTGGACTCTGAGTAACTATGTACTCAACCTACGCTCTGATACCAAGAGTTGTCACGCCCCAATCTCACATTAGACACAAACCACGAGATTAGGGCACGACAGGTGGGATTAACACATAACCAACCATTCGTCACTTTTAAAACAATCCAAGGCATTTAATTGATAATCAAGTTTAAGCTGTAAACAAGAACTAAATAAATTGCAGAAACTTTTCAATTAAACTGATAGAAGATACAAGCAAGGTCTACAACATAATACATTGATTACCATAAAGAAAGCATAACATTAATTTACATTTTTGTACACATTCTCTCTATCTCACTCACACCTTGTCCCGAGGATCGAGGGGAATGGACTAAGAGACCTCTAACTAGACTAACAACAAACCTTCTATCGACTAAGCGTTAGGGTGAAACGATCCTTCTGATTCCTGATGTTGATGCTGACCTGAAAATGTTTGAGTAGAGGAATGAGCCTACTCGCTCAGTGAATAACATTTCACTTAGCTATCACTAAACAACTCGTCAGGTTTATAAACTGAAAATAAATAAATATACAGTTCAAGCAGGGCAGTTCTATTAGCATAGCAAATATACAGACAATAACTACACTTCTTAGCATTAACAGGTATTTCAGGTAAATAAACAGTTATATAAATTTACTGTGAACCTACTTGATTATTTATCCATTTTATTACTATGCCCTAAATATATGCAGTGTACTCTGCATATAAAGATCCGCAGCAAGTTCATGCTACGGTCCCACCGTATAAGACTTAGCGACACACCCGGGAAGTGCTAAGTCTGACTACTCGTCCTGGTCTGCACAGGACACAGGCTCCTCGGCCTCATCGCACAACCATGTGTGCTGCACAACCACGTGTGCTCTCGACTCCTCCTAAAACCTGAGTACACCGGCGGAGAGTCACAGGGTTACCTTCGCGACACAAGCACGAATGGTGTTAGATAACCGTGTTTTCTGTTGTTATCGCAGTGCCATCGTGACACAAGCACGATTGTTGTTAGACACTGCCTTTCTCTTTCCTCGTTTGTCCGCGACACAAGCACGGATGATGTTGCAACACGAGTTTCACCCCAAAGTTGCAGACCCGTCTAAGGGGTTCTACGCTGTTAGGGCATCTAGGTCTATACTTGATTAAGCAAAATAACGTTTAAACAAGAATATCACATAGCAACTGTAAGACATAGAAAGTTTCCTCTTTTTCATCATTTACACCACGCAATTCAAGTTCCAATGAACTTATCATACTAAAAAGTACATGCTATACTGTTCAGGAATCATATTAATTGATACTGAAGCAATTAAGTATTTAAAATGAGTTAAATAATGATTTCTAAATGAACTATTACTCACCCACTTCGGTGTGTTCGTATACACCGAAAAACATCCACAAACACGCCTAATTCTGCCCTTTACAGCAGCGTGCACGCCGTGCACCTAGACTGCACGCCGTGCACCTTCAGTGCACTTCAGTTCTACTTTTCTGCACCTTTGCACGCCGTGCAAACTGATTTGCACGCCGTGCACTTGGGCTGAAACTCGTTCCGCTATCTGTAACTTTGCACGCCGTGCAAACTGACTTTGCACGCCGTGCACCTGCGCAGAAACGGAAATCCCCTAAATCAGCTTTCTGCAATGTTGCACGCCGTGCAAAACGGATTTGCACGCCGTGCAACCTGCGCAGGGGCGGAAATTGCAGAAGTAAAAGAGATGATTGGGGTCGATTCGGTGGACGATTCTTACCCGAATCACTCCTATAGCTTTGGATTGACCTTGCAAGCACTTGGCAAGAAGAAAGAACGGAGGGGAAAGCACCGTTCGCTCCCTAGACCATATCCATGGTCGTCTTCTTCATGGCTGCAGGAGGAAGAAGAAGGTGAAGAAGAAGAAGATGATGCAGCCGGTTGGTTTGGCTGGAGAAGATGAAGAAATCGAAGAAGAACGGAGAAGGAAGGAACTGGGTTGCCTAGCTTCTCCTCTAGCTTGCTCTCTCTCCCTTTCTTCTTCTCTGCCTTTCCCAAGCGGCAACCGAAGGAAATGAACTATCGTTCATTCCAAAGTCGGTTAAAAGAGTTAAAAAGGAAAAACTGAAGGAAAGGATAAGGAAGGGCGCCCAGGGGGCCGGATGCAAATTGCCCAGAAACTTTCCGAAATTGCACATAGGTCCCTGCACACTAAAAAGCTCATATCTTTTTACTCGTAGGTCGGTTTCACATGATTTCTTCGGCAACGGATTAAGCATAAACTTGTCCTCAACCTCAGGACAAGAAAACAAGCTAATGACACAATAACACTAGCTAAAAGCTCAAAACACTATTAACAAAAGCAAGTACTCATCTCAACATAACTAGTTCAATTATGCACTAACCAAGGTACTTACTTGCAAAACGAAACGTGGGTCATAACAGAGAGATGGGACAGTATGCATGCCATACACCAAGGAAAAAAGATGATGCGAGTTGGAATGTTGCTACAAGGTATGAGGATAGAGATGATAACATACCTTGGTGGAATGAATGATACATGGACAGGTACAAACGATAAAATTATTAAGATAAGCACCTTATAAGGATGTTCCTAGTAGAAGATTTGTGGAATTTGCAAGTTATACAAGGTTGAGTTTGATCACCAGGTGGATGAGCTCAGAGTTTCTTGATGAAGATAAACTTAGAGTTTGAGATGAGATGATAAGAATAATACATAGAGGTGTATGTTACCTAACACCTAAGGATAAGAAGTGGTAATGAATGTTCTGGTTGAGATATAGTGCCTAGTTTAGCTTGTTAGGCTAACCTTAAGTTGAGAAAAAGAGATAAATTTGGATAACACTCAGATATAACGAGATTTGTTGAACAATATTAGTGGTTGTTTGGATAGCCAGCCTAGTCCGTGATATAATGAAAGGATGGTTGTCGAACCTCAGATGTACTTCTTTGGAAAGGAAGGTGATAAAACCCTACTGAGAGTGGTTTAGTGTTTTTGAGGAATCGACCTTGAGGAATCAAGACATATAGGAGATCATGGTTTTAAGATCACCAAACACCATGAAACTACAAAGATGGTGGCACTTTGGCTACTTAAAACAAAGTTACATGTAGCATGTAGCCATGCAAGCTAGGAGGTGAAGGACAAATACTAGTAACCAAGTACATGGATATAAAGTATAAAGAGTTCCTGAGAGGGAATGGGAGTTCTTCACTATGGATGTTGTGAGTCTCCCCTGGACCAAGGAAGGTCGAGATCCAATATGGGTTATGGTAGATCGCCTTACCTAGATGACATGAGAAAGGAAGAGTACTGTCACGGGATAGATTCGATTTAACTACTTAAGAGAGAAAGATGGTTAAACTACACATTGATGCGAGTTCAAAAGTTCTTTGGTATGACCAAGGTTCACTTCCATTAGGTGGAAGTGGATACATGAAGAACTTGATGATAGTATAGTTTATCACCCCTAACTAATGGACAATATGATCCAGACTAGAGGGTCTAATGAGAACATGTGTGCTCATTCAGGGTGATACATAGAGACAGTTCTTAAGATGTGATGTTAACCACCATAGCCTTTATCGGGATGCAAGAAGTCTTATAGAGAGGTTGTGTCAGTCACCACTTCATTAAGATGATGTTGGTGAAGGAGGCCTCACGAAGGCCAGAAAAGAACCTCAGTGTGTGCAGATGAAGTCGCTTTGATCATGTAATGGCTGAGAGAGAGCCCAGTGGTGACATGAGTCACGAGCGGATGCAAAGCAGACTGACATGCAGTTCACTGTGGGAGAATATGTGATGTGAAAATCTGACCCCTCTAAGCTACAGCTGAGAAAGTTGAGTCCCCGATATAGGGGTTCATTTGAGATGGATCGGTGGAGATGGTTGTGTTTAGACTTACCCCTCAGGATAACATGAGGTATAATGTGTTACATAAGTACGATCTAGAGCACTATGTGAGGTACCTAAGCCATGTGTTGAGCCCTGAACCTATTCAACTTTTGAGAGGCTGAAATGTCCTGAGTCACCTATGAGGGTATGATATACCAAGGTAAGAAAGAACTCAGATGGAAGAATATGAGATGATGAAGGTTCTTGGGAAGCACAATGGAAAGGGTTAAGCCACATGGTAGCCATGATGGACACATGAAAGTCTTATCCTGTTTGTTTTCTTGCTTGATGGAATTTTGAGGGCAAAATTCTTATAAGAGGGGAAGGATGTTACAACCCCAATTTTGGGTTCATTTGGGTGAGAAATGTAATTTCTCACATAAAAGATATTTGAACAAATAAAGATATAATTTGTTTTGAATAAATGAATTTCATTTACAATGGCCTTGATGATTGTTTTGTGGGATTTATTGGCTATTGGGCCCAATAACAAAGAAAGGACAAAGGAAACTCTAATATTGAGTAAATAAGAAAATAGAGGAAAGAAAAGTGTGGAAACCTCTAGAAGGTAAATCCAAAGAGGGATTTCGTGCCTCTTGGATTCCTTGGGTTCCAAGGAGTCCAAAGTTGCATAAAGAATGCAATAATAAAAGAAAAGGTCAATTAAATATTTTCTTATTAATAAATAAATTGAAAATAATGGTAATATGTGGAAAATAAGTGGAAAGAGGTGTAATTAACTTATCCTTGATGGATTTTCATATCCAAAGGATTCCTAATGTTAAAAGGGATTACAATGAGAAGAGAAATAAAGAGAAATCCTCAAAAGGAAATAATTTAATAAGAAATGAACATGATAATAAAAAATAATGCATTTAGATACATCTAGAAGGATAATGAGTATCCAATAAAAGGATTTCGAAATAATAGTGTTCCTTAGGGTCCAAGGAGTCCCAAATAACAAGATAATGGTTTGAGGAAAGAGAAAATAACCATTAAATGAATTGTATTAATGGGTAACTTGTCTTTGAAGAAATAGTCCTTTTCTTTCAGAATTTCGGACTCACACTTGACATGCAAGTAGATAAAGGCAAGAGAGATGGAAACACCCTCCCAAATTAGCATAGGAATCCTATTGCCTTTTCTGTCCCAGAGGGGTCCAGACTCTCCCTATTATCATAACCCTTGGAAATTTCTTAATGATGGTGATGTATATAAAGATGGTTGTAGATGGTCGTGCCTTGTCCTCCCTATCCACCGATCGAGAAAACATGGGTGGGGGCAACCCTCCTTAGGTCTGTGGATGACCTCCTCCCCTCTCAGGTACCTCATCCTTCAAGTATGGGGTGTGTGGTCAGGTTGTCCTCGTGTGAAGGAGATCAGATCCCTATCTGTAGAGAGAATAAGATCGAGTAGAGAAGTATGGGCTCGCGGGGGTGAAGGGCGTGACTCCAGAGGCCAACAACATCAACCCTCCCTGACAGACGTCCGTGTCGAGCACCGGCGCAACGCCTGCAAGTGGGCTGCAGGTTGGCCGCAGCCGTAGACCTGCTCGGTTGGTTTCCGACCGACCTGGTCGCACAGAAGAGGCGCCCCACGTGCGTAAGGGCACGACGGAGGCAGAAGAAGCCTCCCTAGTGGCCGTCGAAATCAGAGATGGAGAAGGGAAGCCACAACTTGCTACAAAACACGACCGCTAGGGCAAGCCAAAGGAGGAAGACGACCTGTGGGTCGTTTGGACGAAAGTACCCTCTAGAGGTATGAAGTCTGGGAACTTAAATGGGGGCAGCGTCGTCATTTGCTTATGATTCCAAAATTGCGAGATCGTTGCATGGGTGGAGTGACGTGGCGCAATCCGATTGGCCCAAAATAGGTAATTTTGCTAAAATCATATCTATTTATTCGTAGCTTGGATTAGCATGTATACTCAGAAAAATTAGGGGAATCAACTAAAAATATAATTGAAGCCTGATTTCTCTTAAAATTCGAAAATTAATGGAAGATGTCAACTTTAATACTTTAATGTTTAAAGAACCCTATTTTGAGATGAATAATATATTTATAAGGGTTTAATGGATGATTAGAGTTGGTATTAACCTGTTAATGATGAAAGGGCACATTAGGAACAAAAAGGATGAACTTTGCATGTAATTAGGTTAATTTTGAGTTTAATGTGCATGAATAATACTTTAATGGGCCTTGAAACCCTAATGTTGGTAAATTTGACTCTTAATAGCTTTAATTATTTAAAGTGGTGAAGAAAGATAAGATATAATGATTCTAAGCTATTTCGAGCATTAAAGTTCCTAATTTGTGGATAAATAGCCTTAATATAGAAATTAGGGTTTTTGAATGAATCAAGGTAGAATTAATGATAAATAACGTTCATATGAGTATTAGAGCATAATGAACTACAAATTGATGATAAACGAGCATAATGACCTTGTCATGGGTAAAAGAGGATAAAAATGGTAGCTTTAATGAAAAGAGGCTTAATGGACTTATATAATGGTTGACTATGCCTTAAATCTAAAACTAAGGATTAGATGTGGAAATAATTAGGGTTTAAAATAGTAAAAGATGAAGGGAAGCCCTAATTGCAATAGAAACCCTAAAAGTGAATTAGAAACCCTAGGAAGTGAGCTAGGTTTAATGTATCTTGATGACATGAATAATAAAAAGGGAATTACATGATTATTTTAGGATCTTGTTGAAAATGCTTGCTTGCTTGGATTCTTATTTGCATGGATATTTCTGTTCAAATCGTCAGATCAGGTATGTGGTTAATTATGAATAACCACCTTAGTTTGTTGAGGATTTTTCAGATGGTTAATCACATTGAATGCAAATTATCAATTTGGATGTTCATACTTGCAAACTATAAAGTCACTATGATTATCACATTAAAAATAAAAGTATGGATTCTCATGCCACCCTGATGGATGATGCCAAAGGTCAGGCCCAGATGGGTAGACCAATGGACACCTTGAGTGGTGACCCCAGGCACCAAGCTCGGGAATGAGAAGGTGGCCTATGATATTGCATGACTAGTGGGCACCATGAGTGGTGACCCCCAGGCACCAAGTTCAGGATTGAGAACGTGGCCTTAAGTCATTGGCAAAGGAAACCCTAAGGTGGGTATGCCAGGGTTAGGGCAAAAGCGGTGGAGAATGTCATACTGAAAAGTGTAAATTGGCTTGTTAATTAATTTGATTGTGATTATTAAATTATTAGCCACATTTGCAAGATTTTGGTTGTTCCCACATACCTGTATATTTCGATATACTGACCGACGTTTTGTTTGTCGGCGTTTTAGGAACAACAATTGAAAGAACAAACAGTAAAGTGACACATTGTGGAAATAAGAAATAAAGTGCAAGGAGGATTAGATAGAATAATTAAAGCTCTGGATAGATATATTTCCAAAGTCTTCAAAGGTAAGTAAAGTTTTAATTTTATACCAAATTCCAGTTAGTTAGTAGATTTTCATAATTATTATTGATAATTTGTCGAACCTTTGATCCTGTTAATTGAATAACGGCTCCGACCTTCGGGTCTCTCTTAATTGGGGGTTACCGGGAGGTGGGGTCGTTACATTCCCTATGGTTCAAAAACTCGAGAATGGTAAGGGAATATATAAGGATTATAATGCATGTGACAATTTGCAAAGAAAACCTCTAATTGTGTAAATTGCAGAAAAGTCCAGAATGTACCTAAAATTGCGTAACTTGCACAAAAAATATTCAAATTGGACCAAACTTCATTCAGAAGTTATCTTTGATGTGTTGAATATGAAGTTGCCATTATTTATAAATTTTGAATTTATATAATCACATTATTCATTACTTATTCCTTTTACTCATTTTCTCTCACCTAAACTTATCCTAATATTTCAAGGTAGTCCAAATTAGATGAAATTTGACATGTAGGCTAATTTTGATATTTAGATTTAGAATTTGAATTTTGTTTCCACTTTTGAGACTTATTTTTATGAGATATGTCATATGGCCCATTAACATCCCATTATCTAAATTATTCATCCACTTAAGTTCCTTATCTTCATATTACCATTAAAATGAGTTATGTGGCATATTTTATGTATCCATTATTAACGTAAGACTAATTTGGAAATAGTAGGCTATATTAGGGTGATAAATTCATGTATTATCTCATTAGGATCATACTAAACATCTATTTAGGTATAATCTTCAATCTAGTTTGGACAAGTCCAAAATGTCAACTTCTAGGGTAGGGTTTGAGATCTAGTATGTTACACATGCATGTTCATAGAATTGTAAACTTTCTTTTAAATTATGTAAATGTAAGTTTTAATAATTCATGCTATAAGTATATTTGTTGAATGTTGAAATTGTTTATGATGTATGCTCTATATTTGTATGTTCATATATGTGCATATTGCTTCCGCAATGCACTCTGAAACAATTAGCTAATATTTTCAGGTTTGTCCTCTCAGGCCTTCTAAGTCTCAAGGTGGTAGAATCTGGGGATGTTACAGTTGGTATCAGAGTATGAACAATAGATACATCTAACAATTGCTCACCATGAAACATAAAACTGAATTTCACCTCTCACTCTAATCCCTATAAACTTAGTAAGTTGTTCTATAGGAATAAGGTTTGACTTATCATCTAAGTTAGAACCTAGATGTTTGAGAACTAAGTTTAAACAAGTGTGTGAAACCCTTTCCATATAGAGCTCATATGTATTGGGTAGCTACAATAGTCTACACTTTGTTCTCACCATTCCACTAGGTGACATGACATTGGACTATCTACTATGTGTGGGGCACTTATTTCTGATTTGGTTTTGTTTTTCAATCAACTCAAGCCTCAATAGTTTCTCTGATGTGTGCTTTCTTGGAGAAAAACTATATAATATGTTATTATATATATGTAAATATAAAAATGTGTCCCTCACAAAGGAGATTAGTTGATGTTCGTACAACCTATGTGAAAGGGAGTGACATCTGTCTATAAGAGAGAGTAATTATAGAGTAGATGTCTAGAGCCTTAGTGGATATGTGACAGTTAGATAAGATGATTGATTTATATATATGAAATAAGCATGTGTAGTCTTATCTAAGTTTGATCTCTGATGGTATAAGTTTCCTTATAAAGATTTAAGTTGTATATGAGCTGAATCCAATTTTAAAGATTCTAAGCTAAGTTTTGTGATGAAAGTTCATCCCCCCTTTTTACTTATGATGAGCAAAGTTAAGACAGGATGAATATGCATGAGCCTCAAGCTCTTTTACAAAGGAGTACCTACAGTGTTAGGACAAGATATGAGGTGAACTCTAGAGAGAGTGAGACCCATAAGGAGAGGGTCATAGGACCTACCGTGTAATATATGAAAAATGTGAGATATATGTGAAATGATGTGTCCTAAGTTGGGTTACTCCTGAATAGATGAGTTGAGTCCTTTTGCATGATTAGATCCTATATGTGAGAGTTGGGTAAAAAAATATGATGGGTAAAAAACTCATGATGATAAATTCAATTATTTGACTGAACTAGGTCCTAGTTTGAGTGATTAAAGTTTGTGAAGCTCATCATCCATTGCAAGTGAGGTGATACATGAAACTCTGGTTATGAGAATAAAATTCTTTGTGCATAAGATACTCATAAATATCATTCCTTTCACTTCTCTTTCTTAATATATGATGTTAGAAACCTCACTTGAGCTATAAAGATGAATTATGTATGAAGAGTCACTCATATAAGCTTGACCTTTTCTATATTTTTTGGGTTTTACATGGTCAGAGTAGGCAGTGGAAATAAAAAATTTAATTGACCATAAACCCATAACCAGCAGATCGCATCAACATCTATGTAATGGGAAGGATGGTTTTATCGAGATATACCTGGTCTTGAGGCTTGCTCAGTGACAATACCTCACAGCTAGTGCAATCTTCGACGACATATGTGCATCTCCTAGTTTTGACCCAGACTATGATTAACTGTCATCCTCCGGATCAGCAGAAGTTTCCCGCCCATATAGTTAGTCTACACGGACTATCAGGAACTCTAGTCATCCTGAAGAATGGAATAGAAGGAGTTGTCCCCTTCTGTTGGTGTACTAGTCACCAACACACTCTCCCACAACCAGTTGCTTTTCTGCAATTGTATATCCCTCTTTGTTCCTCCCTAGATGGATAGAACTTTCTTGGGCTTTCTCGGTTACCACAACTAGAGAGGGTAACAACTTTGTAGAGAAACTAATGTTCTGAGTTGTGTCTCTAGAGAAGCCCCCTACCCCTCTATTTATAGTAGAGGGTAGGGTCATGGTTCCCAGTCTGTGCGGGAGTAGAAGGGTCCAGAATTTCCATGAACAATTTGCACTTCGACAGGCGAACCGATCATTTCATAACTAAAACAGTCATTTGGCAAGGTAAGTCGATCGGTTCACTTGTGAACCAGTCGGTTGGGAGTGTGAACTGAGCAATTCACTTAGTGAACTGGTCGTTTCACTTCCCATACTTTCCCACAATTGACTTTCCTTGTTCATTTCTAATTAACACAAATATTGGTTCTTGTCCCAATCGAATTGAACAAGTGAAATGAAAAACCTTTTTCTCACAAACTGGGAAAATCCAACACTGCTCATTTGGACACATGAACCGATCTGTTCACCAGAGTGAACCAGTTGTCTCACTGGCCATGAACTGATCGGTTCACCCAATAAACTGGTCGGTTGGTGGTCCAAGTTGTGCAGAACACAGTCAATTCATTTCTCAATCAATCTGACAATCTAATCAGTTGGTTCAACACTTGAACTTGATGATTCTGAGTCAAGTATATTGATTGAATGTTTGATTGAGTACCTAAAAAGTTTAGTTATCAATCCAAACTTCATTCATTGATAAACTCCTCTTCTAGGTTAATCCGTTGTGTGTGACCCTATAGGTCCCATTTCACATTGGCAGTGAATATCCATAACTAGCTTATGACATCACAAGCAAAGAGTGGTGCCTAGTCGCACATCAGTGCTACCCAAGTGAAAAGGAAACTTGGAGAACAACTTTCAATCCAACAGTCTGTGATTGGTGTTCTAGTGAATGTATAATTCCTTTGTCGCTAATATCTAGAATGAACTCAAGGCATGGAGTTGTCATCCTTTCAACATTCATTCGTGTTTCTTGAACTAGAACAGACTGTCTGAGATATGTGTGACATCAATATCACATATTGATTCACATGTGCATGTGCTTGCCTTTCTCAGTCTTGCTTATCAAGTGGTCTGGATATCATACTCCCTTAGGAGGGATAAATCCCATATCTATCACTCACAGTCTATCTCATGTGTCAAAGCCACCCAATCATCACTGTTATAAGAATCCATGTTTCAGAACTGCATTTGATGATGTCAAAGTGTACCCAATCACATTCGACGAGTGTAGTAATTTCATGTCTAAGAATCACAATCACCACCATCAATATGAGAGATGACTCTGACTACCATGTCATGGTTCCATGTGTCACTCTCATGGTGGGTCTGTCTAATACACTGTTCTCCAACATGTATCTGTGTGCTTGGTTTGATATCATATATCATGACTAATGAGACATTGTCATCAACCAACACACATTCTAGTCTTGATGTGTCATTGTTGTCTATCAACCTTCCACAATGACATACGACTAGGGACATAAACAAGAATGTACATACTCTTAGCATCCATATGATCTCATTGTTCAAGTCACATACTTGAAGACATACATCATTGAGTATTGTCATTCTTTAGACATTCATTCTGCTCGATCATTTATCTCATAATTGTTTGAGTTAGAATAAATTGGAAGCTTGCCTTTGATATTTATCAAATCAATAATGATGTATGCCAATCCAATTATCATATGATTGGCTCTCAAGGCATACATACCAACAGACTCCCAATTGCACTTAGAGCCAATCACCTTTGAATCATACTCTCAGTGATCTGTAAACATGTCCCACATGTTTCTACTACGCTAGTGCTAATCCAGTGAGTTAGCAACACTTTGCTTTAGTCAATATATTGCATGTTTCACATCTATTCACTGTATGCCATTTCATATGAGATGGAGTTGATGTAGTATGCTATCTGATATTCCTTGCCTAACAATTAGCTCCATAGTTTGGCTTAGTATTTCTACTCTATCATTAATGGTTGGAATATCTATAAGTTCATCCGTATGAACTTCTAGATCCCAAAAGTATCCTTTTATGTTCAAAACACAAGGATACTCGACATTCCCTTTTAGAATTACATAGCTTTTAATTTTACTCGGAACATTTCCATTTAACAACTCATATTCACTTTTATATTTTGTATTTTGCAATTATTTTCTATCATTTCATAAGCTTGCATCAGTGTAACTCATTTACACTCAACTCTTCCTTTTATTACCATAAAACTAATCCTTAAATACTTCATAAGTACTTAAATAAGTTATTTATGGTATTTCAGTGACTCTCACTGGAAGTAGACAAACATCCATTCATCATGTCCATTACATATGAGATTATTGGATGAGCATATCATATTTTCATGTCTAATACATATAAGATGATGAATGCATATACATTTTCTTGTCATATCCGATACATACAAGATAATGGGATGATTACACACATGATAGATCCAATTGCGAATGCATAAGACATCTATCTACGTGTTCCTATTCTTTATAAGAATTTGGAACACTTGGCATCTGAGAGACTAACTCCACATAATATGGACAAGTTTTTTTCCATTGAATCTTTGCATACTGAACCCTTCAGTATAGATTTCCAATGTATGCTCCCTCTTTATTAGGTCAAGAGACTTTTGATAAATATATCTATAGGACTCTATTCCTATCACATAGGACATTTCTCTTTATTCCATTAAAGAAGGTATTTCCACACCTTTCATTTTATTCTTCATCATCATGCGGAATATGAATACGCTCCCACTAAATCTTTGTAATCACAGATGCCTTCTTTATTTCGATATATCAATCAAACCTTTTGACTATATATAATCAAAGTAAAGACTCCAGCTCTGACATGCTTGTATTTTCTCAATCATATTGATTAATCTCTTATAACTTATAGACTGCATTTGCATTAATGGAATTATAATACCCTTCAGGTTGTGTCACGCACACAACCTCATGTTATTCCTACTAGGAATGTGGTTTTAATATCCATATGCCAAATTTCATAGTCTTTAAGTTCCAATAGAAAGCATGATCCTTTATGGCCTATATCCACTGCAATTGGTTAAATAAAATCATCAGGTTCAACACCTTGAATTTACTTGAATTTATCTCAACCAATTAAATCTTCAAATGTCATCCATGTCATTCTAACTCTTAAGACCCAATTGCACTGATGGGTTTTATCCCTACAAGTGCCACCATTAAGGTCATACCTTATTTGGTTCACATGGAAGTCATTTTGGATCTTATGACTTGAAGCCATAACTCAAAATCTAGTTCCTCAACATCATCTAGATAGATTATTGGCTCATCATCATATGACCAATTAATCACCTTTGAGTTTGTAGGATATCATTATCCATCAAGATCAAGGTGTTATCAACTAGATATATGATGTGTATCCGTTACATAAGGAATTTGAGATTCGATAACACTTGTGATTCTTAATCTCATTTTTGTACGTTTATTTAGTGTGAAGCATGTTTTTTTAGAAGAATTCCAAAAGATTAGTTATTTGTTTGATGATCATGCTCTTACTATTTAAAGTATGATTCCTTTTTGATTTAGGCATCATTATGCCTTAATCATGAGTTCTTTATGATACACTATCATAATTCCTCACAAGGTCCTCAAACATTTGGTTTAAGTATCCCATTCATTGATCATATCAAAGAGTTCATTCTTTTACCAAGTTTGTTCTTCATTTATGATATTCTTGAACATTTCAAGATATTCATATTGGTATTTCATTAAATACCATATCTGGAGTATTAGAGTTTATTCCAATAGGCATGTATATACATCAATATGTATTATACCTAATAGAATAGTCATTCTCCCACTACATCTAGTGAAGACTGAGTTGTCATCGTGCCCAATAAACAAGACATTTATATCTCCTAATGGTTCATTAACCAAGGGAGTCTAGTTTATCCATCAATGTGGAACCTAGATATGAATTTCTCATTCATTTATTTAGATGATAATGCTAATTTATTGTTTGAGTCATCAATAACTTTTAGGTATTATTATTTCATCTCATGCATACCAAGTACCAAAGATAAATAAGGCATTGCCATAAAAGATCATGTCTTTGAAATTGAAACATCAACTTTATTGATAGACATCCTTGTCATTACACGATGAAGAAATGAAAAATGTTTCTATTTATTGGAAAAATGAAATAGTAGTTCATAACTCTATTACATGCCCTTTGGGATGAAATAAACTAAAAGGTACATCTATTTGTGGCAACAACACTTGTTCCAATGTTGATGAGTATTCCTTCTTGGTCATTCCATAAAGGCCTTCACTTCTTTTTAGATTCTGCACATCATTATGTCAGATCTTTCTACTAGTATCATATACCTGAGATAAAGAAGCATTTTAAGTTTATTTCATAATACCTGAGGTGGAGACTTCCATCCCCTCCTTCTTCTTCTTTAGTTCATCTATGTAGAGAGGGAAATTTCTCTTCCAATGTCCTGACTCATGACAATGATGAGATTTGCCTCCCTTGTTCACCCCTCCTTTGGCTTTGAGAGTTGAAGATGACTTGGACTACTGGCTAGCATCAAGACCTTTCTTTGCTTTGCCCTTACCCTTAAACTTTCCCTTCTTGCTACTAATCATCATCACATATTTGGGTTTGTCTTTCTTCATCTATGCCTCAGCTGTCCGCAACATGCCCAACAACTCTGTCAATGGCCTGGCAAAGTTGTTCATGTTGTAGTTCATCACAAACTAACTATAGGATTTTGGCAACAATTACAGTATCACATTAGTAGCCAACTCTTGGCTCAGAGGCAATTCCAGTCGAGTTAGGTTCTCCACATACCCAATCATCTTGAGTGTGTGAGGGCCTACTAGATCTCCTTCTGTCATGACACACTTGAACAATGCCTTGGAGACATCATATCTCTCTTATCGTGCTTGGTCTTGATACATGTTCTTGAGATGTTGAACCATCTCAATGATGTTCATGTTCTCATGTTGTCTCTGCAACTCATAGTTCATTGAGCATAACATCAAGCACTTCACATCAATGGCATCCTCAGTATGCTTCTTGTAAGCATCCCTTTCAGCCTTTGGTGCGGTGGGAGCGGGTTCCTCTAGCTCTAGATTATCTAGGAGATAGAGCTTTCTCTCTTGAGTGAGAAAAATTCTCAACGTCCTAAACTAGTCATGCAAGTTGTTCCCATTTAGCTTGTCCTTCTCAAGGACCGATCACAACGGAAAGTGATTGTTGTTGGTAGCCATTTATTCTACAAAAAGGAAATTTGCAATTTTAGATCATAACTCTTTTGATTTGATTTGATTTGATTTGAAATTTGACGATACAATTGGGTCTTTAATTAATTATCGCTCCCACTATTTTGATCAAATTGATAGCCTTCACCATCAATTCAAAAAATTGCAACATACAACCTTCTAGTGAGAAAGATCCTGATTTCATTTAAGCCATGGACCATCTAGGGCTGTCACCCACAACTAGAATCTTTCAGGTAGGCAACCTTTGCAATTTCATCATATGCAACTCTTGATATATGTCATGCACAACTCCTTGCCATGTACATCTACATGCCTCAAGGTGCTTGATCCGATCAAGGTCACCTTGTTAAGTCCGACCCAAATGCCAACACAATGAATATGCACCCTACTAGGGCAGACCCACATATTCACCATCACACTTCCACGAGATAGATGGTGCACCACGTTAGGGCATGCCCACACTTAGTCGATCAAGATTTTCATGTGTTCTGCTTTTGGAAGGCATCTTAAACTTAATATTTTGTTGAGGGGTTTCAAATATGTTTATATATGCATATAAGTATCCAATCACCACATATATAGTATGTATCATATACATGCTATACCCACAAACAAAAACATGCAATAACAATAAAGCAATGATTATGGCCATCCTATTGTAGTTCCTTAGAGCCACAAGGAACTACAATCATATAAGGTCTACATCACATGCGACCTGTTGCTGATGAAGATATGTGCTTTAGGCCATTCCGGGTTGATTAGTTCATCCTATGAAAGATCGGCTCGCCTCCTGGCCAGTCAGTTGGTTGTCACCAATCGATCATCTGGCTCCTCCAAACGGTCAGTTTGTTAGGTTGTCGAGCTCTTCCTCAGGCCACCAGCTGCTCCTCAGTCAGTCAACTCGTTCCATCAAGAGGTCATCTTCAATCTTCATCATAACAAGAAATAAATCTACTCCTATTTTACCTAATCTTTGTGAAACCTCGAGTTACATTTGAGGGGAGAAAAGGTAGAAGAGAATGTCGAGTTATATCGAGTTACATTTATAATAGAAGAAGAGGGATTGATGCACAGACCAAGATGCAAACAACCATAACCAGCCACACACATGCACATAGGGTTTATAGGCCATAACCATGCTACACATCCACCATCAAAATTGTTTTAGGGCAACATGTATCGATTACATATATACCATATCATATATGTATATGTTAGTTTGTATCATGTGGTATTAATCAGATATTCACATTAGTCATTTAAATATTTACATCGTATGCAATAAATAAAATACAGTAAAATCAAAATCTGATCATATCGATTATCACAAAACTTAGAGTATTGATGTGGCTTTGATACCAATGTTGGGTTTTAGATGGTTGGAGTAGGAAGTAGAAATAAAAAATTTAATCGACCATAAACCCATAACTAGTAGATCTCATCAACATCTATGTAATGGGAAGGATGGTTTTATAGATATATACCTGGTCCTGAGGCTTACTCGTTGACAATACCTTACAGCTAGTGCAGTCTTCAACCACCTCTCTTTGACAACATCTGTGCAACTCTTAGTTTTGACCCAGACTGTGGTTGACTATCGTCCTCCTGAGCGGCAGAAGTCTCCCGCCTCTATAGATAGTCCACAAGGACTACCAATAACTCTAGTTGTCCTAAAGAATAGACTAGAAGGAGTTATCTTCTTCTATTGGTGTACTAGTCACCAACACACTCTCCTACAACCAATTGCTTTTCTACAGTTATTTTCTCTTCGTTGTTCCTTCCTAGACAAGTAGTACTTGCTTGGGCTCTCTCAGTTACCACAACTAGAGAGGACAACAACTTTGTAGAGAAACTGATGTTCTGAGTTGTGTCTCTGGAGAAGCCCCCTGTACCCCTCTATTTATAGTAGAGGGTAGGGTCAGGGTTCCCAATCTGTGTGGGCGTAGAAGGGTCCATAACTTCCATGAACAATTTGCACTTCAGTAGACGAATCGATCATTTCATAACTAAAACGGTCATTTGGAAAGGTGAGATGATCATTTCACTTATGAACCGGTCGATTGGGAGTGTGAACCGGTCATTTCACTTCCCAGACTTTCCCACGATTGAATTTCCTTGTTTGTTTCTAATTAACACAATTATTAATTCTTGTCCTAATTGAATTGAACAAGTGAAATGGAAAACCTTTTTCTCACAAACTGGGAAAATCCAACACTTCTTGTTTGGACACATGAACCGATCAGTTCACCAGAGTGAATCAGTCATCTCACTGGCCATGAGCCGATCAGTTCACCCAGTGAGCTGGTCGGTTGGTGGTCCAGGTTGTGTAGAACACAGTCAATTAGGTTCTCAATCAATATGGCAATCTAATCAATTGGTTCAACACTTGAACTTGATGATTTTGAGTCAAGTCTGAATGCTTGATTGAGTAATTAAACACTTTAGTAATCAATCCAAACTTCATTCATGGATAAACTCCTCTTCCAGGTTAATCCTTTATGTGTGACCCTATAGGTCCCATTTCACATGGGCAGTGAATGTCTATAACTAGCTTATGACATCACAAGCAAAGAGTGGTGCCTAGTCGCACATCAGTGCTACCTAAGTGAAAAGGAAAGTTGGAGAACAACTTCCTATAGTCTGTGATTGGTGTTCGATGAATGGATAATTCCTTTGTCTCTGATATTTTGAATGAACTCAAGGCATGGAGTTGTCATCCTTTCAACATTCATTAATGTTTCTTGAACTAGAACAAACTGTCTGAGATAAGTGTGACATCAATATCACATATTGATTCACATGTGAATGCACATGCCTTTCTGAATCTCTCTTATCAAGTGGCCTGGATATATACTCCCTTAGGAGGGAAAAATCCCATATCTATCACTCATAGTCTATCTCATGTGTCAAAGCCCCCCAATCGTCATCGTTATAACAATCCATGTTTCATGACTGAGTTTGATGATGTCAATGTGTACCCAATCACATTCGACGAGTGCAGTGATTTTAGGTCTAAGAATCATAATCAACACCATCACTATGAGAGTTGACTCTGATTACCATGTCATGGTTCCATGTGTCACTCTTATGGTGGGTTTGTCCGATACACTATTCTCCAACATGTATATGTGTGCTTGTTTTGATATCATATATCATGACCAATGAGACACTGTCATCAACCAACACACACTGTAGTCTTGATGTGTCATTGTTGTCTATCAACCTTCATAATGACATCCGACTAGGGACATAAACAAGAATGTACATACTCTTAGCATCCATATGATCTTATTGTTCAAGTCACGTACTTGAAGACATACGTCATTGAGTATTGTCATTCTTTAGACATTCATTCTACTCCATCATTTATCTCATAATTGATTGAGCTAGAATAAATATGAAGCTTGCCTTTGATATTTATCAAATCATATGTCAATCCAATCATCATATGATTAGCTCTCACGGTATACATACCAACAATATTCCCTCCTTATATCATGCATGTAATATCCAAATTTGAAAACATGATAATATTGATTTAGTGTATTCTCTTTCCCTTCATATCATACATGAAAGATAATAGTATGAAATCATGATCTTGAAAGAAAGATATATTTTCACAATAGAATACAAGACCGAAAATGTAGTTCTTAACCTCAAATACTTTTCGAATGTAAGTTCTAGATTGACAAAAATTCTCATATACTTTTTGAATAAAAAATGTGTCTTTTATTATTTTCTTATTGATTTTTTTGTCCTGAATTGCTCCTTTTTCAATCACCTATAAAGCGGCTCAATACTAGTTTATTAGGTGAGGTGGGGATGCTAATCCTTCCCTAGTCGTAACAAGATTATGAATCTAATTTCTCTGGTTTTATTTATTTATGTTTTTTTCTTATCTATCCTACATGGATGATGAATCATCTTTCTAATATGTATTTAAAAACTTACTATGTTTCTCTTCACTTTCCATTTAAAATGTGGTGGCCACTCTGTGCACATATCTTGCATTTTCCATGCAACTACCAAACAAAGTTTCACTACCAATAGGAATCTCATCCATATCATTTTGGTAAGGGTTTGATAGACTAGAGACTCTGATGGGGATGCCAAGATGGTCTGTATTAAATTCCTGCTATTTTCATGAAAAATAAAGGATCTACATTGTTCAATTTTTTTCCTTTTTTCTAGTTGTTTCTGTTTTTCTAACCTATTTTTTCTTTTCTTGCTATTTTCTTTTTCAAGTTGGCTTGGGGTTGGGTGGTGCATCCATGTAATCCTCCATCCTATGGATCATGGATCAAATTGATCAACTTATCCCACCCCTTGTATGCCTTTCTATTTCTAGTTAGTTCTTTTTCTAGTTGTTTCTATTTTCTCTTTTATTTTTTCCTATTAAATTAGGATTTAAGTTAGGCTTCACTTTTAGGATTTCATGTTCTCTTCCCTTGCATTTATTTTTTCTAAGAAAAACATATAAATAAAAAATAAAATAAAAAGGAAAAAATCAAGGATGAATTACAGATGTAGGTTGGAAACAAGATCCAATATTTCCTAAAAATATCATTATTATATCTTTAGCTACATATGATTGGATTTCATTCTTAATGGGATTATTTTTGAAAATGCTAAAACTCATCATTTGCAGTCTATACTGCTACACACCTATGTGTCACGGAACGTGTGCTAATCTCACATTAGATCCCTAGAAATAATACAAAGTGTTAGTAAAGGTACCAGTGCAATGTTAAGATTAACATCCAAAGGCCTTTAAAACTTCCCACTCTCTTGGCACTCACAACTAATTATGATGATTGTACTCACAAGATGTATTCGAAGCAATACCCCTATGTGTTGAACCCTGATTTTCCCCTTGATGAGTAACATCTATCTATAGATAATATAAGGACCAACCCTTCCTACACAGGTTGTGTGTGAATGAGGTGATGGTCATTTGATTCCTATACATATATCTTTCTTTGTATGTTGAGACTGTTTGAGGTTGTCACTGACCCCTATATGTGTAGGTCCAATAATTTTTGTAAAAGAGATTAACAACCTTTGCAAACTGAACAATCTACTTAAAGATAAATAATATTCTTTTATCAGAAGAATCCTTTTAAGGATTAACAATCTTTTCAAATCCAATTATTTTCAAATATTAATAATTCTTTCAAAATTCAAACAATATTTGTAAAGATTAACAATCTTTTCAAATTTGAACAATCTTTTTAAAGATTAACAATATTTCAAATTTGAACCAATTTTTTAACGATTGAAAGTATTTTCAAATCCAAATAATGTTTTCAGATCCCTATAATATTTTTAATGATTAACAATCTTTCATACTCCAATAATAATTTTAAAGATTGAAAATATATCAAATAGTTTTCTTTTAAAATGATCAACCATGTTTTCAAATTCAACAATTGTGGAAAAGATTGACAACTTTTGGGAAAAATTTGAACTTTTTTCCAAAACCTATTAAGAAGTATCTAAAGAGTAAGAGACTTTCTTTTCAAGAATACCTTGCTTTTGAAACTCCGTTGAGTAAGGCAACTCTTCAAATTTGATTGGTCACTTGTCAATGTCGGGTTTGCCCCTATTTATGGGTCTGGACTATGACCTAAAATTGAACCACACAACTACTTTCAAGCTCAAATATATGATCTTGGACTATGACCTTAAACTAGACCATCATGTGCTCTACGTCCGTACAATCATGGTCATGAACTATGCCCTAAAATTAGACCAAAACACATTACCAAATCTACAATCAATAAGGAGATATTAAGTGAGGGTCCCTCCTTGTTGACCACACATTGATTCCAGGGTGTAGGGTGTTACAACCCCAATGTTTTGGGTTCTTTTGGTCAGAAATGTAGTATCTCCTATTAAAAATATTTGAACAAATAATAATATGATTTGTTTTAAATAAAATGATTTCATTTATAATAGCCTTGTTGGTTGTTTTTATTTTATTTTATTGGCTATTGGGCCCAATAACAAGGAAGAGACAAAAGAAACTCCATTACTAAATGAGTAAATAAGAAATGGAGAAAAGAAAGATGTAGAAACCTCTAGAAGGCAAGGGAATATTATCCAAAAGTGGATTTCATGCCTCTTGGGTTCCAAGTATCCAAAGGTGGATTTCGTGCCTCTTGGGTTCCTTGGGTTCCAAGGAGTCCAAAGTTGCAAAGATAATGCAACAAGAAAAGAAAAGATCGATTAAATATTTCTTTATTAAGAAAGAAATTGGAGACAATGATAAAATATGGAAAATAAGTGGAAATAGGTGTGATTGAGTCATCTTTGGTGGATTTTCATATCCATAAGGTTTCTAATGTTAGAAGGAATTCCAATACGGAAAATAAAAAGAGAGATAAAGAGAAATCCTCGAAAAAAAGATAGTTTAATAAAGAAATAAGTAAGATAATGAGAAATAATGGATATAGATGCATCTACAAGGATAATAAGCATCCTTAAAAAGGAATTTTGAAATATTAGAATTTCTTGGGATCCAAGGAGTCCAAATGGAGAAAAATAAAGAGAAAATACAAATAATACAAAATAAGAGGATAATGTGATACATAATTAATGAATTTTTTGTTATTATTAAAAAGAGGTATTTTCTACTATAAGAAAGTGTAATTTTGTGCCAATGGATTAAAGGTCAAGCATAAAGAGAATAAGAGAAATGATTTTTGAATTCCTAAATATCCAATGAATATGGTTTTTTTAGAAGATGATTAAGAGAGAGAAGATTGCTTCTCAATGAAGGAATAGGTTTCTTTTTGGGAGATGGACTTGTTTACTTGTAGATGAACATCTTAGGGCGTTGATACCCTCCCCTATATAAGGGGTAGAACCTTTGGTTTGAGTTTAAGAGAGTTCAACGTATACCTCTCTCTCTTCGCCTTCTTCTTTGCATGCAAACCCTAGCGAAGAGGGTAGTTCGAACCCTGGAGCAACAAGGGGTCGTGGAGGAGGTGCGATGGAAGCCTGATGACCCTACGATGACCTGGGGATGATTGGTTATCATCTCTATGCTTTGACCTCGTGCAACCACCTATTGTAGGCCTACACAACTCGCGGAGCATCGCGGGCTTGGCGTGCTTGAATCGGCCGGCTGGGTCACGAGCTGGGTGGTGCCCCAGGGTGGCAGAGGGCGGCGGAGTTAGGGCGGTCATTGGCGGAGGTCCTTGAGCCCTACGAAATAGGGGGCGGACCGCGGGAAGGCGACAGTCGGCAACTAGGTCGGGCGTCAGAGGTTGAAGACAACCTAGGTGCCATTGGACCGTTTTGCCCCTCTACGGGTTGAAGAACCAACAACTTACACGAGGGTATAAGCATAATTCAGTTCTGTTTCCAAATCGGGTGAGTACGTTGCATGGAAGAGGTGACGCGGCAACTTGCCATTGGTCGAAATAAGAAATTATTGCAAAATTCATATCTAATTAATGTTAGATCGGAATGGTACATATAATATATATATTTTGCTTAGAAAAGTGTTAGGAATCCATTAAAAATAGATTTCGAAGCTAATTCCTCTTACAATTCGAAAAGTAGTGGAAGTTATCAACTTTAATGCATTAATGATTAAGAAACCGTAATTTGAGATGATTAATGTATTGAGAAGGGTTATATGGATGATTAAAGTTGATATTAACATGTTAATTATAAAAATGAGACATTAGATCTAAAAAGATGATCTTTATGTGTAGTTTAATTTATTTAGGGTTCCATGTGCATAAATAAGCTTTAATGGGCCTTGAAACCCTAATGTTAGTAATTATAACTCTTAATGGATTTAATTGTTTGAATCCATGTATAAATCTGAGATATGATGGTTCTAAGCTATTTTGAGTATACAAGTTCCTATTTGTGGATGAATACCCTTAATTTGGTAATTAGGGTTTTCTAATGGATAAATGTGGAATTAGTAATAAATGGAATCCAAATATGAATTAGACCATAATGAATTATGAGTTGTTAATACGGAAGAAAAAAAGACGATAATTGGCCTTAATGATCGTCTCATGACTTAAAATGATAAAGATGGTAGTTTTAATGTAAAAGAGGCATAAAAGACTTAATTGACTTTTAATTTTGCCTATGATGTTGTTAAGGTTTTGTGAACTAAAAGGGAATTAAAAGTGATAAAAGCGTTATGGAGGCTAAAACACTAATAAAACCCTAAAGTTGGCTTTTGAAATCCTAAGGTAGCATCCAAGCCAATCTTGAGAATGTTTTGCATAAAACAATGAAACTTGGATGTTATGCCTTAATTTCAGGATATTGATGATTGCTTGTTTGATTGTTCTTGAATATTATTTCTTAGACATCAAGTTGCTCTAGATCAGGTATGTGGTTACGCTTATGATAATCGCTTTAGTTTCATGGTGATTCCCGGATGTTTTATCAGTTGCTTGAAAATAACTGCTTGGATGACTTTTATTTCATGCAACTATAAAGTGACTATGATTATCACCATAAATATGTATGCATGACTAGCTCAAATCCTCGTCCTACTATGTAGCTTTGCTAATGATGAAAAGGGTAACCTGGTACAGGGCCTACTTGTTAAGTAGGACATCATGTTATCATGAGTTAGAAATTGGGCTACCCATTTGTAGTGCCATGAGACTTTTTAGAACACCATGGGTTAAGGAGTGGGCTACCTATGGGTAGTGCCATATGAATCAACCCTACAAATTGATTCACCTATTAGGTAGGATCATGAGGGGTTTAATGGGGATCTACCATAAGGAAGGTAGCATCCAAGTCCACTACAGGGACAACGTAGAGGCTAGGGTATGGAGGGATTGAGCAGTTATGTTTAAAATGTAAAGTTGTTTGTTAAATCATAATTGACTGCAATATGCTGTTACAATTAATTGAATGATTATTGTTTCCCCCACATACCGACATATTCATTTTTGCTGACCGATGTTTTGTTTGTCGGCATTTTCGGTACAAATTAAAAAGGACAAATAGTAAAGTGGCATATTGTGAAATTAAGAAATAAAGTGCAAGGAGGATTATTTAGAATAGAGCCCAGAGGTGGATAGAAGTTAGATATCCATGTTTTTGAAGAAGGTATGCAAAGTTTTATTTTATTCCAGCTTTTAGTATAGTCATGGCAGAATTTAATAATTATTACTGATTATTTGTCGAACCTATGATCTGGGAAAGTGGGATAACGACTCTGACCCCTTGGTCTCCCTTAATTGGGGGTTAATGGGAGGCGGGGTCATTACATTTGGTATCAGAGCTCTGGTTCCTCATCTAATCTTCAGTAATTATTAAATTTTACAAACTCTGTAGAACCCAAGGGAGTTATTAGAGGATTTTCCGAAAGACAGAGGTGTCTAGAATAGGATTACATACAGGGGTTGGCAATATTTTCCTCCACACTTCTATTTGAAATATAAGGACTCCCATATCTGTGCGACTGCATGGCCAATGTCTTAGGATCTGACTCAAAATAGGATACCTTTAGGACTCCCTCATCTATTTTCATCCCTTCTCAACCCCAATTCTATTAAGATTCTAAGGTTTAGGGTTTTTCTCTCTCTTCCTCACCCTCTTGAGGTATGGGTAACGTTGATAAGGTGTAAGGAATCATCCACCAAATGAATGAAAAGCATGTAAATAAGACACTACTACATAAATGGCTTATAAAGTCACTTTTTAAGGTGTCGGTTGTATACAAAAACCGACACCTAAACTCTACAATGTCGATTTATAACATAAACAGACATCCAATCTACGAAGGTCGACCAGACACGGGTACCGCTTTTATTAAGTGTCGGTTAATTAATAAACAACTGACACCTAAACTCAACCGCCAAACCCAAAATTCCAGCGAAAAAATTGGCTCCAAAATTTTACATATGGCGTCGGTTCATAACTAAATAACTGACACTATAGGTTTAGTTGTCAGTTTTTTTAAATAACTGACACTTAGTATAGGTGTCGGTTCATAACTAAATAACTGACACTATAGGTTTAGTTGTCGGTTTTTTTAAATAACCGATACTTATTGTCAACTTAATAGCTCACCAGCCCGACCGATTCTTCCCTTTCCCTGTTTCATTCCCGATTTCCCTAACCTCCGACGATTTCTTGCTCCCTGCCGCCGCCGCCCCTCCCTGCCGTTCGTGCTCCAACGCCCGTCGCCGCCGCTCCTTCCTCCGTGCTCGCCCGTCGCCGCCGTCGATGCGAGAAGCAGTCGCCGCCCGCCCACCCGCCGGCCGCCCTCTCCACCGTCGCCGGTAGCAGCTAGGTCTCCTAGCCTCACCGCCCTCTCCGCCGCTCCTCTCCTTGCCACCGGAATCTGCTAGGACTTGCTCCGGCCGATGCTCCTCTTTCCTCAAGGTGCCCGCCCTACCTTCTCCTTCTTCCTCTGCTCCTCTTCTCTCAAGCTGCTTGCCCTGCTGCTGGGCATTTTTTTTTAATTTATTTACTTCTCTCAAGGTGCCTGCCTGCTCATACACATATTGATGTACATAAACCTATTAGAATAAATGCTAAAAAGGTGTGATTTTAGGGTTTAGGTACTGATTTTGTGCTTCTACTGAGCTGAATCCTCTATTGTCTATACAATACATGTTCTATGATAAGTCTTAGTTAATTTAATATGCATACTTTGTATGTAAAACATAGTAATCGGGTACTGCTGTATATCCAAGTAAATTACATGTAACTAATCATGACATAGATTTTAGAATGCATACTTTGGTTAAATGTACTGCTGTAATTTTTGATAAAGTGATGATATGTTTAAATGTAGCAATAAGTTAGTAAGGTATCAATGATAAGTTTATTGTAATGTGATGCAAAATAGTTATTGTATCATGCATATATACTTAATACTTTTTTGTTTTATAGTTGTATAGGGTGTTTTATGTGTAGCAAGTCTATTGTTTAATAGTTTAGCTATAATCATTGTTTAATAGTTTAGCTATACTCTTGGTGACAATCCTAATCACCCTTCTTTTTCTTAATGATGAACTGTAATGCACACATGCTTGGAATGTAAATGATGAACTTTTCCCTAAATATATTGCCAATCATGCTTTTAAAGACATCAATAATCACCCTAACTTGAAGAACTAGGATTTTAGGTATAAGAATGACAACACATTATTTGTTGGCCTAGAAACCCATCCAAGATTTACTCATTAGGAGTAAATCTTGGATAGTCCCCGGTTTGGGACTGTTCTTGAACACCTAATCTCGCTTAGGATGTAAGTGTATATAATGTGTGTTGGGTTTTCAAGAAAATTTCCGCAGCATTTCCCCGTTTGTTCTCTAAGTACATATGTACTTAGAGAACAGTGGGGAAATGCTGCCGAAATTTTCTTGAAAACCCAATACACATTATACACTTACTAGTGAGATTAGGTATTCAAGAATGGGATAGGTGGTACACATTTATTATATATAAGAATGACATCACATGTATTTGTTAACCCTAGACCCTAATCTTGTCCTAATATATACTTGTTTTCTCTTTGATCATAGAATGGATAGATCATGGATGTCCATTCACAATCGCTGCACCTCAGAGTTTATTTCTGGTCTTGACCAGTTTATTAGATTTGCCGAGGAACATAGGAAACAACCTGGAGATAGGTTCTACTGTGAGCTTTAGAATTTGAGCTTTAGAATTTGAGTTACTTTACAAGGTGCCCGCCATGCCTTCTTCTTCTTCCTCTGCTAGAACTTTACAATGTGAGCTTTAGAATTTGAGTTACTTTACAAGGTGCCTGCCCTGCCTTCTTCTTATTCCTCTGCTAGAACTTTACAATGTGAGCTTTAGAATTTGAATTACTTTACAATGTGAACTTTACAATTTGAATTACTTTACAATGTGAGCTTTACAATTTGAATGTGAATTTGAACTTTACAATGTGAGCTTACAATTTGAATTACTTTACAATGTGAGTTTTACAATTTGAATTACTTTACAATGTGAGCTTTACACTTTGAATTACTACTTTACAATGTGAACTTTACAATTTGAATGTGAATTTGCAGATGGTTGACCATTCTCCTGATGACCGTGCTGATGACTACCGTGAGGGTGAGGACATCAATGCGCCGCCTCACAATGTAAGTTTTAAAAATATATCATATATTTATATCTATATGTCCATTTATAGTTATATCTTGTAAATGTGAATTATTTTGTCAAATTTTAGGTTGATGATGCACAGGTACCATCTGAATCACTTGAGGCACTTGATCAACAACACCAAAAAGTTGACAAGAGAAGGGGCATCACTATGATGAAGAAGTTAATTGCGCAAAAGGGCAATGGACCCAAACTTGTTGTGGATTTCGATAATGTAGGAAATGCATGTGGTGTGAATCGCAATTCTTTTATTTCATATCTTGGGTTTGTTACTCGTAGCCATTGCGGTTGTCGCTTAGATTCTTGGCATAACATTTCTAAGGAGAAGAAAGATTTAATATGGAGGGATTTATGCATGAGTTATTATTAATTTGCAATTCTATTTTGTAGATTACTAAATTTTTGGATACTAGTTAATAGCAATTCTATTTTGCAGAGTATATTTGAATTGGATGAAAAGTTGCATCGTAAATGCGTGATGCAATGCTGTGGGAGAGTCCTAAGGAACTATAGGACAAATTTCACCAGAGAATGCATAAAAGAAGCCGACAAGAGGAAGAAGACAACCACTGAACAGTGGAACTTCCTGGACAAAAAAGAATGGGACGCGTTTGTCTCTTCAAGACAAACTGATGAATTTAAGGTATTAGGCGTCAGTCTCAATCTTATTAATTAATATATGTTGTATTCACTTATTCAAGATTAACATTTAGTGTTACTAACCAAATCATTAATTTGCATACTAACTAGGCCCTCAGTGAGGCACAAAGATCAAGGCGTGCACTGAATGTGCATGACCACACAATGGGTCCAAAGGGGTATGCAGGCGTTCACCAAAGACTACAGGCTGAGGCTACTGCTGCTCAGTCTGCTGCTACTCAAGAGTCCTCTATCATAGGTTGCACACCTCTGCCTTGCCATGATGTCTGGATAGATGGGAGGCAAAATAAGAAGGGAGAATTAACTAAGGCCGCAATTGCTGAGGAAGCTGCAAAAATGGTAAAATACAACTCTTACAGCAATCATTCGAATATTGATTATTTGTGTTGTTTACTTAAGTACAAATTTTTGTTTTGGCGATTAGCGGGAGCTGTACGAGCTGAGGAAACAAGGAAAGTTCATCCCTGAAGGCACAAGGGATGAATTGACAGTTGCTCTGGGTAACCCAGAGCATCCTGAACGTGTTAGGGCTGCAGGCACTGGTGTGGGCATCAAAGCTTTTTTTGGGCCATCCCAACGCAAACATGTCCCAAAAGCAGGACTTTCACAAGAAGAGGTAACATATTTTTTCCTTGTAGATGTTAATGTAAAAGAGAATTCAAAAATTAGAATTTGACATTTCTTTTATCCATGTATAGGTGGATAAGCTATTTGACAGGAAACTCGAAGAAAAACTCGAAGAAGCAATGAAAAAGTGGCAGGCATCTCAGACTGCCACTTATCAGACAATACCTACTGCAGACTCTACTCCTACTCCTACTGCAGAGGTTGGGAGTAATCATGTAGAACCACCACCTAGCACATCCACTGTAAGTATTTTTATGACATAGTAACTAGTTTTTTAATTCAAGATGATATGTATATATGAAATTGTAGTCGTTTCAAAAAAAGATAATATGTATATATGTATATAACATTCTTTACACAAAAATTTGTAGGGGTTGAAGCCATGCCGTATAAAAAGTAAAGAATATGTCATGGAAGAGGTGTCGGCTTACCCATCCCTACCAGGGGAAACGTGTCACAGGTCTCCAGTACCAGCTGGTTGGATTCGGGTGAGCCCGATACATATATTCCCCCAGTGGATGGATCTTCCACTGCCATATGCCCACCCATATTGTGAAACGCTTGGTGAGGCAGTAGGCAGAGTGATATTGTGGGAAAAAGCGTATGTCTTATTTACTGAAAAGGTGTGGTAAATTTACATTACGTTCAATTGTTAGTGTGTGTATATGCTGGAAGTTGATATGAAATTATTATATATATATACAGGTTAAAAAGAAGACACCCACATCATCTAGGACTCCACTTCCACCTCCTGCATTACCTAGTTGGGTTCCACATGACCTACCTGTCCCATTTGGTCCTAACTGTAGGGGTATGGCAGTATGGTTAGGGGAACATGATATAAACTCCCCTATAACTGTTTCTTCTGATTCAGATTCTACAGGTCAGTCATACGAAACAAAACTATTTATACAAGATATTTTGGAGTTGTTTCGATATGATTGGCTAAATACATCTGTGATAGAGCTATGGATAAGGTGAGATATTCTTTATACATCCATATACCTTGTGTATGATATGGTGATTTGGTTTCTTATTTATTAATGCATGCGTAATTAATACATATTTTGCAGCTACTTAGACAACATATGTGCAGATTTTGGATTCGAACATGTAGGGTTTTTGATTCCATCCTTGATTAGTCTAGTAGCTAAAGACCCTACATCAGTTCAACAATACTGCTGTGAGGCTTTTTCAAAATTTGCTGTAAAAAAGAAGACGGTGATAATGGCTCCATTCAATGTAGAGTAAGTTTACTTTGCTTATTATAATTTGGACTTAAGAATATTACATTTTATTGTGGATTTTGAGTTATTAATTTTTAACTTTTTTTCCTCTAGTGGTAGGCATTTTGAGTTATTGGTTATTGCCCCCGAGACATTCACTGTGTATTATCTAGATCCTAAGGGGGGTAAATTGAATACAAGATTTGGACACATAATAAAAATGGCAATATTTCGGTGAGAAATATTTCATTTTTCATATCCGTTAACATATGTTATTACATTACTATTTAATTGCAATGTTCTGTGTTACATTAACATGTAGGGGTTTTGAGGAGTACAAAAAGGCTGGAGGAAAGGTCCCCACGAAAAAGAACCAGCCAATAATTTGGAAGAATGTGAAAGTAAGTTCCCGACTGCAATATATGTATATATTATTTATGTGAACAATGCTTAATTAGTTGTATTTTTTAATATTTTGTATGTTTGAATTTATAGTGTGCTATACAAGACAACGGATGGGCATGTGGATACTATGTCATGTGATATATGCACATGATTATCAAACATGCCGTACTGGATATCGAATGTATTGCTCAGGTATTATATAGTCTCATTAGATAATATGATCGAAATATATCAATCTTATTTATAGCTCATTAATTATATATATACATCATTCTCTTTACATGTGTTTAAAGCTGACCCCATTATAGGAAAGGACTTACCAAATGTTAATGCTCCCTATACGATGGGAGAATTAAATGAAGTAGTAGAAGAATGGGCAACAACCATACAATTAGTGGGGGCTTTAAAATATAATTGGGATCCTAATAGCGAATAATGACTAAACAATGATACTTTGTAAATGAATTTCTGAATTATAATATATGTGTGAATGTTTCTACATGTGTCTGAGTGAAAATGAATGAAAGTGTTCATTTCTATATGAATGTTTCTACATGTGTGAATGTGAATGAATAGAACTACAGATTGCTAGCCTGTGTGAATGTTTATAAATGTGTGAAAATAAAATGGAACTGCAGGTTGCATTGCTAAATGCATGTGCTACTTTTTTATTGTTAATTTTGTAGGTTTGCGGCCTGTTGTCGGCTGATATCAATGGATGTCGTAAAACCTGCAGTTCATAACTGAACTGAACAGGTTTCTCATCCTGCGACCAGCCACAGCAGGTCTGCAGACTGACAGAAAAAAAAACCAATAGGCGTCGTTTATTTGTAAATAACCGACACATAATGTTATAGTGTCGGTTTTTTACAAATAACCGGCGTCTATTTCGTGTGGCGTGAAGATATATGGCGTCAGTTATTTGTAAATAACTGACACTGATAGTGCCCAAGATGGCGCCCTTTCTGTGGCGTGAAGGGTTTGGGCGTCAATTTCTTACCTAATAACCGACGCCTATAGTCCCATGATGGCGCATTTTCGGTGGCGCGCGAAGTGTTTGGGCGTCGGTTTTGGAACCGATGCCTAATGGGTGTACTTTTAGTGTCGCCCACATAGGTGTCGCTTAGAAACCGACACTAAAGGCTTTAAATAACTAACACTAAAGGTAGGTTCTATAGTAGTGAGATGTCATGGACATACGCTTAATAGTCTAAGCATAAACTAAAGAATAGTTGCATGCTTAGGTCGTATGACATGAGTTTTCATGCCCTTAGGAGAGACCTGAGGCTAGACCTTCTTATCAGGAGAAGGACTAGAGAAAGTTAGTCTTGGAGGTAGTGACCTCCATTATAAGTAGAGACATGGCACATCCTCTAAGGATGAAGCTAACCCTAACCCTAAGTGAAGGTTAGAGAGAGAGATGACACGATGAGCTAGATGTCATGGTAGACCATGTGTGTGAGTGGACATGCTTTTAGTTTGATACCCATGACGATATGAGCCATGTGAGGTTGGATGATCTAGTACCTCTGGAAACCCAACCATGGAGAGGGTCATGCATGTTAGAGTGAAGGATTGCTCCTTCAATGATGAGGTTAGTGAGGAACATATAGAAACTCTATGGGCTTATATGAGCATGGTATAGTATGCACCCAGGGTACGTCAGTAGTGTTGGCAGTAGGTTAAAACTAAGGCTAGAAGGGCATGATGGATAGCGTATGAGATAAGCATAAAGAGCTATGGATGATCTTGAGCAACCATAAGTTTGAACTTAGGCTTCACCCATGTAGGGGTATGCTTGTGAGCTTGATCCACCTTCATGGAGATAGGACCACTAGTAGTAAGTCTGTTTGTAGGGTTAGCTCTAGAGAGAGAAAATAGGACCCAAGAAAGAAGCATGGAAGTTGAGACTCCGAGATATGAGGAACAATGGGGAGTTGAGGATGATGCGACCTAAGTGGATGATAGCAGTTGCCTCATGCATGATCCGTGGAGGCTGGTGATATCTTGGTTGCCTTTAGAGGAGCCAAACCCTAGAGGAAGGATGATATTGCTGGTACCTATGTGCCTATGGTATAGGTGTTTACCTTTTGAGATAGGAAGAAGAGTTCCTTAGACCATGAAGAGGTTTAGTAACAAGTTGTGAAGCCTTACACCTAGTTGGCTGTCCTTAAAGAGGACTCCACTCTGAAGTGTTGTTCAAGTGGAATGATAATAGGATGTACACGTTATACCTTGTACATGCTGGGTTTGTGGTTCAAAGGTTGAGCATGCAGTTGGACGTCTAAAAAGTGAACCTAGGGTTTCTAGGCCTAAGAGGGGAAGTGGTGTACTTGATGCTCATGATGATATTTGAGTTTCTATATATTCGAGCATGGCACTCCTCATGTTAAGAGGAAAGGGAAACCCCTTAAGTCTAAGGTATATTTGATGAACCCCTCACATCTAAGTTGGTGACATGGGAAGGTATGTTTTCGGTCCAATGTTGAGGATTGAGAACAAGTAGGACCTATCATGGAGATCTAGCATAGTTTAGTAGGTAGTTTGCTTGTTAGCTATGTGCTTTAGTAGCATGCTAGTGATAAGCATGCTGTTGTGGATGTAAACCCTAGACATAAGGATGTTTGTGATCTTTGTTATCAAGGTATAGTTTCCTCCCATCTTAGGAAAGGGACCCTTTTGTAGGGTGTATACTAGTTTGTTGGTTTTGAGGTAACCTAAAGAGGTCTCATAGGATCTTGAGAAGCTAAGTGAAAAGTACATAGTATGAGAATGAACCTGTAGACCCCTAGATAACCATCTCTAAGTGCATGTGGATGTGTTACCATGGAAGTAACCGGTATGGGGCCTAACCAAGGTAGGCAGGTCGCCATGACCCCTATGAAAGGATGAAAGTCAGCCCATGAATGCATAGAGAGATGATGGAGACTTGGGTAAGGTTCTAAGTTGGATATGTACTATATTAGAATCCTAAGTCTATCCTAGGGTTGGGTATGGACAAGATCGATGGAAGTAGGAGTTGCCTAATTCCCTAGTTGCACATGACCATAGGGCAGGGAGGTAACAACTATCATTGTCTGAGGGCCATGGGTTAGGAGATTGATCACCTTCATGAACTCATGGGACCCAAAAGGCAGATGAGGAGGGAACTCTCTCGATGCATAAGGGAAGAGGGATAACCCCAAAGTGTTGTCACCCTATAGACCTAGAGGAGATGACAAAGGATTTTTTGGTGACCCAAGTGGGTTTGAGACCAGTTTCCCATGGAAGTAAATTTAATATCGAGATGATCATGATGTAGAGACATATGTTGCACGTTTCAACTTAGATTTGAAGGTGTACTAGCAATATGGGATGTACCATCTCTACTCTTGGAACAGGAATAACTTTGTGTTTGGACGACCGCAAAATGCTTATTTCCTCTTGTTATGGGAGTGAGAGTTAGGACAATACACAAAGCATAAACCAGGGATAAAGATGATGTGAGTGGAAACATTACTATGAGGTATGAGGATAGAGGTAATAACGTACCCTTGTGGAGTGTATGATATGTGGATGGTTTACAAATGTCAAGAGAACTAAGGTATCCATCTTATGAGGATGTTTTTTTTATTATGAGCTATGTGGAATTTGTGAGTTATACAAGGTTGAGTTTGATAACCTAGAAGATGATCTCTAAGTTTTCTTGTTCAAGATAGACCTAAAGTCTGAGATGAGATGATAAGTGGAATACATGGAGGTGTATGTATTCAACATTACCTAACACCTAAGGATGTGAGGTGGTAATGGATGCTCTTATTGAGAGGCAACTATTTAGTTTAACTAGTGGACATGCTAGAAGAGGTTGTTAGGTTAACCCTAAGTTGGAAAAAGGAAATATGTTTGGCTAACACTCAGATGTAACAGGATCTGTTGATCAAGTTAGTGGTTGTTTGGTTAGCCAGTCTAGGCCTTGATGCAATAAAAGGATGGTTGTAGAACCTCAGATGCACTTCTATGGAAAATAAGGTAATGAAACCCGACTAGAGTGGTTTAGGGTTTTCGAGGAATCAATCTTGAGGAATCCTGACATATAGGAGATCATGATTTTAAGATCACCATACCCCATGGTAGTGCTAAGATAATAAGTGGTAGTATTACTTTGATGCCTAAGATGAAAAGTGTACAAAGATGCATGTTAGGAGGTGAAGGACGAACACCAATAACCCACTGAGTTGGTATATAGGATGAAGAGTCCCTGAGAGGGAATGGGAGTTCATCACTATGGATGTTGTTGTAAGTCTCCCCTAGACCAAGGAAGGTCAATATGCAATATGGGTTATGGTAGATCGCCTTACCTAGATGACATGAGAAAGAAAGAATACTGCCAAGGGATGAATCTAGTTGAACTACAGGTAAGGGAGAGATATGGTTCAACTACACCATGATGCGAGTTCAAAAGTTCTTGAGTATAACCTAAAGATTCACTTCCATGCGGTGGAAGTAGGTACATGAAGAACTCAATATTAGTAAAGTTTATCATCCCTAACTAATGGTTAGTATAATCCAGACTAGAGGGTGTGATGAGAGCATGTGTGCTTCTTCAGGGTGATACATAGAGACAGTTCTTGTCCTCTATAAGATGTGACGATAACCACCATAGACAATATTGGGACGTAAAGAAGCTCTGTAAGGGAAGTTGTGACGGTCACCACTTCATTAAGATGATGTTGGTGAAGGGACCTCACGAAGGTCATTAAGGACCACATGGTGTGCAGATGAATTCGCTTTGATCGTGCATTGGCTGAAAGAGAGCCCAGGGGTGACATGAGTTGTGAGTTGATGCAAAGCAGACTGACATGCAATTCACTGTGGGAGAGTATGTGATGTGAAACTGACCCCGCTAAGTTATATCTAAGAGAACAGAGTCTCAACTGCATGGGTCCATTTGAGATGGATTGGTGGAGATGGTTATGTTTAGCCTTACCCCTCTGAATAACATGATGTATAATGTGTTCCATGAGTCTGATCTAGAGCACTATGTGAGGTACCCAAGCCATGTGCTGAGCCATGAATCTATTTAGCATTGTGAGAGGCTGAAATGTCCTAAGCCACCTATGAGGGTACGCTATACCAAGGTGAGAGAGAACTCAGATGAAAGAATATAAGATCATGAAGGTTCTTGGGAAGCACCATGGAGAGGGTGAAGCCACACAAGAGCCGTGATCGATATAAGAAAGGCTAATCATGTTTGTTTGTGTACCTGGTGGAATTTTAGGGGCAAAATTCCTATAAGAGGGGAAGGATGTTACAACCCCAATTTTTTGAGTTCTTTTGGTGAGAAATGTAATTTCTCCTATTAAAAATATTTGAACAAATAATGATATGATTTGTTTTGAATAAAAGGATTTCATTTACAATAGCCTTGTTGGTTGTTTTGTGGGCTTTATGGCCTATTGGGCCCAATAACAATGAAGAGACAAAGGAAACTCCATTATTAAATGAGTAAATAAGAAATGGAGAAAAGAAAGATGTAGAAATCTCTAGAAGGCAAGGAAATATTATCCAAAGGTGGATTTCATGCCTCTTGGGTTCCAAGGAGTCCAAAGTTGCAAAGATAATGCAACAAGAAAAGAAAAGATCAATTAAATATTTCTTTATTAAGAAGGAAATTGGACAATGATAAAATATGGGAAATAAGTGGAAAGAGGTATGATTGAGTCCTCTTTGGTGGATTTTCATATCCATAAGGTTTCTAATGTTAGAAGGAATTCCAATAAGGAAAATAAAAAGAGAGATAAAGAGAAATCCTCGAAATGGGATAGTTTAATAAAGAAATAAGTAAGATAATGAGAAATAATGGATATAGATGCATCTAGAAGGATAATAAGCATCCTTAAAAAGGAATTTCAAAATATTAGGATTTCTTGGGATCCAAGGAGTCCCAATGGAGGAAAAGAAAGAGAAAATACAAATAATACAAAATAAGAGGATAATGTGATACATAATTAATAAATTTTGTGGTATTATTAAAAAGAGGTATTTTCTACTATAAGAAAGTATAATTTCGTGCCAATGGATTAAAGGTCAAGCATAAAGAGAATAAGAGAAATGATTTTCGAATTTCTAAATATCCAATGAATATGGTTTTTTTAGAAGATGATTAAGAGAGAGAAGATTACTTCTCAATGAAGGAATAAGTTTCTTTTTTGGAGATGGACTTGTTTCCTTGTGGATGAACATCTTAATGCATTGATACCCTCCCCTATATAAGGGGTAGAACCTTTGGTTCGAGTTCAAGAGAGTTCCATGTATACCTCTCTCTCTTCTCCTTCTTCTTTGCATTCAAACCCTAGCGAAGAGGGTAGTTTGAACCCTGGAGCAACAAGGGGTCGTGGATGAGGTGCGATGGAAACCTGATGACCCTACGATGAACTGGGGATGATTGGTTATCATCTCTGTGCTTTGACCTCGCGCAACCACCAGTTGTAGGCCTGCACAACACGCAGAGCATCACGGGCTTGGTGTGCTGAACCGGCCAGTTGGGTCACGAGCTGGGTGGTGCCCCAGGTGCGGCAGAGGGCGGTGGAGTTAGGGCGGTCATTGGCGGAGGTCCTTGAGCCCTAGGAAGGAGGGGGCGGACCGCGGGAAGGCGATAGTCGGTAGCTAGGTCGGGCGTCAGAGGTTGAAGACAACCTAGGTGCCATTGGACCGTTTTGCCCCTCTACGGGTTGAAGAACGAACAACTTACGCGAGGGTATAAGCGTAATTTAGGTATGTTTCCAAATCAGGCGAGTACGTTGCATGGAAGAGGTGACATGGCAGCTTTCCATTGGTCCAAATAAGTAATTATTGCAAAATTCATATCAAATTAATGTTAGATCGGAATGGTACATATAATATATGTATTTTGCTCAGAAAAATGCGAGGAATCGATTAAAATTAGATTTAGAAGCTAATTCCTCTTGCAATTCTAAAAGTAGTGGAAGTTATCAACTTTAATGCATTAATGATTAAGAAACTGTAATTTGAGATGATTAATGTATTGAGAAGGGTTATATGGATGATTAAAGTTGTTATTAACATGTTAATTATAAAAAGGACACATTAGATCTAAAAAGATGATCTTTATGTGTAGTTTAATTTATTTAGGGTTCCATGTGCATAAATAAGCTTTAATGGGCCTTGAAACCCTAATGTTAGTAATTATAACTCTTAACGGCTTTAATTGTTTGAATCCATGTATAAAGCTGAGATATGATGGTTCTAAGCTATTTTGAGTATACAAGTTCCTATTTGTGGATGAATACCCTTAATTTGGTAATTAGGGTTTTCTAATGGATAAATGTGGAATTAGTGATAAATGGAATCCAAATATGAATTAGACCATAATGAATTATGAGTTGTTAATCTGGAAGAAAAAAAATACCATAATTGGCCTTAATGATCGTGTCATGACTTAAAATGATAAAGATGGTAGTTTTAATGTAAAAGAGGCATAAAAGACTTAATTGACTTTTAATTTTGCCTATGATGTTGTTAGGGTTTTGTGAACTAAAAGGGCATTAGAAGTGATAAAAGCGTTATGGAGGCTAAAACACTAATAAAACCCTAAAGTTGGCCTAGAAATCCTAAGGTAGCATCCAAGCCAATCTTGAGAATGTTTTGGATAAAACAATGACACTTAGATGTTATGCCTTAATTTTAGGATATTGATGATTACTTGTTTGATTATTCTTGAATATTATTTCTTAGACATCAAGTTGCTCTAGATTAGGTATTTGGTTATGCTTATGATAATCGGTTTAGTTTCACAGTGATTCCTGGATGTTTTATCGGTTGCTTGAAAATAACTGCTTGGATGACTTTTATTTCATGCAACTATAAAGTGACTATGATGATCACCATAAATATGTATGCATGACTAGCTCAGATCCTCGTCCTCCTCTGTGGCTTTGCTAATGATGAAAAGGGTAACCTGGTACAGGGCCTACTTGTTAAGTAGGACATCAGGTTATCATGAGTTAGAAATTAGGCTACCCACTTGTAGTGCCATGAGACTTTTTAGCACACCATGAGTTAAGGAGTGGGCTACCTATGGGTAGTGCCATGTGACTCAACCCTAGAAATTGATTCACCTGTTTGGTATGATCATGAGGGGTTTAATGGGGATCTACCATAAGGAAGGTAGCATCCAGGTCCACTACAGGGACAACGTAGAGGCTTGGGTATGGAGGGATTGAGCAGTTATGTTTAAAATGTAAAGTTGTTTGTTAAATTATAATTGAATGTAATATGTTGTTACAATTAATTGCACGATTATTGTTTCCCCCACATACCGACATATTCATTTTTGCTGACCGACGTTTTGTTTGTCGACATTTTAGGTTCAAATTAAAAAGGACAAATAGTAAAGTGGCGTATTGTGAAATTAAGAAATAAAGTGCAAGGAGGATTAGTTAGAATAGAGTCCAGAGGTGGATAGAAGTTAGATATCCATGTTTTTGAAAAAAGTATGCAAAGTTTTATTTTATTCCAGCTTTGAGTATAGTCATGGTAGAATTTAATAATTATTACTGATTATTTGTCGAACCTATGATCTGGGAAATTGGGATAATGGCTCTGACCCCTTGGTCTCCCTTAATTGGGGGTAACTGGGAGGCGGGGTCATTACATTTGGTATCATAGCTCTGGTTCCTCATTTAATCTTTAGTAATTATTAAATTTTATAAACTCTATAGAACCCAAGGGAGTTATTAGAGGATTTTCCGAAAGATAGAGGTGTCTAGAAAAGGATTACATACAGGGGTTGGCAATATTTTCCTCCACACCGCTAGTCGGAATACGAGACTCCCGGATCTTTGTGACTGCATGGCCAATGTCTTAGGATCTGACTCAAAATAACATACCTTTAAGACTCTCTCATCTATTTTTGTCCCTTCTCAACCCCAATTCTATTAAGATTCTAAGGTTTAGGGTTTTTCTCTCTCTTCGTCACCCTCTTGAGGTATGGGTAACGTTGATAAGGTGTAAGGAATCATCTACTAAATTAATGAAAAGCATGTAAATTAGATGTAATGGGCATAAGCTTAATATTCTAAGCGTAAACTAAAGAATAGTTGCTTGCTTAGGTCGTATGACATGAGTTTTCATGCCCTCAAGAGAGACTTGAGGCTAGATCTTCTTCTCAGGAGGATGAGTAGAGAGAGTTAGTCTTGGAGGTAGAGACCTCCATTATAAGTATAGACCTGGCACATCCTCTAAGGATGATGCTAACCCTAACCCTAAGTGAAGGTTAGAGAGAGAGATGACACGATGAGCTAGATGTCATGGTAGACCATGTGTGTGAGTTGACATGCTTTTAGTTTGATACCCATGATGATATGAGCCATGTGAGGTTGGATGACCTAGTACCTCTGGCAACCCAACCCTGGAGAGGGTCATGCATGTTAGAGTGAAGGATATCTCCTTCAATGATGAGGTTAGTGAAGAACATATAGAAACTCTATGGGCTTATATGGGAATGGTATAGTATGCACCCAGGGTACATCAGTAGTGCTGGCAGTAGGTTAAAACTAAGGCTAGAAGGGCATGATGGATAGCGTATGAGATAAGAATAAAGAGCTATGGATGATCTTGAGCAAACATAAGTTTGAACTTAGGCTTCACCCATGTAGGGGTATGCTTATGAGCTTGATCCACCTTCATGGAGATAGGACCTCTAGTAGTAAGGCTATTTGTAGGGTTAGCTCTAGAGAGAGAGAAAGTATGACCCAAGCAAGAAGCTTGGAAGCTGAGACTCTGAGATATGAGGAACAATGGGGAGTTGAGGATGATGTGACCTAAGTGGATGATAGCAGTTGCCTCATGCATGATCTGTAGAGGCTAGTGATATCTTGGTTGCCTTTAGAGGAGAAAAACCCTAGAGGAAGGATGAGACTACTGGTACCTATTTGCCTATGATATAGGTGTTTACCTTCTGAGATAGGAAGAAGAGTTCCTTAGATCATGAAGAGGTTTAGTAACAAGTTGTGAAGCCTTACACCTAGTTGGTTGTCCTTGAAGAGGACTCCACTCTAAAGTGTTGTTCAAGTGGAATGATAATAGGATGTACACGTTATACCTTGTACATGCTTGGTTCATGGTTCAAAGGTTGAGCATGCAGTTGTACGTCTAAAAAGTGAACCTAGGGTTTCTAGCCCTAAGAGGGGAAGTGGTGTACCATATGCTCATGATGAGATTTGAGTTTCTATAGATTCGAGCATCACACTCCTCATGTTTAGAGGAAAGGGAAACCCCTTAAGTATAAGGTATGTTTGATGAACCTCTCACAACTAAGTTGGTGACATGGGAAGGTATGTTTTCGGTCCAATGTTGAAGACTGAGAACAAGTAGGACCTATCATGGAGACCTAGCATGGTTTAGTAGGTAGTCTGCTTGTTAGCTATGTGCTTTAGTAGCATGCTAGGGATAAACATACTCTTGTGGATGTAAACCCTAGACATAAGGATGTTTGTGATCTTTGTTATCAAGGTGTAGTTTCCTCCCATCCTAGGAAAGGGACCCTTTTGTAGGGTGTATACTAGTTTTGTTGGTTTTGAGGTAACCTAAAGAGGTCTCATAGGATCTTGAGAAGCTAAGTGAAAAGTACATAGTATGAGAATGAACCTGTAGACTCCTAGATAACCATCTCTAAGTGCATGTGTTACCATGGAAGTAACCCGTATGGGGCCTAACCAAGGTAGGCAGGTCGCCATGACCCCTATGAAAGGATGAAAGTTAGCCCATGAATGCAGAGAGAGATGATGGAGACTTGGGTAAGGTTCTAAGTTGTACATGTACTATATTAGAATCCTAAGTCTATCCTAGGGTCAGGTAGGGACAAGACCGATGGAAGTAGGAGTTGCCTAATTCCCTAGTTGCACATGACCATAGGGTCAGGAGGTAACAACTATCATTGTCTGAAGGCCAAGGGTTAGGATATTGATCACCTTCATGAACTCATGGGACCCAAAAGGCAGATGAGGAGGGCACTCTCTATATGCATAAGGGAAGAGGGATAACCCCAAAGTTTCAGCTCCCTATAGACCTAGAGGAGATGACCAAGGATTGTGTGGTGACCCAAGTGGGTTTGAGACCAGTTTTCCATAGAAGTAACTTTAATATCGAGATGATCATGATGTAGAGACATATGTTGCACGTTTCAACATAGATGTGAAGGTGTACTGGCAATGTGGGATGTAACATCTCTACTCTTGGATCAGGAAGAACTTTGTGTTTGGACGACCACCAAATGCTTATTTCCTGTTGTTATGGGAGTGAGAGATAGGACAATACACATACCATAAAACAGGGATAAAGATCATGTGAGTGGAAACGTTGCTATGAGGTACGAGGATAGAGGTAATAGCGTACCCTTGTGCAGTGTATGATATGTGGATGGTATACAAACGTCAAGAGAACTAAGGTATCCATCTTACGAGGATGTTTTTTTTATTATGAGCTATGTGGAATTTGTGAGTTATACAAGGTTGAGTTTGATAACCTATAAGATGATCTCTAAGTTTTCTTGTTCAAAATAGATCTAAAGTCCGAGATGAGATGATAAGTGGAATACATGGAGGTGTATGTCTTCAACATTACCTAACACATAAGGATGTGAGGTGGTAATGGATGCTCTTATTGAGAGGCAACTATCTAGTTTAAATAGTGGACATGCTAGAAGAGGTTGTTAGGTTAACCCTAAGTTGGAAAAAGGAAATATGTTTGGATAACACTCAGATGTAACAGGATCTGTTGATCAAGTTAGTGGTTGGTTGGTGAGCCAGCCTAGGCCTTGACGCAATAAAAGGATGGTTGTAGAACCTCAGATGCACTTCTCTGGAAAAGAAGGTGATGAAACTCGACTAGATTGGTTTAGGGTTTCCGAGGAATCAATCTTGAGGAATCATGACATACAGGAGATCATGATTTTAAGATCACCATACCCCATGGTCATTCTAAGATAATAAGTGGTAGCAGTACTTTGATGCCTAAGATGAAAAGTGTACAAAGATGCATGTGTCTTGTCACCATGCATGTTAGGAGGTGAAGGACGAACACCAATAACCCATTGAGTTGGTATAGAGGACGAAGAGTCCCTGAGAGGGAATGGGAGTTCATCACTATGGATGTTGTGGTAAGTCTCTCCTAGACCAAGGAAGGTCAATATGCAATATGGGTTATGGTAGATCTCCTTACCTAGATGACATGAGAAAGAAAGAATACTGCCAAGGGATAGATCCAATTGAACTATAGGTAAGGGAGAGATATGGTTCAACTACACCATGATGCGAGTTCAAAAGTTCTTGAGTATAACCTAAAGATTCACTTCCATGCGGTGGAAGCAGGTACATGAAGAACTCGATATTAGTACAGTTTATCATCCCTAACTAATGGTTAGTATAATCCAGACTAGAGGGTCTGATGAGAGCATGTGTTCTTGTTCAGGGTGATACAAAGAGACAGTTCTTGTCCTCTATAAGATGTGACAATAACCACGATAGAAAATATTGGGATGTAAAGAAGCTATGTAAGGGAGGTTGTGTCGGTCACCACTTCATTAAGATGATGTTGGTGAAGGGACCTCGCGAAGGTCAGTAAAGGACCACATGGTGTGCATATGAAGTCGCTTTGATCGTGCATTGGCTGAAAGAGAGCCCAGGGGTGACATGAGTTGTGAGTTGATGCAAAGCAGACTGACATGAAATTCACTGTGGGAGAGTATGTGACGTGAAAACCGACCCCACTAAGTTATATCTAAGAGAACTAAGTCCCGACTGCATGGGTCCATTTGAGATGGATTGGTGGAGATGGTTATGTTTTGCCTTACCCCTCTGAATAACATGATGTATAATGTGTTCCATGAGTCCGATCTAGAGCACTATGTGAGGTACCCAAGCCATGTGTTGAGCCATGAACCTATTTAGCATTGTGAGAGGCTGAAATGTCCTAAGCCACCTATGAGGGTATGATATACCAAGGTGAGAGAGAACTCAAATGAAAGAATATAAGATCATGAAGGTTCTTGGGAAGCACCATGGAGAGGGTGAAGCCACATAAGATCCATGATGGATATAAGAAAGGCTAATCATGTTTGTTTATGTGCCTGGTGGAATTTTAGGGGCAAAATTCCTATAAGAGGGGAAGGATGTTACAACCCCAATTTTTTGAGTTCTTTTGGTGAGAAATGTAATTTCTCCTATTAAAAATATTTGAACAAATAATGATATGATTTGTTTTGAATAAAAGGATTTCATTTACAATAGCCTTGTTGGTTGTTTTGTGGGCTTTATTGGCTATTGGGCCCAATAACAATGAAGAGACAAAGGAAACTCCATTATTAAATGAGTAAATAAGAAATGGAGAAAAGAAAGATGTAGAAACCTCTAGAAGGAAAGGGAATATTATCCAAAGGTGGATTTTGTGCCTCTTGGGTTCCTTGGGTTCCAAGGAGTCCAAAGTTGCAAAGATAATGCAACAAGAAAAGAAAAGATCAATTAAATATTTCTTTATTAAGAAGGAAATTGGAGACAATGATAAAATATGGGAAATAAGTGGAAAGAGGTATGATTGAGTCATATTTGGTGGATTTTTGTATCCATAAGGTTTCTAATGTTAGAAGGAATTCCAATAAGGAAAATAAAAAGAGAGATAAAGAGAAATCCTCGAAAAGAGATAGTTTAATAAAGAAATAAGTAAGATAATGAGAAATAATGGATATAGATGCATCTAGAAGGATAATAAGCATCCTTAAAAAGGAATTTCAAAATATTAGGATTTCTGGAGATTCAAGGAGTCCCAATGGAGAAAAAGAAAGAGAAAATACAAATAATACAAATTAAGAGGATAATGTGATACATAATTAATGAATTTTATGGTATTATTAAAAATAGGTATTTTCTACTATAAGAAAGTATAATTTCGTGCCAATGGATTAAAGGTCAAGCATAAAGAGAATAAGAGAAATGATTTTCGAATTCCTAAATATCTAATGAATATGGTTTTTTAGAAGAAGATTAAGAGAGAGAAGATTGCTTCTCAATGAAGGAATAGGTTTCCTTGTGGGAGATGGATTTGTTTCCTCATGGATGAACATCTTAGGGCATTGATACCCTCCCCTATATAAGGGGTAGAACCTTTGGTTAGAGTTCAAGAGAGTTCCATGCATCCCACTCTGTCTTCTCCTTCTTCTTTGCATGAAAACCCTAGCGAGGAGGGTAGTTCGAACCCTAGAGCAACAAGGGGTCGTGGAGGAGGTGCGATGGAAGCTTGATGACCCTACAATGACCTGGGGATGATTAGTTATCATCTTCGTGCTTTGACCGAACGCAGCCACCTGCTGCAAGCCAGCACGACTCGCAGAGCATCGCGAGCTTAGCACGCTTGAACTGATCGACTGGGTCACAAGCTGGGTGGTGTCCCAGGTGCGGAAAAGGGTGCCGGAGTTAGGGTGGTTGTTGGTAGAGGTCCTCGAGCCCTAGGAAGGAGGGGCAGACCACGAGAATGCTCCAGTTGGCGGCCAGGTCGGGCATCGGAGGTTGAAGACAACCTAGGTGCCATTGGACCATTTTGCCCCTCCGTGGGTTGAAGAACCAACAACTTATGCGAGGGTATAAGCATAATTTGGTTGTGTTTCTAAATCGGGCAAGTACGTTGCATGGAAGAGGTGTGTGGCGGCCTGCCATTGGTCCAAGTAAGTAATTATTGCAAAATTCATATCTAATTAATGGTAGATCAGAATGGTACATATAATATATGTATTTTTCTTAGAAAAATGTGAGGAATCCATTAAAAATAGATTTAGAAGCTAATTGCTCTTACAATTTGATAATTAGTGGAAGTTATCAACTTTAATGCATTCATGATTAAGAAACCCTCATTTGAGATGATTAATGTATTGAGAAGGGTTATATGGATGATTAAAGTAGATATTAACATGTTAATTATAAAAAGGACACATTAGATCTAAAAAGATGATATTTATGTGTAGTTTAATTTATTTAGGGTTCCATGTGCATAAATAAGCTTTAATGGGCCTTGAAACCCTAATGTTAGTAATTAGAACTCTTAATGGATTTAATTGTTTGAATCCATGTATAGAGCTGAGTTATGATGGTTCTAAGCTATTTTGAGTATAAAAGTTCCTAATTGTGGATGAATACCCTTAATTTGGTAATTAGGGTTTTCTAATGGATAAATGTGGAATTAGTAATAAATGGAATCCAAATATGAATTAGACCATAATGAATTATGAGTTGTTAATCCGGAAGAAAACAAAGATGATAATTGGCATTAATGATCGTGTCATGACTTAAAAGGATAAAGATGGTAGTTTTAATGTAAAAGAGGCATAAAAGACTTAATTGACTTTTAATTTTGCCTATGATGTTGAAATTAGGGTTTTGTGAACTAAAAGGGCATTAAAAGTGATAAAAGTGTTATGGACGCTAAAACCCTAATAAAACCCTAAAGTCGGCCTAGAAATCCTAAGGTAGCATCCAAGCCAATCTTGAGAATGTTTTGGATAAAACAATGTCACTTGGATGCCATGCCTTGATTTTAGGATATTGATGATTGCTTATTTGATTGTTCTTGAATATTGTTGCTTGGACATCAAGTTTCTCTGGATCAGGTATGTGGTTACGCTTATGGATAATTACTTTAGTTTCACAATGATTCCCAGATGTTTTATCGGTTGCTTAAAAATAACTGCTTGGATGACTTTTATTTCATGCAACTATAAAGTGACTATGATTATCACCATAAATATGTATGCATGACTAGCTCAGATCCTGGTCCTCCTCTGTGTCTTTTCTAATGATGAAAAGGGTAACCTGGTACAGGGACTACTTGTTAAGTAGGACATCGGGTTATCATGAGTTAGAAATTGGGCAACCCACGTGTCATGCCATGAGACTTTTTAGCACACCATGAGTTAAGGAGTGGGCTACCTATGGGTAGTGCCATGTGACTCAACCCTAGAAATTGATTCACCTGTTAGGTAGGATCATGAGGGGTTTAATGGGGATCTACCATAAGGAATGTAGCATCTAGGTCCACTGCAGGGACATCGCAGAGGCTAGGGTATGGAGGGATTGAGAAGTTATGTTTAAAATGTAAAGTTATTTGTTAAATCATAATTGACTGCAATATGTTGTTACAGTTAATTGCATGATTATTGTTTCTCCCACATACCAGCATAGTCATTTATGCTGACCGATGTTTTGTTTGTCGGCATTTTAGGTACAAATTGAAAAGGACAAACATTAAAGTGGCATATTGTGATATTAAGAAATAAAGTGCAAGGAGGATTAGTTAGAATAGAGTCCAAAGGTGGATAGAAGTTAGATATCCAAGTTTTTGAAAAAGGTATGCAAAGTTTTATTTTATTCCAGCTTTCAATATAGTCATGGTAGAATTTAATAATTCTTACTAATTATTTGTCGAACCTATGATCTGGGAAATTGGGATAATGACTCTGACCCCTTGGTCTCCCTTAATTGGGGGTTATCGGGAGGCGGGATCGTTACATAGGGACTCCAGGAGAGACTCCACAGACTAGGGAGAAACTAGTATGTCATGGATGATGTCAAGGGTTTCATTTTGGGAACCCACTAGACAAGGACACCCTAGGTGAAAAAGTGATGAATTTAGCACAACCAGTGACCTTGTAGGGGCTAGATTAGCCTCTATTGACCACTTGAACCCCCACCTTCCACCCTCTTTTGAATAATTTTTTTGGGACTCTTCCATAAGGAACATCATGTCCACCATATTTGCTTTCTCCTGCCATGGCATTGACAAGTACATCTTATGCAAAAGGTGAACAAACTCCTCTAACTCACCCAGGCTAGGAGTAGGTACCGTCACCTAAAAATCAATAATGAAACAAAGACTATTACATGAGTCCTTTGGTATAAGAACATTGCAAGAAACCAGAAAACACTCTTTTGTGGATCTCCCAGACAAAGGGGGTGTTTTTTTTTTAACTTCACGGTAGATATAATGCATGTGGCGAGACCCAACCCCAAATATAAAGTATCTTTTTGTACAATATTACACTCCATTTTTAAATCCTTCTAATTTGAATTTTAATATGTCATGGGATGATCAAGGAGTGTGTACTTCATTTGGTCTCGCCAACAATTGGCCCTGGCCCATAGAATCAGCACATGCCTTCAATATGATAGCAACACTAATGGATATGTCATCCACAATAAGAAAGATAAACTTGTAGGAGATGAAATGAAAAAGAAGCCACAATGGTGATGAAGATGCTTGCCTCTCATGAAGGTACTCCACCACTAGTACAAGAATGGTATGTAGCATCAATTTTTTTAAACCTGTGGCTTTACTTTATAACTGACCCCTAAGTGGTCGTTGCTATAGAATTTGCTCTATAGCGTCGGTTTTCTTGACCAAAGAAAACTGACCTTACAGAGTAAACACCGACCCAAGAGGTTGTAAAAAATCTGACCCAAGCGAGAAAGAAGAGCCTGTAAGGTCGGTTATTCCAAAAAGGCCGACCCTGAAATTGTCTTGGTCGAGAAATATTTCGATCGAGATTATTTCAAATGAGAAAGAAGAGCCTGTAAGGTCGGTTATTCTAAAAAAGCCGACCCTGTAAACTGTCTCAGTCGAGAAATATTTCGACCGAGATTATTTCAGTCGAGAAAATTTTCGACCAAGAAAGTACTATCTGAAGCATCAGATATTTATTCGGTCGATAAATTTGTCGAATGAGAGACCTTCGGTCGTGAAATTTTTTGACTGAGAGGTTTTCAGTCGACAAAATTGTCGACCGAGGGAGTATCTGCAGTCGGTTATTCAATCTTTAGGGTCAGTTTTTTTATAAATAACTGACCTTAGAGGGTCTGGATCTCAATCTATTGACCTTCTAGAGTCGATTTTCTTAAAAACCAACCTTATAGAGGACCTATTAGGTTGGTTATTTGATAAAACCAACACTAGAAGGATTGAACTTGATAACCAGACCTCTAAGGTTGGTTATTTAAGAAAATTGATGCTAGAAGTTACAAATTTTTTTTAAAATTTATGAAGAAATAGAAACAGAGCAGAAGAACAAGAAGATTCATATATTCTGGGAGAGGGGAGCATTGATGCTCAACCGTCACCATTGCAAACCACAAATTCATAACAAAAATGATTCATATATTTAGTTGAGTTACACATAATCACATCATAATTTACAAAATGATAGATCGCAAGCTTGAGATGATATTAAATGTAAGATACAAAAGTAAACATGAAAGAGTACTAAAACCACATACATAAATGGAGCTGACATATTTAATCCAATGCTATATTAACTTCATTTAGGAAAGCATCAGACCACTCTACTCAGAATTCATTTAAGTCCTCACATGTATAAGGCTGAGTTGTAAAGATTTGTAACAGAAAATGCACATGCTAATATTTTATAAAATGACTACAATCACTTGTAAATTTATGATGTTATTCTTTATTACCTGATCTATAGTCTGAATCTCATGTGATGCTTGTTTGACAATAGCTTGCATATATTTCATTACATAGTAGCCACAAGCCCAGTCATTATTTTGTATAGGACACTACAAATAACGAATTATACTTAATATTTGTAAACTACTACAAACATGAGTTGAGATAAGACTATCAGAGTTGATATATAAGAGTTGAAAATTAATACATATAAGACTAAGAAGTTGTCAAAGTAGCTACCTTCACATTTTTCAAAGTCAATGTCTTTAATTTTGTGGGTATTTGTCCTCCAGCTTCACGAAAAATTCTTTATACCCCTATCAATTAAACGATAGTTGGTAAAATAGAAATTCTAAATAGAAATATCATGTTGAAGCATTGACTAAATTTATGCTTACCCCATAGATGGAAATTTCAGTTTGTGACCCCTTGTTGTTTTACCGATTGGGTCAAGATAATAAAGAGTCATCAATTTTGGGACAATCACCACTAATTCCCAATGTCTAGCTCTGAGTAAGAATAAAACAAACATTAAAATAAATAATTTTATTCATTATTAAAATTATATTGAATAATAATACTTACTGGACGTTAAAAGGAATTAGGATAATTTCCTTCCCCTCACTAGAAAAATATTTGAATGCAGTAGATAAGTACTCATTCACATCCTGAATATGTGTCTCCACTTGACTAGTGATTGAAGGAACTAAGAATCCAACATTTCTTATATCAAAGTTTGTGGTCTCGGTATATAAATGGTTGTAAAACATTTATAATTATTTTCATATATAGAAATAAGCTAAAAATGTGTATTGGAATTTTCTATATTGATAGATCCTTACCTTATCCATACTTCTATTATCGAAGTATTCATCCAATCATACTGGAACAACTCTATAATATCATCAAGAAAAATATAACTCTCAAAGTCCCTCCCAGTTGCATCTTCTGTTAAATTGATCAACATTTGTAATCTAGAGATTTGGTTGGCCAAGTATCAACAAAAACATTTACATTTACTTCCCAAATCATCGAATGTGGATTCTGGAATAAAAGATGGCTTGGGTATAGGAGGACTACTAGTAGAATTTTCACTTTTTGGTTTGCAAACTTGTTAATTAAATTACATACTTATATTGCACGAGTTCATATATGCAGTCAAATATGAAAAATATGGTAGAATTAAGGTATACCTTGTCATTAATAACCAAGTGTCTAGGCCAACCCACCATAGCACCCTCAGCTTCTTCAACTGTACTATATTCAAGATTAGGTATGGGTAGTGGTTTGTCCCCCATTCCGTCATACACAAGATGGATGGACACACGACAAATGTCATCAGTAATTTGTTGGCAATGCAATGTACCACAAAGGTTGTATACCTTGCTTGCTGCCACAACATTATATTCTGGAACCTCCACTGCAAGTTTACAGTTCAAACCAAATTAGAATTGAAATAATATAAGTTATATATGAAGCGGTAAACTAGAAAACTATTACAACTATATATATATCATATATATATCATACTAATAACACAACATATAGAACAAAAACATACTGTAGATTGTTGTGATGGGTCAGTGGGAGTGCTCCCATGACCTTCTACAACTGGAGCATGGGCCTGTACCTCATCACTTGAGAGACACACAATATGAATAGGTTGAGAAGGTTGAGTAGGCTGAAATGAAGACATTATTTCTTTTACTTTCTATGCTACTAATGTTTCAACCTCCTCTTGTGTAAGACCTCCTACATGACCTCTTTTAGATTGCAAAAGGATAAGATAAGACTTGAATCCTATGCCAACTCCTAATCCCCTAACACGGCCAGGATTCTCCTTCGTACTAAGAGTAACTGATAGTTCATCCATGTGGCCAGTTGGGATGAACTTTCCTTCCTTCCTTTGCTCGTGGAGATCAATCTATTCATAGTTAATAAAAAATATTAAATCACAATATCAATTAGATATAAATAAATCTAAGTTTGTGGGAGTTACTCTTTACTTAGTTGGGATAAGCCTACCATCTTTTGTGCCACATCCTTAGTTGTTTGGTTGACAATTTCACCTACTCGATTCTTTCTAGCATCAATCCACTACAAGTGTCAGGGTGGATGCTCAACTTGAGTTGTACTAGACTCTTCTCCAGAAGAGAGTTGCTTCTATTGTAGTTGGCGGCGGAAGGAATAACCACTGGGCCCCAAGCGATGGTCATGCACATTTTTGGCCCGTCTTTCCTTTTGGGCCTCGTGAATAGTCTGATCATTTAAAATGAGGTATTGCAATTTAGACTTGGCAAACATATATAAAAAGATTCACCTCCTTAATTGTATAAAATTAAATATTCATACAATACATCACAATCTTTATAACCTGAAACTCTTCTGTGTTCCTAGCTACAACAAATCTTTCCCACACCTCAAGATCTATAAAATATACATATTTGTTGCTTTCTTCTTTTGTTTAGGATTATCTATAAATTCCCATTTGAGATATGTCTTAAAAGCCCTCCATCGTACACCACAACGTTGTAGCATTTTTTTCTTATGTTGTTTTTCATTTAGATGAAAAAAACCCTATACATGCAAAAGAAGAAATAATGTTGTCTTAAAAAGGATATGTCTTTCCAAGAAAACTAAATTAGAATGAATAAACAAAAACATATTAAAATAATATCACTTCCACTCACAGATATATCTTTCCACAAGAGGTCTTTTAAGGCATTAGAAACATCATGCCAATTTTGTATATCTACTGGCACCTTACTACGCTCGGTCGCCCCTACGTAATGCTTGAAAGCACTAGCATGTTCCTCAATAGGTGCTCATGTGACATCAAACTAGACTGCCAATTTCTTCCCATTGGCCCTGAGCTCCTGTAGCCTACGCATCAGTGTGGGATCTCTACTTTTCTTAGCATCACCACTACCATCCTCATGGTGCTCATGCTCAGAATGTTCATCTTCACTTACCATTTTAGAACCTACAAGTATACATGATAAAAGAAACATAAGTGATAATAAAAGCACAAGTGGTTGAATGATATATGATGTATATTTAAAAGATTACGTTCTTGAATGATAATAAAATAAATAATTCAAAGAATACATGCCTCTAGTATTGGTTGATGTGTTAGTCGAGTAAAGTTCCTTCAGCATGGTCTTGACGTTTATAGTATTCATCAGTGTTGTCTTCAACATTTACACTTGGAAGACTAATTGAGAATGGGCTAGAATCATCACACTTTTCGTAGTATTCTTCTTCATTTATTGGATCTTCAATAAACTGCCATTTTTCATGATGAACAAAAGACCAATTTTTATTTGCTGGGTCATCAATATAGGATACTTGTTTTTCTTGGTCTTCCATTATGAATGGCTCGTCTTTCTCACCAATCTTTTCAAAATTAACCAATTTGAAACCCAACTCATCCACTAAAACTCCTTTGTTGTTGTCAACCCAATTACACCTAAAGATAGGAACTATGAAATTTGTATAGTTCAATTCCCATATGTCCTCAATGACGTCGTAATATGACATCTCAGCTTCGTGTGGTCTTTTATCTTTGGCACTAGCAATATATAATGAACAAGCTTGAACAATGACCCCACTATTTTGAACTACACTACTTTCATCTTGACACTTTGTGTAGTATGAAAATCCGTTTATGTCATAACCTTTATATGACATGACATCCATTTTTGGCTTAAAGACGAGCCATTTTATATTCTCAACGACATTATTCGGTGATTCAGATAGTTGATAAAGTCTTTCTCTTCAAACCACCTAATAAATGTTCGATTATGCTCTCTTGCAAGCCACATTAAACTGGATCACGGATGATTTCTCTTGATAAGATCTTTGTGTTCTGTGATGTAGCTACTAACTTCATCGATGTTGTGTAAAATATACAAATGTTCTTGTTCCCACAACTCACGACTGATTCCTTTCACTCATCCTCCCAGAGTTCCTTTGCCACAATAAAATTCAGTGTGATGGGAATTTTTTAGATCGCTAGAAGTTTCATTGCAATTCAAAAAATCATTGCAAAAGTCCATCACCTCCTTAGCCACATAACCCTCCATAATACTCCCTTCAGGACGATAACGATTCCAAACATCACCTTTAAAAACACTCATGTAGCGTTCAAATGGATACATCTAGTGTAAGAAAATTGGACCCAACGTCTTCACCTCCCTTGTAATATGTGCAGTGACCCGTGATCTCCACTGATAATTCTTTTCTTATACCCATTAATTCTAAATCTTTTCTAGATTTGATGACGTCTTTAGTTTTTCCTGGTATGTTCAATAGCGTACCAATGATGCTATCACAAACATTTTTTTCAACATTTATGGCGTCAATGCAATGTCTAATTCCCAAATATCTCCAATAAGGAAGATTTCATAATATTGACCTCTTCTTGTATAGAGATTTCTCACATGCGAGAGTATGACTACTTGAACTCTTTCCAAATTCATTAACAATATTTTTCACCCGATCATATACAACAATATTTAGGAGCACTTCGTTCCTCATTTGACCCATTAAAGGTTTTGCATTGCCTTCGATAAGGATGCACTGGTGGGAGAAATCTCCGATGACCAAGATATATGATTTTACCACAATGTTTCAGTCAGATTGAATTAGTATTTTCCTCACAAATATGACATGCTTTGTATACTTTTATGCTATATCCAGACAAATTTCCATAAGTTGGAAAGTCATTAATCGTGCAAAACAACATAGCACACAAACTAAAGATCTATTTACGTGAAGCATCATATGTCATAACACCTTCTTCCCATAGTTTCATTAGGTCATCAATTAGAGGTTGAAGGTAAACATCAATATCATTTCTAGGTTGCTTGGGCCCTGATATCAATATTGACAACATGACATACTTATTTTTCATACACAACCAAGAATGAAGATTGTATATAACAATCATAAAAGGCCACATGCTATGTTGGCTACTTAATGTACCATAGGGATTCATTCCATCTGTACAGAGTCCAAGTCTTAAGTTTCTTGGTTCTTTACCAAATTGAGGGTATAATAAATCAATTTTCTTCCATTGTGGCGAATCAGATGCATGTCGCGTAGGATACCATCATCATTGGCCTTTAACTCCCCATGCCAAGAAAATTTTTGCACATCTTCTGTATTAGCAAATAAGCGTTGAAATCATGGTATTATTTGTAGATACCACATCACCTTGGCAGGATAGCCATATTTAGCCTTAGATGAATTTGTGGTCTTATACCTTGATGCACCACATTTTGGATAATTTATCAAATTACTATAGTCCTTCTGAAATAACACACAATCATTTGGACATGCATGAATCATCTTAGTCTCCATTCCCATTGGGAACATTATTTTTTTTGCTTGATATGTTGAAATTGGAAGCTCATTACCTTCAGTAAGAATTTCCTTTAACAAAGACAATAGTGAAGTGAAACTCTTATCGCTCCACTGGTTTTGAGCTTTAAGAGTATATAATCGCATCACAACACTCAACCTCGTGAACTTAGTACAATGCTTATATAATGGTTTTTCAGCATCATGAACAATGTTTGCAAATAAAGAAGGTTGATCGATGACATTGTCCTGACAACTATGTAGCATCTCATCAACCATATCATCCTGAATCGGGTCATCCTGAATCAGTTCATCATTGACATTATCATCATTATATATATCTTCTATGCCACAACTATTAGTATCGACATTTTTTGATCCATAATTAAATTTCTCTCCATGCCAATACCATTCATTATAACCTTGTATGATCCCATTGCATATGACATGATTGTTAATTTCCTTAGCAATATCAACTTTCAAATTGTTACCACAATTTCTACATGGATAATATATCCTATCTATAGGTAGTTTCCTATTCTCCTTAGAAAATCTGATAAATTCATCAAGACCTTTCACAAACTCTGGACTGTAATGGTTCTTGATAGATATCCAATTTTGATCCATTTTCTATATCACATTAAAATTAATTATAAAACTAAGCGTTTAATATTGATACTATAAGATGTAATTTTTTATTGATAGGAAGTTAATTACTTTTATACTAAAATGTACCAGCTATCCCATTTTTGAATATTTAATCTCACTAGTAACTGTATAATGTATGTTTAGTTTTGAAGAAAATTTCAACAACATTTCCCCTAAGTTCTCCAAGTACATCGATGTAAATGGAAAATAACCACCCACATAAGTACCCATAGAACAAATGAGTAAATACTACTAAAATTTTCTTCAAAACTAAACATACATTATACAGTTACATCCTAAGTGAGATTAAATATATAAAAACAGTCCGAAACCGGGGACTATCCAAAATTTACTCCTAATGAGTAAATTTTGAATGGGTTTCTAAGTTGATACATTCATAAATGTATTATTGTCATATTTATATATTAAGTTAAACATCATGCATCTATGATCTCATCTATAAACCCTAAAGTGTCAATCTGGGAGTACACATATCTAATCTCATATTAATTTCTAGAATTTATATAATGATTATATATGAAAAAATACATGTTTTTATTATTGGTTGGGTTACTAATCATATAAAATAGAAAAAAACAATATAACTATCTAGTTAAAGGCACATAGGTCCACTCGATCGAGAATTCATCGACCGAGAGTCCACCTACGCGCGGCGTCCAGGTTCACTCTCGGTACCTCTGGAAAGTCTTACTTGGAAGCAGCGCTGACCTTTGTGGAAGAGGCGGTGACCTTTGTGGATGCGTGGAAGAGGCGACGACCTGGTGCGGTGCGGTAATAAGATCTCGGCAGTGCGGCAATGAGGTCTCAGCAGTGCGGCAAAGAGGTCTTGGAGGTGCGGCAATGAGGTCTCGGCGGTGTGGAAATGATGTCTCGGTAGTGCTACAATAAGGTCTCGGCGGCAATGGAGCTTTGGGGACACAAGAGAGAGTGAAATAGTAGGTCTTGGTAGTGAAAATGAAAGGTTCTAGTATATCCCCATGCCCAACCTGTAGGGTCGGTTAGAACAATAAAGCGACCTAAGAGATAAGCGGTGCCCGTGTCAGGTAAATTAAAAACACCCAAACTCCAACTCGGTCGAGAATTTTTTCGAGTGAGGGAACCTCGGTCGAGAAATTCATAGAGTGAGGGGACCTCTAGGGTTGGTTAAATGGAAAAACCCGACCCTAGAGGTACTTATACACGCCCAAAGGAAATGTGGATCCAAACCCTAAACACCCAAACTCAAACTTGGTCGAGAATTTTGTTGACCGAGAGAACCTCAGTCGAGAAATTCGTCGACCGAGGGGACCTATAGGGTCGGTTAAAAGGAAAAAATCGACCCTAGAGGTGCTTATACATGCGCGAAGGGAAACTAGATCCAAAATTAAATTCAGTCGATAATTTTGTCTATTGAGGGGACCTACAAGGTTGGTTAAAAGGAAAAAACTGACCCTAAAGGTACTTATACACACACTAAGGAAAAATTGGATCCAAAAACCAACCCAGTTGAAAATTTTTTCGACCGAGGAGACCTACAAGGTCAGTTAAAAGGAAAAAACCGACCCTAGAGGTACTTATACATGCATGAAAAGAAAATGGATTAAAAATTCAACTCGATCGAGAAATTTTTTGATCAAGAATCCCTACAAGTTCGATTATAAGAAAAAAAACCAACCCTATAGATCGAGAAAATACTCTCAGAGGTCTTGTAAAGTCAGTTTTTTAAGAAAACAGACCCAAGAGGTCTTAAATGGTGCCCACATTTTTTGTAGACATATAAGGTCGGTTATTTGAAAAAACCAACCCTATAGATCGAGGCGTGAAGCCAAAATCGAGCAAATAATTTCTACGGGAAACTGTAATTGGCTTTCTAATCCCATTGTTTATAAGGTCGCTTATTTTATGAAAACGACCCTATAGAGATACACTACAAGGTCCGTTATCTTAAGAAAACTGACCCAAGTGGTCTTAAGTGGTGCCCGCATTTTTTATAGACATATAAGGTCGGTTATTTGGAAAACCGACCCTATGGAGTTACACTACAAGGTCGGTTATTTTAAGAAAATTGACCCAAGAGGTCTTAAGTGGTGCCCGCATTTTTTGTAGACATATAAGGTCGGTTATTTGGAAAAACTGACCCTACAGGCAGTGACGTTATTGGCAAAAAATGTAGTAGTGCATGGTGCATACCAGAATAGCTGGCTAACATGCCCTTGATGCCTCCACCCACCTCAAGATACACAAGAGGATGGCATTATCTGAAATCCACCAGATACGGAGTTGCGTATGTCTGTTCATAAATGTCATTCTTCCCAGGTGTGTTTGGGATTCCTATCCATCTCAAGTAGAACCATTCTAGATACCAAGCTCCCCCATCTTGTAAATATTAGGGTAGTCCCAGTAGTGTGAGAGGTGGCAACTTCTGTCTTGAATCCTGAGGGAGAAGTCGAAGGAAAAAAGAGGAAGAAGTTGTAGCCAAAATAAGGTCCCAAAGAGGCTGATAAAACCAATACCACAATGAAGATTCAAGTAAAACACGTTAATGGTCAGGGCCTATCGTCAATCTACATTGTTTTAAATTCACCACAAAACTCCTGGAACAACCTGAATATAGGATGATGGTATGGATTCTCAATACACGACACCACCAACAAAAATTAGACCCCCACTAATACCAGTGGTGGCTACCCACCGAGAAGATTCTCTGAATCCCACTACCACAAACCCCCTATTGTTCTAGATCTTATCAAAAAATCAAACAACTATAGGGGAAGAATGATAGAGAGAAAATCTATAGCAACTTCTATCACTTCTGATATGCTAAGGTACCCAACAACCTCAACATTCCAATGATTTACGAGACTCTGGAAAGGGGGGCCCTATGGCCAAGATGCACTGCTCAGACATGGTAGCGGTCCAAGATGATGACAAAGTCTTAATCTGTTGCTTTCCCAAACCTTGACAGTACCCATCCTGGCATGGTACAACAAACACGACGTAACAACCATCACCATATAAGCCAAGATGTCTAAAAGGTTCATTCATTAGTATGCTTGGAATCTATACCAAGTCCTTACCAAGGAGGACTTGGAGGCACTATAGTAGAAGGATGATAAAATTTTATTTGATTTTGTAGCATGATAGAGGGAAATGGCCACCCAACTAGAGTTCAAGCTCACATACCAAGAGGCACTAGACATGGTGATCAGTACCACTACACCAACTTACATAGACTTTCTATCATTACTAAGGTATAATACCTTCCCAGAAATTAGACAAGTAGGAGTCTAGATTGAGAATTTCATAAAGAGGGGGTTCTATCAAAACGTAGGACTCACTTTCTAGCCACAATTCACATATGCAACAACTAATTAGAAGCCTAATGGATCAAGGCAAAAGTCACAGATGTGATGGTAGGTAAGTGACCATCCCCACTAGAAATAGTAAGTGAAAATAGTTGACCATCCAAATTTCTCTTATTTAAACATTAGCATTTTAGATAGCCAATGCCCCAACACACGAGCAGTGGCAAGAACAAATGGTACCACCTGACTATTAGCCTAAGTACATGGTATGCAATATTTGTGGACACCAAAAAACTACTAGGGTATGCACCACTACCTTTTTAGCCACCTATGTAGGTAGAAGTAGAAAACACTCCCCGAATTACCAAGTATGCACCTCAAGAAGAGCCAACAACCATGACTCCATCACTAGAAGAACATTCCAATCCAAAAGGGAAGTTCAATCCATTGGGAGCTTCCCTCGGCATGATAGTTCCATATATTAAGCACCTACTAAAGTTACTAGCTGTAAGGATCCACCAAATCCCCTACCAAAGAGCTACAATGACAATTCCTTTTGTAACTTCCACCAAGCTAAGGGGTACAAGACAAAGTCATGACTCATGTTCAAGAATGCATTTTAGGAATTTATAGAATTTGGTGAGGTCAACACAGTCACAGCGGAGGAAATTCCTTCATCTTCGAATGTGGTAGCTTCCATCTCATCCCTAGAAGGTCCAACATGTAGGCTCATCCTCCCTATGGAACAAGCCATGAAGAAGTGGTCTTAGAGTACTTGGATCGTTGCTTTGATCCAATAGAAAAAACTAATGATCCAAGTAAGCATTAGGAGACCGAACAACATAATAGGAGATTTCCAGAGGCAGAAAGTACATAAGATCTAGGTTCCCAAGGTACTCATCCCATGAAAAATCAAACAAATGACGGTTCCTCAACCTATGATAGCGGAAGAATATGATGTATCCAAATCAACCATGTTGAAGATGGACCTGGACCCCATCCCACCAGAAGTACCCTCATCCCTCAATAAGGGTAAGAATAAGGTGGCAACATATGGGGGAGTCCTTACTAGAATGATAGAAGAGGAGACAAAAGAAGATACAACCGGTGCCTGAGCTTTGAAGTGAAACTAATCTGGAAGGTTCAAACATAATCCAGTCTCTAAAAGAACTAGAGGGGGAAGTGTCACTAGCTCAAGTGATACAAAGTTCCCCCGCACACTACAAAGAAGTTCTGACAACCCTCAAGGGGACTTGTGTCTCCAAAAATGTAAGGCTAGAAGTTGACAAAGTCAATATCAGGCTAATCACAATCATGTACTTAACCTCATTATCTAAAGAGGAGGGTACCCACTGGAGGAAGTCACAACAAGCCCTTGCTAATCACTTCATCAACAAGGGCATTAAAATTCCTTCTTACCTTATCGATAATGCCATATGCCTCAATGGCTGTCCCCTCAAGAAGCTCATCAGTTTGTATATGTATTCCTTTGAATTGTAGTCTACAACAAAGAAGGCAACCTCATTTGAGGGGGTGATCAAAGTTTCTGTGATGACCTAGCTTTTTCTTTCTCCTTTATTGTATTATTTCTCTCTCATAAAGTTCCCTCTTACTCTATTTTATAGCTTGAGTGTGTGAAACTCCCATATTCACAATAATGCTCTATTTCACTATATGTGACATTATTTTGAAAAATTGAACTATGTATCATTTCATAATATGTCACCATCTTTCAAATTAAATTGAACATTTTTATTATGACCTTCTTGCTCTCCAATCCATATTATGATGTAGAGCATTCAGTTTTGAATACTATTGTGCAAAAATCACCTCGATCAGACTTTGGAATAAAAAGTTATGATATGTTGAAGGTGTGCCTTTTCCACTTGAATTAATTGGTTTTTTCAACCTTACTGGGCCAAAAGGAGGAGTGGCCCAGCCGCTACCCAGTTTGAGTAGGTGGGAGCATCACCTCACAAGCATCATATCTCCCCCTGGATCATGATAGAACTCCATCCAATAGCTCCCCTTAATCTTTTTCATTGGCCCATACTATAGCACCTGCTACAATAGGCCACCTTTACGACTGCCAATAGGCTTCAAACTTGACGAATTCGAGCAATTGGAACCCGTTTCAAATCCTCCCCAACGTCCTCTTTATCTAACCCCATCTTTACCCTCATTTCTTTCATGCTACAATGCCTTTACAACTCCCTTTTGGAGCTATAAGAACCCTAACTGTCACCTTGAGCTAGGTTTGGGGCTTTCACTTCCAATCACCTATGGCCTCCATTTTCTAGCCCAATAGATTCACAAGGCCAAGGGGAACCTAACCAAACAACTTTGGAGCCTGAGGAATCTTCCTGTGACACCCTTGATGGTGTTTGACATCCTCCAAGAAGCCATAAGTGAAGGATGAAGGTTGGGATAACGAGTGGGATAGCTTGAGTCTAGTGGGTGGTAGAAATAGGCTAGTGACTGTGCCATCACGGTTGGAGGCAATTCTAGGCCACTCGAAATCACAAGGGACCAGAGACGGAGTAGGGCCCACCCTAGTCATTGATTTGCCACACATATCATGATACCCACCACATGTGGGGGTGTGGAGAGGGTGGTTTTATCCGTTGGATCGGTTACCAATGTCCTAGATATGCCAAAATATGATGGTAACACCCTGTCTCAATTTTCTCCAATGTTCTTGATGCTATTTTTGTAATAAAACATAACTTCATCCTCCCTTGGCCAAATATAGAAAATTTATAGATCAAATTTATCCTTTCAAAAAGATATATATCAATGGGAATGGTTTCATATCATGAATCTTCTTCTAGTTCCCTTGATTTGCTAAAATACAAATTTTGACCTTCTTTGACCATATTTTATACATGTTTATGGTTAAAGCTTGGAATCTTGATGCTCAATCTACTTTCCTATCCTTAGATCAGTGGTTTTTATTCATGGTTGAGTACATGAGGGTCTTGATCACCCCTATTGCTCTTAAATGACTCTCTTACACATAGGTGACTTGTAATTGGGCTATAATGATACACCTTGCCCTAACTTGTAAGATGAGTCACACCTCATGACTCTAATAACATTCCCTAATCCCCTTTTTATATGGTGGTTACATATGATACTAATTATGCTTGGTTGTTACCCTTTTTTGAGGATACATGTTATACTTGATTCATATAATAACCTTAGCCCCATTGTGGCAATGAAATATGTTAGATCCTTGAAATTAGTACCCATGTGACTTTTGAAGATATTAATGTTCATGATCTACCTATTTTATGTGATGATGTTGCATGTGACTCTTAATCCACTAGTGATGACCTAGTGTGACACATATGACCTTTTTTCTATGGCCTTGTACCTTAATGATTATGGGGATTAGGAAATCCTCTAACCCTTATGATATCTTGGATGTGGATGCCCCACCCTATTCTCATGTTCTTAATGGCTCATGTAAGCTTGATTACATTAGGATTGAATTGTGGATATCCAATGTTGGTTGGTTTATGCCTAGACTCTAGGGGACATCCACCTATATTTGGATAAGCTTCTTGCGTCATTACCTTGATAATGTAATCTCACATGTTGTATAAGTCTCACAACTTGATGAACCCTTGACCTTGGTTGCTACATCATGAGTCTTTTAGCCCTAAATGGAAGTAAGTGACCCAAACCTTGAGATGATCATAGAATATAGATGGAACATCCAAATGACATGAAACTTGAAAAACACCTTAATGATTACATATAAATTAGTGAAAGATCATCTAATGAACTAATAAGTGACTACGAACCTAACTTGGCCAATACCCTAAAATTAATCTAGTTAGGGTTAATGATGAGAATCTAATGCATGTATGTAATCTTGTGCTTAACCAGATGCTGCTTGAGATCTAGATGGTCAAGGATAGGTTATGAATCTCTGAATCAAGTATGGACTTTAATAATTATATGACTATGGCTTTCTTGCTTGAATGTGACACATATGCATGCTTGGTTACTTTCTCAAATATTTCCATGTAGTACAATAGTATTTTACTCCATTATACAAACCTTGTTCACATGCCTGTATTATCAAGGTAAGGACATGAGGTTGGGTGTCCTACTTGAGTTGTCAAGATAGGGAGGACCATGTCGATAAAAGGGTTAGCTCTTGGCGATGGCCTTGACATCCCTTACATAGAAAAGAGTTAGCTAATCTTGATCACCCTTACGGACAATTCCAATGGTAAGTAGTCAAAGGCCTTATGAGTCCATTATCTTGTTAGTATAATTGGAGTGAAATGACAAAAAATATGGGTTCTAATTTTTATAAGAACTTAACTTGTTTATTCTTTCTCATTTACTTCTACAAATCTTTTCAAATTATGCAAATCTTATGTATATGTATCTTTCAACCATGTACTCAACACCTCGTGTGCTTGACCCACCTTGTTTCATGTATATTTTTTGGTTCAGAGATTGTTAGAAGTTGATGGGCTTGGTGAGCTGTGTTAGATGTACTTGTTGTAGATCCTTAGTATCCATGATCAGACTGCTAAGATTGTATGCTTGAACATGTAATTGAAATCTTGTAATAAACAATGTTGATTAATGATACTTGTTGAATGTTGAGATTGTGATTGGTGCCTTTGTCTAGTTATCTATTCATGTATGCTAAGCTTTACACTTACACATGTTGTCCTTGGTATTAGTTTTGTTCATGGGATTGGGATCCCGATATTGTGATAGATGGTATCAAAGAATGAACAATAACTACACCAAACATGACTCACATGAAACTCAAACTAAACTCACCTTACATATTAACTGTAGAAACATAATGAGTTGTCCTTTGTGGAATAAGTTGACTTAGCCTCTAGGTTAGAACCTAGATGTTCTAGAAATAGGTGTAGGCTTGTGTAATCCCTAAAGCCTTTCTTTTCTCCTCCTTCTATTCTATAGTATGTGTTGTAGGTTTAGGAGGGTGAGAAAAGGAAGTTCTCATTACCACCCTATACATATGTTCTGGGAATGTATTTGGGGTAGCTACATAGGTATGCACCATGTTCTTGCTAGTTCTCTAGATTTCATGGTACTAGACTGCCTAATGAGTGTGGTAACTTGTTTTGGTTTTGGTTTTGGTTTTGGTTTTGGTTGTGGTTTTGATGAATGGAGTATGGTGGTTTCCATTGCCGTCTTTAATGATGGAGAAAACCTATTTCAAATACTAGTATATATGTACATATGAAAATGTTACCACACTCAGAAAGGCATGAGTGTCCATGTAGCCTAAGAGAATGAGATGTAACATCAAATCTAGATGATAGAGTTTAGATGATAGATGACTTGTCTAGATCCATGATAAAGGTTAGGCTAGTAAGTAGCCTATATAACCTAAGATGATGATGATGATGACGACGAAGATGATGATGATGATGATGATGATGATGATGATGATGATGATGATGATGATGATTATGATGATTATGATGATTATGAGGATGATGATGTGGATGATGTTGATAATGATATTTATGTGGATATGACCCAAGTTTGTTTTGAGAGGGTCAAGTATATTTGACGATATGAGATGAGTTTGACCACACAACCCAAGATAAACCTAGCACTTTGTATGAGACATATGACTTGGTTGATGTGCTAAACATAGATAGTGGATTGGCATTCTTGCTTGTGCCTAGTTTTGTACGTGTTGAGATATGATATGCGATATATGGTTTGAGACTAACACGAGCCTCAACCTCTTTATAAAGGAGAACCTCTAGCATGGGATATACGAAAAGGGTGAGCTCTTGATATGAGTCAATCCGCCATGGGAGTAGGATAGAGAGGCTAAACTCCAAAATATGTGAAATGTTAAAAAATATGCATGATGAAATACATGACGATGAGTCCCTAGCTAGATTTACTTCTATGTATATGTGTTCAGTCACCTAGCATGTGGTTCCCTTCAAAATGCCCTACATTTCCTACGACAATATCTAACCCTAGAGAAAGAAGCAACTAAAAATTTGATGCTTGCTATATAGGTGAATGATATGTCCCAAGACCCTAAGATGATTTACATGATGTATGATATCCAAGATGAGCCTCATACTCAGGTTTGTAGTTGTATATAAAGGAATCTATTAGTTCCCTTTTTTCTTGAAAGATGGGTAGAATGTTGTCATGGGTAGATAGTTGTTATTAGCATGTCTTGTTGGATGTATATATCTCTAAGCGTGAATGGCTTGAGCTTTTAGATCTCCTATGAGATACAAATGAGATAATTTTGAAACCTCGACATCGATGATAATGTTGCTCTCAAATAATGCATGATACGTGAGATAATCTCACTTACATTGAAAATTTTGGCGTATGTATGATAAGTCACTCTCATAAGCTAGACCTAATATAAAACTACCCCATACATGAAATATGTAAGTTTGGTTCATATGACGATTGCTAGAGCTCTTAGCTTGAATAATCAGGGATAACAAGCCTAATCTCATACCCAAATGAAAAATGATTATTGTGAAAATAATGATACCCTTGGGGTCTTAAATCTAATGACATGATGAATAAATTTCTTAATTTCAAGCCTAATGAGGGGTAAATAACATAATTATTGATGAGTAGTATAAATTGAGGGAACTAAAACATGTATGAATCTGATGTGATAATGAAATATACACGTTCAATAGTGATCACATTTGGAATCATGATTGCGAACATGTTCATTTGAGAATCAACAACATAGATTTTGATAATACATTTGTCTCGTATGAAGATATGAACAAAAACCCTAATGTAGGGATGCTAAGGGATGGGAAAATTCCAATACCTTGATGATGTCATAATATGATGGAACAATAAGTACTATGTGTATAATAGAGATGAGTAAACCCTTGATAATGATAATATAAGTATGAATTACATTGTGGGGAATGCCTTGAAACCAAGGGCGGGATACCTTGACGCGATGGATTTTGACTTTGACTCTTGAGCACGGTCTTGGACAATTTCAAGGATGAAATTTCTTTGAAGGATGGAAGGATATGATGACTTGACTTTTTATTTCTCCTTTATTGTATTATTTCTATCTCATTAAGTTCCCTCTTACTTCATCTTATAACTTGAGTATGTGACACCCCCACTGGGTCACAACAATGCTCTATTTCACTAGGTGTGACATTATTTTGAAATTTTTTGAACCATGTACCATTTCATAATATTACACTATCTTTCAAATTAAATTGAACATTTTCTATATGGACTTCATTCTCTAATGTATATCATGATGTATAGGATTCAATTTTGAATCTAATTGCACAAAAATCACCTCGATCAGACATTGGAATCAAATGTTATGATATGTTGAAGATGTGCCTTTTCCACTTGAATTAATTATTTTTTTTGTCTTATTGGGCTTAAAGGAGGCGCAAACCAACCACTGCCCCATTTGAGTAGGCGGGAGCACTACCTCACGACCTTTGTATCTTCCCCTAGATCATGATAGACCTCCATCCAATGACTCCCCTTCATCTTCTTCATTGGTCTATATTGTAGCACCTGCTACAACAGGTCACCTCTACGACTGCCAATAGGATTCAAATGTAACATCCCATGATTTGAGGCCTCAAATAACATAATGTTAAACGGAATGATTGGACTACCCATATCTCTAAGGTGCACCTCCTTTTTTTGGGAGCCATCACTAAAGAAATCCATAGTTAAGCGTGCTCATCTTGGAGTAGTACTACAATGGGTGACCAGTCGAGAAGTCGATCCTGGCTTGCATGTGAGTGAGGACAAAAATACACAGTTAAGGCCAGTGGTAGTCTGTGGGGCCAGTCTTCATTCTTCAAACTCTACTACAGCCTTGGGCAGTGGGCCCAATAGTTACAAATGGTATCAGAGCCAATTTACCTCCAGTAGGTGGGGCCCACTTGGGGCATGTGGCATGTCAGTCTTAAGTCGTGCGGTCCAGGCAAGTTAGAAAGGGCTATCCACTGAGACGAGATGGAGCCACCCCTATGCTGGTAGTCGGGGATGGGAGTTGGGTGTCCATGGGCCATTATGGGTCTGCACTAAAATGGGGAAGAGATTATGAGGCCATATAGTTGAGACTTGACGAGGACGTCAAGACTCTAAGTGGGGGAGATTGTAACGTCCCAAGATTTGAGGCCTCGGATAACATGATCTTTAAAGGAATGATTGGACTACCCATATCACCAAGGTGCACCTCCTTTTACCAAATCCCATCACTAAAGAAATCCGTAGTTAAGCATGCTCATCTTGGATTAGTACTAGGATGGGTGACTAGTGGGGAAGTTGATCCTGGCTTGTGTCTAAGTGAGGACAAAAACACGCAACTAAGGCTAGTGGTGGTCTGTGGGGCCAGTCGTCATTCTTGAAACTCTACTAGAGTCTTGGGCAGTGGGCCCATGTGTTACAAAGGAAATTTTCAAAATTTGAAAGATTATGAATCACAACTCAATATTTAAGTTTGGCACCAAATCCTGGTATGTTATATCAAACTTGGTGACTTTGAGAAACTGGAACCCAGTTCAAATCTGCCCCAACATCCTCTTTTTCTGCCCCCATATCTCCCCTCATTTCTCTAATGATACATCACCTTTGCAACTCCCTTTCTGATCCCCAAGTGACTCCCTTTCTAAGTTCCAAAAAACCTAGCCTCCATCTTGAACTAGGTTTGGGGCTTTCACTTCCAATCACTTATGGTCTCGGTTTTCTAGCCTAACGGATTCATAAGGCCAAGGGGAACCTTTCCAGATAGCTTCTTGAGCCTGATGAATCCTCCTGTAATGCCCTTGATTATGGTCGAAAATCTCCAAGAAGTCGCGGGTGCGAGACGAAGGCAGGGAGAATGCGTGGGATCGTGGAAGGCTAGCGGTAGTGAAAATGGGCTGGTGACTGTGCGATCACAGTTGGAGGCAGCTTCAGGCAACTCGAAATCACGGGTGACTAGATACGGAGCAGGGCACGCCCCAGTCAGTGATCACCACATAGATCATTGTGCCCCATTGAATATGGGGGGCATGGATAGGGTGGTTGTGGCCACTGGATCGACTGCCAACGGCCTATATTCACCAAAATATGATGGTAACACCCTATCTCAATTTTCTTTGAAGTTTTTGATGCTAGTTTTGTAAAAATCATAACTTAATCCTCCCTTCTCCAAATATATCAAATTTATATATTAAATGGATCCTCTAAAAAAGATCTACACAATGGAAATTCTTTCAAACCCATAAACTTCTTTTAATTCCGTTGAGTTTGCTAAAAAACAAACTTTGACCTTCTTTGACCATGTTTTATACATGTTTATGGTTAAATCTTGGAATCTTAATGTTCAATCTACAATCCTATCCTTAGATTAGTGATTTTTATACATGATTTAGTACATGAGGGTCTTGATCACCCCTATTGATCTTAAATTACTCTTCTGCACATAGGTGACTTGTAAATGGGCTATAATGATACACCTTTCCCTAACTTGACAATATTACTTATTATTATTGACTAATGATAATGAAATTTGAAATCAATAATCTATACCACAACTCATGACTCTAATAACATTTCCTAATCCCCTTTTTATATTGTGGTTATGTATGACACTAAGTACATTTGGTTGTTACCCTTTATGAGGATACATGTTACACTTGATTCATATAATAACCATATTACCTTTGCGCCAATGAAATATGATAGATCCTTGAAATCAATATCCCTATGTCTTTTTAAGATACTAATGTTCATGATCTCCCTATTTTATGTTAAAATGTCGCATGTGACTCTTAATCTACTAGTGATGACCTAGTGTGACACATGACCTTTTTTGTAGTCTTGTGTCTTAATGATTATGGGGATTCTTTTATATTATCCCCCATATCAAATTAGGAAATCCTCTAACCCTTATGATATCATAGATGTGGATGATCTACCCTATTCTCATGTTCTTATTGGCTCGCGTAAGCTTGATTACATTCAAAATTAAATTGTTGATATCCAATGTTGGTTGGTTGATGCCCACCTATATTTGAATAAGCTTATTGTGTCCTTACCTTGTTATTTTAATCTCACATCTTGTATAATTATCACAACTTGATGAAGCCTTGACCTTGGTTGCTACATCATGAGTCTTTTGGCACTAAAATGCAAGCAAGTGACTCAAACCTTGAGATGACCATATAAATAGATGGAACATCCAAATGACATGAAACTTAAATAACACCTTAAGATGACATATAAATTAGTGAAATATCACTAATGCACTAATAAGTGACTATGAATCTAACTTGGCCAAGACCTTAAAATGAATGTAGTTAGGGTTAATAATGAGAATTTATTGCATGTATGTAATCTTGTGCTTAACCAAGTGTTGCTTGAGATCTAGATGGTCAAGGATAGGTTAAGAATCTCTAAATATAGAGTACGGGATTTAACAATTATAAGACTATGGCTTTCTTGCTTGAATGTGATACATATGTATGCTTGTTTACTTTCTCAAATATTGCCATGTTGTACTCTAATATTGTACTCAATGTTTGTCTTGTCATTTTTTTATAACTTGGAAACATAATATAGAAACTCCATTATACGAACCTTGTGCACCTGCCTATAATCTTGAGGTAAAGACACGAGGCTGGAATCCTACTTCAGTTTTCAAGATAGGGCATACCATGTCAAAAAAAGGGTTAGCTCTTGGTGATGGCCTTGAGGTCCCTAAGATAGAAAAGGGTTAGCTAATCTTGAGCACCCTTATAGACTCTTCTAATGGGAAGTAGTCAAAGAACTTATGAATCCATGTTGTTGTTAGCATAATTGGAGTGAAATGAAATAAAATGTGGGCTCTCATTTTGCTTAGAACATTACTTGTTTATTCTTGCTCATTTACTTCTGTAGAACTTTTCAAATTATGCAAATCTTATGTATATATATCTTTCATCCCTGTACTTCACACCTCGTGTGCTTGACCCACCTAGTTTCAAGTAATTTTTAGGTTTAGATATGGCTAGAAGTTGATGGTATTGGGTGTACTTGTTTTACATACCTAATATCCATGAGAAGATTGGTAAAATTGTATTCTTGAACATGTAATTGAAAGCTTGTAATAAACAATGTTGATGAATAATACTTGTTAATGTTGAGATTATAATTGGCGCCTTTGTCTGGTTATCATTTCATGTATGATAAACTTTAATCTTATGCATGTTGTCCTTGGTATTCGTTTGGTTCATGGTACTAGGATTCTGATATCATGACAGTTTCCCTAGGAGAGATCACACTCAAACTATACATTGGACCACAAATGTTAACAATATTGTTCGTGTTCATGGCATTGAGTCCCTACTTAAACCAACTATTGGGAAAGCCATCAATTCACCATAATGGGGTGGTCCCCTCAACAATACACCGTAGATTGATGTATCATATGGCACATGTCATTGTCATGGTTCAGGCTGATAACCTTGGCACCATAGCCTGTATCAAACAAGACAGTCTCCATTTTCTTCGAGATGCTTCATATCACCAAGATCAGTTGTGTGAAACCATGATCCTATCTTAGTCTTAATTTTCTATCTAATATTGCTTCATTATTCCAATTGACTATTTGGAAAAGAACTGATGCTCAACTAAATAAGTTAAAACCCTATTTGATGTCAGTTTCACTTTGAATGTCTTGGTTTTAAGTTTTTGTATAAGTTATGGACTTAATTGAAAAATCACCATAACATGAGTAACATGAGTAATTAACTACAATATTGTTTCAAAAATATTTTCATTTATTTATTCCATTATTTATCAAGTTTTCGAATCAATTGGTTAAGAGATGAATCTAATCTAGACTTTATTGTACTTTATTTTTCCTTGAGATGCAATATCTTGTATGACTGTGGACTAATATTCAATGTGGCTTTAATTGGGAACCTAAGTGAAGATTTGAGTGCATATTATACAAATGCATGATATGAATTAGTATCTTCATATATTTGTTTGGTTTTATTTTGTTTATCTTAGTCAGATTAGGGCTTCAACCTTAATTAGTATGGTGGTGGTGATGGTTGATGATGGTCGATGGAGCTTCTTGTGGTCAACTGGGGAGCTTTTGTCTTATGAAAGTGGACTTTTTGGCTTATGGAAGTGATATACTAATTAAAGATTCACATATGACAATGAGAATGTTTCCCACAAAAATAATAATGCTAGGAGGGTTGATAAATATGGTATCCTTGAGCAATGGATGCCATTTTTTAGACCAAGGGTAATTATGAACACTAGTTGGTGGTAGTCTGGACATTTGTACCTATTTACCACTTTATTAAACCATACCCCTCGCCCTAGAGTTTCATTTAGACAATCAAAATCTTTTGGAATCGTGGAGAGAGCCATGGATGCCAAACAAAGCTCCAAGCAAGGGATGAATACGGATGAAGCCTTGCATGTTGATGCATGTGGATGCAAGTTGTAGATCTAGCTTCTTCAAGATGCTTCTAAGCTTGACAAGTTTGTTACTGGACCTAATCATGTAAGATTCAACTTCTATAATACATGTTCTTGTTGTTCCTCACCACACTTCCTTTCATGGTGGAAACTACTCCATCTGTCTATAGATCCTCCTTTTTTTCTCTTTTTGATCAAAGGGGAGCTAGATCTTACTTGCAGTGTGGATTTGGGGGATTTTGCCTTCTATGGAAGAATTTTCGTGGTGTACTTATATGGACCTCGTTGTTATCACCATAAGAGGCAAGTGATATAGCATTGTTAGCATTTTTTCCTTCTTGTTCATGCAAATCCCTAAAACTTGTTCGAGACTTGATTAACATGCCTAAATATTGAATCTTTGTGGATTCTTTTGTCGATGTTTGATATTATTTAAAAATTGTATATCTTCATACATTCTACTCATGAATACCTTATAAAAGGACCTATTCTCTTTGGTTTAAGGTTGAAAATCCGAAAACTTTGTGCATCTTTTGTTTATTTTGCTCTAAATCTTGTTCTGTGACCTCCTATTGTGCTAAAAGATGATGCCCAAAGAATTGTTGGATAAGTGGAATACATTTGCTAAACCTTTTTTTCTTAGTAATCTTCTTGAGTTACTCCTTGATGTCATTTATATGATCAGATAATCATGTACTTGTTGAATTTTGAAATACAAGTGAAACTGTTACTAAATATGTCTTCCCTGTGACGTATTAGTATCATATGAAACAAAATGTATTTGAATGCTATTACTAGTGATAGGAGTTGATATAAAATGTGTATTAGGTATCATATAACTGTTATTTCTTTTGTAAGTTCCAATTGTACATAAAAAGTGCTACCTCTATGATTAGATGACTTAGGTTTGTAATCCCAAAGTAAGTCATCCAATCATAGAGGTGGTACTTTTTATGTACAATAATGATTTCAATGTAACTCCCTCATACTTTTGAATTTGAATGTGATTTTATATGATGTTGTGTAGCTATAATATGAAATCTAATCTCAAACTTAAATGGTTATGATTTATTACATGGTATTGAACCTAGTGTGAACTTATATGGTGAAATTACCCTTTTATGTCTGGTATTGGGACTATACGCCCTAATAATTACTTTGAGTTATATGAAGAACCATATTATACTTCCTGGGGATGTTTTTCCTCACTTATATCATTGATGAATGTGAAAGTAATTTTGTAATCAAGAAATATCATTATATTAGTGTGCAAGATATGTATCATAAAAGAAATTAACAAAATAACCAAGGTGTAACTTGGAGATTTCTAAATTGAATCTGAGTTTTAACAATTAATTGAAGTATTTTATGATAAATAAATCTAATAGGTGATTATTTATCTTACACGATGGCTATCTATTATACAAATCCTATTTTTAGAATGCTAAGGATTAACTACATGAGATATAAAATATGATATTAAAAGTATATCTTGGATATGGGTTGATTGTATATACGTTAGACTTGGTGTCTTGAGGTTAATCCTTGGGAGGAATAACATGTGTGTCATCATTGGGATGATGGTTGGATCCAATGGTTAAATACCACCATGTTTGAATATGATTAAAACATAAGATTGGGAATGAAATGGTGATATTGTAAAAAGTGATGAGTTATGTCACCTTATGAATACGATAACCTTACCTCAAAATTATGATGTACACCTTATCATAGCCGATTGGACTCTAAAAGATTCATGTAATGGGGATGGGTTGAATGAACTAATGTTTTGAAAAACATTATAATATGAGAGTCCCTCATGATAGCATTACACTTGAATAGTGATGATAATAAGTTCCATGATTGTATCTAGTCTTATATGATAATTTTGTGAATATATATGTATGGGATATTGGAATATATTTGTAATACTATTTGCATGTTGAGATGAAAAAGTAGGAGGAAAAATATCATTTTTTTCCTTGACTAAGGCTAATGTCCCATGAATAAATATGTTGGGCCTTGTTAGGGCCAAGAATGCTATAATGGACCTTGTTGAGGACAAGATTGACATGTTATATCTTATTGTGGACAAATATGGATACTTATACCTTGATTTAATGTTTTGATATATGTTTCATATGATTTATATCTTCCATAATTGCAATACATGATTTATTCTCCAAATAAACACGGTTCCTTGTATATGTCTTGATTGATGGAGTAAAAAATTCCTAGTTACATAAATAATAAGTGTAAACTTAATCATGTCATGCCCTATGACCATACACATATATTAATGTCGGGATTTCCTAGATAGTGAAACAAGTAACCCTCATCAAGGAGATTACATTCATATATTGTTGAGTATATGCTGGTGTAGGGAGTGTTTTCTCAAACATCCTGATTTTAAGGTATTTGAGAATAGATGCAATTATCTCTCAGTTTTATATGTGATTGAGAGTGGCTGTGGTCGTAGCTTAGATTTGAGGTTTTATACCCTATTTTCTAGTGTTATGGCATGTGTTCCCAGGACAGACCAACTTATTTTAGTAGTTGAGATTATGTACCACTATGATTCTCACTCATTTTGACTGAGGGGAAGAGATCTTTAGGATTTTAGTCATCCTATATCTTATATGGGGCAGATTCAACTTTACAGTGGTCAACTAGTAGTTTGATTGGTACACCTCAAGCTACCCAGGGTAATATTAAAATATGTAACTCAATTGTGTAGTATATCTCCTTAGGTTTAATTAATGAATCAAATGGATGTGCAATTTTATTCCTTTGCATATTTCAAATATTGTGTATGTTTCCTACTTTGTACATGTAAGTGTATGGCTTAGGTACATACATGGTATAGTCTTTTGTACTTACTAATTATACATCCATGTGAAGATATTTTAGATTTTCTCAATATACATATCCAATTATGAGAATTAGTATTTGACGCATATATCTTGTGTAATGATATTTAAAAATTGAATAATGTACCTTTAAATAAGTTGATTATAATCTACTTGTAAGCAATAAGATGTAAGATTTGTTATATCATATCAGTTGTACCAGGGGTCTAAGTTGTGATTTTCTAAAAATTTTTAGGTATGCTGGAGTAGTAGAAAGAAAGTGTTGATCAAGATATAACAGAAAGAATATAATTAAGTCTAGAGTGTCCCCATACTCTCACTTTCCTGAGTGATGGGTGAGTATTTGGAGAACTGCATATTAGGTCGTTTTACATGAATTTTTCTTACAAATATGAGTTGTAAGTTGATGTAGAACTTCTATGATTTTATAATCGCATGGTTATATCTGGCATTGTAATCTTACTTTGACAAATTTAATAAAAGGGATTTCAGTATGTGCTCTTATCATGTCCTCTTTTGGAATGGCTCTGGTGTGATGAATTTTTTTTATAGTATGTAATGTGAAGTGTGACAGATGTTTGTAATTGGTTCTTTATGTGGGTTGCCTTATTTGGATTTTTTCTCTATTTTCGATATATTAGATTTAAGTTGGGTTTAGGTAAGTATCCATATTAATGATCAGTTTAGGTTTGATTATCAAGATGGGTCCTTAAATGTTTGATATCATAGGTTAGGTTACTTGAGTCCACATTGAAAATAGGAATTAGTACTAAACTGATAGATAAGTGATGAACATGACATGAGCATAATGCATACTACCTGAACCCAGTATTGGGTACCATGGTCATGTATTCAAGTATTGAGGGAAGGGTGTGGAACTTTTTTATTTTTATCCTTTTGATTCATGTAACCAATTAGTCAGTTGGAAAGAATCCAAAGGGAATAATAATTAAAGAATCATGATGAAAAGAATAAGATAAAAGTTGATCATATATGTAGAGCTTTGAATAAGTCTGATTGTTTGAACAAGGACCTTGTATAAAAGTGTTTAATGAATGATGGAAGTTACTAATGTAACCACTTGATAAAGATAAAAAATCATCTCTTAACTGCTTAAAACATGAGAATTTGGTGATTAAAGAAAAAGATATGACACTATGAAGCTTAATCTGGATATGAATAATGTAAAAAGGAGTTCTTGAAATTTGAAATGACACTATGCGTGGGTGAGAATACAATGTTTGAAGCTGAGATTCTAGAAAATTGGTGGTAAAGGAGAGATGACTATGCATATGGATCTTTAATTATGTGTAGCACCCAAGGTAATCATAAAGTAGTTTTTATAAGGTACATATGAGTTTGAGGAAGTTCATGGAGGAAATGTGTTATGAGAAGGATTTAAGGTGTTAGATTCATATAAGAAAAGATAAACTCAAATGGTAAGTGTGGTATGACATAATAAATAAGAATAATGATACATGAGTAGAGTGGAACTTGAGTTAGTCTCATACCTACCCATGTGTATCATGAAAGAGTTAAGGTGAAATAATCATAAGCTAAAGAGAAGACTAAATAGATTACATAGAAAATATCTTTCTTAAATGAAAGAATGTGAATAATCATTTGGAATTGAAGTGGATATAAATAAAGATGAGGGATACATAAACATTAACCTAGTTTAGTTTTTATACTTGTAAAATCAGTAGATTGATATCATGATAAAATAAGGATGAGTTATCACATGATGATTAATTATAATGCTTTATTGATCCTTTTGTATGGTTAAAGGATGACAATTATATAAGTCATATGTTGTGGGAGGAAGGGTTGTTTTGCACGAACATGTTTTAACCATAGAACAAAGCCAAGAGTTGTTACTTAGATGACGAGAATATATATGTTCATGGATGTTTCTAATAATTGGATGAGTTTTAAGAACACATGAACTAGTGTCCTTAATATAAGGGAAAACACAAATAGAAAAATTTGATAAAGAGAGTAATTAACTGAAAATGAATGTAAAATATTATCAACTTACCCTAAATGGGTGAATGAAAAACATGATAATATGATAAGAGACACAAGAATTATAAATACTCAACAAGAAAGAGAAATGGAGTAAGATAATATACCAATTTCTAAGCAGATGGCAATGAATTTGAATAAGAAAATAAATGATGCATAAATAGTTGAAAGTTTTAGAATAAAAAATTAAGAGTGTGCCTAATAATGTATAATAACTTCATGAGATCATGCATTAGTAATGATTGTGTATCAGAAGTTGTGCATAAGTGCATTTTACTTGGGGTTATGGGATGCTTCTTTGTTGTTCTCTATCCTAAACTTGATATTTTAGGGGCAAAATATTTTTGAGGGGTTTACGACTGTGAGACTATGATCCTATTTTAACATTAATTTTCTATCCAATATTTATTTATTATCTTTAATGATTGTTTTTGAAAGAATTGGTGCTATATTAAATAAGTTAAAACCATGTTTGATGTCAACTTTCACTTTGAATGTCTTGGTTTCAAGTTTTTGTATAGGTTATAGACTTAATTGCAAAATCACCATAACATGAGTAACTTAATTGCAACATTGTTTACAAAATATTTCTACTTATGTATTATAATTTAAAGTTTATAATCAATTGGATATAAGATGAATCTAATCTATACTTCATTGTACTCTATTATGCCTTGAAATGCAATATCTTGTACAATTGTGGACTAATATGCAATGTGACCTTAATTGGGAAGCTAAGTGCAAATTTGAGTGCATAATAATTCAAATGCATGATCAAGGTTAGTATATTCAAAGAATTCTTTGGTTTTATTCTTTTGACCTTATTCGGATTAGGGCTTCAAAATTAACTAGTATGGTGGTGGTGTTGGTTGATGATGGTCGATGGATCTTCTTATTCTCAACCAATTAACTTCTTAGCTCATGAAAGTGGAATTTTTGACTTATGAAAGTGATAATACAATGAACACCTCACATATGAAGATGACCATGGTTCCCAAATTCATAAGAATTCCAGGAGGGTCGATAAATATGATTCCTTTATCAATGGATGGCATTTTTAGACCAGGGCTAATTATCAACACTAGTTGGCGATAATTTGTAATTTTGTACATATCACCTAATTTATAAAACCAAACACTTAGGTAAATATATCACCCTAAAATCTTCTAGAATCATGGAGAGAACCATTGAGGCCAAATAAAGCTATGAGGAAGTGGTGAACGTGAATGGATCCTTGCCTGTTGATGAATGTTGATGCAAGTTGTAAATTTCACTTCTTCAAGATGCTTCCAGGCTTTGCAAATTTGTATGCAGATCTAATCGTGTGAGGTTCATATTTGAGAATCTATTTTCTTGATTTTCATCACCTCATATTACTCCTTTGGTTGTGCCCCATGGACCTCCATACTGGAACCTACTCGATCTATCTAAAGAACCTCCCTTTTTCCTATTTTTGCTATAAGGGGAGTTAGATCTTACTTTGAGTATGGATTTAGGGGGATTTTGGAGGGCTGATCTATGATCTAGAAGCATTTTCGTGGAATCCTATATACTTCATGATTATCACCATAAGAGTCGAGTGATATATCATTATTAGTATTATATATTTTGCCTACTTGATATGAAAATCCCTAAAACTTGTTCTAAATTTGATAAACATGCCTTAATATTGAGTATTTGAGGATTCTTTTGATTTTATGTGATATTATTTCATAATCATATATATTCACCTATATCTTACTCATGAATGCATGATGTAATGGACCTGCTCTTTTTGGTTTAAATACTATAACCAAAATTAATGCATATATTATTTATTTTATTCTAAATCTTATTCTATGACCTTCTATTGTGCTAAAAGATGATGACTTGAGAATAGTTTTGGATATTTGGACTGCATTCATTAACATTTTGTTCTTCCTAAATTTCTATAGTTACTCCTTGATGTCATTTGTATGACCAAATAATCATATATTTGTTGAATTTTGAAATACAAGTGAAATTGTTACTAAATATGTCATCCTTGTGGTTCATTTATATCACATGAAAGCAAATCTATATGAATACTATTATTAGTGATTAATAGTTGATATAAAACGTTTATGAGGCCTTAGAATAACCTTTATTCTTATGTAAGTTCCTTTGACTTAGGACTATAATCCCAAAGTAGTTCAGTTCTGCATATAGGTGGCACACTTTGTGTACAATAATGTTTTCAATATAACTCCCCCATACTTTCGATTTGGAATATGAAATTTGGCATGGTGGTGCGTAACTATAATGTGAAATGAAATCCAGAATTCTAATGGCTATGATGTTATTACATGGTTTGATCCTAATGTGAACTCATATGGTGAAATTACCATTTTATGTTTGGTATTGGGACTATATGCCCTAGTAAGTACTTGGAGTTATATGATGAATCATGTTATACTTGTAGAAGGTATTCTTCTTCACTTATTCTTTTGATAAATTTGAAAGTAATTTCGTAATCAAGAAATATAATTACATTAATGTGGAGGATATGTATTATAAAAGAAATTAACAAAATAACCAAGGTGTATTGTGGAGATTTTATAAATTGAATGTAAGTTTTAACAATTAATGGAAGTATTTTATGATAAATAACTTTGATAAGGTGATCATTTACCTTACATGATGGCCATTGTTATATACCTCCTCTTTTTAGAATACTAAGGGTTCACTCACAAGATATAAAAATAGGATTCTAAAAGTACTGGATATTGGTTAAATGTATATACATTATACTTGGTGTCTTAATGTTGATCCCTTACGTGCAATGACATGTTTTTCATTATTAGGATGATGGTTGGACCCAATAGTTAAATACCACCCATTTTTTAATATGATTGAAACATAAAATAGGGAATAAAATGGTGGTCTTTTTACAAGTGGACGAGTTATGTGACCTTATGAATCTAATAACCTTAACTCCATATAATAATGTACACCTTATAGTAGACCATTGGACTCCATGTAATGTGTATTAGTTGGATTTAATTGATGTTCCTAAAAACAATGAAATATTAGAGTCCCTAGTCATAATATTACACTTGAATAGTGATGCTAATAATCATGTTCTATGATCATGTATAGTCTTATATCATGATTTTAAGAATGTCTATGTATGATACAGTGGCATATCTTCGTAAGACTATTTTCATGTTGAGATGAACAAGTAGGAGGAAAATATTCTTTTTTCCCTTGACTAAGGCTAATATCCCATGAATAAATATGTTGAGTCTTGATATAGCTAAAGATAATATGTTGGGCCTTGTTAGGGCTGAGAATGCTATTATGTTGCTTGTTGTGGACATGATTGACATGTTGGATCTTATTGTATCCAAAGATGTATACTTGTACCTTGATTTACTATCTTGATATATGTTGCATATGTTTTATATATTCTGGAATTGCAATACTTAATTTATTTTCCAAATACTATTGGGTACCTTCTATGTGTCTTATTTGATGGAGTCAAAAATACCTAATTGACTTAAATACTCAGTGTAACCTTAATCATGTAGTGCCTTGAGAATGTAGAACTATCTCTGTGTTAGGACTTGCTGGATAGTGAAATGAGTAATCCTCAAGAAGGAACTCAAAGTTTCATATACTGCTAAGTATATGTTGGTGAAGGGAGGGTTTTTATCTATCATCCAAACTTCAAGCTATTTGAGAACAGTTGTGTTTGTGTCTCAATTGTATATGTGATTGATATGGTTGTGATTCTAACTCAGATTTGATTGTTTATATCTTGTTTTATGGTGTCCTGGCCTGTGTACCCAAGACGTACCGGGTTGTTTTTAGTGGTTGAGATGATGTGCCACTACGGTTGTGGCTCGTACAGATCGAGGTGAATAGATCTTTAGGAATATGGTCATCCTAGATCTTATATGTGGTTGATTGTGACTTCGCAATGGCCATCAAGTAGTTTGATTGTTTCACCTAGAACTATTAGGTTTAATTGATGAATCACATGGATGCACAATTGTCCTTTGCTTATTGAAAATATTATATATGTTTCCTACTTTATACAAGTAAGTGTATGGCTTGAGTGCACACATGGTATTGTCTTTTGTATTTACTGATTATATATCCATTTGAAGAGATTTATTTTTCCTTAATATACATATCCAATTATGAGAATGAGTATCTGATGCATATATTTTGTGTAAGGATACTTAACTATTGATTAATATACCATTAAAGAAGTTTATTATAATAAGGAATATGTTGTTATCTTTGTTATATAATATAGATGGGATCGAGGGTCTCACCTGTGGTTTTCCACAACGTTTTAGGCATCTTGGAGCAGTGGAAAGAAAGTGTTGGTCAAGATATAATAAGAAATAATATAGTTAAGTATAGAGTGTTCATGTACTGTCACTTTCTGGATTGATGAGGGAGTAGTTTATGTACTACATTTTAGGTTGGTTTACATGATGCTTGCTTAAAAATACCAATTATAAGTTGATCTATTGCTTTTATGATGTTGTACTCGCATGGATATATCTCACATTGTGACCCTAATTTGACAAATTTAATAAAGGTAATTCAATTTGTTCTCTTATCATGTCCTCTTTTGGAATGACTCCAATGTGATGAAATACATTTTAATAAGATGTACTGTGAAGTTTGTAGATGTATGTAATCAATTATTTATGTGGATTTCCTTATTTGATCTTTTTTCTTGGGTTTTGGTAGATATTAGATATAAATTCAGTTTTGGCTAAGGATCTATGCTAATGGTCAATTAAAGTTTGCCTATTAGGAAGGGTCTTGACAAGTTGGATGTCTCCACAAAGAAGTGCTCACCATTTATTTATAATATCATGTTGTTTACCCAACACCTATGGGAGATACAAATCAATCCAGATTGAGGACTAGGATTCATATGATAAGGACATATAGAGATCATCCAGATCCATCCAAGACAAAAGTGGTAGGGTCTAGGATTATATGGCTCATCCTATGTGCGACCTCAATTCACCCGGTGGATGCTATATTGGAAGCTTGTAGCATTGTGGCCCACTATGATGAACTTAAGCCAAATAGTTTACCTCAACTATCTATCGTTGACTTCAGACCTGTGTTGTGAGGCCCACTTCATGTAGCTAGATGAAGAGCATTGACTCCAAGTGTTGAATTAATTGGAATCCTCCCCCTAGAATAAGGGTCCCCATCAATACTTTCCTTGCACTGTGGCCATAACTAAAGAAGATACTAGAACCACCATGGTCTTCGTATCTATGAAAATGCCTTACCTTATGCAAGAGGTCAACAATGACAAAGAGGAAGACTACCACAGAATCACAACCAACATCGGGTAGATCAACCTCATAACTAAAGAAAACCATGACGTTGAGACCACCGAGAACAACCAATAGCCCAAGGAGAAGATCATCCATCCAAATGAGGAATCTATCAAGATCTTTCCTACCCTCAATGTCAAACAATCATGCCCTAAGCACCGATACACAAGAGAAAGAAACAAAAAACATAACAATGTTCAAGTTTTCAAGGTGAAAATTGCCAACCCAACACATGAAAGGATGGAGTCTCCATACAATACATTCGACTATGATACTCGCTACATTTTCCCTGGATGGCTATACTAATACAACTCCAAAGTTGGAGCCCCTAAAGTCATGGAGGAGGACTATAGAGTTTTATGGAACAATGACGATGACGCCTACAACATGGTTGAAGGATGGAGCATCAATTCCACTTTCAATGAGAAAGTTGTGTAAGACCCTAAAGCCCTCATCTATCTCATTATAAATGATGAAGAAGCTCAAAATTGGTAAATGGACAACCATAAAGTCCTAAGGACTAGGTCTCCTCATGCACCCAAAAAATCTTGTTAGAGGAATGACACCCTGAAGTGGTAGAGATCCCATAGAAGAGTCTATAAGGGCGCTCAAGATTAGCTAACCCTTTTCTATGTTAGGGACCTCAATGCCATCGCTAATAGCTAACCCTTTTATCGACATGGTCTGTCCTATCCTAACAGCTCAAGTAGGATTCCTAGACTTGTGTCCTTACCCTTAGAATATAGGTAGGTGCACGAGGTTAGTATAATGGAGTTTCTATATTATGTTTTCAAGTTATAAAACAACAATGAGACAAACATCTGGTACAATACTAGAGTACAACATGGTGATATCTGAGAAAGTAAAAAAGCATACATATGTATCACATTCAAGCAAGAAATCCATAGTCATATAATTATTAAATCCTGTACTAGATTCAGAGATTCAGAACCTATCCTTGACCATCTTGATCTCAAGCAACACTTGGTTAAGCATAAGATTACATACATGCATTAAATTTTCATCATTAACCCTTACTAGATTCATTTTAGGGTCTTGGACAAGCAAGGTTCATAGTCACTTATTAGTGCATTATATGATCTTTCACTAATTTATATGTCATCATTAAGGTGTTAATCAAATTTCATGTCATTTGGATGTTCCATCTATTTTCTATGATCATCTCAAGGATTGAGTCACTTGCTTGAATTTTAGCTCCAAAAGACTCATTATGTAGAAAAATAAGATCAAGGCTTCATCAAGTTGTGAGACTTATACAAGATGTGAGATTACAATAGAAAGGTAAGGACATAAGAAGCTTACTCAAATATAGGTGGGCATCAACCAACCAAATTTGGATATCAACAATTCAATTGTGAATGTAATCAAGCTTACATGAGCCATTAAGAACATGAGAATAGGGTGGGGCATACACATCCAAGATATCATAAGGGTTAGAGGATTTCCTAATTTGATAGGTGGGGAAAGATAAAAGAATCCCCATAATCATTAAGGCACAAGGCCACAAAAAAGGTCATATGTTTCACACTAGTTCATCACTAGTATATTAAGAGTCAGATGCAACATCATAACATAAAATAGGTAGATCATGAACATTACTATCTTCAAAAGTCATAGGGGTACTAATTTTATGGATCTATCATATTTCATTGCACAAAGGGGAAAAGGTTATTATATGAATCAAGTGTAACATGTATCCTTATAAAAGGGTAACAACCAAGCCTACTTAGTGTCATACATAACCACCACAGTAAAAGGGGATTACTTAGGTTCCCAATTAAAGTCACATTACATATTAGTCCACAACTGTATAATCAAGTGTAACATGTATCCTCATAAAAGGGTAACAACCAAGCGTACTTAGTGTCATACATAACCGCCACAGTAAAAGGGGATTACTTAGGTTCCCAATTAAAGTCACATTGCATATTAGTCCACAACTGTATAGGATATTGCATCTTAAGGAAAAATAAAGTACAATAAAGTTTAGATTAGATTCATCTATTAACAAATTCATTCTAAAATTTAATAAATAATGGAATAAATAAATAAAACTAATTTTGAAACAACATTGTAGTTAATTACTCATGTTATGGAGATTTTGCAATTAAGTCAGTAACTTATACAAAAACATGAAACCAAGACATTCAAAGTGTAAACTGACATCAAATGGGGTTTTAACTTATTTAGTTGAGTATCATTTCTTTTCCAAATAGTCAATTAGAATAATGAAGCAGGATTAGATATAAAATTAAAACTAAGACATGATCATGGTCTCACACAACTGATCTTGGTGATATGAAGCATCTTGAAGAGAATGGAGACTGTCTTCTTTGATATAGGCTATGGTGTCAAGGTTATCATCTTGAGCCGTGATAATGTTGTCATGTGCCATCTAATACTTCAATCTTTGGTGTATTGTTGATGGGACCGCCCCATTGTGGTGAATCCATGGCTTTCCCAAGAGTAGGTTGAAGTAGGGACTTAATCCCATGAACATGAACAATATCATGAATGTTTGTGGTCCAATCTATTTTTGAGTGTGATATCTCCTAGGGAAACTATCACGATATCAGAATCCTAGTACCATGAACCTAACAAATACCAAGGACAACATGTGGAAGCATAAAGTTTAGCATACATGAAAAAATAACCAGACAAAGGCACTAATCATAATATCGGCATTAACAAGTATTATTCATCAACATTGTTTATTACAAGCCTTCAATTACATGTTCAAGAGTACAATTTTACCAATATTCTCATTGATACTAGGGATCTAAAACAATTAAACCTGACAAATCTCACCAAGCCCATAAACTTCTAGCCATCTCTGAACTTAAAAAATACTTGAAGCCAGGTGGGTCAAGCACACGAGGTGCTGAGTACAGGGTTGAAAGATACATATACATAATCTTTGCATAATTTGAAAAGATCTATAGAAGTAAACGAGCAAGAACAAACAAGTTAAGTTCTTAGAAAAATGAGAGCCCACATTTTATGTCATTTCACTCCAATTATACTAACAACATCATGAATTCATAAGTCCTTTGACTACTTCCCACGCCTATGTGAGAGTTGTGTAGAATTCTCTTGAAACTGGTATGGATGACCATTATTGGTTAAGTTTCGATTCCTTTGGGTTTCTAATGAGAAAATAAATCAAAAGAAAGAGAAAATATGAATTTAATTGCATAATATATGCCTTTTGAGTGGAAGACTTGCATATGAAGAAAAGTATCTTTCATATTCTATTTTTAGTTCCAAACTTTGCACACAAGTACATTAAGTTAGTTAAGAGTTTACCTTAAAATTTTGGACTAAAAGGTTGTGTGGTTTGAGTGATATGGATTTTTAAAAATCCCTAAAGTGAAAGGATAATGGAATGAATACATTAAATGTCACATATAATTTCACTTCCTAAAAGAACTAATATATGACACGTGTAATGGTAGACATTGGATCTAAGATCCAACAACATGTATGCATTGTCCAGTTCTAACTAGATTGGGAAAGGAACCGAGAAAATAAGATCTTCCATCTCAGATTTCTCACAATCTAATGCATTTGCAAGCTAGATGCTTTCTTGGTTAAGTTCAGGAGAGGATTCTGAACAAACCTAACTGAGGTTCTATGGGGTATGGATGCTTTTAGAGTAAACTCCCAATTTCCCCAAAAGCTTGGTTGACTGTGAGGATTGGGAACCCTAAACTAGACCCCCACTCCTATAAATAGGGCTACCCTCAACCTCGCCCAGACCCCACGAACCCAACCGACCACTTCCTTGCCCCTGACTCTCTCTCTCTCAAACAAGCTCACCGCCATGGTGCCACACTACATTCATTTGAAGAAAAGAAGAGGGGGGCGAGAGGAGGACCGCACGATCCAGATCCACCGTGGACTCACGAAGGAATCAAGAACCTGAGTTTCCCCACGTGTCTGAGCAGTGTTAGTGGGCATGTAAAACTAGAGCCGCTCGATCTCCACCCAGTTAATGAAGACCAAGAATCTGATAGCTCACGATTTCCCAAAAAGAAAAGGTAATTCGTCTCTTTGATAAAAAAAATCCAAAAAATAGGATTATCTTCATAAATTGACTAAAAATGGATACTTTGGCCCAAGCATAAATTAGATAGTGATTTTTGGTCAAAAAAATACTTAGAGTCCACTAAAAATGAATTCAAGGCCTAAATCTTCTTGTATCTCAAAAAGTATGTAAAGGTTCTACCTTTAATGGTTTTCATTAACTTAAAACCCTAAGTTGTGAATATTAAAAGATGTAATGAACTTAGTTGATGTTATTAAGCAAATTTTAGCCTTTTGACATAAAAAGGATGAAACATATCTAATTGGATGATATTTTGCTCATAATTTTCTTAATTAGGGTTCCATAACTATAAATGTGCATTAATGGGCTTAAAAACCCTAATTGTGATAATTGTGAGGTTTAATGGATTTAATTGTGCAAATCAATCAAGAAGATATGAAAGTGATGTTCTTAAACTAATTTGTGGATAAAAACCCTTAATTTGGATAATTTGAGTTATTAGGGTTTTTATGAGTAGAAAAGTGCTTTTAGGGTCTGTTGACCTAAAAAGGGGTAAAATTGGAAAATAAAAAGTTTGGAAACCAAGAAACCCTAATAAAGATTAGAAACCTTATAATGGAATTCCAAGCCAATAAAAAATGTTTGGATGTGATTATTACAATTGGGTGTTCTAAATACTTTTTAGGATCAAGTTGCTTGATTTATTTCTTTGCTTGGTTGATTGGACTTCTTGCTTGGATTGCATGTGTTGCTTGGTTTTGAGACTTCCAAATCAGGTATGTGGTTATGCTTATGGTTAATCGCTCTAGTTTCACGATGATTTTTGAGGATTCACCGATTGTTTGAAATTAAATGCTTGGATGAACTTTAATTCTTGCAACTATAAAGTGACTATGGCTATTACCATAAATATGTGCATGACTAGATCACATCCTAATCCTCCTCTGTATCATTGTGTATATGTGAGAAATTGATGATCTAGGTATTGATATACCTTGGGGTAGGATCATCAGTTTATCATGAGTTGAGGTTTGGTCTACCTTTGGGTAGGATCATACAACGATACAACTCTAGGTCTTGGTCTACCTTTGGGGTAGGACCAATGATGCATAATGAGGATAAACCATTTCAGAGAGGTAGGATCCATGTCCACTATAGGGATAGCATAGAGGCTTGGATAGATCAGGATTGAGTAGTTATGATTAGACATAAATTTTGATCTGTTAAACAATATTTTTATTCCAATTTGTAGTTACAACTAGATGCAAAATTTTGGTTTCCCCCACATAGCACTATAATTCATTATAATGACCGACATTTTTTTTTATCAACATTTTAGGGAAATATGCAATTACATCTATGGAAAGTGAATGTTCAATAAAAGGTGATACTAAAAAGTAACACGGCTAAATAATGTTCAGAGAATTATAGTTAGCTAGTTATTTCCTTGGATAAAGTTCTGAAATCCTATTTTTGAAAGGTATGTTAAAAGAAAAAATTTATCCTGCTTTAAGCTTAGTTGTGGTAGAATTTATTAATTTTTTTATTATTTGCAAAACCATATGTTGTTTGGGATAACGACTCTAGCTTCTTGGCCTTCCTTAATTAGGGCTAGTCAAGGGGTGGGGTCATTACATCTAGTATCAGAGCCAGGTTTTTCCATATAATCTCTAATAATTATCAAATCTTACAAATTATTTAAAGCCCAAAGGGAGTTATTAGAGAATTTTCCAAAATGGAGGTGTCTAGAAAAGGATCACAATCTGGGGGCTGGTAAGATTTTTCTCTGCCCCGTTAGTTGGTTTATTAGGATTCTTAAAAATCATGTCTGCCTGGCCAAAATATGAGGATTTTACTCAAAATAATATACCTCTAGGATTTCTTATCTACTTTCATCCCTTCTTTACCCTCTTTCACTGAACAAACTTTTAGTTCTTAAAGTCTTCTCTCTCCACCTCCTCCTGAGTTTTGGGGATAGGAGTGTTAAGGATTAAGGCATCCTCTACCAAATATTAAAAGTGGACATAGTGGTAAAGAGAGAGAACCCAATAAGTTGGATAGCTTAGTTTTTCCATGCATGCAAGTACGTAGGTTAGGCATGCATGATATATGTGGAAGACTGAAGTATGCATGGGAAATATAGACAATAAGTGGTTGAATGACCCCTAGTATAACTTTTGGGTTTGGTGACCCGACCTAGGGTGGGTCTTCCTTAAAAAGGGGAAAAGATCTAAAAGAGAGATAACACCCTAAATTGGAAGGTTAGTAGTGACCAAAAAGTTTAAACTCTTCCAAGTAGGAACCCTAACTAGTGTGTTTCCACTTAGATACGAGTAGGAGATTGGCATGCACCCACATGGAAGTCAGCGACACCAAGCCTGGCAACATGATTTAGTTCTAATACAGAGGGGTAATGCATGTTGGTTTATGAGATAAGCAAATTGGAGGAAATGAATAAGGATCTTCATTTTATGAGATAATATTGTATATGATGATCTCAGCTAGACATAAGATTTGATAGTACACTTCGTCATATAAGGTAAGCCATGTGAGAATAAGATGTGAATCTTAGGAACCTTAACCTATTTATCAAGAGGGACCTCTAGCGTTAGGACCAGTTATAGGGTTAACTCCAGACAGAGTGGGACTCAGAAGGAGAAGGTTGGGAACCTAGACTCCAAGACAAGAACTATTATAAGAAATAGTTTATGTCCTAAACCAGACTGCTCCAAGTGGATGAGTCAGGTTACTGTATCCATGATCCCTAGAAGCTTGTTGTACACTAGATGTCCTTGAGAGGACCAAACCCTAGAGACATATAGGGAGGCTTTTTATACCCATGCAATTACATCTATGGAAAGTGAATGTTCAATAAAAGGTGACATTCAAATAGAACAAGGCTAAATAATGTTTGGAGAATTATAGTTAGCTAGTTCTTTCCTTGGGTAAAGTTATGAAATCTTATTTTTGAAATGTATGTTGAAAGGAAAAAGAATTATCCCGCTTTAAGATTAGTTGTGGTAGAATTTATTAATTATTTTTTATTATTTGCAAAACCATATGATCCTGTTTGGGATAACAACGATAGCTTCTTGTCCTTCCTTAAGTGGTGGTTTCTGAGGGGTGAGGTCGTCACAATCTACATGTTTGCATGAATATATTCTTACATGTCTGGGTTGGATGTGGCAATCACAATTCATCAACTACCTATCATCCCTAGTGTTCTCCCTATCAAGCAAAATGGTATGCAATTAAGGCTAGAATGGAGCCTCAAGGTCATTGAAGAAGTTTAGAGGCAATACAATATCAGTTTCTTAGAGCTAATTAGCTATACTATATGTCTCCCCAACATACTGCCAATACAAAATAAGGATGGGAAGTTACAAATATGCTTGGACTATTGTGACCTCAACAAAGAATCTCCAACATTTGACTTCCTACTGCACATAGACGTGCTCATCAAAAATACATCCGGTCATGCATTACTTAGTTTCATGGATAGATTTGCTCACTATTACTATAAATATATGTCTAAAGAAGATTTATAGAAGAAAACCTCTACCACAGAGTGGGGATTATTTTTTTGTCTGTCCATGCCATTTGATCTCTAGAATATCAGTGCTACATATTAAAGGGTGATTATAAAGAGTGGGACCCAATAGGGGATCCACTCTTCACTGAATAGATAAATATAAAGACGATTATGTTCCACAATATGAAGGAAAGGATGAATTTCATTATCTCCCAAATGGTATATATTACAGAGCAAGATACTGAATAAGAAGCAGAAACAAAATTATTACAAAGTTACTTGATGATTCATTTACATGTGTTCCTCACCATAAAAGGTGGTATGGCAAATTAAATAAAAGTATACATCTATTAAATCTGATCACATGCAAGACCTTCTGTAGAGGGAAACCTGGCCATTTCGAGCTATCCTTAGGTCCAAACCATGCATATGATCTTTGTGCATCCTTGCCTTCTAATATAATTAAGTCTTGGTGGAAGGGAATGTTTGCATGTATTCCTGGGAAAGCCAATCATATGATGATTGTAAAGGGTCATTAGATACCTTATTTGATAACTAATATAATCAAGTCTGAGTGGAAGGGATTGTTTATATGTATGTCTGGGAAAGCCAATCATACGATGATTGTAAAGGGTCATTAGATACCTGATTTGATAATTATAAAGGTAATTCCATCTATAATGTTTGTCTCAATCATGATATGATGATAAAAACATAATAGATGTCTAAAGAATGTTGTAACTTGATGACATATGTCTTAGGGTTGAGGACTTTAGCAATAAGATCATATGTATGATAAGAGTACATACATTCTTATTATGTACCTATTCTGATATTAATTTGGAAGAAAAATAGACAAGAGTAATAGATAAGACTAGAGTGTGTGTTTTTTGATGACAAAATCTCATCAGTCATGATATGTGACATCAAACCAAACACATAAGTACTTGTAAGAGAATGGTGTATCAGACATACCTACATTGAGAGTGATACATGGAGACCATGGAATGGTAGTCAAAATCAACTGTCATAGTGACACATTGATTGTGATTCTTAGACCTAAAGTCACTACACTTATCACATGTCATTCGATGCATTTTGACATCATCCAACGTGACCTTGAATAAGGGTTGCCATAAAGGAGATGTTCAGGTACATTGTAACACATGTGGATTTAATGTGAGTGATGTAGATGGGATTTGCCCCTCTTCAACGAGATTGATATCCAGGACACTTGATAAGCGAGACTGAGAAAATTATGACCATACTCATGTGAGTTAATATGTGATATGTGAGATCACATGCATCTCATACAGTCTGATGTAGTTGAAGGAACACAGATTGAACATTATGAGGATGAAGATTCCATGCCTTGAGTTCAAACCAGATATTAGACACAAAGGAACTATACCATCATAGTAACACTAATTATAGATTTTAGGTTGAAGTTGTTCTCCAACTTTCAAATTACTTGGGTAGCAATGATATGTTGCTAGATATCGCTCATTTCTTGTGATGTCATAAGTTGGTTATGGACATTCATTGTCAACATAATTTTAGACTTATAGGGTCACATACACAGGAGGCACCGGGAATAGGAGTTTATTCATGATTAAGGTGTAACTTGATTACTAAAGTGTTTAGGTATTCAATTTAAAAAATTTGCTTGTATACCGGTTGAACTAGAAAATGAAACATCTATTTCAAAAGTGAAACAACCATTTCATAAAATGAAGCGACAATTTCAAAAGTGAAAAGGCTATTTCAGAAAATGAAATGACCATTTCAAAAATGAAATGATTGGTTCATTGAATGGATCACCCAGTTTAATGATACATACAATTGGATCAAGGATTAATGTTGACGCCATGTTATGCATTATTGAATATTAAAAGCCAATGTGATTTAAAATAGGAAAGGAAGTGAACCGACTGGTTCAACTGTTGAATTGATCAAATCACATGTGAACCGATCGGTTCAGGTCGTAACTGATTTTTCATGGTTCATAGCTTCTAGAAAATTTGTGAGATTGCATCTCTTCGACTCCTAGTTGATCTGGAAACCCAGACTCTAGCCCTCCTATAAATAAAGGGGTAGTCAAGTTGTCATAGATCATCCCAAATGTGTTGTCCTCTCTAGTTGTGGTAACTAGAGATCATGGGCAAGTCCTACTCCTAAAAGGGAGGTACAACAAGGGAAAGACCACATGGGAAAGCAAATCAACCCTAGCAGGTTGATATTGTAAGGGACAACTACTTCCTATTGGCTCTGGTAGGGTAACATGGAGTTCCTAGTGGTCCATGTGGACTACTCTAGAGGTGACGAGACCTTTGTCACCTACTAGGAGGATGTTGTCAACTGTTGTCCATGGTGATCAACTAGGAGGCCGTTACCGATATCCATCTAGGTGCAACTTGAAGAAAGAAGCTCACCACAATAAGAGATAGTTGTTGGACTTGCTCCAGGACCATGTAAAAACATTGCAACTCTCATTTCTTGCTCATAGTTGTAGACATGATCTACTGTCTAAGGGGAATATAGTAGTAAAATTTTATTTCCATTGCCATATATGATGACATATTTCCCAATAGGAAACATCATCCATAACATATGAAATAAGATATAAGTCAGAAAAGGTTGAGTGTGTACATATAATAAATACTTTGGGCATTATATTGAGTTATAAGTGCAAAAGAGATGTTCCCAAAAGGAGGGGACTACATGCGATTAGGTAACTTCAAAAGAATTATAACAATAGAAATGAGCACATTAAATTCAGAGTACAAGCATGAGTAATAAAATGCCTTGATGTATCATTTAACTACAATCTCAATTTGAAATAATATAGTTTTGCATGCATAACAATGTAGACTCAATATACCTAAAATGAGACCATAACACCACAAGATCATGGTCTAAATGAAAAATGGTGGAAACCCACACCCCCATGAAATATTCTAGATATTCTAGTCAAACATGTAGCATGCATAAATAGAGTGGAAAGACTAGCATTTTAGTCAATTTCACATATAATGTCAATCATAGCAGGAGGGGTCGAAAGACCCATTAACAAGACTAATTCAACATTAACGAGAATTTTGTATGAACCCAAATTAGGGAATATAATTGTTCAATAAATGAGTTTTAAGTAGAATTGATATTCAAGAGTTTCCTCATTTAAAGAATCATGTTTAAGTCCAATAATGCCCAAAATTACTTAGAGGATGTACATACCTAATCTTCAAGGCTAGTGTCTAACTCAATAGATATACTTGGTCCATGAAGCCAAACTTTCACCCTAAAATACATTAGGTATGTTAGGAAAATTAGAGTGATCCTGTGTGTACATCCATAGTATAGATTTTCATATTGTTCATATCCTACGACCAATAACTATATAACATATTAGGATTTTTTATTTAATAAGTGGATATATAATGCATTAGATACATGTCTTAGTTTGAATATCCATTTTTAGATGCATAAGTTTTAGTATCTATAGATTACATCTATGTGTTGGTAAACATATTTATTCTTCCCACATAGTTCTTAAATTGTATTCTCTCTCTAAAGTATACGATGCAATTTCATTCATAACCTCAAATTTAGCATGCATATTAGGTTGCATACCCATTGTGTTATCTAGTTACAATCAAGTACACATACATATATGGGTATCTGATAACATCCAAATTTAGGCATTTATGCTAGACACTTATTTATAGTTTTGAGTCATTATAACCTAAATATGAAAAAAATTACTCTAGACACTTATATTTTCATAATTTATGTATCTTTTGAAGATAAAGTCGCTCAACTAGCCAATTTTGGGACTTGTAGGCACCAAACTTCAAAGACATCTATTCTCTAAGATTTCTCCCCACTGGGCCGGGTGGGCCCAGCTCGGCACGGTCGGACTGAGGGTAATCATATGATTTTTTGCAGCATCTAAAAATGTAGACGATCGTTACGCCCTCCATCCATTTTGATTGCTACATCCGTTTTTACTACTACATCCATTGTCACTATTTTGACCACCATCTGTTTTGACCGCTATATCTATTTTGACCTCTATGCTCGGCATGATCGGGCCCATCCAGGCATGGTTGGGCCGAGAGGAAAAAGCAACGAACACTAAAACCATGACTCTAGAGACCACTAAGACCTCCAACCGTAGCGATTGCTACATCTATTTGACCGCTACATCTGCAACAACCGCTATGACCTCCATCTATTTCGACTGCTATAACATCAAACAACCACTATGCTCAGCACAGTCGGGCCCAGCTCGACATGGCCATGCGCAACATAACTTTACATCTATATCGACTGGTACAAGAGGAAACACAATTTACCACTATGCACGACATGGTTGGACCCATCTTGGCATGGTCGAGCCCAAGACAACTTCAAATTATGTAGTGACCCATGAAGGTGTAGCGACCACTTATCTCAAACAATCCACCTTCACCGATAAATACCCACCCCTTGCTACCTAGCAAAGGGTTCACTTACTTTTTGGTTTCGAGAGCCCCACAAGAGAGTTCCAATGTATGAAGGCTGAAGTGCTCATCCTATGTCTGTTTCTGTAGTTTGCTTCCATATACCATCATTTTCCACCACCATTCACCCACTTTCTGCCATTCTTAGTCATCTTCCACTTCCATACAGCCACCAAGTTGTTGTTGGGTAGAAATAGGAGAAAGGAAGCCAAGGAGTGAAGAAGATGAAGGAGGACAATCTAAAGATGAGATCCAACCCATACGGAGGCTAAGGAGCGAGATCCACCTTGCCTCTACGGGATAAATCTCTTATTCTTCTCCTTTATTATATCATTCTCCTTTGTTTCTATACAAATGATGTTCTTCCATCATTGTTCAATGCCAACTATGCTTGTCCACGGCTAGTTGAGCCCCTTCTTGGCTATGTAGCATGCTTTGTGCATGTTTGTGTACTTATACCTTAAGCAAGTTGTTTTATTTTAGATCTAGTAAATTTTCTATTCTATCTTCTCTTTCTAATTATGATTTCTATTTTGGTTGATATCTTTCTTGCTTGAACTTCTATTTCTACCTAGATTGAAGATTAGTTGTAGAAATGGATAAGAGTAGGTAGTTTGGATTGGAATCTGAAAAGAGGAAGGTTCAAGGTGATCTGTACAGAACCTGGGACCTGGGAACGGTCTGGTCCAGCCTAACCTACCCATGCCCAAGGTCTGTGTTCTATCCAGATCATGTCTGTTTCTAGCATTTCAAAATATTCTAGACCCAAAAGGGTATCTAGGATATTCTAGGGTATTGATTTGTTATCTTTAAGAGAGGGTTCATATCATTGATGAGTTTTAGTCACATTGCGCAAAAGCAAGTGGGAAGACCCCAGGGAAATATATACCATAGTACGTATTATATTTGGATGTAGGTTTCTTACTAAGGTGTTCGAGGGTTGTGTATGCTCAAGAACGTGTGCATAGACTCTCCAACTTGTGGTTACATAGCAAGGAACTCCTTTTTTTCTTTTCTTTATTTTGTTTAACTTCATGACACCTTGCTAAACTGTTCTAGTTCTAAACTTTTATCAACTATCAGATTGTGTTAATTGACTTAAGTGTGAGATCTTAAGCCTCCTAAATGTACCCACATCCCTGTGTTTGACCCTGTATGTCTACTTCGACCCCGTACTAAAGTTCTGGGGGTCCTTGAAGGTTTTGGGTTATAAATTTAAGGAATGATTTACCTTTAGGATTGCACCTACACGTTTAGAGCACACTAAGGAGGTCCAATCAACTTTTGCCACCATTGTCAGGGATGTGGTTTCCCATGTATGCATGCCCAAAAATTTTGTTTAGTCCTCCATAAGCATGCATATATATGCATAGTTCTTCATTTCTTTTGCCCATACTTGTTCATATATACTAAATAGTTTTCCTTTGTCTTATACATTTTTCAGCCATGGATCTTGCTTCTATACGACAAGTTATCTTTTCCACTTGTCCTCCTAAATTTGTTAGAAGTCCTGACTGTTGGAAAATAACTGAAAGTCATGCTTTGCAACTAGTCAAGCTATACTCGCCCCCAAAGTCATCATCACCAGATCTATCAGAACGGGAGATTTCCAATCAGCCCTTGACCTTGGCAGTACCATGGGATCAAGAACTGATTAGAGCAGCAGAGCTAGCTAGAGAAAGTGTTGATGTGCTGACTTCCTCCTTGGCTCCTCATCTCCAAGAACAAGTCAATCAACTTCAACGGCTACTAGAAAAGCATGATCATCATCTCCAAGTGGCCACTGAGATCGCAGACCACAATAGAAGGATACTTCAAACTATTGAACAAAGATTCATCTGAAATCATCATTTTGATACAACCGATTTCAAACAGAAGTGTATGATGAAATTAATAGATCTAGAAAGCATTACTGCTCAAGTCTAATAGCTTCATAATAGGGATGTTGAATAGAGAAGGAGGCTTCAAGAGCTCATCAATTTGGTTTCCACACAATTTCAAGCGCCACTACATAACATTAAAGATTTCAGTCATCAAAACCACTCCACTGGGACTGAAGTGGAGTATGCCCCAACATTCTATTTAGGTTATCAGCTGGATTCACCAGGATTTTCTTGTGTAGACTCACCCATTCAAGGAAACTCTTCATTTTATCTAGATGATTCAGATGAGAAACTAATGGAGGGTAGATACCACCTATATGAATGGTTTGATGATGATCATGTGTGTTCTCCTCAGGGCAACCAAAAAACCTCATAATTTGAGGGGGAGTATGAGCATCCTGAACCAACTTTTATCCCAGACCAAGGTGATACGTTTCACATTAAGGCTTGTCAATTTGAATCAACCAACATGCCTACTATGGTATGGAATAACTTGTTTGAGGATGATGATGATAACTATTCATCTTAGTGGAGTCAATATACTGATGATGATGAGGTTGATCAACATGAGCTGACATTTGCCACCATCCCCTTACAAGGTTTGATGGACACCAAAGGAGTAGGATGGACAATCCACTACAACATGGCTGTTGAGAATTAAGGTACCCCATACCCCATATGATGTGACAGTCTTGGGGTGGTAGAGCATGCCTTTCTGTTACAGATAGATTCACCTGGGGGTACTTATTGTTTAGAAGATTATTGGATGACTCGAACTGTACATGAGAATTTATCTAAGCATCCAACCTCAAGTTTAGAGGTGGAGAGAGAAGAGAGGATTCCTGTAGAATACTTTCAACCTATCCCCTTCCTTTCATCTTGTGTCGGAATCCTAGGGCCTTCTTGTTCAAATTCATATCTTGAAAGGTACCTTGAGGATGATTTGCTGAAGAATTCATTTCAGTGCAGTTCAAGAGAATTCCAGCACAAGGAAGAATTCACTTAGTCATTAGATTCTATTTCTCTACTTTAGACTAAGAAAGGCCCAAATCTTCACCTCTTTTTCTCATGCATGGCAGATCCAATCGGCAAGATACAAGTGTCACTGGTCCCAAAACATAGGATTTAGGATACCAGTGTCGGTATTATGGGGCATCCACCCCTTTCGTTTACCCCTTTCTTTTGTCTTTTGTTTAAAATAAATTTTGTTTTTCATGTTCTTGCTTAGATAGTTTGTTTCCTCTAAATTCTTAAATATATCCTAGCATACAGGCATCATACTAGGACATCAATAAAATTCTTTCCCGTAAATACATGCATTCCTTCCCTACTGTCTTGAGTTTAGGTCTTGCTCAAGGACGGGGAAAGTTTTAAGCTTGGGGTGGTAAGGATATTTACCCTTCTATCTCTTCATTCTTCATGCATGCATGTTTACTATTTTGTAGGACTTTTTTTTGTAATTTGTAGCTTTCCAATTAAGGCTATGTGATGTGCATCTTATAGTTAAATGCTTATCCATGTGCCTAAGTTCCCAATTTTCATCTTAAATTGCTTGATATCTTGCTTGACTGTATCTTTGACTTTTTCCTTAAGTTTGGCGATCAATTTAAGGTTATGCACCTTTTCCATAGCTTAAAACGCTACTCCTTTGATCTATGTTGTGAATGACAAACCCAACATTTGGAATCGTTGGAAACAACTAGAGTTTGATTAAAGACTCTAAAACACATTATTCACAAACTTGCCTCTATTCTAAGAATCCTTAAATCCTAATTACTACTTTTCACACAGGTATCAAGCGGATAATTCTAAATTTTGAGCTATAATCAAGTAGGATTATTTTCCTTAATGCCACTAGTACAGAAATTACATATAACGTCACATTTGATGGCATCGGTTAAAATTAAAAAACTGACGCCACTATACTACGACATCAGTTAAAAATGACAACTGTCACCTATATGTGAAGGTTGGCCGATTTACAAAACACACGGGAATCACTTTTTATTTAACATCAGTTTGTTGACATAAAAATTGACGTCCAAAATCACCCGCGAAATACAATTTTCTAGGGAAAAAGTTTGCCTACAAAATTTTTAATTCGGCGTCAGTTGTAATAAAAATTGACGTCCAAGCCCATGCAAAAATTTTTATCCCTAAGTAGTCATCAAATTTTGACAAGGAACCAATGACTAAACATCCTTCATGAGGTAAAATTTATCCCCTCATATGTCGTCGGTTTTTACCAAAGAACTGATGAGGATGAGTGTTCGCGCATTGTCCCTGCAAAAATATCCCCCCCAATTTGCTTGTTTGGCATCTATTTTTGGTTGGCAATTGACAATTATGATCGTAACGTAAGAAAAAAATTTGTCAGGTTACGTGGATAGGCATCGGTTGTTGTATGTAGAAACCAACGACAAACACCCTGACCGGGTGCAATATTTTTGTTTATAGTTGCAGATAGGTGTCGGTTTTCATGTGTGACCAACGCCTATTGGTTTTAATCGTCAGATTTTTGTAATAACTGAAGCACATATTGAACTTAATAGCACTCTCATGAACTAGACTCTTCCCCTTCTCTATTTCATTCCCAATTTCACTAGCTAGGTCTAGCGATTCTATTACCACTCGATGCACCGCCGATGTCTGTCTTCCAATCTCCACCTCTACTCTTCTTCTTCTCCATCCGCTCATCTGCCACATGCTATCATTCTATCTCCGCTCGCATGCCACCACGAGGAGATTTTACTTGAGGATGTCAGTAAGCTACCATGCTCATTGTGTGAGGATGCCTCCACGAGTCCTCTTCTCTTCCACCACCATTGGTCCTCTCCTCTAGCTGGTCCTCTTCTCCATCAGTCTTCTCCTCCAGCCGCTAGAAGCTAGCACCAATAGTCCTACGCTAAAGCCAGAGCCAGTACCAACAGCCGGAGCCAGAGCTCACCACTATCATCACCACTGCCATCGCCTACTGCTACTCATGGTCTCCTACTGTTTCTCATCACCGCGGACAGGTTTGCATCCTCAATTCATCCTTAAGATATGTTAACAAATAATCCCTAAAAACATGTAATGTTTGTTTAATAGAATTGATGATTGGCTTGGTTGTTAATAATATATGACAAAAATACAATGCTTAATTTTAACATGTAGCTTGGATAAACCTTGTATATATGTGTGTGCCTTGACAACCTTATATTGGATCCTACAACAATATTTAGTAATGATGATGTTAGTCTTCTATTTGATAGTTAATTATGTTTTGATAATGCTAAATGCTAATGATATCCTTACATTTTCTAATTAATAGTATTTTGATAATGATTAAATGTTGGTGAAGCAATCTGTACAACACACAATACATGAACCTGACCCACAAACCCTCATAATATAGAATCATAGATTCACTCCTATAGTCGGGGCAACTTGAAGTGTTAGATGACACTAAGATCATAGGAATATAAATGAGAACATTGTATTATGGCCTAGAAACCCGTCCAAGATTTAATCATTAAGAATAAATCTTAGATAGTCCCCAGTTTGGGACTGTTCTTGAACACTTAATCTCACTTAGGATGTAAGTGTATAATATATATTCAGTTTTCATGATGTTTCGTCAACACTTCCCCATTTATTCTCTAAGTACATATGTTATTGGGCATTTTCCCATGTACATCGGTATACTTAGAGAACAGTGGGGAAATGCTGCCAAAATTTTATTGAAAACCCAATACATATTATACACTTACTAGTGATATTTGGTGTTCAAGAATGGGATAGGTGGTACACACACAGATATATATATATATACATACATATATATACATACATATATATATATATATATATATATATATATAAAAGATGCTGGAATCTAATCTTTTAACCCTAAACTTTAAATCTTTTAACCCTAAACCCTAATATTTTAACGCTAAAACCTTAACTTAATATGTAATATCTAAATCCTAATATATACTTATTTTCTCTTTGATCATACAATGGATAGATCATGGATGTCCATTCGAAGTCACTGCATCCCAAAGTTTATTTTTGGTCTTGATCAGTTTATTAGATTTGCAGAGGAACATAGGTAACAACCTGGAGATAGGTTCTACTGTCCATGTAGGCATTGACGTAACAATTTGAAAGTCATCATTGGTGATGGAATCAAAAGTCATATCATGCGCAACAAGATTTTACAAGGCTGTACAGAATGGTAAGCATGGAGAGATTTCAAACCTAAAATTAGTAGATGTTGATAGTAGTGCTTGTGTGGAAGAAGAAATTTCCTCCGATGACGTAGATGTGAACAAACTAGTTCTAGTGGACATCGTTGATGAGATGCTGGATAGTTGTGGGGTAGAAAACACCGATCCACCTCCCATATTTTGGAACATTGTGCATGATGTTGAGAGATTGTTATACATAGGTTGTACTAAGTTTACAACTCTTAGCACTATGTTGAGATTGTATAAGATGAAGGATAACAATAGATGGAGCGACAAAAGCTTCACGCCATTGTTGTCTTTGTTGAAAGAAATTATTTTTGCCAAACTCAACATAAGAGTTAAAGAAATTGTTGTGCCCAATGGGAATGGAGGCCAAGAAGATACATGCATGCCCGAATGATTGTTTATTATTTCAAAAGGACTATGCGGATTTGAAAGATTGTCCAAAATGTGGTGTGTCAAGGTATAAAATGACGACTTCGGGGAAGTCCAAAACTGGTTCTCCTGCCAAGGTGATGTGGTATCTACCTATAATACCACAGTTTCAACACTTGTTTGCCAATCCAATAGATGTAAAGAACTTGAGGTGGCATGGAGAGGTTAAGAAAATAATGATGGGATCCTACGACATGCATCTGATTCCCCACAGTAGAAGAAGATTGATTTATTGTACCATGAATTTGGTGTCTTATTGGAGTTCTTTGGCAGTCAGACATTGTATCGATGTCATGCATGTTGAGAAAAATGTATGTGATAGTGTCATTGGTACTATGTTGAATATACTAGGTAAGACTAAAGATGGGATCAAATCCAGAATGGACCTACGTGATATGTGAATAAGGACAAAATCAATAGAAGTAGTTAGTAGTGATCGGAGAACATTTTACCTCCTACTTGTTACATGTGTCTAGAAAGGAGAAGAAAGCTTTTTATGAGTGCTTGGTTAATGCTAAGGTGCCATAGGGTTACTCATCCAACATCTGTAGATTGGTATCAAAGAAAGATATGTAGCTGATAGGTCTTAAATCTCATGATTGTCACACTCTAATGCAATAAATATTACTCGTGGAAATTCAATCTATATTGCAGAAGCATGTAAGGTTTGCAATCACCATACTTTGTTTCTTCTTCAACAATCTGTGCAACAAAGTTATTGATCATAAGACTCTCGATAAGTTGCAAAGAGAAGTGGTTGTTACCCTATGTCAGCTTGAAATGTATTTTCCTCCTTCATTCTTTGATATCATGGTACATCTTGTTGTCCACTTGACTAGGGAAGTGAAAATGTTGGGGCCAGTTTTCTTGCATTGGATGTATCCTTTTGAACAATACATGAGCATTTTTAAAGGTGATGTTCAAATTGTTATCGGCCTGAAGGGAGTATTATTGAGGGTTATGTGGTGAGAGAGGTTATGGATTTTTGCAATGACTTTCTGAGTGGTAATGATGCTCCTTTAATGACAAGAATATCGAGGATCTGGCAAAGGGATTTTAGGATCAGGAATGAAAGTAATCAACTATGAGCTGTTGGAACAAGCTCACTTGTATATTTTACACAACATCGATGAAGTGAGTGTTTATATCATGGAACATACCAATTTCATCAAGAAACAATATCCTCAAGCCAATTCAATGTTGCTTGCTAGAGAGCATAACAAGACATTTGTTAAGTGGTTTGAAGATAAAGTCTTACATCAACTATCTCAAACACCAAATAATCTTGCTAAAAATATCAAATGCCTCACCTTTAAACCAAAAATGAATGTTATGTCTTATGAAGGGTTTGACATAAATGGGTTCTCATATTACACAAAGAGTGAAGATGATAAGAGCGTCGTCTAAAATAGTGGGTTCACCCTTCAAGCGTCTTCATTGTTTTTTCCAGTGCAAAGGATAAGAGTCCACATGAAGCTATAATGTCATATTATGGTGTAATTGAAGACATATGGGGGTTTATTTTAGAATTCCACTCTTTAAATGTAATTGGGTTGATAACACCAAAGGAGTTATAGTGGATGAATCGGGTTTCACATTAGTGAACTTTGAAAAGATTGGTGAGAATGGTGAACCATTCATATTGGCATCATAGGTGAAACAAGTATTTTATATTGATGATCCTACAAATGAAAAATGGTCAGTTGTTCTTCATGGTAAAAGGTAGTTCATTGAAGATCCTATAGATGAAGAAGAGTACTATGATAAGTAGGATGACTGGAGTCCATTCTCTGTTGGGTTGCCAACACCAAATATTGAAACTAACGATGACTTATATGTACAGGAGATCACACAGAAGGAATATTAATTGATAAAAGATTATAGTATTAGAGGCATGTTTTTATTTTTTTATATGTTTTATTTTTTATAATGTTACATCGATGTGAACTTTACAATATTATATTATCTTCTAGTTATGTTAAATGTTAAATGTATGATTTTTTAATGACACTTTTAGATGGTTGACCATGAGTATGATGATCATAATGATGATTACTGTGAGGGTGAGGATATCAATGAAGCGTCGCCTCACGATGTAAGTTTTAAAATATATCCTATATTTCTATCTATATGTCCATTTATAAGTTATATCCAATAAGTGTTTTGTTGTCAATTTTTAGTTTGAGGATGTACCCCTTGAAAACCTTGTGACACTTGATGAGTAGCAAAAAATTTTGAAAAAGTGAGGGGCATCACTATGATGAACAAGTTACTACAACAAAGGGGCAATGGACCAAAACTGGCTGTGGATTTTGATCATGTAGGAAATCTAGTTGGAGTGAACTGCAAATCGTTTATTACATATCTTGGGATTCTTACTCGTAGCCATTGTAGTCCTAATTTAGAATCTTCTTGGTATAAAGTTCCTAAAGGGAAGAAAGACTTATCATAGATAGAACTATGTGTGAGTTATTATCATTTGTAATTCTATTTTACAAAATACTAATTTTTAGGATACTAGTCTAGTAAATATATGAAATTTTGTGGAGTATATTTGAACTGGATGAAAGCCTACATTGTAAAAAGGTGATGTAGCACTGTGGGAGGGTCCTAAGGAACTATAGGACAAATCTCACCCGACTATACATACGAGATGTTGAGAACATGAAGAAGTTAGTCACTGATCAATCGAAAAACTTGGAACCAAAGGTGTGGGAGGAGTTTGTTGCCAAGAGAAATATCGATGAATTCAAGGTATTAAGCATCACTCCCAATTTAATTAATATACATTCTTATGAATTCACCTATTCACGATTGAACTGTAGTGTTACAAACCAATTCAATGTGCTTACTAACAAGGCTATCAGCGATGCTCAAAGAGCAAGGTGTGCACTGAATGTTTATGACCACATGATTGGTCTAAGTGGCTATGCATACATTCTCCAAAAACTACTGGCTACTTCTACTAGTAAGTCTACTGCTACTCAATAGACTGGTGAGTCCTCTACTATTACTCCCGCACCTCTGCCTCGCCATGTTGTATGGATAGCTGGGGGGAATAGGAAAGGAGATATAGCCAAGCCCCCAACTGTTGAGGCAGCTACAAAAATGGTAAAATTCAACTCTCAGAGCAATCAATATTGATGATTGTTATGTTTACTTATGAGTTTCTATTGATAGCAGAGGAAGCAAGGCAAGTTCATCCCTGAGGGCACAAGGGATGAATTGACAGATGCTCTTGGTAACCGAGAGCATCCTAGGCATGTTAGGGTTGTAGGCACTGGTGTGGGCATGAAAGCCTACTTTGGGCCGTCACAATGCAAACATGTCCCAAAAGCGGGATTTTTCAAAGCTGAGGTAACCTATTCTTTTTTAGAATGTTATTGCAAAGGGAATTCAATAATCAAAAGCTAGTGTTTCTTTTGTCCATGTATAGGTAGATGAGTTAATTTATAGGAGAGTCGAGGAAGCACTTGATAAGAGACTCCATGAAGAAATGAGCAAGTGACATGCATCTCAGGATGCCACTTAGATAGTACTTATGTCGTGTCGCCTTCCCCTACGGTAGAGGTGATTGGGAGTAATCATGTAGACTCACCACCTAGCACGTCTGTTGTAAGTATTTTTATGACATAGTAGCTAGTCTTTTCAAGATGATATGTTTATGTATATATGTATATAACATGCTCTATGTAAATTTGTAGGGGTTAAGTTCATTCCGTCTAAGATTCAAAGAATTCTTCATTGCAGAGGCTGAGTCTTACCCATGCCTTCCAACGCACATGATTCATGGCACTCTAGTACCCGATGGTGTAGTTTGTGTGAGCCTGAGGGTTGTGTTCTCTCATTGCAGGAAACATCCATTACCATATGCCCACCAAGATGCCGACACGCCTGGTGAAGCAGAAGGCTGAGTGATATTGTGGCCCAAAACAGATGTCATCTATATTGATCTTGTATTGTAAATTTACATTATGTTAATTTGTTAGTGTGTATATACAAGTCAATTGATATGAAATTATATATACAGGAGAAAAGTAAAAAACCCGCTACAACTCGGCCTCCACCGCCACCTCCTCCTGCAGTACCTAGTTGGCTTCCAAAGGACCTATACAAATTGATAGGTCCTAATTGTAGGGGTATGGAAATAAGGATAGGCGAACATAACAAATATTTTTCGATAAATCTTTATATTTCTGAGGATGTTGCAGGCCACTCATATGATAACACTATATTTATATAAGATATTTTGGATTTGATTATGTATGATTGGATGAATACATATATGATAGAGCTATGGATATGGTGAGATCTTGTTTATATATCTATTTATCTTATTTTATATATGGTGATCTGGTTTCTTATATATTAATGCATACATGATATATGTTTTGCAGCCACTTACACAAGATCTACACATAATTTTCATTTACCCAAGTGGGATTTCTAGTTCCATCTTTGATCAGTCTTGTAGATAAAGACCCTTCATCAGTTACCTTATATTGCTCTGTCACTTTTAAATATTTTGGTAAAAAAGAAGAATTGCATGATAATAGCTGCATTCAATGTTAATTAAGTTTACTTTTCTTATAATTTGGACTTAAGAAAATTACATTTTATTGTGGATTTTGAGTTATATATTTTTAACTTTCTTATCTGTAGTGGTAAGCATTAAGAGTTACTGTTTATTATTCCCAAGACGTTCACTGTTTATTATCTAGATCCTGAGGGAAAGCAATTAGACATGCATGGACACGTAATGAAAAGGCCATTATTCACGTGAGAAATTTGTCATATTTATATCCGTTAACATCTATTATTACATTACTATTTAGTAATACAATTTAATGTGTTACATTAACATGTAGGGATTTAAAAGATTTCAAAAAAGCTGGAGGAAACATGTGCAAGACAAAGTATAAACCGTTAGTTTAGGAGAATGTGAATGTAGTTTCCTGAATCCAATGTACATATTATTTATGTGAAATATGTTTGTTTTTATTTATTAACATTTTGTATGTTGAAATTTATTGTGTGCTAAATAAGACAACGACTGGACATGTGCATACTACATGATGCGATCTATGGACCTAATTGTCAAACATGCTGCACTGGAAATTGATACCATACAACATGTATTATATAGTCTCATTAGATAATATGAAATACATCAATCTTGTTAATTATATATATGTCATTCACTTTGCAGGTGTTTAAAACTAGTGACTTCACCATAGGTGAAAATTTATTAGATGTACATTGTCCCTTTATGATGGAACAATTAGATGATATAAGAGAACAATGGGCAAAAGCCTTAGAAGCACTGGGAATTTTTTTATTATCATTGGAGTATTAATGACGAAGATGATGATGATAAAGAATGACATTTCTAAACTTTGATGTCATAATACTATTTCTGTATTTGATGACATGTTAAACTTTGAAAGAAACACTTATATATACATGTCTGAATGATTTTTTTTGAATTGTCTTATCTATATACATGTGTGTAAATGTGAAGATGGATGAATGAATGTGCTTCTACATGTGTATGAATGTGAAAAGAGATGAATGAATGGAACTACAAGTTACTACATGTATGTGAATATGAAATGGAGGAATGACTGGAACAACATGTTTCTACATGTGTGTGAATCATATAAATGAATTAAATATGCTTATACATGTGTGTGAATCACATGATCTATATATAATATTGTCCATCATGTTAATATTGTAGGTTTCTGGCCTGTTGTTGGCTGAAATCGGAGGATGCTGTAAACCTATAGTTCAGAACTATAGGTTTTGCATCCTGCTGAATAATCAGACAACATGCCAGCAAGATGATAAGAAAAAAACAAAACATAGTCGTCAATTAAATAAAAAAAATTGACAATGAATGTCCAACTCATCGGTTAATTATATTAAACTAACACCTTTTGTTCTAATAGTGTCGGTTATTTTTTTGGTTATTTAAATAACTGTCAATAAGTTGAGGTCAATGACATCAATTATTTATAGAAAATTGACAACTATGGTCTAACTGGGGGCCAATATTTTGTTCGAGATGGAGAATGGCATCGATTTTGAATGAATAATCGACACCTATGGTCCCACTGTGTAACATCTCGATCTTGTTATGCAAATTTTCCAAATTATTTTAATCCTAGCATGCTCTTTTACTAATTAGATAATTGTTGAAGACTTAAATGCAATTTGCCCATGTTAGTTTTTGCAAATCATTTCATTATGTCCAATTACTTTCCTATCCTTTTTTTATTTAAAGAAAATGTTTTCATACATATCTATGCTCTTTTGTTTAATAAAATGAGAATAAATGCTTTTATGTTCAATTTTCTCTCTCATATGATAATTAGTGATTTACATGTTTTATTTCTTGTTTAATGGCCTCCATATTGTTAATTAAAAATAAATAATATTTAGGGCACATTTTTATCCTTATTTGAGAAATTAATGACTTTATATGCACTAATTATATTCATTTAAATGCACATAATGGTCTTTGCTATTTTAGACCTAAAATGTGTACAAGCAGCAAATCTAATTAATTGGGAATGTCCTAGACCCTCTAATACACCTATGGTTCAAATTTGAACTCTTTTGGACCATGTTTGACCCTCCAATTTATTTGAGAGAGGTTTGAGTACTTTATGACCAAGATTTGAATGAAATGTCATTTATGCAGCCGATTTAAGCTATAGTTCATTTTAATTGCATTTGTCACACGCTACTTCATCGATTTTATTCACGCGTGCATTCGCAGCCCTTGGATCAGGATCTAACGGCACAATAGTCTTCTTCTTCCTCTATTTTTCTCGCGAGCTAAGACCGCTTCACAGCGTTTCCTTCGATGACCTCTATCCCCCTCATTACTGGACCATTTCCCTTGATTCTTTCACCTACGAATCCACAGGGATGAGACGAACCCATTGAGCTACTACTCACCCTCCATATCTCTCTTTCGAGAAAACACCCAATATAGGGCTCTCCGCAGCTGTTCACCTCATGGTTGCAGACCGTGCTGCGATCCATTCCTTGCCTATTTAAGGCATTGTAGAGCACCTCCAGGCTGTAGGCACTCCTCCTCCTTCTTCAATTTTGCCATTTGCAACCCTGTAAGCCCTGACCTACTCAGTTTTAGTTTTCTCCTACCTTGGCCTAGTGCATGTTGCCTGGGTCACCTTGGTTCGATCAGGTCCACAGTAAGCATCCTCGGAGCCTCCCCTTTGTTTTGGCTTTCCCGGTTTTCCCTGATGTCGCTCCAATCGGCGGGTCCTATAGAGCGGCCACCTGTGCTTGCCAGCGCTAGTCGCCATGGCATCGTAGCGGATTCTAGGCCACGAAGACTGCACATCTGACCTCACTTTGCCTCCATGGTTGTTTTCCGATCGTTACCTGAAGGTTCCCTACCACTTTTCTTGACCTTGTATCTCTGATATGTTTCCCCTGTACTCGGCTCTAGCCATGGCCAGAATCGCTCCCATGTGCTCTCCCGACCCCGAGCTTAGGCTCAATGCTCTCGCTTTCTCCTCACGAACTGGACTGAGGTATTCTCCACTCACGAGTGGCTGCAAGCCTGGGTCCTTGCCCATGGCTGGGAAGCTCGTCCATAGCACTGGAGCCATGGCTTGCGCTGTGTGACCAAGGAACAATCCCGGTAGGATAATGACCAAGAAGGTCATTCGTTTTTCTTATCGACGTATTTTGCTTACAGGGGTATTTTCGAGATTTCACCAGCCCTCTTTGAGCCTCAGTGGCAAGCCTCATCACTGAGTTGGCCAAATCTGATTGGTCCAACTCAGGTTTCAGGCCCAATAAGCATATGTGGATTTTTCTAGATTTATTATTGGTCTATTTTTGTAGAATTCATAGTAAATCGCCTGGTTATCAGAAAATTACAAAAAAAATATGTTTTGGAAAGGATTTTCGATGAGGAATCCGATTTTGTGGTTTTTATCGACTGATTTTGTTGTTTTCACATCTCAATATTTATATGAGCAAATTAGGGTTTAAATTGAATAACAAAGGATAAATATGTAATTTCAGGTGATTAAAAGGATCGAACCGGTCAAACCAGGTTTGACCTAGGTGTTTTAGCTCAAGGTAAGCGGGCCATGCCCTTGGCATAGATAATACTTTGTTTATTGAATGTTTATGACTTATATTAAGCATTATATGTTAAAGTCATGATTAATGCATGTTTTCCTCAATGTATATGATTATTGGATGTTGATTGTTATAATCTAAGTCTAAGAGTAGAAATCACATTAAGATTATGATTTATGATTAAGATGCCTGAAACCAAGATTAAGAGGGAAGAGATTCCCATCCATGCTTAAGAGGGAGAAATCCCATTATGTTTCATGGGGAGAAATCCCATTATGTTCAAAAGGGAGAAATCCCAATTAAGATCAAGTTTAGGTTATGAAGAAGATAAGTAAAGTTTAAGAAAGATCATGGTTAATAGGAATTGATTTAGATTTATATGCACCTTGTTATGGGCTTTCCGAACATTATGGGCTTTTCGAGCAATTATGGGCTTTTTGAGCATTATGGGCTCCTTATGGGGCATTAAGAGAGGAGCATATACTTCTAGTCAAATTCTTGATGTAAAAGATGCCAATAAATAATTAATGTTAATGCATGTTCATGTTTATGTCAAGTCACCTTTATATGTTATTTTTATGCTTTATTAGATGCCAATGTCGCTTACTCACTATGTTTGTTTTTCCTTTGCATGGCTGGGGACGAGATGTCCACAGGAGTTGGAGCTAAGGAGAAGGAATCATCTTGAGAATACTAAGGACTCAAAGACCTAAGGAGTTGTTTCCTGGTGGGACGTCCATCTATGGAGATCCTATCTTTTTCATGATTATCTAGTTTATGTTTAGTATACCTTTAGAAACATGATGTAGCTTTCTTTCCAAGAACTCATGTATGGATCTATGTTTCTATTAATGCCAAGTGTTGTTTATTTCTTGATATGAGATCATGCATGTGACAATCCCTCCCTGATATGCCAAGTACCCCACATTATGGATAATGCTGGGAATTAGGTTGTGCTTCCGCTGGTTACGTAATAAACCCTAGGGAGGGGTGTTACATTAATAGTATCAGAGCAAGGAATAGATGGCCACTAACGCAACACTAGATATTCATATTATGTTCTAACATCATGTTATATTTACCCTTTCAGATGGCCCCTAAGAAGAAGGAGAAGGTTGGTGATTCAAGGCACTCACAAGGATCCTCTAGTGGTGATAAGACTGAAGACAGGAACCACGCCTCTCCATCAGCCACCCTAGATGACTTAGTAGCAGCCTTGACCAATGCCCTCCAACCTAGAGCTCCACCTAGAGCACATGAGATCTCCCTCATAGATTTCTTGAAGATTAGACCCGATGCTTTTCATGGTGAAGATGAAGTTGATGTGGTGACCAAGGCTGAGGAATGGCTTAGCAACATGGAGCATTGCTTTAGAGTTTTAGAGTGTCCCCCATGTAGTAGGGTTAGATTTGCCACCCATATGCTCAAGGGTGCAGCCCGTACTTGGTGGGAAAACCTCTTAGCCTCTAGGGAAGATGATGACCCTCCTTACACTTGGGGTGAGTTTGTAGAAGTCTTCAATGACCACTATGTATCTGAAGGCATGTTAGAAAGGAAGGAAGATAAGTTTGTTAACCTTAAGCAGGTGGGTGACATGACTGTCACTGAGTATGCCATGAAGTTTCGTAAGCTCCAAAAGTATGGTCTTGAGTACACTGAGCAAAAGAGAGCTAAGAAGTTCATTAGATGGCTTAAACCTGACCTAAGTTATGCCTTGTCTGGTAGAGGACATAGGACCATGCAATCAGCCTTGGATGCAACCCTAGAATTGGAGGATCACCCTGGAAGGATCCATAAGAAGGAGGTACCCCAAAACAATCATCACCATCAACCCCCTCCACCCTCCAACCCCAAGAGAAAAGCCCTTGAGCCTTCTTCTGAGAATGGGAGAACCCCATGCCCTACATGTAAGAGAAATCATGGTGGTCCTTGTAGGTTTGGGACTTCTGTTTGCTACTATTGTGGTGAGGAAGGGCATATCAAGCCTAATTGCCCCAAGCTTGCAAAGAAGGATCCCAACCATAACCAAGCTAAGAACCCTAATCCTCCACCCAAGGTTAAACCAAGGCTCTTCACCATGCAAATGTCAGATGGAGAAGAGGAAAATGATCAAGGTAAGGGTAGTTAAGTAATTTATGTTGGATCATAATGCTTTGTTTATATATGCTTCTTTTATAATAAAAAAAATGTATGGAAAATTTCCAAGTTTATGTGAAACCCTTAAGGTGGATAGAAACTCTAGGAAATTTCGAGGATGAAATTTATTTAAGGCGGGTAGAATTGTAACATCCCGATCTTGTTATGCAAATTTTCCAAATTATTTTATTCCTTGCATGCTCTTTTACTAATTAGATAATTGTTGAAGACTTAAATGCAATTTTCCCATGTTAGTTTTTGCAAATCATTTCATTATGTCCAATTACTCTCTTATCCTTGTTTTATTTTAAGAAAATGTTTTCATACATATCTATGCTCTTTTGTTTAATAAAATGAGAATAAATGCTTTTATGTCCAATTTTCTCTCTCATATGATAATTAGTGATTTACATGTTTTATTTCTTGTTTAATGGCCTCCATATTGTTAATTAAAAAGAAATAATATTTAGGGCACGTTTTTATCCTTATTTGAGAAATTAATGACTTTATATGCACTAATTATATTCATTTAAATGCACATAATGGTCTTTGATATTTTAGACCTAAAACGTGTACAAGCAGCACATCTAATTAATTGGGAATGTCCTAGACCCTCTAATACACCTATGGTTCAAATTTGAACTCTTTTGGACCATGTTTGACCCTCCAATTTATTTGAGAGAGGTTTGAGTACTTTATGAACAAGATTTGAATGAAATGTCATTTATGCAGCCGATTTAAGCTATAGTTCATTTTAATTGCATTTGTCACGCGCTACTTCATCCATTTTATTCATGCGCGCATCCGCAGCCCTTGGATCAGGATCCAATGGAAAAATAGTCTTCTTATTCCTCCATTTTTCTCGCGAGCTAAGACTGTTTCACAGCGTTTCCTTCGATGACCTCTATCCCCCTCATTACTGGACCGTTTCCCTTGATTCTTTCACCTACGAATCCGCAGGGACGAGACAAACCCATCGAGCTACTACTCACCCTCCATCTATCTCTTTCGAGAAAACGCCCAATATAGGGCTTTCCGCAGTTGTTCACCTCATGGTTGCAGACCGTGCTGTGATCCATTCCTTGCCTATTTAAGGCATTGTAGAGCACCTCCAGGCTACAGGCACTCCTCCTCCTTCTTCAATTTTGCCATTTGCAACCCTATAAGCCCTGACCTACTCAGTTTTAGTTTTCACCTACCTTGGCCTAATGCACGCCGCCCCGGTCACCTTGGTTCGATCAGGTCCACAGTAAGCATCCTCGGAGGCTCCCCTTTGTTTTGGCTTTCCCGGTTTGCCCTGATGTCGCCCCAATCGGCGGGACCTATAGAGAGGCCACCTGTGCTTGCCGGCGCTAGTCGCCATGGCATCGCATCGGATTCTAGGCCACGAAGACTGCACCTCCGACCTCGCTTTGCCTGCTTGGTTTTTTTTATCGTTACCTGAAGGTTCCCTACCACTTTTCTTGACCTTGGATCTCTGATATGTTTCCCCTGTACTCGGCTCTAGCCATGGCCAGAATCGCTCCCATGTGCTCTCCCGACCCCGAGTTTAGGCTCAATGCTCTCACTTTCTCCTCATGAACTGGACTGAGGTATTCTCCACTCTCGAGTGGCAGCAAGCCTGGGTCCTTGCCCATGGCTGGGAAGCTCGTCCATAGCACTGGAGCCATGGCTCGCGCTATGTGACCAAGGAACAATCCCGGTAGGATAATGACCAAGAAGATCATTCATTTTTCTTATCCACGTATTTTGCTTACATGGGTATTTTTGGGATTTCACCAGCCCTCTTTGCTTTGATCGCGAGCCTAAGTGGCAAGCCTCGTTGCTGAGTTGGCCAAATCTGATTGGTCCAACTCAGGACTCAGGCCCAATAAGCATATGTGGATTTTTCTAGATTTATTTTTGGTCTATTTTTGTAAAATTCATAGTAAATCGCCTGGTTATCAGAAAATTACAAAAAAATATGTTTTGGAAAGGATTTTCGATGAGGAATCCGATTTTGTGGTTTTTATCGACAGATTTTGTTGTTTTCACATATCAATATTTATATGATCAAATTAGGGTTTAAATTGAATAATAAAGGATAAATATGTAATTTCAGGTGATTAAAAGGATCGAACCGGTCAAACCAGGTTTGACCTAGGTGTTTTAGCTCAAGGTAAGTGGGCCATTCCCTTGGCATAGATAATACTTGGTTTATTGAATGTTTATGACTTATATTAAGCATTATATGTTAAAGTCATGATTAATGCATGTTTTCCTCAATGTATATGATTATTGGATGTTGATTGTTATAATCTAAGTCTAAGAGTAGAAATCACATTAAGATTATGATTTATGATTAAGATGCATGAAACCATGATTAAGAGGGAAGAGATTCCCATCCATGCTTAAGAGGGAGAAATCCCATTATGTTTCATGGGGAGAAATCCCATTATGTTCAAAAGGGAGAAATCCCAATTAAGATCAAGTTTAGGTTATGAAGAAGATAAGTAAAGTTTAAGAAAGATCATGGTTAATAGGAATTGATTTAGATTTATATGCACCTTGTTATGGGCTTTCCGAGCATTATGGGCTTTCCGAGCAATTATGGGCTTTCCGAGCATTATGGGCTCCTTATGGGGCATTAAGAGAGGAGCATATACTTCTAGTCAAATTCTTCATGTAAAAGATGCCAATAAATAATTAATGTTAATGCATGTTCATGTTTATCTCAAGTCACCTTCATATGTTATTTTTATGCTTTATAACATGCCAATGTCGCTTACTCACTATGTTTGTTTTTCCTTTGCATGGTTGGGGACGAGATGTCCGCAGGAGTTGGAGCTAAGGAGAAGGAATCATCTTGAGAATACTAAGGACTCAAAGACCTAAGGAGTTGTTTCCTGGTGGGACGTCCATCTATGGAGATCCTATCTTTTTCATGATTATCTAGTTTATGTTTAGTATACCTTTAGAAACATGATGTAGCTTTCTTTCCAAGAACTCATGTATGAATATATGTTTCTATGAATGCCAAGTGTTGTTTATTTCTTGATATGAGATCATGCATGTGAAAATCCCTCCCTGATATGCACAGTACCCCACATTATGGATAATGTTGGGGATTAGGCTGTGCTTCCACTAGTTACGTAATAAACCCTAGGGAGGGGTGCTACACACTGCTAGCGGTTCTTTTTTTGTTGTAATCGGGGATGACTCTATGTCATCTGTTTTGTAACCGACACTGAAGGCATCTACTTTTAGTGTCACCCACTTGGGTGTCACTTGGAAACCGACATCAAAAGTCTTATTTAACTGACGCTAAAGGTGATATCTATACTAGTGTGGTCTGTAGGCCATCTCATCTTAGATTGAGTCAAAAAGACAAAAAAAAAATGTGCAAAAGAAGCTTGGCCGCCCACAAAATAAAAAAAAAGGATTCAAAAAAGTTCTCACCCAGACTTATAAATGAGAATGCAGAGAATAAAAACATGAGTGTGAATAAATGAGTGTTGTTTTCTCTTTTAGGAGAGTTCAGGGATGGTTCCTGTAACGACCGTCTCGCGAAAACAGGATTAACTAATGCGGAAGCAAATTATTTGTAGCGTAATTACTGAAAATAAATAAAAATTAAAACCATTTGCAAAGAAATCTATTCATAGGAAAACTCTTTAACCAAGAACCAAAGTGTTTCCATTTCATCCTGGATCACAAGTACACAGCCTGTACAATTCCTTTTTAAGGATTACAACATTGACTGCCCTGTTAACAAATATACATAGGCAGTATACAACTTTGAGGCATTAAGCCAAAACTCCGATTGAATCATTTAAAACTCCGAGGACCTGAGAGTATAGAGACGACACATAGGACTACTATCTATATGACTTGACAGACAATATCTCCACCTGAGATCTCATTGCTGTCCTTGTTGTTGCTGTTGCTTCTGCTCATCTCTGTTCTAGGGATTTCCTTCCTTGCCTTCCATGCATACCTAAAAATGTTTTCCCACGGGGGTGAGACAATTGTAAATTGCCCCAGCGAGAGATATAACTCTCCGCCAAAACATTATTATTGCAATTAAGGATATAAAACTAGGCAGATGATAAGCAATTTAAAGCATTCTCTTAATAAGGAATAGGAAGAACATGTATATCATTTATCCTCCATATTATACCATCATATCAAACTTCTCTTGTGACACTCATTATCTTGATATGTCACCCATGAGACATTCTCTTGTGACACTCATTATCTTGATATGTCACCCATGAGACATTCTCGTTTCAACTTATTGGCCTTAGCCAATCTGCTAAACATATTTTGGTTATAATGGACATGAGAGTGTACATCATCATGTCTTATTCAGGCATTGGTCTATACCAATCCTATATAAATATTCCAGTCATTGGATTACACCAATCCTGTGCAACTAGTACAAGCATTAGATTTATATTAATCCTATGTATCCATTCCAGGTATTGATCTATGTCAATCCTGTACAACCATTCCAGGTATCGATCTGGGTCAATCTTGTGCAACTATTCCAGGTATTGATCTATGTCAATCCTGTGCAACTATTCCAGGTATTGGGGTTTAGCCAATCCTATGCATTCCAGGTATTGGGAGTTAGCTAATCCTGTGTTATTATTCCAGGTATTGATCTATGTCAATCATGTGCATTCCAGGTATTGGGAGTTAGCCAATCCTGTGTTATTATTCCAGGTATTGGGAGTTAGCCAATCCTGTGTTATTATTCCAGGTATTGGGAGTTAGCCAGTCTTGTGCATTCCAGGTATTGGGAGTTAGCCAATCCTATGGTATTATTCCAGGTATTGGGAGTTATCCAATCCTGTATTATCATTCCAGGTAATGGGAGTTAGCCAATCATGTGTTATCATTCCAGGTATTGGGAGTTAGTCAATCCTGTGTTATCATAGTGTACTAAGACATTGTTCTTATAAGCAATTAGGGTTCATTCCTTAATTGGCACTAATCACTTAGGTACTATTAGGGTTTCAACCTTTGTACCTTCATTGATTATCATTACTAATCATCATTGGATCAATGGATGATTCATCATCTCTATTCTCAAGAGATTCAATCACATTGGACCTCCATTACATAAGGTATCCAATTGAATTAGGGTTTTCAATGTTGATTCCTTCAATCATTGAATTCATGGAACCAATCATCAATTGGACCTACCCTCATACTTCAATTGAGTTTAATAGGTCAACCTTGAACTGATTTGACTCTCAATTGACCCTCAATTGATCATCAATTAGGGTTTGATTCAATTGAATTAGGGTTTGGAATCGATGATTCAACAACACTAATCAATGTAAGACTAGTTGCTTTGAAACCATTGAACCATCATCCAAATTGGGTATGACCTGACCCCAAACGGTCTTTAGGTCGTTTGGATGACCTACAAACGGTCTTGAGACCGTTTTCCCATCATATCACTCAAATCTAAGCAATCCAATTAGGGTTTGGTTCATTGGATTGATCACCAAATCAGCATTACATTGTTTAACAACTTGGTACCTTTAGACCTTCAAACACATAACCATACTCAACCCTAGACCTCCAAACGGTCTTGGGTGACCACCAAACGGTCTTGAGACCGTTTGGATGAGCTCCAAATGGTCTTGAGACCGTTTTCCCATCCAACCTTTGGACTCTAGTGAAAATTCATCATGGATTGGTCTATCGAGTTGATCAACAAATCAGCACTACATTGCAATATGATTAGTACCTTTGGACCTTCAATTGGTCAACTATACTTGACCCCAGACCTCCAAAAGGTCTTGGGGTGATCCCCAAACGGTCTTGAGACCGTTTGGGTGATCCCCAAACGGTCTTGAAACCGTTTGGGCTAATCAACCCAAAATCTCTAATTAACTCATTGGAATTTCAGCACTGATTTTAATTAGGGTTTGCCCAATTGATTAGCCTTCAAATCATGACTCGTTTGGAATTAATCCATAAATTTTGGTGAGTCATTAACCAACATCATTAGGAACAGTAATATCATACGGTCAACGCTTAGTCAACCATCTTATACGGTCTTGAGACCGTTTGCCCAAAAAGTTCAATTAAATCAGATTGAAAATCAGCACTTAATCGAATTAGGTTTCCCTAATTGATTAGGCTTCAACTCACGATTCCTTTGGAGTTAATCCCTAAAATTTGGAGGGTTATTAATAAACATAATTATAAACAGGAATATCATACGTTCAACTCTTGGTCAACCATCTCAAATGGTCTTGAAACCGTTTGCTCAACCAGGTCAAGTTAATCAGGTTGAAAATCAGCACATAATTCAATCTGATTGCCTAATTGATTGGCCTTCAACTCTCGATTCCTTTGGAGTTAATCCCCCAAATTTGGAGGGTTATCAGACTACATAATTAGGAACAAAATTCCCAAACGGTCAACGCTTGGTCAACCATCTCAAACGGTCTTCAAACCGTTTGCTCCCAAACGGTTTCAAACCGTTTGCCCTTAAACGGTTTGCTGAAACCGCATAGCCAATCAAATTAAAACGATTTGGAGTATCTATCAAAACGGTTTTGCTTGGTAATTTTCTTTGGATAAGCATATAGGATGATGTCATCATCCCCTTCCTCCGAACAACCAAGAACAGCAACCGTTCTTGATGGAAATTGCAGCAAAGAAACAAGAGTGTATCAAATTGAAGAAATCAATCAACAAAGCATAGAGAATTGATGCAATAGCAATGTTTAAGGGTTTGAGTTATAAAACCCGCCTCCAATTGAGCTTCAAAGCTCCAAGCTCACGCCATTAATGGTGGATGAAGCTCTTGCAACTCCCCCTAGGCTCGTCCTCAAGCTTTTGATTGCAAAAGTTGGCTAGGGTTGAAGAGGAGATCGAAATAAGAAGGAATCCATAATTTATTTTCGATTTCCACCATGAAATCATGGAGAACGAAGGTCAAGGGCTTACCCACAGGTTGGGGACGTTCTCCCTGCTCCTCCCTAGCTTCTTGGTCGGTTTTGCAAGCAAGGGGAAGAAGAAAATCCGAAAAAGGCCTTGGTTTGTGCTTGGAAATGGCACTTTTATAAAGAAATTGATGAGAGAGAATATGCCTTATAAAAATCCAATTAATCCAAAAATTATGGCCGCCTCTTCCCCATCAACTCTATGGATACGAGGCATATCCCTTTGCCTTTAATTCTCCTTCATTATCCTCAATTTAAAGATGTTGGCTAAATGGACATCTATAAAATCCCTTTGTTTTGATTATGATAAACATTTCATTCTTATTTATCTGACGAGCTACTTGAGTGTGCAGGATGACAAACCTATAAGGGAAATTCAACAAGAAGTATTTATATTTTCATGCAAATGTAATCATTGTAAAAACTTGTACAGAAATATAATGTACAAGTACTTAGAATCGCATGTAAATCAAGCATTGGATTTTCCCTAGCTAAACACCTTAGTCATCCATTCAATAGGATCACCTATGCACACTCACACACATAATTAATGCCTAACTTGAAATCTTAAAACAGGATCTATCTCGGTCGACCAACTCCTCGACCGAGACATTCTCGGTCGACAAACTCCTCGACCGAGAAAGATCCAAAGTAGCCGTTAGACACAACTGACAAGTTAGTTGGCAGATGAAAATAGACGTTGATCCAGAGAGCCTGTCGGTCGACAAAACTTCGACCGAGTAGGTGTCTCGGTCGACAATTTCTCGATCGAGACGATCTCTGACAGAAACTGTAGAGTAAAGTAATTAGCCGTTGCAAAAGCAACAAACTTGTACCTAACGGCTAGTTAAGCACTTAGAAACCCCTAGAAGTTATCTAGAACATCCTTAAGCATACTTAGGCCATTTCTATAAATAGGACAAGCCATAGGACACTAGAACTTACTTGATACACTTGCTATACTTGAGAAAATACTTGAGCCCTCTTGTGCAATCTATTGTGAATTGAGCATTGTGATAATTTGGCAACTTTCCTCTTAGCTCAAGCTCGTCCTATAGGCTAGATTTTCCTAACCCTAGCAATCACAAGTCCATCATCTTGGCTAGGAAAATCCAAACGCTTGATCTAGACAAATCAAGCCTTGAGCTTCAAGGATAAGTTGTATTTTCTCTTATTTCTTTCTTGTTCCTAGTATTACTTGTACTCTCCTTGCTACTCCAGGTAGGAGGCTGCGGATTGGAGAGGGTGAAGCTCTTCGTGGTGAAGAGGAGGAACTTTGGACTACTTCAGAAGGCTGTCTTGACGGGAAGCTACTTCGGGAGGAAGGCTACTTCAAGGGGGAGCTTGAAGTTACTTCAAGGAAGGCTGCTTCGAGGTTGGCAAGACTACTTCAAGGCGAAGGCTGTCCAAAGGGTGTTTGGAAAGTATTGTAAATTTTATGTAATATCCTTGAGAGGTAATAAAATTTAGTACTTTCAAAATCCCGGTTGGGTAAGCAACCGGGTAGTGGACTGACTCCTTAGTATTTGCTAAGGTGGAACCACTCTAAACACCTGCGTTCCTCTTCTTAATCTTTACTTTGGTTGTTTGATTTTAAAATTACTTTAAAATCTATATAAAACTCTATTCACCCCCCCTCTAGAGGTTTTCAATTGGTATCAGAGCAGGGCTTCAAGGAACCTTAACACGGTCTTGAAGAAATGGGTGATGGAGTGCTCAACCACCTCAACATTGAAGGAACGCTCGTTGCTAGACCTCCGGCATTCGACGGGACAAACTATCAATACTGGAAGAGAAGGATGCAATTCTACTTCCAAGGAATCAATTGGGATCTTTGGAGAATGGTATCTACACCATACACACTCCCACAAGACGATTTCGCAGTATGGGATGCTAATACGGTAAAAATGGCCCAAATGAATGCAAAGGCAGTAAGCATTTTATATTGTTCCATTTCAGTAGGTGAATTTAATAGAGTATCAAACTGTGATACCGCATATGACATTTGGCATAGATTATCTATAACATATGAGGGTACTGTTCAAGTTAAAAACTCTAAAGTTAGTTTGCTTAAAACCAAGTTTGAACATTTTCGTATGGATCCAAACGAAACTATTAGTGAAATGTATTCAAAATTTTCTACTATTGTTAATGGTTTGAGTGCTTTAGGGAAACCTGTTCTTGAGGAAGATCAGGTATCAAAAATACTTCGATCTCTTCCTCCAAAGTACAAACCAAAGGTGACAGCTATTGCAGAAGCAAACGACCTCACTCGCCTCAAAATGGAGCAGCTCATCGGAAACTTAGAAGCTCATGAGGCAGACCTAGAAGAGGAAGAGAGAAGAGAACATGAGCATCAACGTGGGCCAAAGAAAGACGTGGCTCTCAAAGCATCAAAAGCTCTCTCACAAGAGAGTGAGGAATCCAGTGAAGAAGAAGGAGAAGAAGCATTGATAGTCAACGGTAAGAAATACAGAAGGTTTAAAACTAATAAAATTTCTAGTTCTTCTTCCACTCCCAGGTGCTTCGAATGTGGAAAGAAAGGACATTTCAAAAATGAATGTCCCAAAGCTAAGAAGGGAAAGAAGAGCTCACATAAGAAGAAAGAAAAATCTTATAAAGCGGCATGGGATGAAACGAGTGAAAGTGAAAGTGGAGATGAAAATGTGGAATGTCTAATGGCAAGAGAAGACAATGAAGACTCTCAAGAGGTAAGCCTTATTGATCTTCCTAAAGAAGAATTAGTTGCTAGCTTACAAGAAACTCATGATAAGTATGTTGATGCCAAGAAGAAACTAAAGAAGACTATGAAATCAAATAATGAGCTCATTGCCAAAATAGATGAACTTTCTTCTGAAAAGAATAACATTGATCTTGAAAATGTATCTTTAAAAACATCTTTAGATGATTGCACTAGAAAGCTACTTACTTTGGAAACCAATCTTAATCTTCTATCAAAAGAAAAGACTGATTTGTTAGCAAAACTACAAGCTTTTCAAACTCAACCTATCTTGTGCAATCATTCGGACTATGACAATATTGTAAAAGAAAAGGATTCATTGTTTTCTGATTTAGACCAGGCAAGAAAAGATATACATAAGAAGATGAATAACATTGCTCAGTTGCAAAGAGAACTTTATGAGTTAAGAAGAAAAGATATTCTTGATAACATATTGAGAAGTGGTACTACCTTCAATGGAAGAAAAGGTTTGGGATATGTTCCAAAGAAAAATCAACCCAAAAAGACCCAAACTATGTTTGTACCCAAAAACACAATGGATAGAAAGAGAAATGAAGTTGATTCTATTACTTGTCATTTCTGTCTACGTCTTGGACATTACTATTTTTCATGCCCCTACAAGACTAAGAAGTCCAACTTAGTTTGGACTCCAAGACCCCAAACTTAGAAGAATGGAATGTAGTTGAGATATGACAAAATACTTAATTTTTGCTATTTATATTGTTCTATCTCAACAAACGATGCTATGCTTATTGGTATTAATTTTTCTGCATTGCTGTACTAAAACAGAAACTTCGTCGGTCGAAGTACTGTCGACCGAGCTCTGGGTCGGTCGAAGTATTGTCGACCGACTGGATGTCTTTAACAAATCGAAAATCTTCCAGTACTTATTTCGGTCGAAAATTGGTCAACCGAGAAATTTTCTGTGTTTTTGATTGTAATACAGTAACTTGCTCGATCGACAAATTGTCGACCGAGAATGATATCGGTCGAACAATTGTCGACCGACTGGTTTTCTGTTTCAGAACTTTTATACACATAAGCAAATTTTCTAACCTTATCGGACCATCACATGGGTACCAAAATCTACATTCTAATGCAGGAATGGGTAGTTGACAGTGGCTGCTCCAAACATATGACCGGAAACAAGGACGCATTTCAAACTTTTGAAGAAAAGAAAAGTGGAACGGTCACCTTTGGAGACAATGGTAAGGGCAAGATCGTTGGAATAGGTAATGTTGGAACAAATCTTGAAATCAAAAATGTTCTACTTGTTGATGGATTGCATCACAATTTAATTAGCGTAAGTCAACTATGTGATAGTGGTTATGATGTGTTATTTAACAAAACCTGCTGCAAGTTGTTGATAGAAAACACTACAAATGTCATTTATGAAGGAAATAGAGTTGGAAATCTTTACATCCTTAAACCAAACTCTATGAAATCAGTAATAGGCAAATGCTTGCTTGCAAATGAAAATACCTTACAGCTATGGCATAAAAAGCTAGGACATGCTAGTTCACACACTATTAAAAAGTTAGTGAAATATAATCTTGTTCGTGGATTACCTGCTCTGTCTTTTGATCAAGCTGAAAACTGTGAACCTTGCACAATGGGAAAGCAAACCAAAACATCTTTTAAATCAAAACATGTACTTAGTACCAGTAGATCCTTAGAATTAATTCATATGGACTTATTTGGACCAATGAGGACACAATCTATTGGTGGTAAAAGATATTGTTTTGTTATTGTTGATGATTATAGTAGATTTACATGGGTACATTTTATTGCAACTAAAGATGATACTATTCATGTCTTTATGCAATTTTGTTCTAAGATTGAAAATCTTTTACAACATAAAATATGTACCATTAGAAGTGATCATGGTGGCGAATTTGAAAATCATACATTTGAGACCTTTTGTACATCTCAAGGGTATACTCATAATTTTTCTGCTCCACGTACCCCACAACAAAATGGTATAGTAGAACGGAAAAATCGATCCCTACAGGAAATGGCTAGGACCATGATGCTTGAACACAACACACCTAAAACCTTTTGGGCTGAAGCCGTAAACACTGCTTGTTATGTGCTTAATAGAGTAACTATTCACTCTCATTTGAAGAAAACTCCATATGAAATACTACACTCTAAGAAACCCCGAGTTGACTACTTTCATACTTTTGGCTCCACATGCTACATTTTAAATACCAAAGATGATAGAGACAAGTTTGATTCTAAATCACACAAAGCATTCTTTTTGGGATATTCCATTTCTAGCAAAGCCTTTAGAGTATATAACACTATATCTAGAAAAGTTGAGGAATCCATTCATATTTCTTTTCATGAAGAGTCAAAATCTGAACATCTAGATATCATTGATCTCACTAATCAATTCGAAAATACAACCATTTCCAATGATAGTGAGAAAACTCCTATATCAGAACCCCAAGTTGAAACACAACCTACACCTAGGCTTATCAAGGATCATCCCCAAGAACAAATTATTGGAGATCCAAATGATAAAGTCAAAACTCGGTCTTCCTTCAAAGATGTTGCAAACATGGCTTTCGTTTCTATCATTGAACCTAAGAAGATATCCGAAGCTCTTAAGGATGATTACTGGATAATAGCCATGCAAGAAGAATTAAATCAATTCACTAAAAATGATGTATGGGATTTAGTTCCTAAACCACAAGACAAAACCATCATAGGAACTAAATGGGTTTTTAGGAATAAGCTCAATGAAGCAGGAGAAGTCATAAGGAATAAAGCTCGATTAGTAGCACAAGGATATAATCAACAAGAAGGAATAGATTTTGATGAAACATATGCACCCGTAGCTAGACTTGAAGCTATTAGGATGTTACTAGCTATTGCTGCCCATAAAAACATTAAGCTATATCAAATGGACGTCAAAAGTGCATTTCTCAATGGAATCATACAAGAAGAAGTTTATGTTGCTCAACCACCGGGCTTTGAAATACCAGAAAAATGTGACCATGTTTATAAACTTAAAAAGGTACTTTATGGTCTAAAGCAAGCACCTAGGAATTGGTATGAACGGCTCAAGAAATATCTTTTTGATAATGGTTTCTCTATTGGAAATTCAGATTCTACTTTATTCTTCAAAACATATGCATCTGATTTCCTAGTTGTGCAAATATATGTTGATGATATTATTTTTGGAGCTTCAAATGATTCATTATGCACAAAATTCAGTGACATTATGCAAAAAGAATTTGAAATGAGCCTTATGGGTGAATTAACATTTTTTCTTGGTTTTCAAATTAAGCAAACGCCTGCAGGAATTTTCATAAGCCAAGAAAAATACACTAAAGAACTTTTAAAACGCTTTGGGATGGATCAATGCAAACATGCTACTACTCCTATGGCTACTTCTATCAAAATTGATAAGGATGAAAATGGGGAACCTATTGATGATTCCTTATATAGAGCTATGATTGGTAGTTTGCTATATTTAACCGCTTCTCGACCGGACATTATGTTTTCCGTTGGTCTTTGTGCTCGATTTCAATCCCAACCTATGCAATCTCATTTTCTTGCGGTCAAACGGATTCTTCGATATCTAGCTGGCACTACTTGTTTCGGTTTATGGTATCCAAAAGGACAATCCTTGGATTTTAAAGCATATACTGATGCGGATTATGCTGGTTGTCGACTTGATCGCAAAAGTACTAGTGGTGGATGTTTCTTATTAGGAAGAGCCTTAGTATCTTGGTTTAGTAAGAAACAAAATACGGTTGCCCTATCTACAACTGAAGCTGAATATATGGCAGCCGGGTCTTGTTGTGCTCAAGTACTTTATATGCAACAGGTTTTAAGCGATTATGGTTTTAAACTTTCATCTACACCTATCTTTTGTGATAACACGAGCACCATAAACTTAGCACATAATCCTATTTTACACAGTCGGGCAAAACACATTGAAATCCGTCATCACTTCTTAAGGGATCACATATCAAAGAATCATGTTTCCCTTCATCATGTTGATACGGAAAATCAATTGGCTGATATTTTTACAAAACCACTTCCTTTAGATCAATTCAACAACATTAGGAAGCAACTGCTTATTACTCCTTTGGAAGATGTTTTCTTTGATATCTGCGGTTCTTAACACGTATAATTGTTTAATTGTATCATTTTGGCTTTTCAATGGACATTTTCTTATTCGATTTGATGGGATATCTAATTAAGGGGGAGCTTTTATTAAAATGGTTATCTTTTTGAAATGACAAAGGGGGAGAGATATATAAAACTATAACTTAGTATTTATGACAAATTCAATCAATGAGTTTCATAAATATACTCTTGGCTTTACATTGAAAGTTGCTATATTCCCAAATGAACTGGATTTCATGTTCCATAATTCATTGGGAATAATAAGCACACATTTTATAAACAAGAGGAAAAGTTACAAATGGCAATCTAAAGGTATGACATTTATATGTTTTATATTTCCTTTATTTATATTTTGGAAATGTTTGTCATCTTCAAAAAGGGGGAGATTGTTGGCTAAATGGACATCTATAAAATCCCTTTGTTTTGATTATGACAAACATTTCATTCTTATTTATCTGACGAGCTACTTGAGTGTGCAGGATGACAAACCTATAAGGGAAATTCAACAAGAAGTATTTATATTTTCATGCAAATGTAATCATTGTAAAAACTTGTACAGAAATATAATGTACAAGTACTTAGAATCGCATGTAAATCAAGCATTGGATTTTCCCTAGCTAAACACCTTAGTCATCCATTCAATAGGATCACCTATGCACACTCACACACATAATTAATGCCTAACTTGAAATCTTAAAACAGGATCTATCTCGGTCGACCAACTCCTCGACCGAGACATTCTCGGTCGACAAACTCCTCGACCGAGAAAGATCCAAAGTATCCGTTAGACACAACTGACAAGTTAGTTGGCAGATGAAAATAGACGTTGATCCAGAGAGCCTGTCGGTCGACAAAACTTCGACCGAGTAGGTGTCTCGGTCGACAATTTCTCGACCGAGACGATCTCTGACAGAAACTGCAGAGTAAAGTAATTAGCCGTTGCAAAAGCAACAAACTTGTACCTAACGGCTAGTTAAGCACTTAGAAACCCCTAGAAGTTATCTAGAACGTCCTTAAGCATACTTAGGCCATTTCTATAAATAGGACAAGCCATAGGACACTAGAACTTACTTGATACACTTGCTATACTTGAGAAAATACTTGAGCCCTCTTGTGCAATCTATTGTGAATTGAGCATTGTGATAATTTGGCAACTTTCCTCTTAGCTCAAGCTCGTCCTATAGGCTAGATTTTCCTAACCCTAGCAATCACAAGTCCATCATCTTGGCTAGAAAAATCCAAATGCTTGATCTAGACAAATCAAGCCTTGAGCTTCAAGGATAAGTTGTATTTTCTCTTATTTCTTTCTTGTTCCTAGTATTACTTGTACTCTCCTTGCTACTCCAGGTAGGAGGCTGCGGATTGGAGAGGGTGAAGCTCTTCGTGGTGAAGAGGAGGAACTTTGGACTACTTCAGAAGGCTTTCTTGACGGGAAGCTACTTCGGGAGGAAGGCTACTTCAAGGGGGAGCTTGAAGTTACTTCAAGGAAGGCTGCTTCGAGGTTGGCAAGACTACTTCAAGGCGAAGGCTGTCCAAAGGGTGTTTGGAAAGTATTGTAAATTTTATGTAATATCCTTGAAAGGTAATAAAATTTAGTACTTTCAAAATCCCGGTTGGGTAAGCAACCGGGTAGTGGACTGACTCCTTAGTATTTGCTAAGGTGGAACCACTCTAAACACCTGTGTTCCTCTTCTTAATCTTTACTTTGGTTGTTTGATTTTAAAATTACTTTAAAATCTATATAAAACTCTATTCACCCCCCCTCTAGAGGTTTTCAATTGGTATCAGAGCAGGGCTTCAAGGAACCTTAACACGGTCTTGAAGAAATGGGTGATGGAGTGCTCAACCACCTCAACATTGAAGGAACGCTCGTTGCTAGACCTCCGGCATTCGACGGGACAAACTATCAATACTGGAAGAGAAGGATGCAATTCTACTTCCAAGGAATCAATTGGGATCTTTGGAGAATGGTATCTACACCATACACACTCCCACAAGACGATTTCGCAGTATGGGATGCTAATACGGTAAAAATGGCCCAAATGAATGCAAAGGCAGTAAGCATTTTATATTGTTCCATTTCAGTAGGTGAATTTAATAGAGTATCAAACTGTGATACCGCATATGACATTTGGCATAGATTATATATAACATATGAGGGTACTGTTCAAGTTAAAAACTCTAAAGTTAGTTTGCTTAAAACCAAGTTTGAACATTTTCGTATGGATCCAAACGAAACTATTAGTGAAATGTATTCAAAATTTTCTACTATTGTTAATGGTTTGAGTGCTTTAGGGAAACCTGTTCTTGAGGAAGATCAGGTATAAAAAATACTTCGATCTCTTCCTCCAAAGTACAAACCAAAGGTGACAGCTATTGCAGAAGCAAACGACCTCACTCGCCTCAAAATGGAGCAACTCATCGGAAACTTAGAAGCTCATGAGGCAGACCTAGAAGAGGAAGAGAGAAGAGAACATGAGCATCAACGTGGGCCAAAGAAAGACGTGGCTCTCAAAGCATCAAAAGCTCTCTCACAAGAGAGTGAGGAATCCAGTGAAGAAGAAGGAGAAGAAGCATTGATAGTCAACGGTAAGAAATACAGAAGGTTTAAAACTAATAAAATTTCTAGTTCTTCTTCCACTCCCAGGTGCTTCGAATGTGGAAAGAAAGGACATTTCAAAAATGAATGTCCCAAAGCTAAGAAGGGAAAGAAGAGCTCACATAAGAAGAAAGAAAAATCTTATAAAGCGGCATGGGATGAAACGAGTGAAAGTGAAAGTGGAGATGAAAATGTGGAATGTCTAATGGCAAGAGAAGACAATGAAGACTCTCAAGAGGTAAGCCTTATTGATCTTCCTAAAGAAGAATTAGTTGCTAGCTTACAAGAAACTCATGATAAGTATGTTGATGCCAAGAAGAAACTAAAGAAGACTATGAAATCAAATAATGAGCTCATTGCCAAAATAGATGAACTTTCTTCTGAAAAGAATAACATTGATCTTGAAAATGTATCTTTAAAAACATCTTTAGATGATTGCACTAGAAAGCTACTTACTTTGGAAACCAATCTTAATCTTCTATCAAAAGAAAAGACTGATTTGTTAGCCAAACTACAAGCTTTTCAAACTCAACCTATCTTGTGCAATCATTCGGACTATGACAATATTGTAAAAGAAAAGGATTCATTGTTTTCTGATTTAGACCAGGCAAGAAAAGATATACATAAGAAGATGAATAACATTGCTCAGTTGCAAAGAGAACTTTATGAGTTAAGAAGAAAAGATATTCTTGATAACATATTGAGAAGTGGTACTACCTTCAATGGAAGAAAAGGTTTGGGATATGTTCCAAAGAAAAATCAACCCAAAAAGACCCAAACTATGTTTGTACCCAAAAACACAATGGCTAGAAAGAGAAATGAAGTTGATTCTATTACTTGTCATTTCTATCTACGTCTTGGACATTACTGTTTTTCATGCCCCTACAAGACTAAGAAGTCCAACTTAGTTTGGACTCCAAGACCCCAAACTTAGAAGAATGGAATGTAGTTGAGATATGACAAAATACTTAATTTTTGCTATTTATATTGTTCTATCTCAACAAACGATGCTATGCTTATTGGTATTAATTTTTCTGCATTGCTGTACTAAAACAGAAACTTCGTCGGTCGAAGTACTGTCGACCGAGCTCTGGGTCGGTCGAAGTATTGTCGACCGACTGGATGTCTTTAACAAATCGAAAATCTTCCAGTACTTATTTCGGTCAAAAATTGGTCAACCGAGAAATTTTCTGTGTTTTTGATTGTAATACAGTAACTTGCTCGATCGACAAATTGTCGACCGAGAATGATATCGGTCGAACAATTGTCGACCGACTGGTTTTCTGTTTCAGAACTTTTATACACATAAGCAAATTTTCTAACCTTATCGGACCATCACATGGGTACCAAAATCTACATTCTAATGCAGGAATGGGTAGTTGACAGTGGCTGCTCCAAACATATGACCGGAAACAAGGACGCATTTCAAACTTTTGAAGAAAAGAAAAGTGGAACGGTCACCTTTGGAGACAATGGTAAGGGCAAGATCGTTGGAATAGGTAATGTTGGAACAAATCTTGAAATCAAAAATGTTCTACTTGTTGATGGATTGCATCACAATTTAATTAGCGTAAGTCAACTATGTGATAGTGGTTATGATGTGTTATTTAACAAAACCTGCTGCAAGTTGTTGATAGAAAATACTACAAATGTCATTTATGAAGGAAATAGAGTTGGAAATCTTTATATCCTTAAACCAAACTCTATGAAATCAGTAATAGGCAGATGCTTGCTTGCAAATGAAAATACCTTACAGCTATGGCATAAAAAGCTAGGACATGCTAGTTCACACACTATTAAAAAGTTAGTGAAATATAATCTTGTTCGTGGATTACCTGCTCTGTCTTTTGATCAAGCTGAAAACTGTGAACCTTGCACAATGGGAAAGCAAACCAAAACATCTTTTAAATCAAAACATGTACTTAGTACCAGTAGATCCTTAGAATTAATTCATATGGACTTATTTGGACCAATGAGGACACAATCTATTGGTGGTAAAAGATATTGTTTTGTTATTGTTGATGATTATAGTAGATTTACATGGGTACATTTTATTGCAACTAAAGATGATACTATTCATGTCTTTATGCAATTTTGTTCTAAGATTGAAAATATTTTACAACATAAAATATGTACCATTAGAAGTGATCATGGTGGCGAATTTGAAAATCATACATTTGAGACCTTTTGTACATCTCAAGGGTATACTCATAATTTTTCTGCTCCACGTACCCCACAACAAAATGGTATAGTAGAACGGAAAAATCGATCCCTACAGGAAATGGCTAGGACCATGATGCTTGAACACAACACACCTAAAACCTTTTGGGCTGAAGCCGTAAACACTGCTTGTTATGTGCTTAATAGAGTAACTATTCACTCTCATTTGAAGAAAACTCCATATGAAATACTACACTCTAAGAAACCCCGAGTTGACTACTTTCATACTTTTGGCTCCACATGCTACATTTTAAATACCAAAGATGATAGAGACAAGTTTGATTCTAAATCACACAAAGCATTCTTTTTGGGATATTCCATTTCTAGCAAAGCCTTTAGAGTATATAACACTATATCTAGAAAAGTTGAGGAATCCATTCATATTTCTTTTCATGAAGAGTCAAAATCTGAACATCTAGATATCATTGATCTCACTAATCAATTCCAAAATACAACCATTTCCAATGATAGTGAGAAAACTCCTATATCAGAACCCCAAGTTGAAACACAACCTACACCTAGGCTTATCAAGGATCATCCCCAAGAACAAATTATTGGAGATCCAAATGATAAAGTCAAAACTCGGTCTTCCTTCAAAGATGTTGCAAACATGGCTTTCGTTTCTATCATTGAACCTAAGAAGATATCCGAAGCTCTTAAGGATGATTACTGGATAATAGCCATGCAAGAAGAATTAAATCAATTCACTAAAAATGATGTATGGGATTTAGTTCCTAAACCACAAGACAAAACCATCATAGGAACTAAATGGGTTTTTAGGAATAAGCTCAATGAAGCAGGAGAAGTCATAAGGAATAAAGCTCGATTAGTAGCACAAGGATATAATCAACAAGAAGGAATAGATTTTGATGAAACATATGCACCCGTAGCTAGACTTGAAGCTATTAGGATGTTACTAGCTATTGCTGCCCATAAAAACATTAAGCTATATCAAATGGACGTCAAAAGTGCATTTCTCAATGGAATCATACAAGAAGAAGTTTATGTTGCTCAACCACCGGGCTTTGAAATACCAGAAAAATGTGACCATGTTTATAAACTTAAAAAGGTACTTTATGGTCTAAAGCAAGCACCTAGGAATTGGTATGAACGGCTCAAGAAATATCTTTTTGATAATGGTTTCTCTATTGGAAATTCAGATTCTACTTTATTCTTCAAAACATATGCATCTGATTTCCTAGTTGTGCAAATATATGTTGATGATATTATTTTTGGAGCTTCAAATGATTCATTATGCACAAAATTCAGTGACATTATGCAAAAAGAATTTGAAATGAGCCTTATGGGTGAATTAACATTTTTTCTTGGTTTTCAAATTAAGCAAACGCCTGCAGGAATTTTCATAAGCCAAGAAAAATACACTAAAGAACTTTTAAAACGCTTTGGGATGGATCAATGCAAACATGCTACTACTCCTATGGCTACTTCTATCAAAATTGATAAGGATGAAAATGGGGAACCTATTGATGATTCCTTATATAGAGCTATGATTGGTAGTTTGCTATATTTAACCGCTTCTCGACCGGACATTATGTTTTCCGTTGGTCTTTGTGCTCGATTTCAATCCCAACCTATGCAATCTCATTTTCTTGCGGTCAAACGGATTCTTCGATATCTAGCTGGCACTACTTGTTTCGGTTTATGGTATCCAAAAGGACAATCCTTGGATTTTAAAGCATATACTGATGCGAATTATGCTGGTTGTTGACTTGATCGCAAAAGTACTAGTGGTGGATGTTTCTTATTAGGAAGAGCCTTAGTATCTTGGTTTAGTAAGAAACAAAATACAGTTGCCCTATCTACAACTGAAGCTGAATATATGGCAGCCGGGTCTTGTTGTGCTCAAGTACTTTATATGCAACAGGTTTTAAGCGATTATGGTTTTAAACTTTCATCTACACCTATCTTTTGTGATAACACGAGCACCATAAACTTAGCACATAATCCTATTTTACACAGTCGGGCAAAACACATTGAAATCCGTCATCACTTCTTAAGGGATCACATATCAAAGAATCATGTTTCCCTTCATCATGTTGATACGGAAAATCAATTGGCTGATATTTTTACAAAACCACTTCCTTTAGATCAATTCAACAACATTAGGAAGCAACTGCTTATTACTCCTTTGGAAGATGTTTTCTTTGATATCTGCGGTTCTTAACACGTATAATTGTTTAATTGTATCATTTTGGCTTTTCAATGGACATTTTCTTATTCGATTTGATGGGATATCTAATTAAGGGGGAGCTTTTATTAAAATGGTTATCTTTTTGAAATGACAAAGGGGGAGAGATATATAAAACTATAACTTAGTATTTATGACAAATTCAATCAATGAGTTTCATAAATATACTCTTGGCTTTACATTGAAAGTTGCTATATTCCCAAATGAACTGGATTTCATGTTCCATAATTCATTGGGAATAATAAGCACACATTTTATAAACAAGAGGAAAAGTTACAAATGGCAATCTAAAGGTATGACATTTATATGTTTTATATTTCCTTTATTTATATTTTGGAAATGTTTGTCATCTTCAAAAAGGGGGAGATTGTTGGCTAAATGGACATCTATAAAATCCCTTTGTTTTGATTATGACAAACATTTCATTCTTATTTATCTGACGAGCTACTTGAGTGTGCAGGATGACAAACCTATAAGGGAAATTCAACAAGAAGTATTTATATTTTCATGCAAATGTAATCATTGTAAAAACTTGTACAGAAATATAATGTACAAGTACTTAGAATCGCATGTAAATCAAGCATTGGATTTTCCCTAGCTAAACACCTTAGTCATCCATTCAATAGGATCACCTATGCACACTCACACACATAATTAATGCCTAACTTGAAATCTTAAAACAGGATCTATCTCGGTCGACCAACTCCTCGACCGAGACATTCTCGGTCGACAAACTCCTCGACCGAGAAAGATCCAAAGTATCCGTTAGACACAACTGACAAGTTAGTTGGCAGATGAAAATAGACGTTGATCCAGAGAGCCTGTCGGTCGACAAAACTTCGACCGAGTAGGTGTCTCGGTCGACAATTTCTCGACCGAGACGATCTCTGACAGAAACTGCAGAGTAAAGTAATTAGCCGTTGCAAAAGCAACAAACTTGTACCTAACGGCTAGTTAAGCACTTAGAAACCCCTAGAAGTTATCTAGAACGTCCTTAAGCATACTTAGGCCATTTCTATAAATAGGACAAGCCATAGGACACTAGAACTTACTTGATACACTTGCTATACTTGAGAAAATACTTGAGCCCTCTTGTGCAATCTATTGTGAATTGAGCATTGTGATAATTTGGCAACTTTCCTCTTAGCTCAAGCTCGTCCTATAGGCTAGATTTTCCTAACCCTAGCAATCACAAGTCCATCATCTTGGCTAGGAAAATCCAAACGCTTGATCTAGACAAATCAAGCCTTGAGCTTCAAGGATAAGTTGTATTTTCTCTTATTTCTTTCTTGTTCCTAGTATTACTTGTACTCTCCTTGCTACTCCAGGTAGGAGGCTGCGGATTGGAGAGGGTGAAGCTCTTCGTGGTGAAGAGGAGGAACTTTGGACTACTTCAGAAGGCTTTCTTGACGGGAAGCTACTTCGGGAGGAAGGCTACTTCAAGGGGGAGCTTGAAGTTACTTCAAGGAAGGCTGCTTCGAGGTTGGCAAGACTACTTCAAGGCGAAGGCTGTCCAAAGGGTGTTTGGAAAGTATTGTAAATTTTATGTAATATCCTTGAAAGGTAATAAAATTTAGTACTTTCAAAATCCCGGTTGGGTAAGCAACCGGGTAGTGGACTGACTCCTTAGTATTTGCTAAGGTGGAACCACTCTAAACACCTGTGTTCCTCTTCTTAATCTTTACTTTGGTTGTTTGATTTTAAAATTACTTTAAAATCTATATAAAACTCTATTCACCCCCCCTCTAGAGGTTTTCAATTGGTATCAGAGCAGGGCTTCAAGGAACCTTAACACGGTCTTGAAGAAATGGGTGATGGAGTGCTCAACCACCTCAACATTGAAGGAACGCTCGTTGCTAGACCTCCGGCATTCGACGGGACAAACTATCAATACTGGAAGAGAAGGATGCAATTCTACTTCCAAGGAATCAATTGGGATCTTTGGAGAATGGTATCTACACCATACACACTCCCACAAGACGATTTCGCAGTATGGGATGCTAATACGGTAAAAATGGCCCAAATGAATGCAAAGGCAGTAAGCATTTTATATTGTTCCATTTCAGTAGGTGAATTTAATAGAGTATCAAACTGTGATACCGCATATGACATTTGGCATAGATTATATATAACATATGAGGGTACTGTTCAAGTTAAAAACTCTAAAGTTAGTTTGCTTAAAACCAAGTTTGAACATTTTCGTATGGATCCAAACGAAACTATTAGTGAAATGTATTCAAAATTTTCTACTATTGTTAATGGTTTGAGTGCTTTAGGGAAACCTGTTCTTGAGGAAGATCAGGTATAAAAAATACTTCGATCTCTTCCTCCAAAGTACAAACCAAAGGTGACAGCTATTGCAGAAGCAAACGACCTCACTCGCCTCAAAATGGAGCAACTCATCGGAAACTTAGAAGCTCATGAGGCAGACCTAGAAGAGGAAGAGAGAAGAGAACATGAGCATCAACGTGGGCCAAAGAAAGACGTGGCTCTCAAAGCATCAAAAGCTCTCTCACAAGAGAGTGAGGAATCCAGTGAAGAAGAAGGAGAAGAAGCATTGATAGTCAACGGTAAGAAATACAGAAGGTTTAAAACTAATAAAATTTCTAGTTCTTCTTCCACTCCCAGGTGCTTCGAATGTGGAAAGAAAGGACATTTCAAAAATGAATGTCCCAAAGCTAAGAAGGGAAAGAAGAGCTCACATAAGAAGAAAGAAAAATCTTATAAAGCGGCATGGGATGAAACGAGTGAAAGTGAAAGTGGAGATGAAAATGTGGAATGTCTAATGGCAAGAGAAGACAATGAAGACTCTCAAGAGGTAAGCCTTATTGATCTTCCTAAAGAAGAATTAGTTGCTAGCTTACAAGAAACTCATGATAAGTATGTTGATGCCAAGAAGAAACTAAAGAAGACTATGAAATCAAATAATGAGCTCATTGCCAAAATAGATGAACTTTCTTCTGAAAAGAATAACATTGATCTTGAAAATGTATCTTTAAAAACATCTTTAGATGATTGCACTAGAAAGCTACTTACTTTGGAAACCAATCTTAATCTTCTATCAAAAGAAAAGACTGATTTGTTAGCCAAACTACAAGCTTTTCAAACTCAACCTATCTTGTGCAATCATTCGGACTATGACAATATTGTAAAAGAAAAGGATTCATTGTTTTCTGATTTAGACCAGGCAAGAAAAGATATACATAAGAAGATGAATAACATTGCTCAGTTGCAAAGAGAACTTTATGAGTTAAGAAGAAAAGATATTCTTGATAACATATTGAGAAGTGGTACTACCTTCAATGGAAGAAAAGGTTTGGGATATGTTCCAAAGAAAAATCAACCCAAAAAGACCCAAACTATGTTTGTACCCAAAAACACAATGGCTAGAAAGAGAAATGAAGTTGATTCTATTACTTGTCATTTCTGTCTACGTCTTGGACATTACTGTTTTTCATGCCCCTACAAGACTAAGAAGTCCAACTTAGTTTGGACTCCAAGACCCCAAACTTAGAAGAATGGAATGTAGTTGAGATATGACAAAATACTTAATTTTTGCTATTTATATTGTTCTATCTCAACAAACGATGCTATGCTTATTGGTATTAATTTTTCTGCATTGCTGTACTAAAACAGAAACTTCGTCGGTCGAAGTACTGTCGACCGAGCTCTGGGTCGGTCGAAGTATTGTCGACCGACTGGATGTCTTTAACAAATCGAAAATCTTCCAGTACTTATTTCGGTCGAAAATTGGTCAACCGAGAAATTTTCTGTGTTTTTGATTGTAATACAGTAACTTGCTCGATCGACAAATTGTCGACCGAGAATGATATCGGTCGAACAATTGTCGACCGACTGGTTTTCTGTTTCAGAACTTTTATACACATAAGCAAATTTTCTAACCTTATCAGACCATCACATGGGTACCAAAATCTACATTCTAATGCAGGAATGGGTAGTTGACAGTGGCTGCTCCAAACATATGACCGGAAACAAGGACGCATTTCAAACTTTTGAAGAAAAGAAAAGTGGAACGGTCACCTTTGGAGACAATGGTAAGGGCAAGATCGTTGGAATAGGTAATGTTGGAACAAATCTTGAAATCAAAAATGTTCTACTTGTTGATGGATTGCATCACAATTTAATTAGCGTAAGTCAACTATGTGATAGTGGTTATGATGTGTTATTTAACAAAACCTGCTGCAAGTTGTTGATAGAAAACACTACAAATGTCATTTATGAAGGAAATAGAGTTGGAAATCTTTATATCCTTAAACCAAACTCTATGAAATTAGTAATAGGTAAATGCTTGCTTGCAAATGAAAATACCTTACAGCTATGGCATAAAAAGCTAGGACATGCTAGTTCACACACTATTAAAAAGTTAGTGAAATATAATCTTGTTCGTGGATTACCTGCTCTGTCTTTTGATCAAGCTGAAAACTGTGAACCTTGCACAATGGGAAAGCAAACCAAAACATCTTTTAAATCAAAACATGTACTTAGTACCAGTAGATCCTTAGAATTAATTCATATGGACTTATTTGGACCAATGAGGACACAATCTATTGGTGGTAAAAGATATTGTTTTGTTATTGTTGATGATTATAGTAGATTTACATGGGTACATTTTATTGCAACTAAAGATGATACTATTCATGTCTTTATGCAATTTTGTTCTAAGATTGAAAATATTTTACAACATAAAATATGTACCATTAGAAGTGATCATGGTGGCGAATTTGAAAATCATACATTTGAGACCTTTTGTACATCTCAAGGGTATACTCATAATTTTTCTGCTCCACGTACCCCACAACAAAATGGTATAGTAGAACGGAAAAATCGATCCCTACAGGAAATGGCTAGGACCATGATGCTTGAACACAACACACCTAAAACCTTTTGGGCTGAAGCCGTAAACACTGCTTGTTATGTGCTTAATAGAGTAACTATTCACTCTCATTTGAAGAAAACTCCATATGAAATACTACACTCTAAGAAACCCCGAGTTGACTACTTTCATACTTTTGGCTCCACATGCTACATTTTAAATACCAAAGATGATAGAGACAAGTTTGATTCTAAATCACACAAAGCATTCTTTTTGGGATATTCCATTTCTAGCAAAGCCTTTAGAGTATATAACACTATATCTAGAAAAGTTGAGGAATCCATTCATATTTCTTTTCATGAAGAGTCAAAATCTGAACATCTAGATATCATTGATCTCACTAATCAATTCGAAAATACAACCATTTCCAATGATAGTGAGAAAACTCCTATATCAGAACCCCAAGTTGAAACACAACCTACACCTAGGCTTATCAAGGATCATCCCCAAGAACAAATTATTGGAGATCCAAATGATAAAGTCAAAACTCGGTCTTCCTTCAAAGATGTTGCAAACATGGCTTTCGTTTCTATCATTGAACCTAAGAAGATATCCGAAGCTCTTAAGGATGATTACTGGATAATAGCCATGCAAGAAGAATTAAATCAATTCACTAAAAATGATGTATGGGATTTAGTTCCTAAACTACAAGACAAAACCATCATAGGAACTAAATGGGTTTTTAGGAATAAGCTCAATGAAGCAGGAGAAGTCATAAGGAATAAAGCTCGATTAGTAGCACAAGGATATAATCAACAAGAAGGAATAGATTTTGATGAAACATATGCACCCGTAGCTAGACTTGAAGCTATTAGGATGTTACTAGCTATTGCTGCCCATAAAAACATTAAGCTATATCAAATGGACGTCAAAAGTGCATTTCTCAATGGCATCATACAAGAAGAAGTTTATGTTGCTCAACCACCGGGCTTTGAAATACCAGAAAAATGTGACCATGTTTATAAACTTAAAAAGGCACTTTATGGTCTAAAGCAAGCACCTAGGAATTGGTATGATGCAACATTTGCAATTTAACCCCTCAACTTGTGTAATTTGCACTTTAGTCCAAAATAAGCAAACATTGCTTCAACATTGTTCAAACAGGACCAAAATTGAAACATAGGTTCCTTTTGAGCCTTAATTACTTTTCACAAGATGAGATTAAGCATATAATCATCTTTCTTAATCAAAACACCTAGGGTAAAAGCATAACCCAGGTCAGGGATGTTATAAATTATAAACCCCTAACAAGGATTTTGTCCCCGAAATCCCAGATAAAGGGAACAGATATTATTCATTCCTCATATCATCATGTCTTTTCATAACACCTCATTGTTATGAAGACATCATAGAACTTTTATTAGCACAAAGTTCCTTCCCACAATATTCTCATAGAGCCAATTGAGAACTTATCTTAAAGACATATTTAGTTGTTATGTTTATGCAAAGCATAAACCCCTAACATATGATGTTCATATCATTTTAAATAATCAGACTGATTTTGTAGTTGACCACTCCAGGTAGCCAATCTAAATCATCTGATAATTCTCAGATACTAGAATCTCTTACCTTGGTATCAGTCACATGTGTTGAATACACATCATATTCTCATCTTTCTTTTATCATATTTACAACTTTATAGAATAGGGATCACCTCCCTTGTTCTCTTTCTCATCATATGAGGGTCATACTTTTACTTCCTCATATACACATACTGATCTGAATTCCTATCAGATCCTTCTTTCTTGTTCTTAAGATATGATACATTTATTCATATCATATTTCCAATTTCATGATACTCTTTAGATTGTATCAGAATGATTGCTTGATCAGGGCAATCAAAAAGATATCAATCTAAGAGTTTCCATACTCACTTTATCATCAATAGTTGTACACCTGATCAGGGTTTACAAGTACTGAGATCAAGTAGTATGCACTTACATGCTATCATATTCCTTTCTTTTCATATTACCATAACATAAGATTTAACATCCATGGATTTTATCCAGGCATCTCTTCTATACCTCTTCCTCTTTCATGGAGGTAAGATCAATATAGAGCATTTAAAAGAATACTGAATAGAATTCAAATTCTAGTTCTCATCATTTCATCCCTATATAGTAACCAATGGGGAAAACAATATCAACAATCTTTTTTTTTTATAACAAAAAGGGTTTAGTATACTCAACATGTACACATTTATAACATACCTTGTACTCATATCATGGTCTTACTAGTCTTATTACTGAAGCAAAAACTAAGCCATAGAATCTTACAGGTGAAAGGTTAAGACCTTTGCACTTACTTAGTGGCTACTTCCCTGGTACACTAGGCATTTATTGCACTATTAGTACCAAAAACTTGGCTTTTTAAAACCATTAGGCAAATGTCTCTAGAATTATAGAGACCATTCCCTACTTCTCATCTTATTGCCCCTTCTTGGGCACTACCATCACATATTTATTATCTGTCTGAACTCATAGCAGAGTCCACTTTCTTGCTATAAGTTAATCTTTTCCATATTTTCTCTTGTTCCAACATGACTAAGTCATTTAGGAACTCATTTAAAGCTCAAGCTTTCTGTATTAAGGACTGATAACCTAGGTTGTAAGCCTAGCATCCAGTCCACTCATATGCATTACTGTTGCCCTAATCTTCCCAACAAGAGCATGATCATAGGATTCTCTATCCTGATCAGGTCTTAATGGGGATTCTCAGGCACTCATTCCATTCTTGCATGATCCCTTGCACCTCTTCTTGGTGCAACAACATTGCCCTAAGCAATGTGTTCATTGTTCTCTCCAGTCATTTTAAACTTTACCCTTTCTCTGCACAAGCAGAAATCATTATAGGGTATATTGGAGGACACTAACACAGACTCAACAAATTAGTCCTATGTCTCTGTAGACTCAACGAACCTAGAGCTCTGATACCACTAAATTGTAACGACCGTCTCGTGAAAACAGGATTAACTAATGCGGAAGCGAATTATTTGCAGCGTAATTACTAAAAATAACTAAAATTTAAAACCATTTGCAAAGAAATCCATTCATAGGAAAACTCTTTAACCAAGAACCAAAGTGTTTCCATTTCATCCTAGATCACAAGTACACAGCCTGTACAATTCCTTTTTAAGGATTACAACATTGACTGCCCTGTTAACAAATATACACAGGCAGTATAAAACTTTGAGGCATTAAGCCAAAACTCCGATTGAATAATTTAAAACTCCGAGGACCTGAGAGTACAGAGACGACACATAGGACTACTATCTATATGACTTGACAGACAATATCTCCAGCTGAGATCTCATTGCTGTCCTTGTTGTTGCTGTTGCTTCTGCTCATCTCTGTTCTAGGGATTTCCTGCCTTGCCTTCCATGCATACCTAAAAATGTTTTCCCACGGGGGTGAGACAATTGTAAATTGCCCCAGCAAGAGATATAACTCTCCGCCAAAACATTATTATTGCAATTAAGGATATAAAACTAGGCAGATGATAAGCAATTTAAAGCATTCTCTTAATAAGGAATAGGAAGAACATGTATATCATTTATCCTCCATATTATACCATCATATCAAACTTCTCTTGTGACACTCATTATCTTGATATGTCACCCATGAGACATTCTCTTGTGACACTCATTATCTTGATATGTCACCCATGAGACATTCTCGTTTCAACTTATTGGCCTTAGCCAATCTGCTAAACATATTTTGGTTATAATGGACATGAGAGTGTACATCATCATGTCTTATTCAGGCATTGGTCTATACCAATCCTATATAAGTATTCCAGGCATTGGATTACACCAATCCTGTGCAACTAGTACAAGCATTAGATTTATATTATTCCTGTGTATCCATTCCAGGTATTGATCTATGTCAATCCTGTACAACCATTCCAGGTATCGATCTGTGTCAATCCTGTGCAACTATTCCAGGTATTGATCTATGTCAATCCTGTGCAACTATTCCAGGTATTGGGGTTTAGCCAATCCTGTGCATTCCAGGTATTGGGAGTTAGCCAATCCTGTGTTATTATTCCAGGCATTGATCTATGTCAATCATGTGCATTCCAGGTATTGGGAGTTAGCCAATCCTGTGTTATTATTCCAGGTATTGGGAGTTAGCCAATCCTGTGCATTCCAGGTATTGCGAGTTAGCCAATCCTGTGTTATTATTCCAGGTATTGATCTATGTCAATCCTGTGCATTCCAGGTATTGGGAGTTAGCCAATCCTGTGTTATTATTCCAGGTATTGGGAGTTAGCCAATCATGTGCATTCCAGGTATTGGGAGTTAGCCAATCCTGTGTTATTATTCCAGGTATTGGGAGTTAGCCAATCCTATATTATCATTCCAGGTAATGGGAGTTGGCCAATCCTGTGTTATCATTCCAGGTATTGGGAGTTAGCCAATCCTGTGTTATCATAGTGTACTAAGACATTGTTCTTATAAGCAATTAGGGTTCATTCCTTAATTGGCACTAATCACTTAGGTACTATTAGGGTTTCAACCTTTGTACCTTCATTGATTATCATTACTAATCATCATTGGATCAATGGATGATTCATCACTCTATTCTCAAGAGATTCAATCACATTGGACCTCCATTACATAAGGTATCCAATTGAATTAGGGTTTTCAATGTTGATTCCTTCAATCATTGAATTCATGGAACCAATCATCAATTGGACCTACCCGCATACTTCAATTGAGTTGAATAGGTCAACCTTCAACTGATTTGAATCTCAATTGACCCTCAATTGATCATCAATTAGGGTTTGATTCAATTGAATTAGGGTTTGGAATCGATGATTCAACAACGCTAATCAATGTAAGACTAGTTGCTTTGAAACCATTGAACCATCATCCAAATTGGGTATGACCTGACCCCAAACGGTCTTGAGGTCGTTTGGATGACCTCCAAACGGTCTTGAGACCGTTTGCCCATCATATCACTCAAATCTAAGCAATCCAAATAGGGTTTGGTTCATTGGATTGATCACCAAATCAGCATTACATTGTTTAACAGCTTGGTACCTTTAGACCTTCAAACACCTAACCATACTCAACCCTAGACCTCCAAACGGTCTTGGGTGACCACCAAACGGTCTTGAGACCGTTTGTATGAGCTCCAAACGGTCTTGAGACCGTTTTCCCATCCAACCTTTGGACTCTAGTGAAAATTCATCATGGATTGGTCTATCGAGTTGATCAACAAATCAGCACTACATTGCAATATGATTAGTACCTTTGTACCTTCAATTGGTCAACAATACTTGACCCCAGACCTCCAAACGGTCTTGGGGTGATCCCCAAACGGTCTTGGGACCGTTTGGGTGATCCCCAAACGGTCTTGAAACCGTTTGGGCTAATCAACCCAAAATCTCTAATTAATTCATTGGAATTTCAGCACTGATTTCAATTAGGGTTTGCCCAATTGATTAGCCTTCAACTCATGACTCGTTTGGAATTAATCCATAAAATTTGGTGAGTCATTAACCAAAATCATTAGAAACATTAATCTCATACGGTCAACGCTTAGTAAACCATCTTATACGGTCTTGAGACCGTTTGCCCAAAAAGTTCAATTAAATCAGATTGAAAATCAGCACTTAATCCAATTAGGTTTCCCTAATTGATTAGGCTTCAACTCAAGATTCTTTTGGAGTTAATCCCTCAAATTTGGAGGGTTATTAAGAAAATAATTATGAACAGGAATCCCATACGGTCAACGCTTGGTCAACCATCTCAAACGGTCTTGAAACCATTTGCTAAACCAGGTCAAGTTAATCAGGTTGAAAATCAGCACATAATTCAATCTGATTGCCTAATTGATTGGCCTTCAACTCTCGATTCCTTTGGATTTAATCCCTAAAATTTGGAGGGTTATCAGCCTACATAATTAGAAACAAAATTCCCAAACGGTCAACGCTTTTTCTACCATCTCAAACGGTCTTGAAACCGTTTTCTCCCAAACGGTTTCAAACCGTTTGCCCTTAAACGGTTTGCTGAAACCGCATAGCCAATCAAATTAAAACGAATTGGAGTAGCTATCAAAACGGTTTTGCTTGGTAATTTTCTTTGGATAAGCATCTAGGATGATTTCATCATCCCCTTCCTTCGAACAACCAAGAACAGCAACCGTTCTTGATGGAAATTGCAGCAAAGAAACAAGAATGTATCAAATTGAAGAAATCAATCAACAAAGCATAGAGAATTGATGCAATAGCAATGTTTAAGGGTTTGAGTTATAAAACCCACCTCCAATTGAGCTCCAAAGCTCCAAGCTCACACCATTAATGGTGGATGAAGCTCTTGCAACTCCCCCTAGGCTCGTCCTCAAGCTTTTAATTGCAAAAGTTGGCTAGGGTTGAAGAGGAGATCGAAATAAGAAGGAATCCATAATTTATTTTCGATTTCCACCATGAAATCATGGAGAACGAAGGTCAAGGGATTACCCACAGGTTGGGGACGTTCTCCCTGCTCCTCCCTAGCTTCTTGGTCGGTTTTGCAATCAAGGGGAAGAAGAAAATCCGAAAAAGGCCTTGGTTTGGGCTTGGAAATGGCACTTTTATAAAGAAATTGATGAGAGAGAATATGCCTTATAAAAATCCAATTAATCCAAAAATTATGGCCGCCTCTTCCCCCTCAACTCCATGGATACGAGGCATATCCCTTTGCCTTTAATTCTCCTTCATTATCCTCAATTTAAAGAAAAGCAAATTAAGTACCTTAATGCTTATTATATAATATCCCACATGTGAGTGGATATTACTTTTCTTTATAAAAAGGTGAGTGGAATTTCACCTACTTACGATATTTTTGTTCCTTATCTTATTAAAGTAACGGCCATACTTATTCAAAATCAACTCAAAACATTTTGGTTGAAAGCCCTTCAATTATTTTTATTCATTTTTGCCCTAAATCGAATTAGGGTTTCAATTAGGCATTATTCTTGATTATTTTAATGTCAAGATTCTCTCTCCTACAACTTAATTCAAATGAGGAGTCCCTCTCATTTTATTTGATCTACATGATGCCAAGAAACATTAAGGACCATATTGAAGTGGTAATTTGCATATTAAACCCTAGATTTTGGGTAAATTGCACTTTACTCCAAAACTAGGTTTTAATGCACAACATTGTCCAACAAGCTCTATCTTGGTGTCCAGGCTTGGGAAAACCATACCACTACATCATATTCATTCTTATGATGTATCAACATCAGAGGAACATCTTATCACGCAACATTTATAATTTAACCCCTCAACTTGTGTGATTTGCACTTTAGTCCAAAATAAGCAAACATTGCTTCAACATTGTTCAAACATGACCAAAATTGAAACATAGGTTCCTTTTGAGCCTTAATTACTTTTCACAAGATGAGATTAAGCATATAATCATCTTTCTTAATCAAAACACCTAGGGTTAAAGCATAACCCAGGTCAGGGATGTTAAAGTGCCTAGCCATTGTATGACTGTTCTCGTAAAAGTGGGCATGTCGTGCCTAGTAGTACCACCCCAAAAAGCTCATTATAGAGTCTTTTAGGAACCCTTAGGAGAGCTATGAGATCATACCAGTATTAGGGTTGGTACGAGAACAGTACGAGGAGTTTGTCTCATTGCTTTGGGCCAACTGGGCACATACTGCAAGGATTGTTGCTCATTACATGGACCAACCTGACGTAGATCTGGATCCCCATAAGTCATTACTATCTTTTTTCTTTTTATTGCTTCTTAGGACCCAAATAAGTGGGAGGCACGTTGTTCCCAATTGGTCTACATGAATACATGATAATATCTCATTAGTCATCACCCGTGGGATCACCTATGTGATAATGATTTAATGTTGAATTATTTTGATCCAAACCCTCTGGAGTATCATCAAGTTGCAGTGAATTTGCTTAATCTTGCTTAGATGCCCTTTGATCTTACTTTAGCATGTTGTGCTCGATTTGTAAGGGTTTGTCTTGAAATAAGGAATTACTATTTTAAACTATTTTTCTTAACCATACCACTCATTGTTAATCTTAATTTGGATGTTATCTTTTTGTTCTTTGAGTACAGTCTTTCTTGAGGACAAGAAAGGGTTTAAGCTTGGGGTGGTTCATAACACACAAATTTAGGCATTTATGCTAGGGAAATATTTATGGTTGTGAGTCATTATAGTCTTAATATGTCCAAACTAACTCTAGATGCTTCTCTTTTCATAATTTATATATCTTTTGTAGATAAAGTTGATCAACTAGCCAATTTTGGGACCTTTAGGCACTGCACTTGAAAAGACATCTATTCTCCAAGATTTCTCCTCATCGGCCCGGGCAGGCCCAGCTCAGAATGGTTTGGCTGAGGGTCATCACAATATTTTTTGCAAGATCTAAAAATGTCAACGACCATTAGGACATCCATCCATTTTGACTACTACATTCGTTTTGACTGCTACATCCATTGTGTTCGTGATGACCTCCATCCGTTTTGACCGCTACATCTGTTTTTACTGTTACGCTTGACACGGTCGGGCCTAGCCCAACATAGTCAGGCCGAGAGGAGTAAGCAGCGACCGCTACAACCACGAATCTAGTGAATGCTAAGACCTCCACCCATAGAGACCGCTATATCCATTTTGACCGCTACATATGCAACGACTGCTTCGACCTCCATCTATTTTGACTTCTACAATGCCAAATGACTACTACACTCGGTACGGTCGGGCCCAACACAACTTTGAATCTGTATCAACCTCTATAAGAGGAAACACAAATGACTTCTACTCTCAGCACGGGCGTGCCCTACTCGGCACGGTCGGGCCCATGACAACTTTAAATTTTGTAGCGACAGCTGAAGGTGTAGCGATCACTTATCACATACAATCCAGCTTCTCTTATAAATATCCACCCCTCGCTACATAGTATAGGTTTCCAGTATTTTTGGTTCCTAGAGCCCCGTGGGAGAGTTCCAATGTATGAAAGGGCTGAAGTGCTCATCCTACATTTATTTCTTCAGTTTGCTTTCATCTACCATCATTTTCCACCACCGTTCACCCCCTTCCCACCATTCTCAGCCACATTTCACTTCTATACACCCACCAAGCTATTGGTGGGGTAGAATTGAGGAGAAAGGAGGCCAAGGAGTCCAAAAGATTGAGGAGGACAATCCAAAGACAAGATCCAGCCCATACGGAGGCTAAGGAATGAGATCCACCTCTCCTCTACAGGATAAATCTCTTCTTCTTCTCCTTTCTTCTAGTGTTCTCCTTTATTTCTGTACGAATAATGTTCTTTCATCTTTGTTTGGTGCCAACTATGCTTTTCGATATCTAGTTGAGCTCCTTCTTGGGTATGTAGCCCGTTGTGGGCATGTTTATGTACTTTTACCTTAAGCAAGTAGTTTATTTTTAGAGCTAGTATGTCTTCTATTCTATCTTCTCTTACTAGTTATGATTGCTAGTTTGGTTGATCTCTTTCTTGCTTGAACTTCAATTGCTTCCTAGATCGAAAAATTAGTTTTAGAAATGGATAAGAGAAGGTAGTTTAGATCATAATCTGAAAAGAAGAAGGTTTAAGGTGATCTATATAGAACTTGAGACCTAGGCTGGTCGAGCCAAGCTTGACCCGGTCAAGCCCAAGGTCTGTGTTCTATCCAGATCATGCCTATTTCTATAATTTCAGAATATTCTAGACCTGAGAGGGTATCTGAGACACTCTAGGCTACTAATCTATTATCTTCGAGAGAGGGTTCATATCACTGATGGGTTTTAGTCACGCTACGCAAAAGCGAGTGGGATGACCCCACAGAAATAGATACCATAGTACGTACTATGTTTGGATGTAGGTTGCTTGTTGAGGTGTTCGAGGGTTGTGTCCACCCGAGAACAAGTGCATAGACTACCAAACTTGTGGTTACATAGCCATGAACTCCTTCTCTTTTATTAGTAGAATCTGGCTAACTTTGTTTTGTGTTCTTTTCATTGTTTTGTATTAATTCATGACACCTTTCTAGACTAGTTCTAGTTCCAAACTTTTATCAACTATTAGATTGACTTAACTGACTTAATTACGAGATCCTAAACATTCCAAATGTACCCATGTCCCTATTTTTGACCCCGTATGTCTACTTTGACCCCCTACTAAAGTTGTGTGGACCCTTGAAGGTTTCAGGTTATAAGTTTAAAGTCCGATTTACCTTTGGGATCACGCCTCCACTTTTGGATCACACTCATGAGTGTCGATTAGTGCTCGAGTTTTGGACTTTCAACATGATGTTGTATGAGTATTTAGAGGTACTCGAGTCATGAAATCAGATATCCCTATGCAACTTATATGAATAAATTATTAGATACCATTAATATAATTAAAACCTAGGTTCCATTGATACAACAAGCTATTTCATTATTATGACAAGGTTTAGGATTTAAATAGTTCCAAGTACTAAATGAAATATAATTAGTATAAAACTAAGATATTTGTAGTTTTAAGGACATTATGTTCTCTAGCATATTACACACTAGTATAAGTTCATTAGTACATAAAATTTGTCTAGGTTTTATTCTACCAATGTGAATGAGTATGTGAATGAGTCTTGCATGTGTAACATACTTGTCATTATCAATATCTTATGTAATATATCATTACTAGCTAAAATTTATAAAAGTAGAATTATAAGGAACAAGACCTATTCACATGTATATGCATGTATTATTAATTACTCATATTAATACATCCTAATCATGATAAGTATAAATATACATACAACTATGAAAGAGTCTACTAAGTTAATCAAGTTAGTTTCCAAGTTTGTATCCATTCATTGAGGTTTTGATCTTCTTATCATTTAAATTTAGAAAATTAGAATACATGAAGATGGGGACATACCTTTTTTTATTATCGATCTTCAACAAACAGACCTAGGGTGAAGGTTCCATGTATGGAGTTACTTCATCCTTACTTGTTGAGATTCATGTTGGAGGAAACACTCATGCTACCCAAGATGACACTCGATCCCACTGAACTCCACAACAATGGTTGGTTGTGGCTAGGGTGGCAAGATGGATTACTAGTTAGGTTCATAGCAAAGAAGGAGGAGAGGAGGATGGTGGTCAGGTTTTAGGGAAATGAGGTATAAGGAGTTGGATGGAGATTAGTTTTTAGTGGTGCTGACATCCATATTGGTGTCATGGTCATTTGAGCTGACAGTGACCACTCTCAATCATGGCCATAGAAGTCAGTAGAACTACTGCACCACTGTTGGCTTCCAAGCTTGGTGATGGAGGCCAGGGTTGTGGTCAATGATGTGTAGCATGAGGAGCTAGGGGAGAAAGAACATGATTGTGGTACCTCAATTTGAGCATAGACACCTAAAACCATTGGATCCAAACAATAGTAGGAAGAGGGGTGCTAATGGTGGTCCATGACATTGATGGATCATGGATGGAGGAGGTGGCAAGTTGTATGGGTTGAATGATGGTCGGGGTTATGGTGGCCTGGATAAAACTTGGGTAGAATGATGGCAGTGAATTAGCAGATTGTGTTGAAGGGAGAAGAAGATGGAGGGGGAATATCTGCAGGCTACAACAGTTGCAAGGTCAGACATTGTCAACTTCTAGGTTCAAGTACACAAAAGTGCTCATGTGTTTCATGTAGGGTGAGATTCACTTCTCTGCATGGTGATCTGCATCTGTCTGACCATGGTTAGGGGCGGCTAGTGACTACGTCCACAATGGGCAACGAAGGCATCTCTCTATTGCCACATTGAATGAGCCCAAGGGGAGATGAAGGAGCAAGGTTGCTAGGGGTTTTGTGGAGCTATGAAGATGAAGGAGAAGGGTAGATATGGATACAAGGTAAAGGATAGGAGGGAAGAACAAGATGGGGGAAATCATGGCCACATTCTAGGTAGGAAACTGTGTCGTCATCCACTAGATTACCAAGCGGCAACACCCACATGTGAAGAACGGGAAAGAACTGTGGCTTGATAGTTGCCACTAAAGCTATAGGTGTCTGCTTTAGGACACATTGTCTAGGTCATTATCGTGTGGTATATGGCAAAGGCAGGGCATAGATGGTGCGGAATGAAGAAACATAGGTAGTCTGGAGCTAGGGTTAAGGGCTATACGGAAGTGGAGAAGAAGGATGAGTAAAAGAATTGAACAAAGAGGTAAATGGAAGAAGATGTTATCTACAGAGAGAGGATGATGCCTAGACGTTAGTCTCAGTAGTCACATACTGTGATGAGTTTTTGGGGGAGGAAGATGAATCAACATCTATGAGATACGGTCAAGGCGGATGAGAAGTCGTTGGATTAGGGGCAAGCAATCACAACATAGAGACCACACCAGTATGACTGAGAAAATCCACCAAACATTAGGGAAACATAGAGCATTACCTTGGTTAATTTCGTTAGACAAAGGTTATTAAATATATTTCTTTACAAATTTAATTGGTTGGGTAAACATTACTAAAATGATTTCAAATTTTATAAGTGGGCTAATTGAAATGCAAAGAGTCCAAATTTGATATCTATTTTCTATTTAGGTTACATTTCATATTAGAATTTATTACTTTTGTATAAAGCCTACATTTAATGTATATACTCCTCTAGATTACTCAATTGTGTTACCATTACACATATTAACTCGGTTTTCTTTATCTTGTACTCATTTTATTCTAAAGTCTCAATTTAGACCCAAGCCCATTATATGGTATATTTCCACCTCAAATCTTATTGTTGAAAATATCATGATTATTTTATCTTTCAAATTTTATTTATAAATAGTATTTATGAGCATGTGATATTATTTGACTGCAAGTATTACTAGTGTAAATTGAACTAGATAAATAAATATTATTTATTTAACATAATTGTATAGGGACCAAGAAGAAGGGATAGGTAGTGTTTTATACCTAGATTCGAGTATGTTACAATGATGGACGCTCTCTTTCAAGACATGATGCACAAGGGATTGGAGGTTTACATGGACAATATGATTGCCAAATCTGAAAGTAGGAAAGAACGCATTATCAATCTTGAAATGCTATTTCAACAACTATGAAGATACTCCCTACGCCTAAATCCAATTAAATGCACCTTTAGGGTTACATTTGATAACTTATTGGGGGTACATGTCAGTCATAGAGGAATTGATGTTGACCTTGGGAAAGCTCAAGCTATCCAGGAGACGCCTTCCCTAGGATAGAAAAGGAGATATGAGGCATTCTCATTCATCTCCAATACATTAGTCGCTTTGTAACATACTGAAATTTGGTATCAAAATTTAATTACTGAGCTTATGATACATAACCCTCCAAAAAAAGAAATTTGCACTCATATTTACACTCTATTTGAAATATCTTGAAACTCAAGAACCAAAGTGTACTTTTTTCCTTATTTTGGTCAAGTCATCCCACTTGAGACCCATATTTAAACAGTTAAACTCCGTTAGAATTTCTTGGATTTGGAATCACAAAAAAATATACATTATGAAATTTTACATATATATGTTTGGATTAATTATGAGAAGAAATTCATATGGCACATTGGAACCATAATTAGGGGAGTTAGCATTTTTATAATTTGAAGTACTACTAATTGAAGGCATGGTCAAGATTAGAAATTAAAACAACTACTAAATTAGGAGATATTAATTCCCAAAATTGATGTGATTAAGATGGAATATACCATAAATTAACCGATCAAGAGGGGGGTATTTGACCGAGTTTTGCACGCCCGGGTCTTCTCTAACCCAACACGGCTTTGGAGTTTCCCCTGTGCGGAGGTTACCTTGCCGCAGAATAAAACGGAGAAGAACACTCGGTGCCTCGCTGCCCCTCACGCCATCGTTCCAACTCCCCTGGGTTCACTTGACTTTGCCCTACGCCGCCGTCACCTCAATTGAGGGGGGGATAGGTTCGAAACGCCTACAACCGTTATGGTCAGTGACTTGGGAAGAAACGGTCGGCGAACCATCATCAAGACTCTACGCCACCCTGAACCAAATTGAAGATGCCCATACCTTCCCGTTCAACTCAAGAGCACAAACCCTAGGATCAATCTCCCTCTATATCCCCCTACACACACCGTTGACAAGGACCTGGCTTCCATAGCTGCCGCCAACCTGTTCTTCTTCCTCTGGACCTTCGGACCTCCTCCAAACCTCCCCTTCTCTTCGCCTACATCCAGCTTAGGATATCCTGTGATAACCAGATCGTGGAGTAGGCCCTGCAGTCGCCCCACCTCCAACTGACCTGCGGTGCTGTTAGCCAGTAGCAGAAATTGCCAACCACCACCACGACGGCCAACCTGCAATGTCGTCCACCACAGATATGTAGAGTGGTGCTTCGTGATTGATTGACCTTCAGTCGGCTTCTACACTTTTCCCATTCAACCGACCTGTAGAGCTCTGCGACATGGGTCGTGTTGTAACTGACGTAGGTACCTGACCTCCACCCAGCGACGCAGACAGATCCGAGACCCCTACCTCCTGCTGTGGTGATCCCCAAAGGCGGAGCAACTAACAACCAACCCAACCCCAAATTTGACGACCATCAGGAAGTCAGGCCGACCACCACCACCTGCTGGCTAGGGAAGAGGAGCGACTAGTAGGCTGGAGCGACAATCTTCAGAGCAGAAGCAGCCATCGACATATCACCACCATCGACGAGAGGTACCTGACCTCCCTCTCTTCTCTGTTTAATTCAATGAATATGGGTAATGAGGCCAGTACGGAATCTGTACATTAATTGCAAATCACATACATATACAATACTTTCTTAGGTCCTGATTTTAGAAATGTAATTATTAACTCTATGTATAAAGGTAATATTGATAATACTTATTATTGTATGAATGATACTAATGAGTATAATAAATATAGGATATCTATTTGATCAATTATCTTAATGTCAATAATATCATATGTGTCCATGTCCTCATGTTATTAAGTAATAAGATATATAAAACTAACAATATTCATTAAACATGTGCCAATGTTAATCTTGTTATGCATTAGATACCTGGAATGGATAGAGAAGATATCGATCTAAAAGTAATTTGATCTAAAACCTACCTATTTTGATTAAGATGAAAGTTAAGAAAGAAAGTATAAAAGAGAAACCTAATTGATTATGGGTAACCCTAACTAGAAAATAGAATAGGTGACGAGAGTTATGTTAGACTATATCCAAAATTATCCGGTTCTTATATTAGTAAATTAATAATTAATATTTTGACTAGCATATTGAGACCTAGGTAAGACTATATAACTAGTATGCAACAAACTTAACCCTAAATATCCCTAGTAAATGACATTGGTAAATATACATAATTGACCTTAGTGAATGAATGGAGTTATTCTGTGTAACACTATCTAATTTATAGGAAAATGATAAAGAAATTGAGTACGTAATATTGATTATATATATAGGCCTCACTATGTGTAAGGATAGTGGAATACCAAGAATTAGTAATAACCCTAGGAGGGAAGGAAGATCCTGATTAATAGAGGATTAATTGATTCCAAGCCAAGTGATAACACCATTATATAAATTTTTAGATTCTTCTTCTTCTTGGAGCCTTGTTATGATTGAGCAATTTATGGAGCATTGAATAATTTGAGGTACTAAATTCTCTATTCTTTTATTGAACTATTTGCCTCCCTCTTGAGTTTCATATATAAAATATTTACAAACTGGTGAACACATATTATTGTTAGTCTTTTCCTTTTTGTTGAAGTTCACCACGACTAGATTTTGAATATTGAATATTATTGAGACACTAAAATATTGTTAGATTTTGATATTGGCACAAAAGTTTGAAATATTGGATAAGAGCTTTGGCTCACTAGTTTGGCGGTTCACGGCCCCCAACCCTGCGCAGTGGATAATGGACAATTAGAGGTCTCCCAGTACTGGTTACCCCCACAGGAGAAGTGTCGTTCTCTCATAGAGGGGAGAACAGTAGGCCCCTAGCCACTGGCAAAGACAAAATATTAGATTGATTGTGCCAATAGATAAATCTTTGCATTTTGAATAATTGGATACCTTGATACTAGTCTAATGAAAAATTGTTCCATTTTGAAATCTTGATTCTGGTATCTCTTTATCACTTTCTAGTTGTCTCTTTGAATTATTGTATCTTTTTGTAGTTAGACTGCTAACTAGACTACTCTTGTGTTATCTCCATAGTCCACCAAGCAATCTTACCTAAAGTCAATATCATAACTCTTTATTTTAAAAAATAGCTCAATGATGGATTTAGTACCATCCTAGCTGACCTTATTTTTCCTTTCAATGGGGTCCATTTGTGGTTTTGTTCCTCTTGGAACTCATGGGAAGGTGATACAAAGAAGAAATAGACGAGACCTACAGGAGTTGTCCTCTGTTGAAGATTAGATAGGAGCAAATTCTTATTCTCAATCTTGTAATATAATGTTTAAAGCTTCCACGACTCTGATGTAAAAACATGATTGTAATAAAGAGTGTTTATAATTCTGATATTATTTTGTAAATATTTGATCGTAAAGATTGGGTCTTTACAACATGGTATCAGAGCCATAAATAGTCGACACTCATGCATGTCTCGTGAAAGTTAGATTAAAAAAAAAGTATATTTTGAACTTAGTCAAGTAGTTTAGTACCAACCTTAGTCTTACTAGCTTTATCTAATTAAATAGAAATAGTAACTTAGGAGGAGCTATTTTTTTCACAAAGTCATATGACTTACCAATTAGTGAAGATGAAACATCACCATATTAGTAGAGATGAGTTAGGGTGTCAGAAAATGTGAACAACCTAGTAAGTGGAAGGCAAATAGTAAAACTAGAAGTATAAGTTTGAATTTGTGAACAACATCTGTCTTCTCTATACAATAAGTGAACTATTGAGTCAAATAGTTAGTATGAAGAATGTTGGAAAAGGTGATTGTGACTTACTCATCGCATTCATTTTGGTCAATTTCAGTTTTTGCATCGAATGTTTTCCACAAGAAATTATTTTCTTTATAATACTATATGTACAAAGAAATACAACTTTATGAGATTTTATCGAAGATTTCTTGAGCTAAGTCACAATCATGGGATGAGAAAAACATTAGAGAGTCACATGGAATCATTAAAACCCATAGTTGGGGGTTAAGAGAGTGAAGTTAGATTATGGTTGACATGCTATATAGACTCATAGTTGAACCCTTACGACTAATGGAGAGTAATACCTGACATAGATCGTGGTCATGCCAATTTCGAGGACGAAATCCCTTTTAGGGGAGATGACTTGTAACATACTGAAATTTGGTATAAAAATTTAATTATTGAGATTATGATACATAACCCTCCAAAAAAGAGAAATTTGCACTCATATTTACACTCTATTTGAAATATCTTGAAACTCGAGAACCAAAGTGTAATTTTTTCCTTATTTTGGTCTAGTCATCCCACTTGAGACCCATATTTAAACAATCAAACTCCGTTAGAATTTATTGGCTTTGGAATCACAAAAAATATATACATTATGAAATTTTACATATATATGTTTGGATTAATTATGAGAAGAAATTCATATGGCACATTGGAACCATAATTAGGGGAGTTAGCATTTTATAATTTGAAGTACTACTAATTGAAGGCATGGTCAAGATTAGAAATTAAAACAACTACTAAATTAGGAGATATTAATTCCCAAAATTGATGTGATTAAGATGGAATATACCATAAATTAATTGATCAAGAGGGGGGTATTTGACTGAGTTTTGCATGCCCGGGTCTTCTCTAACCCAACGTGGCTCTGGAGTTTCCCCTGTGCGGAGGTTACCTTGCCGCAGAATAAAACGAAGAAGAACACTCGGTGCCTCGCTGCCCCTCACGCCATCGTTCTAATTCCCATAGGTTCACTTGACTTTGCCCTACACCTCCGTCACCTCAATTGAGGGGGGGGATAGGTTCGAAATGACTACAACCGTTATGGTCAGTGACTTGGGAAGAAACAGTCGGTGAGCCATCATCAAGACTCTACGCCACCCTGAACCAAATTGAAGATGCCCATACCTTCCCGTTCAACTCAAGAGAACAAACCCTAGGATCAATCTCCCTCTATATCCCCCTACACACACCGTTCACAAGGACATGGCTTCCATGCTACAGCCAACCTGTTATTCTTCCTATGGACCTTCAGACCTCCTCCAAACCTCCCCTTCTCTTCGCCTACATCCAGCCAACGATATCTTGTGATAACCAGATCGTGGAGTGGGCCCTGCAGTCGCCCCACCTCCAACTGACCTGCAGTGCTATTAGCCAGTTGCAGAAATTGCCAACTACCACCACGACGGTCAACCTACAATGTCGTCCACCACAGATATGTAGAGTGGTGCTTCGTGATTGATTGACCTTGAGTCAGCTGCTACTCTTTTCCCATTCAACTGACCTGTAGAGCACTGCGACATGGGTCGTGTTGTAACTGACATAGGTACCTAACCTCTACCCAACGACACAGACAGATCTGAGACCCCAACCTCCTACTGTGGTGATCACCAAAGGCGGAGCAACTAACAACCAACCCAACCCCAAATTCGACGACCATCAAGAAGTCAGGCCGACCACCACCACCTGGTGGCTAGGGAAGAGGAGCGACTAGTAGGTTGGAGCGACAATCTTCAGAGTAGAAGCAGGCACCGAGTTCCTCCTAGTTCCCTGAGCAAGACATCGACATATCACCACCATCGACGAGAGGTACCTGACCTCCCTCTCTTCTCTGTTTAATTCAATGAATATGGGTAATGAGGCCAGTACGGAACCTGTACATTAATTGGAAATCACATACATATACAACACTTTCTTAGGTCCTAATTTTAGAAATGTAATTATTAACTCTATGTATAAAGGTAATACTGATAATACTTATTATTGTATGAATGATACTAATGAGTATAATAAATATAGGATATCTATTTGATCAATTATCATATGTGTCCATGTCCTCATGTTATTAAGTAATAAGATATATAAAACTAACAATATTCATTAAACATGTGCCAATGTTAATCTTGTTATGCATTAGACACCTAGAATGGATAGAGAAGATATTGATCTAAAAGTAATTTGATCTAAAACCTACCTATTTTGATTAAGATGAAAGTTAAGCAAGAAAGTATAAAAGAGAAACCTAATTGATTATGGGTAACCCTAACTAGAAAATAGAATAGGTGACGAGAGTTATGTTAGACTATATCCAAAGTTATCCGGTTCTTATATTAGTAAATTAATAATTAATATTTTGACTAGCATATTGAGACCTAGGTAAGACTATATAACTAGTACGCAACAAACTTAACCCTAGATATCCCTAGTAAATGATGTTGGTAAATAAACATAGTTGACCTTAGTGAATGAATGGAGTTATTCTATGTAACACTATCTAATTTATATGAAAATGATAAAGAAATTGAGTACGTAATATTGATTATATATATAGGCCTTGCTATGTGTAAGGATAGCGGAATACCAAGAATTAGTAATAACCCTAGTAGGGAAGGAAGATCCTAATTAATAGAGGATTAATTGATTCTTAGCCAAGTGATAACACCATTATAAAAATTTGTAGATTCTTCTTCTTGGAGCCTTGTTATGATTGAGCAATTTATGGAGCATTGAATAATTTGAGGTACTAAATTCTCTATTCTTTTATTGAACTATTTGCCTCCCTCTTGAGTTTCATATATAAAATATTTACAAACTGGTGAACACATATTATTGTTAGTCTTTCCCTTTTTGTTGAAGTTGACCACAACTAGATTTTGAATATTGAATATTATTGAGAAACTAAAATATTGTTAGATTTTGATATTGGCACAAAAATTCAAAATATTGGATAAGAGCTTTGGCTCACTAGTTTTGGGGGGTCACGGCCCCCAACCCTGCGCAGTGGATAATGGACAATTAGAGGTCCCTCAGTACTGGTTACCCCCACAGGCGAAGTGTCATTCTCTCATAGAGGGGAGAATAATAGGCACCTAGCCACTGGCAAAGACAAAATATTAGATTGATTGTGCCAATAGATAAATCTTTGCATTTTGAATAATTGGATACCTTCGTACTAGTCTAATGAAAAATTGTTCCATTTTGAAATCTTGATTCTGGTATCTCTTTATCACTTTCTAGTTGTCTCTTCAAATTATTGTATCTTTCTGTCGTTATAATGCTAACTAGACTATTCTTGTGTTATCTCCATAGTCCACCAGGAAATCTTACCTAAAGTTAATATCATAACTCTTTATTTTAAAAAATAGCTCAATGATGGATTTATTACCATCCTAGCTGACCTTATTTTTCCCTTCAATGGGGTCCATGTGTCGTTTTGTTCCTCTTGGAACTCATGGGCAGGTGATACAAAGAAGAAATAGACGAGACCTACAGGAGATGTCCTCTATTGAAGATTAGATAGGAGCCAATTCTTATTCTCAATCTTGTAATATTATGTTGAAAGCTTCACGACTCTGGTGTAAAAACATGATTGTAATAAAGAGTGTTTATAATTCTGATATTATTTTGTAAATATTTGATTGTAAAGATCGGGTCTTTACACACTTCATCACTAAGCTCACCCTTATCTTTGAGCCCATTTCAAGCAATTGAATAAGAACTCAGACAATGAGTGGATTGAGAAATGCAATAAGGAGCTTCAGAAGCTTAAATATTACCTCACCAATCCCTCAATTTTGGGGCCATCCATGCTAGCATTCCCTATCATCCTTTGCACATTAGTCTACAAAACATCAGTGGGAGGAGTCCTGAGTCAAGCAACAACTTGTGTTGAGCATGTTGTCAACTACCTTTATAACTAGTTTCAATGATACCCAGGCCCACTACACTACAATTGAGAAATATTGTCTGGCCTTAATCTATACAATGAGGAATTTTTACCATGATATGATGGCATACCTTCAACAAATAATTGAGCATTATACACTGAGCTATTTGTGTGATCTTCCTATTACAATAGGGTGATCTTGTAAATGGCAAGTAATGTTGTTAGAGTTCGACATCACCTATCTACCGATGGTGGCAATAAAAGCACAAGCGATGGCCAGTCAAGTAGAAGACTACCCTATCCTAGTAAGAAAAAAATGTAAATAGACCCCTGATAAAGACATATGGATGGTCAATCCACCAGATGTGGTTGTGCTTGCAATTCTAGAATTGTGGATGATATTTTTTGATAGATCTATTAATCATAAAGGAGCTGGTATAGGAGTAGTCCTTTGGAATCCATAGGGATAACAACTACAAGTATCAAGATGACTAGATTTCAACAATAATAACAATGTGTCAAAATATGAAGCTTGAATCTTAGGACTTCATCTCACCAAGTAGAAAGGGGTACATCACTTGTAGGTCGACAATGACTCCCTTCTGGTGATTTCTCAAGTCTAGAACAATTAGAGGACACACCATTAGAACTTGGTGCCATGTCAAGAACACATCTGAAATTTGGTTGAGATTTTGAGAACATCTCCATTCACTTCATTAGAAGAGAGAATAATGCATTTGTCAATGCTTTGGAAAGCCTCACTTCCTGGATCGACACCAAGGAGACCAAACCTTCTCTTTTGAGGAGAAAATACTGCCTCAATCAGCCTATTCTTTGGTCATTAAAAACACACCTAATGATGAAGAAAAGCCTTGGTTCCATGACATCAAGGTGTATCTACCAAATAAAGTCATCCCAGACAGCCCCTCCCAAAGAGAGTAGTAGGAGATCAAACAAAAAACCACACAATATTTCCTAAGAGTTGAACAACTATCACAGATCCTACACCAAACTCATCTCTAATGAGTTGAGATGGAAAAAGTAGAAATTCTGACAAAGGGGGTCCTATAGGGTCATGTGTTACACACATGACTAGTGTCATGCTAGCCAAGAAAATATATCTCTTGGTATATTACTAGATTACCATGGAGATAGACTATTGCCAATACATTTGCAAATGTCAAGAGTTCGAGATCCATGGTGACTACATATTCACCTGCCAAAGATTGTACAACATGGCCATGCCTTGTCCATCCTCAGCCTCCAGAGTTGACATGATAGGATAAATTAATGCTAAGGCGTTGAATTGGAATTGCTTCATTATGGTCGCAATTTACTACTTAAACAAATGGGTAGAAGCAATGGCCATCAACAATGTGTTAGTCTGATAAGTTATCAAGATCCTCAAGAATAACACCATAAAATATTATGTAATACCATATGAGATTGTCTTTGACAATGGTAAAAACGTTTTCTCCAAGACCTCCATAGAGTATCTAAGCTCTTTGGGAATAAAACACCCCTAAATGTCACCTTGCGGGCCCAAGATTTATGGAACTGTAGAAGCTTCTAATAAGAACCTGATCAAGAATCTAAAGAAGACAAACAACTCTCATGCCAACTAGAACGAACATCTCACATTGTCTCTATGGGCCTATCACACTTCTATTATATCTTCTAGGTTATTTGCCCTTTTTAGGGTTTTAACCATAATTAGGGTTTCACTTCCTTTTTACCACTTTTACTGTATTTTTTTTTATCAAAATATCCATCAAACCTTAATTATCTCATTTTATATTCTATTAAGATCCTAAGATCAAGTTTGGACCACAAAACCCTAATCTTTGAATCAATTATATCTTTTCTTCCTCACTTAGGGTTTCTAAGGGCATTAATTACAAGATTAGGTTGAAAACCCTAACTCTTACAACTTTGTCTTCAAAACAGATAAGATTCATTTTTATCACTGAACAAGTTAATAATGATCGAATTTACTCCCTTGCATGTTTAAAACTATCCTTTATCAACAATAAAGTTTTCCAACCATAATTTAATACTTTTCCCAACCAATATATATAATTTTACAAAAAGATACTGATTTAGGTTCCCAAATCATTTTTAATGGATCCCTTGTATTTTTCTGATCAATTTTCATGTATACATATTTCCCATCCGAGTTTTCTAGCTCAAGATATGATTTTTATAAAGAAAACCTTTTTAGTTGATTTATTAGCAAATTCTGGAAAAACGCAGATCGTTAGATCGGTGGCCCGTTGGTCCACTCAGGATCCAACGTTCGGGGTCACGCGCGCCTGTTCTAGCAATTAAAATGGTGCAAAGGGACCAAGTTCCCTTACCTATACTGAAGAGGCGTCAGGGTATCTTGGTAAAACGGCGAGGTCCCTTCTTCAACCTCACGACGTGCCATCTCTGTTCCGATGGTTGGTCAACCGCTCAGTTGACTTCGAGATCCTTGGCGCCTGCTAGCGTGGGTACGGTCCAAGAAGTTCCACCTTGCTCCGACGAATATGACGAGATGCTCAATCGCCCAAACAGACTCGTCCTTCACCCTGAACTACTCGCTGGAAGTCCGCCGTGGTTTACTGGTTGTAGAGGGGGGTAGGTCAGATCAAAACTGATGATTAAAAATGTCTCTCGACTCGTTGTCGAGCTCTGTGGCGATGGGGATAAATTTTAGGGATGCTGGAACCTTCAAGTGCCCTCCCTTATATAGGCTTAAGACATGAGAGTCCCACGGTTTGGGGGTTTCTCCTCTTGTCGACGATAGCTCTCAATCTCAGGGTCTAACATATTCAGAAAGATCTCCCAAAACTGATGGTCTTGTTAGTTCATCGAATTATTGCTTCCAAACCAAGAAAACGAATTTTCAAATTCATCTCCCAGTCCCACTAGACTCAGGGTAGATGACGCACAGATGCCCTCGAGTTCGTAGTCCTCTGGATCACAAGATCATCCAACGGTCAGTGTTGCTCCCCTCTACAGCAAAAATCTAAAAACGTGTTAAAAAGGGCAATTTAGCATGTTAACTTGGAAAATTCGTTTCTCTTTCCTCATTTAACATTTTCTTCTCAAATTTTAGGGAAAACTTCATCTTGGCATTATCTAGTCGTTCATTAAATTTGGAAGTTAAATTCCAACGGTTGAGAGTGTTTCCTTCTCATCTAAGTTATCTCATGAATTAATCCAATTTAATTTATATTCCTTTTTCCTTTGTGATTATCTTATTATTTTGGGTCCCTTGGACCTCAAGAAATCCTAAAGGCACGAATTCCCACATTGGGGAATATTGGTTTGCCTTTATCTTCTTTTAAAAGTCTATTTCCCATATTTCCTTTTTATTTCACAAATCATTTTCCTTTTTATTTCTCCTTTCAAGGATTTCTATTTACCTCTCTTCTATTTTCCTATTGGAATTCTTTTTAACAATAGGAACCCTTGGGATACGAAAATCCAACAAGGATAACTCAATTATACCTCTTTTCGCATATTTTCCACATTTCATCAATATTTTCAATTTCTTTCTTAATAAAGAAATACTTAATTGATCTCTTCTTTTCTTATTGCTCTCTTTATGCAACTTTGGACTCCTTGGTACCCAAGGAACCCAAAAGGCACGAAATCCCTCCTTGGATTTGCCTTCTAGAGGTTTCTACCTCTTTCTTTTCTCAAATATTCCATTATTCATTAATTAATTGAATTTCCTTGTTATTGGGCCCAATAGCCAATAAAGCCCACAAATCAAACAACAAGGCTATTTTAAACAAAATCCATTTATTCACAACAAATTATATTATTTGTCCAAATATATTTAATATGAGAAATTAAATTTCTCACCAAATGAACTCAAAATTTGGGTTGTAACATCCTTCCCCTCATATGAGAATTTTGCCCTCAAAATTCCATCAAGCAAGCAAACAAACAAGATAAGTCTTCTTATGTCCATCAGGGCTCCCATGTGGCTTCACCCTTTCCATGGTGTTTCCCAAGAACCTTCATTATCTCATTTTCTTCCATCTGAGTTCTTTCTTACCTTGGTATATCGTACCCTCATAGGTAACTCAGGACTTTTCAGCCTTTCAAAAGCTGAATAGGTTCAGGGCACAACACCTGGCTTGGGTACCTCACATAGTGCTCTAGATCGGACTCATGCAACACATCATTTTATCCTGAGGGGTAAGGTTAACACAACCATCTCCATCAATCCATCTCAAATGGACCCATATATCAGGGACTCAGCTTTCTCAGTTGTTGCTTAGAGGGGTCAGATTTTCACATCACATATTCTCCCACAGTAAATTGCATGTCAGTATGCTTTGCATCAGCTCGTGACTCATGTCACCACTGGGCCCTCTCTCAGCCATTGCACGATCAAAGCGACTTCATCTGCACCCATTGTGGTTCTTTTTTGACCTTCGTGAGGCCTCCTCCACCAACATCATCTTAATGAAGTGGTGACCGACACAACCTCTCTATAAAACTTCTTGCATCCAGATAAAGGCTATGGTGGTTAACATCACATCTTAAGAACTGTCTCTTTGTATCACCCTGAACAAGCACACTTGCTCTCATCAGACCCTCTGGTCTGGATCATACTATCCATTAGTTAGGGGTGGTAGGCGGTACTGACACTGAGTTCTTCATGTACTTACTTCCACCTTATGGAAGTGAACCTTTAGGTCATACTCAAAAACTTTTGAACTTGTATCATGGTGTAGTCAAACCATCTTTCTCTCTTAAGTAGTTCAACCAAATCTGTCCCTTGACAGTACTCCTTTCTTTCTCAAATCATCTAGGTAAAGCGATCTATCATAACCCATATTACATCTTGATCTTTCTTGTTCAAAGGAGACTTACCACAACACCCATAATGATGAACTCCAATTTCCTCTCAGGAACTCTTTATACTTTATATCCATGCACTGGGTTAATGGTGTTCGTCCTTCACCTCCTGGCTTGCATCACTACTACAGAAACAACATTCAGTGTCGCTTTTCTGGGCGTCGGTTCTTCAGGAAAACCGACGCCTACACTATTAGACGTCGGTTATTTAGGCAAACCGACGTCTATATTTGAAGACCAGCCAGACACGTGTACCGCTTTGAATACAACATCGGTTGTTAATAACAAACCGATGCCTAAAGTCGCCCGCGAAATCCAATTTTCGAGCAAAAAAATACTGTCACTTTCAGCGTCGGTTATGTAGATAGAAACTAACGCCTATGCGCGATGAAAATTTGCGCGAAAAGTGTCACTTTCAGCGTCGGTTAACCTTCTATAACTGACGCTGAAAGTGGTTCCCGCCAAACATTTTCGTGAAAATATCGTCCAATTGGACGTCGGTTGGTTCAAACAATCGACGCTAAAGAGGTTTAGGTGTCAGTTGGTTGAAACAACCGACGCTATTTGGGAACTTAATATCCCGCGATCGCCCGACTCTTCCCCTTTCTTCTGTTTCATTGCGAGCCGATTTCCCTTTTCTTCTCTGCTGTCGCCCGACCACGCCGCCGATTTCTCCTCCACGAAAGCTCCTTCTTCCTCCACGACAGCATCGCCGCGCCGCCGCCGCGCCCCTTTCTCCGCCGCCACTGCTGCTGCCTTCTTCCCCTTCTCTGCGCCCCCTTCTCCGCCTAGAGCTCGCCGGCCACCGCTGCCCTGCCGCCTGGAGCTCGCCGGCCACCGCTACACCTGCCTGCCCTTCCGCCTGGAGCTCGCCGGTCACCGCCACCACTGTTGGAAGGTGAGTTGTTGTTGCTCGCCTAATATTGCATCTAAATCTAAGTTTCACCACTTCTTTCACTGAGAACTGAGAAGAATGGCCTACCACGGCCGTGCTGCCCAGCACGGCCGTGGTAGGCCAACACAGCCACAGTCGTGTTTGATTTGATTTAAACCCTAAATTGATTTAAATCCATTCTAGCATCCTAATTTGATTTGATTAAACCCTAACATTGATGAAACCCTAACATCAATTGTGAAAAATCATTGTTCTTTATATTACTTGTACATTGGTATAAATTAGAATGAACAATCACTAAATTATATACTGTTTGTATGAAGTCCGGCTTCATTGTACATATCTATTATTGTGTTTGTTGGCCTAGAAACCCGTCCAAGATTGACTCATTAGGAGTAAATCTTGGATAGTCCCCGGTTTGGGACTGTTCTTGAACACCTAATCTCACTTAGGATGAGCCGAAATTTTCTCAAAAACCCAATACGCATTATACACTTACTAGTGAGATTAGGTGTTCAAGGATGGGATAGGTGGTACACATTTATTATATATAAGAATGACATCACATGTGTTTGTTGGCCTAGAAAGTGAACAATCATTGTTCTTTATATTACTTGTACATTGGTATAAATTAGAATGAACAATCACTAAATTATATACTATTTGTATGAAGTCCGGCTTCATTGTACATATCTATTATTGTGTTTGTTGGCCTAGAAACCCGTCCAAGATTGACTCATTAGGAGTAAATCTTGGATAGTCCCCAGTTTGGAACTGTTCTTGAACACCTAATCTCACTTAGGATGTAAGTGTATAATGTGTATTGTGTTTTCGAGAAAATTTCGACAGCATTTCCCCGTTTGTTCTCTAAGTACATATGTACTTAGAGAACAGCGGGGAAATGCTGCCGAAATTTTCTCGAAAACCCAATACACATTATACACTTACTAGTGATATTAGGTGTTCAAGGATGGGATAGGTGGTACACATTTATTATATATAAGAATGACATCACATGTGTTTGTTGGCCTAGAAAGTGAACAATCATTGTTCTTTATTTTACTTGTACATTGGTATAAATTAGAATGAACAATCACTAAATTATATACTGTTTGTATGAAGTCTGACTTCATTGTACATATCTATTATTGTGTTTGTTGGCCTAGAAACCCGTCCAAGATTGACTCATTAGGAGTAAATCTTGGATAGTCCCCGGTTTGGGACTGTTCTTGAACACCTAATCTCACTAGGATGACTTCTATGTGCGCGGAGATCACAATGAAGGATTGTTAATTGATAAAAGATCACAATTTTAGAGACATGTATGTTTATACAAATGCTAAATGTTTGCCTTTTTCTAGTTAATACAAATGCTAAATGTTTGCCTTTTTCTAGTTAATACAAATGCTAAATGTTTGCCTTTTTAATGACATTTGCAGATGGCTGACCATGATGAGCATGATGTCCATGATGAGCATGAAGTCCATGATGAGCATGCTATCCATGACGAGCATGGCGAGGATACCAATGTAAGTTCTAAAAACATATCCTGTATTTCTATAAAATTCATTATCTTCTAGTTATGTCATATATCTTATATTTCTATATTGGGCTAATTCAATGTGTTTATTTTTGTCAAATTTTAGGTTGATGATGCACATGTACCCACTGAAGCACTGGAGCAACTTGATGCGCATCACCAAACACTTAACAAGAAAAGGGGCATCACTCTGTTGAAGAAGTTAATAGCGCTTAGTGGCAGTGGATCCAAATTGGTTGTGGAGTTTGATAATGGAGGAAATGCAATTGGAGTGAACCACAATAATTTTGTAAACTATCTTGGGTGTACCACTCGGAGCCATTGTGGTGTTAAGTATGATAACTGGCATAAAGTTCCTCAGGGGAAAAAAGACTTGATATGGAAGGATTTATGCGTGAGTTATTATTATTTGCAATTCTATTTTGTCGATTACAAATTCTATTATTTGCAATTCTATTTTGGATACTAGTTAATAACCTTTCTATTTTACAGAATCTGTTTGCATTGGATGAGAAGTTGCATCGTAAAAGTGTGATGCAACGCGCTGGAAAGATGCTTAGGAATTATAGGACAAATATGAACAGAGAATACATAAAAGAGGGTGATAAGAAAAAGAAGTCAGCCCTTGAACAATGGAACTTCTTGGACAAAGAAGATTGGGACAATTTTGTTGCTTCAAGAAAATATGAAGAATTCAAGGTATTAGGTGTCACTCCCAATTTAATTAATATACATTGTATGCACCTATTCAAGATTAACATTTAGTGATACTAACCAAATCATTAATGTGCATACTAACTAGGCCCTCAGTGACGCACAAAAAGCAAGGCATGCACTGAATGTGCATGACCACACTATGGGTCCAAAAGGCTATGCAAGCGTTCGCCAAAGACTACATGCGGAGTCTGCGACTACTCAGGAGTCTGCTCCTACTCAGGAGTCTGCTCCTACTCAGGAGTCTGCCACACCCATGCCTCGCCATGATATCTGGATAGCTGGGAGGCAAAACAAGAAGGGTGAAATAAAGAAGCCCGTAATTGCTGAGGGGGCTGCGAAAATGGTAAAATACAACTCCTAGAGCAATTGTTTGAATATTGATTATTTGTGGTGTTAACTTACCAATTTCTGTTGATGGTGATTAGCGGGAGCTGTACGAGCAGAGGAAACAAGGAACGTTCATCCCTCAGGGCACAAGGGATGAATTGACAGTTGCTCTGGGTAACCCATAGCATCCTGGACGTGTTAGGGGTGCAGGCGCTGGTGTGGGCATCAAAGCATTCTTTGGGCCATCCCAGCGCAAACCCAGAGCGGGACTTTCTCAAGAAGAGGTAACCTATTCTTTTTTTAGAATGTTACTGCAAAAGGAAATTCAATAATAAGAAGCTAATGTTTCTTTTATCCATGTATAGGAGAATAAGAGAGTCGAGGATATAGTTGCTAAGAAGGTCAACGATGTAGTTGCTGAGAAGGTCAAGGAAGAATTGCTGCGGTGGCAGGCATCTCAGGCTTCCAATCAGCCTATGGCGACCCACTCTTCTCCTGATGCACAGACTGCGAGTAATCCTGGAGACCCATCGCCTAACACGTCTACTGTAAGTATTGTTTATGACATTGTAACTAGTCTTTTCAAGATGATATATTTTCAAGATGATATGTATATATGTATAACATTCTTTATGTAAATTTGTAGGCATTGAAGCCATGCCGCTTAAGAATACAAGACTTTGTTGTTGCAGAGGCGCAGGCTTACCCGTCCCTTCCTGGGGAAAGGTTTCACGGGACTCCAATGCCACATGGCTACGTTTGTGTGGGCCCATTACGTGTGTTACTCGATTGGAGGGAAGCTACATTGCCATATCCCCACCCGGACATTGATACACTTGCTGAGGCAGAAGGCGGGGTCATATTGTGGCCCAAAGCAGATGCCGTCTACACTACTGAAATTGTAAGATAAATTTACATTGATTTAGACTGTTAATGTGTATATATGAGGTCAACTGATCTGAAATTATATATACAGGTTAAAAAGAAGACACCAGGAGCACCTAGGCCTCCACCTCCACTTCCCGCATTACCAAGTTGGGTTCCAACTGACCTAACATACCCGTTAGGTCCTGCTTGTAGGGGAATGGCATGTTGGCTACGGGCACATAATATACATTGCCCTATAATTGTTTCTTTAGATGTAGATTATGCAGGTCAATCATATGATAGCTCTTTATTTATACAAGATATTATTGAGCTGTTTATGTATGCTTGGCTGAATACATCAATGATAGAGACATGGATAAGGTGAGATCTTGTTTATACATCTATATACCTTGTGTAAGATCCGGTGATCTGGTTTCTTATATATTAATGCATACGTAATACATATTTTGCAGCTACTTAGTCGAAGATCAATGCAAACAATTTGCATTTGATCATGTGGGATTTTTGATTCCATCATTGATTAGTATGGTAGCTAAAGACCCCGATAGTGTTCAATAATACTGTATAGATGCTTTTACAATTTTTGGTCAGCAAAAGAAGACGATAATAATAGCTCCATTCAATTTCAAGTAAGTTTACTTTATTTATAATTTGGACTTAAGAAAATTCCATTTTTATTGTGCATTTTGAGTTATTAATTGTTAACTTTTTACCTCTAGCGGTAAACATTGGGAGTTACTAGTTATTGTCCCCGGGACGTTCACTGTTTATTATCTAGATCCCACGGGAAGTACATTAAACACTAAAATTGGACACGTAATGAGAATGCCATTATTCTGGTGAGAAATATTTCATTTTTGTATCTGTTAACATCTATTATTACATTACTATTTACTTATGCAATTTAATGTGTTATATTAACATGTAGGGGTTTAGATGCATTCAAAAAGGCAGGAGGAACGGTCCCAAGGAAAAAGAACCAGCCAATAAATTGGCAGAACATACAAGTAAGTTCCCTACTCCAATGTATATATTATTGATGTGAATTGTGCTTAGTTGTATTATTTTGTATGTTTCAATTTATAGTGCACTACACAAGACAACGACTGGGCATGCGCATACTATGTGATGCGATTTATACAGATGATTATCCCACATGCCACATTGGACATCGATAACATATATGAGGTATTATATATAGTCTCATTAGTTAGTATGAAATATATCAATCTTATTTTTATATTATTACTTATATATATACATCATTCTCTTTGCATGTGTTTAAAACTGACCACACTATAGGTAAACACTTAAAAAATATACATGCTCCATATACGATAGAAGCATTAGATGAAATAAGAGAAGAATGGGAAAAAGCCATACAAGCAGTGGCAACTGTAAGATATAATTGGGATGTTGATCGTGACAATGAATGATACTTTGTAAATGAATATTTCTGAATGTTAATACATGTATTTGAATGTTTCTATATGTGTGAATGTGAGAATTTAATTGATGTCTGAATGTATCAACTTGTGTGAAATTTTCCTTGGGACTTTTGCAGGTTTGTGTCCTGTTTGTAGGCTGATATCAATGGATGTCGTAAACCTGCAGTTCAGAAAACTGAACTGCAGGTTCTCATCCTGCTGACCAGCCACAGCAGGCCTGCAAATTGATATAAAAAAAATAGATATAGGCGTCGGTTATTTACAGAAAACCGTCAGCAAAGACCTACAACGTCAGTTATTGGACAAAAACCGACGCCTAATAGTACAAACAACCCGACCGTGCAGGATAGCCGTGGTGGAAAAGGTGTCGGTTATTCATATAAAACCGATGCCTATAGTACTAAACACGGCCGTGCAGGGAAGCACGGTCGTGTCGTCTTGAAGTATGGCGTCGATTTTTTATAGAACACTGACGCCAAAAGGGTTCGCGCCACAGAAAACAGCGTCATCTAGGACTCTTTCTCCGTCGGTTACCAAGTAAACAATGACGCTATAGTCCATATAGGCGTCGGTCTTTTAGTAGATAATTGACGCAGGATGTGTCCTAGATGACGCCGTTTTTTGTGGCGCGAACCCTTTTGGCGTCGGTTATCTACTAAAAGACCGACGCCTATATGGACTATAGGCGTCGGTTAAAAAACTGACGCCGAAGTGTTCGACCTTTAGCGGCGCCCACATAGGCGTCGCTCAGAAACTGACGCCAAAGGGGGTTAAACAACCGACGCCAAAGGCTATTTCTATAGTAGTGCATGGCCACAGGCTACATGTAACTTTGTTTTAAGCATCCAGAATGCTACCATCCCTTACTATCTTTGTAGTACTAAGGTATATCATGTCCTCCTGTATCGTTATGATTCCTCAAGCTTGATACCTCGGAAACCCTAAACCACTCTCAAAAGGGTTGTATTACCTTCCTATCCAAAGACCTTTATCTGATTTTCTATCACCATCCTTTCACTACATTAAGGACTAAACTGGCTAACCAAACAACCATTAACTTGTTCAACATACCTTATTACATCCGAGTGTTAGCTAAAACACATCTTCTTTCCAAATATAGGGTTAGTCGAACAACCTCAACTTCTTCTAGCTTCCAGCTAAACTAGGTAGCTATATCTCAACCAGAGCATTCATTACCACTCCTTGTCCTTAGGTGTTATTTAATGTCGAAGACATACTCTTCCATGCATTATACTTATCATCTCATCTCAAACTCTAAGGTTGTCTTCATCAAAGAACTCTGAGCTCATCCTCATGGTGATCAAACTCAACCTTGTGATTCCTTGTAACACTTGCAAAAATCCACTTAGTTCAAGATAAAACATCCTCACAAGATGATCTCCTTAATACTCTTAGTGTTTGTAAACCATCCATGTATTATTCGCTCCACAAAGGTATGTTATCATCTCTATCCTCATACCTTGTAGCAACGTTCCAACTTACATCATCTTTATCCTTGGTGTAAGACATGCGTACTATCCTATCTCTCACTCCCATAACAAGAAGAAATAAGCATTTGGTTGCAGTCCAAATACAAAGTTCTTCCTATTCCAAGAGTAGAGATGGTACAACCCACCTTGCCCGTACACTTTCAAATCCAAGTTGAAACGTGCAACTTATGTCTCTGTATCACAACCATCATGATATCCACACTACTTCTAGGAAAACTGGTCTCGGACTTACTTGGTCCAAGCATAATACTAGGTCATCTCCTCTAGGTCTATAGGGTGCCGACACTTTTGGGTCATCCCTCTTCCCTTATGCATCTAGAGAGTGCCCTACTCATCTGCCCTTTGGGTCCCATGAGTTCATGAAGGTGAACAATCTCCTAACCCATGGCCCTCAGACAATGATAGTTGTTACCTCCCGACCCTATGGTCATGTGCAACTAGGGAATTAGGCAACTCCTTCTTCCATCGGTCTTATCCCTACCTGACCCTTGGATAGACTTAGGATTCTAACATAGTACATGTTCAACTTAGAACCTTACCCAATCCTTCATCATCTCTCTCTGTATTCATGACTGACTTTCATCCTTTCTCAGGGATCATGGCGACCTTCCTACCTTGGTCAGGCCCCATACTGGTTACCTTCATGGTATCACATCCATATGCACTTAGAGATGGTTAACTATGGGTCTATAGGTTCAATCTGATGCCATGTACGTTTCACTTAGCTTTCTCAGGATCCTATAAAACCTCTTTAGGTTATCTTAACTCCAACAAAACTGGTATACACCCAACTAAAGGGTACCTCTACCAGGATGGGGGGAAACTACAACTCTTAACAACAAGGTCACAAGCATCCTTAGGGTTTACATCCATATGAGCATGCCTAACCTAGCAGCTACTAGGGCACAAGTAGACAACCTATTAAACCATGCTAGGTCATACTTGTTCTCTTTCCTCGACATTAGATCAACTTATTCGGGAAGGGTTCATCAAACATACCCTTAACTTAGGGGGTTTCTTTTACCTTTACACATGAGGAGTACCATGCTCAAAACTATAGAGACTCAAATCTCATCAGGAGCATTGGGTACACTACTTCCCCTCTTCGGCCAGGAACCCTAGGTTCACTTTTGGATATCCAACTACATGCTCAACCTCTTAACCACGAATCAATCATGCCCAAGGTATGCCATGTACTCCCATGATCCTTTTATATGAGTAACACCTCAGAGTTGAGTCCTCCTCAAGGACAACCAACTAGGTATAAAGCCCCCACAACTGGTTACTTGAACCTCCTCAGGGTCTAAGGCACTCTTTGTCTCATCTCAGTAGGTAAACTCCTACCCATAGGCACATAGGTTCCAGAAGCATCATCCTTTCTCTAAGGTTAGGTTCCTTTAAAGGCAACCAAGATATCATCAGCCTCCAGGGATCAATCATAAGGCATCCACTTAGGTCGCATCATTCCCGACTCCCTACTATTCCTCAAGTTTCGGGGTTTTAGGCTTCCAACCTCCTTGTTGGGGTTCTGCTTCCTCTCTCTAGAGCTAAACCCACCTCCAACCATACTTACTAAGGGTCCTCTCTCCATGAAGGATCATGCTCACGAGCATACCCCTATGTGGTTGAAGCCTATTCTCAACTCATGTTTGGCTCAAGAGCATCCATACCCCTTTCATGAGCCATCCATCATGATCTCTTAACTAGGATTTCATCAAGCTATACCCTACTTGCCTAAGCCCATAGGGTAACTATAGGTTCTTCTCCAACCTCATCCACGAAGGAACTATCCTTTGCTATGGCATGCACGACCCTCTCCAGGGTTGGGTTGCCAAAGGTACTAGGTCGTCTACCCTTTTATGGCATCCCAAAGGCATGTCCAACCCAACACTCGGTCAACCATGACATCTAACTCATCATGCTATCTCTCTCTCTAACCTCCAATTAGGGTTAGGGTTAACATCATCCTCAAAGGATGTGCTATGTATCTACTTTTAATGGAGATCTCTACCTCCAAGACTAACTTCTCTACTCATCCTCCTAACAAGAGATCTATCCTCAGGCCTCTCTTGAGGGCGATTAAAACTTGTATCATACGACCTAAGCATGTATCTATTCTTTAGTTTGCGCTTAATCTATTAAGCTTATGTCCATGACATCTTATTTACATGCTTTTCATTAATTTGGTGGAGGATTCCTTAGACCTTATTAACTTTACCCATACCTCAAGAGGGTGAGGAGAAGAGAGAAAACCCTAATCCTTAAGGTCCTTAATAGAATTTGAGTTGAGAAGGGATGAACAAGATGAGAGAGTCCTAAAGGTATCTTATTTTGAGTCATACCCTAAGACATCGGCCAGGCAGTCACACAATCCGAGAGTCCTCATATTCCGACTAGCGGTGTGGAGGAAAATATTGCCAGCCCCCGGACGTGATCCTTTTCTAGACACCTCAGTCTTTCAGACAATCCTCTAATAACTCCCTTGGTTTCTATAGAATTTGTAAAATTTAATAATTATTAAAGATTAATTGGGGAACCTATGCTCTGATACCAATTGTAACGACTCCGCCTCCCGGTAACCCCCAATTAAGGGAGATCGAAAGGTCGGTGCCGTTATCCAATTAACATGAACAAAGGTTCGACAAATAATCAATAACAATTATGAAATTCTACTAACTAACTGAAATTTGGTATAAAAATAAAACTTTACTTACCTTTGAAAACCTTGGGAATCTATCTATCCAAGCTTGAATCCACTCTAACTAATCCTCCTTGCACTTTATGTTTTACTTTCACAATGTGTCACTTTACTATTTGTTCTTTCAATTGTTGTTCCTAAAACACCGAAAAACAAAATGTCGGTCAGTATATCAAAATATACTGGTATGTGGGAACAACCAAAATCTTGCAAATATGGCTAACAATTTAATAATCACAATCAAATTAATTAACAAGCCAATTCACACTTTTCAGTATGACATTCTCCACCGCTTTTGCCCTAACCCTGGCATACCCACCTTAGGGTGCCCTTTGCCAATGACTTATGGCCACCTTCTCAATCCCGAGCTTGGTGCCTCGGGGTCACCACTCATGGTGCCCACTAGTCATGCAATATCATAGGCCACCTTCTTGGTGCCTGGGGTCACCACTCAAGGTGTCCATTGGTCTACCCATCTGGGCCTGACCTTTGGCATCATCCATCTGGGTGGCATGTAGGTGCGAGAATACATATGATTTGTAAATATGAACATCCAACAGATAATTTGCATTCAATGCGATTAACCATCCAGAAAATCATCGGGAAACTAAGGCGGTTATCCATAATTAACCACAGACCTGTTATGCAGGCTTGAATGCAGAAAACCCAATCAACCAGGGATCAAGCAAGTACACACACACAATTTGTTCCTGAAAAAGGCATTCAATTTCTATATTATTAATCATGTCATCACGACTCATTAATTCTAATCGTTTCCTAGGTTAATTGCCCTTTTTAGGGTTTTAACCATAATTAGGGTTTCACTTCCTTTATAACACTTTTACTGTATTTGTTTTATCAAAATATCCATCAAACCTTAATTATCTCATTTTATATTCTATTAAGATCCTAAGATCATGTTTGGACCATAAAACCCTAATCTTTGAATCAATTATATCTTTTCTTCCTCACTTAGGGTTTCTAAGGGCATTAATTACAAGATTAGGTTGAAAACCCTAATTATTACAACTTTGTCTTCAAAACAGATAAGATTCATTTTTATCACTGAACAAGTTAATAATGATCGAATTTACTCTCTTGCATGTTTAAAACTATCCTTTATCAACAATTAAGTTTTCCAACCATAATTTAATACTTTTCCCAACCAATATATATACTTTTACAAAAAGATACTGATTTAGGTTCCCAAATCATTTTTAATGGATCCCTTGTATTTTTCTGATCAATTTTCATGTATACATATTTTCTATCCGAGTTTTCTAGCTCAAGATATGATTTTTATAAAGAAAACCTTTTTATTTAATTTATTAGCAAATTCTGGAAAAACGTAAATCGTTAGATCGATGACCCGTTGGTCCACTCAGGATCCAACGTCTGGGGTCACGCATGCCTGTTCTAGCAATTAAAATGGTGCAAAGGGACCAAGTTACCCTCACCTATTCTGAAGAGGCGTCGGGGTATCTTGATAAAATGGCGGGGGTCCCTTCTTCAACCTCACGACGCGCCATCTCTGTTCCGATGGTTGGTCAACCGCTCAGTTGACTTCGAGATCCTTGGCACCTGCTAGCGTGGGTATGGTCCAGGAACTTCCACCTTGCTCCGACGAATCTGACGAGATGCTCAATCACCCAAACGGACTCGTACTTCACCCTGAACTACTCGCCGGAAGTCCACCGTGGTTTACTGGTTGTAGAGGGGGGTAGGTCAGATCAAAACTGATGATTGAAAACGTCTCTTGACTCGTCGTCGAGCTCTGCGGCGATGGGGATAAATTTTAGGGATGTTGGAACCTTCGAGTTCCCTCCCTTATATAGGCTTAAGACCTAAGAGTCCCGCGGTTTGGGGGTTTCTCCTCTTGTCGACGATAGCTCTCAATCTCAGGGTCTAACTTATTCGAAAAGATCTCCCAAAACTGATGGTCTTGTTAGTTCATCGAATTATTGCTTCCAAACTGAGAAAACGAATTTTCTAATTCATCTCCTAGTCCCACTGGATTCGGGGTAGATGACGCATAGATGCCCTCGAGTTCGTAGTCCTCTGGACCACGAGATCATCCAACGTCCAGCGTTGCTCCCCTCTATAGCAAAAATCTAAAAACTAGTTAGAAAGGGAAATTTAGCATGTTAACTTGGAAAATTCATTTCTCTTTCCTCGTTTAACATTTTCTTCTCAAATTTTAGGGAAAACTTCATCTTGGCATTATCTAGCCGTTCATTAAATTTGGAAGTTAAATTCCAATGGTTGAGAGTGTTTCCTTCTCATCTAAGTTATCTCATGAATTAATCCAATTTAATTTATATTCCTTTTTCCTTTGTGATTATCTTATTATTTTGGGTCCCTTGGACCTCAAGAAATCCTAAAGGCACGAATTCCCACATTGTGGAATATTGGTTTGCCTTTATCTTCTTTTAAAAGTCTATTTCCCATATTTCCTTTTTATTTAACAAATCATTTTCCTTTTTATTTCTCCTTTCAAGGATTTCTATTTACCTCTCTTCTATTTTCGTATTGGAATTCTTTTTAACAATAGGAACCCTTGGGATACGAAAATCCACCAAGGATAACTCAATTATACCTCCTTTCGCATATTTTCCACATTTCATCAATATTTTCAATTTCTTTCTTAATAAAGAAATACTTAATTGATCTCTTCTTTTCTTATTGCTCTCTTTATGCAACTTTGGACTCCTTGGTACCCATGGAACCCAAGAGGCATGAAATCCCTCCTTGGATTTGCCTTCTAGAGGTTTCTACCTCTTTCTTTTCTCAAATATTCAATTATTCATTAATTAATTGAATTTCCTTGTTATTGGGCCTAATAGCCAATAAAGCCCACAAATCAAACAACAAGGCTATTTTAAATGAAATCCATTTATTCACAACAAATTATATTATTTGTCCAAATATCTTTAATATGAGAAATTCCATTTCTCACCAAATGAACCCAAAATTTGGGGTTGTAACACCATATTCTCTAGTATATAGAATTGAGGCAATTTTGCCAAGTGAGTTTCATATCCCTTCACTTCACATACTATGAGTAGATATTCTAGAGGTATAATGGTTTCAAGATTGAATTTATTGCCTCAACACCCTTGAAGAGCGACATACAAGAGTCTTGCATCATGCATGGTGTTACCAAGCCAAAATGGCTTAATCATCCAACAAGAGGGTTCCACCCCACAATTTATTGAAAGGTGACTGTATGATGCATGTCATCCAAAACTATGATTCCAGGGGTAAGTTTAGCCTTAAATTGGAAATACCATAAATTATCCATGACATCTACAATTGGGGACATCCATCTTCATCACACCAAGGCCAATCAATTCCTTTTGGATCCCTTACAAGGTTCTGTGCCAAAGACATGCTTGTCGTTGCCCCTTAAAAAGCACCTATAATTCTAAGTAAGTACCCAACATCATTTTTGCTACACCCTAAAGAGGAAAGGTCAAAGTAGAACATATGGACTAGGACGAAAGGATCACAACCTTTATATTAAGTCCCCAATGGCTCTCTAGTCTAAAATAACTCCTTAATATAGGACTACCTTATAAAATAATATAAAAATGACTATTATTGTTGCAAAGGCATGCTGAAGCCCCATGATCAATTTTATTAAAGAATGGCAAAAGTTATGAGTCCTCAGAGCAAGTTGGGACCAATCTTCACAATAATCATCTTGACACTTATACTCAAGTGGATACCATAATGTTCACCTATGTCAGGGTCAACCTAAAAGGAGAGGACCATAGGAATAAGGTAGAAGTTGAAACTCCTTCTAGATATCTAGTCTCATCTCTTGAAATAAGGTGAAATAAAACTCCACATAGATTGACCCAAGAAACATTAGGTGGGAAACCTTTGATAGAAGAACCCCATTCATTCCCCCTACAACTCTAGGCTCTCATGATATAGCCCAGATGATCAATGTCCAATCCAAAAATTCAATGCAAACACCCACAACTTGTGTGCACATCACAAGAAATAACCCGAAAGCCCCTTAATTAGGAAAACACATTCTTGTGGTAGATTGCTACACTGAAACATGTTTGGAGTGAAGCCTACTGGGGTGTCTCTAACACATAGTGCCTTGACTCAACTAAGTAGGGAGTCCCAACTCAGTAGGGAGTCTTTGTTGATACACCTACTACATGACACGACTTTAGCACTCAGTGTGACACCCAGGTCTAGTAAAGCTATTATTCCATCTCCCCTAGAATGAAGTTCCCACTCATGACTGAATTGGCCATGAATGTTTGGAAGGAAGGAACACCTATTATCTGGTGATAAAGATAGGCACTAACTTAAAAAGTTCTTGAGTTTTTAACCTTCAGACTTCAATAAAGTAAGTGGACGAAAAGGTGGTGATCCCGACATATGTTAGAAAATCTATAGTTATCCTTGGTTCCCCAAATGCATAGTTAGGAGGTCTATATTGACCCTAATTGACTAACTTGTTACAAAGGAGCTCATAGAGATATGTGCATGAGCGACCTAAGTCCAAAAGACACATTTTCAAGAATCTTAGAGGGAGTACTCATAAATAATAGTGCATATCATGAATAAAAATCTTTATTTTATTATTAAATTTATTTCAAAACCTTGGTTCATCATTCTAATAAACATAAAAGGAACATACATATAAAAGAAAACAAATACTATTATGGTTTTGCAAACAATCACATGTTACTATAATTGGAGGTGTTAATGAAAGCCACTCTAGATATTCGAGGGAGTAATCTCAACCTACCGGGAAAGAATCATGAGACAATTTCTTCCTAATCAACCACATATATACCACCTTCCCATGGAACTTTTGGAAGTCTATCACCAACCTCTTGAAAAAAGGAGGAAATGATTCAATCTGATGCACACACTAGAGATGACTAAATTGCCTCAACATTGACACAGGGTAACATGTAACAAAATTTTTGTAACATACCAAAACCTATAATCTTAACTCTAGAAATACTAATACCTTCGATGTGATTACTGAATTCAAAGACCATATTTTTTGGCCAAACAAGGATACACATAAACCAATCTTCCCTTGTTTGTACCCAAAGAAACAATAATTGCACATATAAGGAGTGTAAGACCCATGACCTTGCCTTTCTAATTCATCATGCTTTCTTAGCATAATTAGATGCTTAGAACCTTAATCTAACCTTTTGATGTGATATGATATCATGTTACAAGCATACATTTCAAGTTTGGTCCAGTTTGGACAATGTTTGAGCTAGTTATTCATATATGTGCTAGTTTTGGACTTAATTGCAATTTACCCATATTTGAGGTTTATTTTGAAATTTATCACATTCTTTTTGTACCTTTTCACATCATTCTTTATAAGGTTGTTCTTTTGGGTACCTTGTCACACCTTGGTTTGGGTGGTGATATCACATGTTGAGATTAAGGTTTCCATTGATGCCCTAAGTTAGTGTTTGACCTTGAGTGAGGAGTCATCCAATGTTAGTGATCACTAATTCTATGTGGTTCTTGGTTTTGGTGTTCAATACTATTTTCCTTGATCTACCCTGGGTTGGCCCTTGATGATATTTAGTATCTCTCTTCATTCGCTGACTTTTTCATGTGTTGAGGGCTGATGAGTTTCTTTGTGGTTGCGATGTTTTTCTGGATAAGTATGGTCGATGGATTTTCTTGGTAGTGTCCCCTAGTTGCATGCATGAGTGTGGTGCTTGCATGGAAGACATCTCTTGGAAACATGTCATGTTTAGCATGACACTGAACCCCCTTTCCCTCTCTCCAAACCGAAGTTATATAAACCACTCTCTTTGCATGCAAATAAACTCTTTACACATCTAGTTCCCTCTATATTCTTCCTTGGTCACTCTTCGAGCTCATTCCCTTGGTTCTTGGTGAAGAAGAAGGTGCCCAAGATGGAGAATAAGGCTGATCTACATTGCATGTTGAGCTAGGGATCATTTGGTGCTATCTTTCTCTTCTTCTTGGTCTTGGTAAGTGAGATATCTCTCATCACCTACGTTCTCCTTGCTCTACCCATTCTTCTTTCTCTTCTTGTCCAAACCCATGGTAGTTCTTGAGTTAGAGCTTGAAGAACATATCATCTTTGCCTATATAACTAGGATTTTCTCTCTGTCTTGCTTCCTTGACCTAGGATTTTCTTCTTTCCTTGGAGGTGGAACTAGCTTGGCTGTGAGGAGTGCTCAAGCTAGGGTTGCTTTCCCTTTTCCTTGAAGATACCTTGCTGTTTGGAGTTTTCTACATCAGATATAACATGAGTTATATAACTTTCTCCACTTCTATTACTTACCTCTACCTTGCTTTCTCATAATCTTACTCTAAATGTTGTTACAAGTAGAAAGATAATATCCTTAAACTAGGGTTGTGTTTATTGGTTATTCTTGAGTAGATTAATCTTCTTCGATGAACCCTAACTCTTGTGCTTGAGTTTTCCTTGGTGATGGAAGTTTTGGTGCTTGCATTCATGTGACAATTGTTGGTTTTGCTCTTATAACCTCAGCGGTCGATGTGGTCACTTAAACCCTAGAGGTCGCTGAAGTGGCTAATCCTTAATGGTTTCCCTCAGCAGTCGATGTAGGAGGTGAACCTAGTTTTAGTGGTCTCCAACCTTGTAGATCTTTAGTGGTCGATGAAAATCTCTATTCTATATGGTCATCATATTTTGTTAACTTTATGAAGATTATGTTTGACTTTATACTCGCATGATTGCTGAAATTTTGAGTTAGTAACCCTAATTTGTTGGTGCTTGGTTACACATGATCTGATAGTCTTACCTTTTCCCTCAAATGAATACAAACCTAAGGTTTAGTGAAGTGTTGTATGGCAATGTTAATCTAGCTATTCTCAATGAACCTAACCCTAATCTAAGTAAGTGATGATAAAGCCTAGCTTCCTTGAGTGATTAGTATTATGATGGAGTACTTTCTGTCTCAATGTTGTTATAACCCTAATTTGTTAATTTACAAACCTTATGTCTTTTAAATGCAATATTGTATCAATTTGTGTATCACATGTTGTGGTGATGGAATGATGAGCCTTGATGAGGAAGGGAAAGATGATGATGTTCTTGCAAGGAATGATGTGATGGTCTTTTGACCTTAGACATAGTTATGTTCTATAATTGAGGTGTTATCCTATATGACGCAACAAGGCATTGATCATGTGATGGTAAGATGATGAGTGTGGACTCATATATGGCAACGAATAATACCATGTGGTGATGTGATTAGCTTTATACATCATACGTTTTATATCTTCTGAGGTTGTAATCTACCCTATGTATGTACGATTGTTTTTAGTGTTTGCATGTAACTTGATTGATGCAGTTAAAACATACCCAATTGACATTAACTAATGAAGTGAAACTTAATCATGTAGTACCATATGCCATATATCCATTCCAGTGTCAGGACTTTCTATATGGTGAAACGAGTTCTCCCTTAATGGAATCTCAGAGTCATATATTATTGAGTATATGCATGTTCACAGGGATGGTTGTGGTCATACCTTGGTAGGGGAACGGTCAAGGTTGTATCTCAGATGAGTGTGATTCAATATATATGATGTGATTGAGGACATCTACAGTTGTACCTTTGATTTTTGGGTTTGCATACCCTAGTTTCACTCGTACTATGACCTTTTAAGGATGTACTAGGTTGTTAACTAGTGTGGTGACCTATATACAACAGTGTACTAGGCTATTTTCCACCTTCACCTTATGTGTTGCTGCGGAAGACTTCTACTGACTGAGGGTGGAAGAGATCTTACAATTCTAGCTCTCCTACAGGCCTTATATGGCTTTGGTTTTGACTTAGCATTGGTCAGTTGGAATTGTGTGGTATACCTCAATGTCTTGGAGATTAATAAAAGATGTACACTGGCCACATATTATATCTATTTAGTGTTAAACATGTTTCACATTGTATGTTAACCATTGCCTTGTTTCTTATAATGTTTAGTCTTTATGAAATGTGGCAAAGGAAATCAAATGTACAAAAAGTGGTAGATTTACCTATTTCCTTATAATTTGTGTTACCCATGTTTTACATATTTTAGTTACTTAGCCTATTTAATTTGCTTAATATGCTTAACCTTCTAATTTAGTTGAATATGCTCATCATGTTTAATAAGGATTACTGTAATCAATAATCGTTGGTTGAGAGTTATACCTCTCATTGGGACATGGGTCTCACATCATGCGTCACCACATCTCGGGTGGTCATAAATGGTGTGGTCAGGATTGTGGTGTTGAGGAGGAGTATCTTGGAGAATAGTAGAAGTAGAATGTTGGATAGTAGTAATTTGTAAAGTCCTAAAGTCATTCTTGTACTCTCAGGTCCAGGCATGGGATGTTTTGTAGATGATATGTATAATGACACGTGGTTTTTGGTAGTGTACCTATGCTTTTATATAGCATATATATGTGGAACGTCTCTCTTATATACTGGTTGTGGTCGATGCCATTGGATACACTTGTAAATATTTGGTATGGTATGTGTTGATATGCAATTTGTTGGACCTTTCTATAATGTTTTATGGACACGATAGTAATGTTGAAATATGTTTTAATTTACTATGTTTTCTGGTAATGTGGGTTGTTTAGTAGTTGGTCATGTGTTTGGTTTAAGTTATCTCAATGGGGGTAATGAGTACATCACAAGGTTGTGGTATCAGAGATCAAAGTTCACTGAGTCTACAAATACATATGACTAGGGTTTGGGTCTATTTTTATATAATCTAAGGTATATGATTATAGCTTTTACTTATGAAGATATGTCTAGAGAACATGAAGAACATGTTGAGAGTAGTTATGTTGTTCCATGAGGTGGCACTTGGAGGCAAGCAGATGAAGATAGAGTGCCTGAGATGGAGCTATAGCAGCCCGTAGTTTCTTAGTTTGACTCGGCAACCATGGCCAATCTAGCGTTCCAATCCATGTTTGGATATCTTATGGACACGATTATGCATATAGAAAATAGGACATCTATACCTCAAGCTAGGGTTGTTGTCCCTAATGTGGAATCTCAGGGTTTTGGGAAGACATTTCAGCGACTGAGACATGTTGGAGCAGTCAAGTATATGGGTAAAGAAGACCCATATGACGTAGATATGTGGTTGACGGAGCTTAATAAAGCTTTCAACATCCTCAATATCCCATAAGAGGACAAGGGGAAGCATGCAATTTGCCTGTTGAAGGGTAGTGTTGGCCACTAGTGGGTCATAGAGGAGGAGAAGAGACATGGAGTTGTGATTAGTTGGGAAGATTTTTGGTGAGAGTTTGTGAGTTGATACTTTTCAAAGACATATCTAAATGAGAAGGTAGCTCAGTTCGAGAAGATCCGTCTGGGATCAATGTCGATCAATGAGTATGAGGTGAATTTTATGGAGATCCTGAGATTCTATCCTCACATGGTGGTGATGGATAAGGAGAGGATCTAGAGGTTTGAGAAGGGTTTTAGCTCAGAGTTGTCAAGGACAACATCTTCTTTCGAGAACAGAGAGTGCTTCTCTACCTTTTAGGAGTTAGTGAGGAGGATAGAGAGGTATACTATCGAGACGCGTAAATCCAAATCTATGAAGAGGCCATCTCAGTTTTAGGGGAAGTCATCTAGTGGCTTAAGAAGTTGAGGTTTTCTTCACCTCAGTCATAGTAGAGATCAAATTTTTCTAAGTTGAGATCTGGAGTGCAGTTATAGTGGTCCCCAAAGGGTAGAGGTCATAGTTTTCTGCCAGCTGGAGCATGCAACCTGATGTCTGTGTCAATGATAGGGCCGTCTAGACCACAATATGATTTGAGGACTTGTCACAAGTGTCGAAAAGTAGGGAATATCAAGTGGGCTTGACCTATGAAGGATGAAGAAGTGACACAACAACCGAGGCATAGTCAGTGAGGTTCTCAGTAGAAGCAGTTTAGTGGTGGTGGTAGAGGATGTGGTCAGGCATTGCAGGAAGGATCTTCTGGGCCAACTAGCAGAGAAAAAGGATGACAATAGGCAACGACTAGATTCTACACTATGATTCATTCGAAGGGAGTGGTAAATCCACGAGTCATGGAAAGTCAAATGGAAATTTTTCATTCTGACTTATCTACATCTTCTTTTGTATTTGTTTTGGTTGACCCGGGTGTGATGCACTCTTTTATCACCAGAGAGCTACTAAGTAGTTGCTATATGCGCAACTCCATCTGGAAATAGAGTGAGGTGTCTAGGTTTTTAGCATCTTAATGGCGATGGCTGAGATTTGTTTAGTCCTGGCTTTCTAGCAGTCCCTCCACTTGTATAGTGGGATAGTGAAGATCGTGATGATGGAAGACACAGTACGACAATGTGAAGCTCTGACAATCGAAGATGAGGACATAGAAATCTTCTCAGAGGAGGAGGAAGCCATCAACGGCAAACAACTCGACCTAGTCCTGGCGGCTAGGCTAAAAATTGATCGACCCTTAAAATTCAATGCTTTCAAAAGAACGATGGAGATTATATGGGGTCTAAGAAGCAAACCAACCTTCAAGAAGATTGAACATGGAGTGATAACTATCAAGTTTGAGGAAAGGGAAAACATTGATAGAGTGCTAAATGGAGCACCATGGTGCTTCGACAACAGTCTAGTTCTCCTAAAAGAACTCCAAGGGTCACTGCAACCATCTGACATAGTGATCAAATAATACCCAATCTGGTTAAGGATCTACAACCTACCAATGGGGTACAAGTCAAATAAGGCTATGGAGATCATTGCTAACAAAATAGGCAAGTTCTTAGACGTAGATGAAACATAGTCCTCCTGGGATAGATCCGGTAGAGCGAGAGTGGTCCTGACACAAAAAACCCGCTCAAAATGAAACAAAGGATGAAAGATGCAAAAGGAAATATACTAGAAGTTGATATCCACTACAAAAGGCTACCTAACTTCTACTATGTGTGCGGAAAACTTGGACATGTGCAACACGACTATTAGAGAAAGATTTGGAAGAGGATGGTAGATGGGGACACTGGCTCCGGGCCTCTCCAAGAAAATAAGCCAGAGCATCACAGATAGGAACATACTATGAATCATGTAAGAAATAGCTCAGCTGGTAGGGAAAAAATGGACAACAACACAAAGAAGAAAAGAGCGATGAGTGAGCAAGAAACAACACTACAACAACAAGAATAGAGCTACAACCAAAAAGCCAATACTAAGGTGGAGGAAGGAACTGAAAGAAACTACACTGTGAGGAGAGGCATCAAAGCCAAAGCATAAATGAATCAAACTCAGTGCAGGGAGGAGCAACTAAGGTAGAGATTCCTCACAAGGCCACAAGTAGGGCACAGAACCATGACAACCAAGAAAGTACATTGATTAATGAAAGTGATAAGCTTTTAAATGCAAACCCAAATACTAACCCTATCTTCAAGGGCCTACTATCATATCTTCAATGCAAGGCTAAGACATTAAAGGATCCACCAACCAAAGAAGTAATAGCTACACTAGGGGAAGAGAAACAACATGCATAGAAAGTATTCGACATAGGGCCATAAAGAAAAAAAGATAAACCAACGTAGGAAGAAAGTGTGGAACAAAAAGCAATTAGAAAGTTTAAAGAACAAAAGAAAGGGGCAATCACGAGAAGCTAGGACGGAAGCAGAGATGTAAGAAGTGAAAGTAAAAAAAGAAGAAAATAGGGGGAACAAGGAACAATTCATGAATATGCGAATGCAAGAGTCCAGAAGATACAAAAAGGAGCAACTGACAGTATGGTTTGGGAGAAATATCCAAAGAAAGTAGTGGGTTCTGACCTAGTTCAGACCCGTGAAGAATAATGAAAATTTTGAGTTAGAATTGCCATGGTATAGGGAACTGTGGCATTTTCTGAACTCTCTAATGCCTCCGTTAGAGAGAATGCCTGGAGGAGGTATTCCTCATGGAGACAAAAATAAAAGAAAAGGATCTGAATTAGATTCGGAAAAATGTGGCTTCGATGGTGACGAGTGTCTTAGTAGTAGGGGGACATCGGGAGGTATGGGGTTCTGATGGAATGACATATATGTGGATGTGGAGTCATTTTCTAATCATCATTTTAGTGCCATCATCTATGGAAAAGGAAATAGAATGGATTGGCAGTGCATTGGGATTTATGGCTAGCTAGAGACACATCTCAAACCTAAAACATGGGAGCTTATAACAAACATTAAAAGCAACAACAACTTGCCCATAGCTTTCATCGGTGACATTAATGAGATCAAAAGCCACAAAGAAAAATCTGGAGGAGCCATCAGAGAAGAAAAATATTGGAAAACTTCAAGGATGCAATTGATATATGTGATATTATTGTCATAAACTACAGAGGCAACAAATACACTTGGGTGAGGGGTAAGAAACCTAAAACTACTGTGTTGGAGAGGCTGGATAGAGCCTTGGTCTATCGTCTTTGGAGTGACTTGTTTCCTATGGAAAAAGTCATTCACATGCTCAGACTTAATTCTGACCATGCCCCTATCATCTTGAAATGCTTAGTTGATCATCCAAAAAAGCCTGTAGAGAGAGGCACAAGGATATAACACTTTTGGCTGAAAAATCCTCAATGTGAACAAATCATAAAAGAAAGTTGGAAAACATGCGATTTGATTCAGTCGCAGATAACTATATGCTCGATAGAGCTAAAGAAATGAGCTGAGCAAAACTTTGAAGATATTGACAAAAAGGCTCAAAAAGGCTGAAAAAATGCTGCTACAAAAACAAGTTTTAACTATGACAGCTGACAAGGAGTTGTGTGAAGAAATTAATTAACTACAAAAGAAAAAGGAAACCTATTGGTTCACCCATGCAAGAGCTAAAGAAATGGTGTATGGAGACCAAAACACAATCTACTTCCACAAAAAAGCTTCTCAACGTAGAAGAAGAAATCACATTAAAGGTCTCATGACTGATGGAGTTTGGAAATACAATGAAGAGGATATTATCAGCATTGTGACCCCCAACTACAATAACCTTTTTACCTTGTCTGGTAGCCTTGGCACTGATAGGATCATTGAGGGCATGGAAAAACTTATCAGCCCGGATATGAACACAAAGTTGGAGAAGGATCCTGACAATGAAGAAATCAAGAAGGTTATTTTTTATATGCAACCCCATAAAGCTCCGGGACCTAATGGTTTTCACGTCAGCTTTTTTCAATCTTTTTGGACTACAGTTGGTGAGGATGTGGCAATATACATTAAAGGGTGGTGGAAAGGAGAAAAATAGTTAAAAGCATCAACTCTACCAATATCGTGCTTATTCCAAAATGCAAAGACCATGAAGGTATGAATGATTTCAAACCTATTAGTTTATGCAATACGGTCTACAAAATCATATCTAAGATAATGTCAAATAGAGTAAAGCACATCCTCAATGATATCATCTCTACCAATCAAAGTCCTTTCAACCCCGGATGGTTGATAATAGACAACACACTTATTGCCATTGAAACTTGTCATTCTATGAAGAGAGATAAAAGGCAAGAAGGGGCAGATGGCCATCAAACTTGACATGAGTAAAGCCTATGATAGAGTTGAGTGGAGATTTGTCATAAAAGTTATGGAGACCCTTGGTTTTGGACCTCTGTGGTGTAAGAAGATTTATGAATGTATGAGCGGTGTAGCTTACTCCTTTCTTATTAATGGAAGTAAAAGGGGGCTTATCTCCTATAAAGGAGGGTTACGTCAAGGTGACCCCATTTCTCCTTACATTTTTGTATTTTGTGCAGATGCGTTCTCAAACCTACTTAATAGAGATACTAATGACGGTACTATCATTGGAGCAAGAATTTGCATATGCGGACCAAGAATCACTCATTTGTTCTTCGCGAATGATAGTATACTCTTTGCTAAAGTGAATATCTAAGAAGCTGAGAAAATAGCCTCCCTCTTCAGCTACTACGAACAAGATTCTGGGCAGAAAATTAACTTCACCAAGATGGAGCTCTCTTTTAGTAGGAACGTCCCCGACACTATGAGGAAATGTATTGCTGAGAAATTGTAGGTCCTACAAGTGGAATTCCATGAAAAATACCTCAGGTTACCCACCATCATTGGGAGATCAAAGAAAAAGATCTTCAGTGGACTGAAGGACAGAATAGGGAAGATTAGCCAAGTAGGAAAGGAAGTTCATATCAATTTTATTTTACAAGCCATTCCCTCATACATGATGAACACTTTCCTAATAACATACTACATTATTGCTGATATTAAAAGAACGTTGGAAAATTTTTGGTGGGGTACCCAAAATGGAAAAAGGAAATTGCAGTGGTAGTCATGGAGCAAGCTATGTGAGATAAAGAATCAGGGAAGGCTAGGGTTTAGAGATTTAAAAACCTTCAACATGACTTTCCTTTCTAAGCAAGCTTGGAGGCTCCTCAAAAACCCCCTCTCTAATGTTGTTGTGATTATTAAGGCTATGTATTTTAATGGAATGAATATTATGCTTGCCGACAGGGGACACGACCCTAGATACTGTTGGTGGAGCATATGGGGAGAAAAATCCCTACTTCTTGAAGGGCTAAGGTGGACCATCACTAAAGATTAAAAAATACACATATGGGAAGATTGTTGGATTCCTGATAAAGGTGCAATAGGGTATAGAATAACAAATGACACAAGGCCCCAACCCACGTTGGTGAAGGAGTTGTTTAACAATTGTAATGAATGGGATAGAAATGCTATTACATCCCTATTTTCTCAGGAACAAAATAAAACTATCGTAACAATACCTATATGCCAACATAATGCCAACTTGTATTGGTATCCCACCTAGGATGGTATTATTACGGTTAAATTAGCCTACTGGTTGGGGATTCTGGACCACAGGGCAGGTAGTATCCCAAATCAAAGTAGCTACAACAAACTCTGGAACTCCATGTGGAAATGTTCAATGCACCCAAAGATCAAACATTTCCTCTGGAGAGGTTGCTCGAACACACTCTGAACCATGTGGAATCTATCTCATAGGCATATTGATGTCCTAAAGGTGTGTGAAGTATGCAAGGACTATGTGGAAACTATTATACATGCTCTCATCCAGTGTAAACAAGCTGTTGAAATTTGCAACACCAGCTAGAATAGGGTTTTGATAAGTGGCACCCCCTGGAGTGACTTCCATTCTTTACTCAGTTGGATACTCACCAAGGGAGACAAAAATTTGCTAACCACCTTTACTGCAAATTGCCTCAAAGATTGGATCTGTAGGAATGACACCATTTTTAGTCAGATTATCATTTAGCCAACCATCACGGCACATAGCATTGGCCATTGGGCTCAGGGGTTTTTGGACTATAGAAGAAGTTATAAACAACAAGCTACTCCTTTAGAGAAATGCCAAGACTGCAAAACCAACAGCTAAAGGATGCATCTAAAGGATACATCAAGATAAATGTCAATGCTGCCTACATTAGGAACAACAAGATATGTCTTGTCACTGTATTCATAGATATGAGAGGTTCCACAATAATTAGGGCAACTAAAACAATATCCTGCTCATGGAATCCATTTACAATTAAGCTTAAGGGGTCCTTTTTGGAATCTGAATGGCAAAGGAAACAAATCTTAATTAGGTGGAGATCAAAATCGATGCAAAGAGTGTACTGCAAAAAGTCACACAACCAATTGAGGGGTTTAGCCCGACAATGCAGATTTTTATAGACATCCAACACCTCGCAAGCAGTTTATCCTTGGTCATCTTCTTGAATACCCTTAGAGAAGGGAATTGGGATGCCCACAACGTTGCAAAAGGTGGGTTAGGGAATGCGGGGGATGTTGTAATCTTTTGCAACTCCCTTGATGTTTCAGGAGAGACTATTGTATCAACCTTACTTTAATACAAAGGCTCGTTCCACCTCAAAAAAAAAGTAGTTGCTATATGCTTGGGTGTAGTTGATCAGGTAGCCTTCGGATAGAAACCCCTCTTATTGGTTCCACTGAGTTGTGGGAGGTGTGTCTATCTTGCATTCTTTCTTTCTCAGGATGCATCTTTCAAGTGGATCTTATGCCGCTTGATATGCACATATTTGATGTGATCCTAGGGATGGATACCTTAGAGAAGTACAAGGTTGTTTTGGATTGTAGTTCTAAGGTTGCAATGTTCTATGATGGAGATGTTTTGGGGATCTTCCAAGAAGATAGGAAAAATCTTTCTTCATGTTTAGTGTTATCTATGGTAGAAGAGAGGTTATTGAGATAGGGGTGTGAGGATTTCTTGGCTCATGTTGTGGATACTAAGAGGAGGATTCCAAGTATCGAGGAGGTGTCTATAGTGCAAGAGTTGGAGGATGTCTTTCCTAGAGAGTTTCTTGGTCTTCCCCCTCCTAGAGAGATTGATTTTGAGACCAATCTTGTTCATAGAACACAACCTATAGCACAATCACCCTCTAGGATGGCACCATCAAAGATGTAGGAGTTGAACAAATAGTTGCAAGAGTTGTTAGAGAAGGGTTTTATAACACCAAGAAACTCCCCTTGGGGTACTCTGATGTTTATGAATAAGAAGAATGGTTCCATGAGGTTTTGTATAGACTACCATCAATTAAACAAGGTCACAATAAAGAACAAGTATCCGTTGACAAGGATTGATGATCTGTTTGATCAGTTGAGAGGTGCAACAATTTTGTCCAAGATAGATATGAGGTCAAGATATCACCAGGTGAGGATCAAGGTGGATGACATACCTAGGTCAACTTTTAGGACTAGGTATGGTTATTACAGTTTGTGGGTATGTCGTTTAGAACAACCAATTCACCGGCAACATTCATGGATCTAATGAACAAGGTATTCAGAATGTACCTAGCTTAGTTTGTTGTTGTGTTTGTCGATTATATCTTGATATACTCCAAGGATAGTCAGCATCACGAGAAGCACCTATGCCATGCGCTGACATTATTGAGGAAGCACAATTTGTATGCCAAGTTTAGTAAGTGCCAGTTCTGGTTGACAGAGGTATCTTTTCATGGTCACATCATATCTACCAAAGGTGTTTGTGTGGACCCTAAGAAGATACAGTCAATAATGAAATTGGAAAATCCCAAGACACTGACAGAAGTTTGAAGTTTCCTAGGGTTGGAAGGATACTACAAGAGATTCATAAAGAATTTTAGTGTTGTGGCATTACCCTTAACCAAGTTGAAAATAAAAGGTGTTCCTTTTTTCTAAGATGACAAGTGCCAGCAATCATTCCAGTTGCTAAAGGATAAGTTGACCAATGCACCTGTATTGGTTATACCAGAGCAAGGGAAAGGCTACATCATCTTCTTTTATGTGTCAAAGAATAGTTTGGTATGTGTGATGATGTAGGACAAGAATGTGATTTCTTTTTCTTTGCGCCAACTCAAGAAATACAAGGAGAACTACCCGACACATGATCTGGAGCTTCCAACTATGATGCATTACTTAAAGATCCACAGACACTGCATGTATGGACAAAAGTGTCAGATAATCATCGACCACCAGAACCTTCAATATATCTTCTCAAAGTAAGAGTTGAACATGCGACAAAGAAGATGGATGGAGTTGATCAAGGACTATGATTGCACAATACACTACCATCCATGGAAGGTGAATGTAGTGGTTGATTCTATGAGTAGAAAGTCATCTTTTTTGTTATCTGCGGATGAGGCAAAGTTACATGCCTTTGTGTACCACAAGTAGGATATGTTAGTATCGCTTCGTCAAATGAATGTGAAGATGGAGGTCTCACTATTGGCAGGATTGTTAGTACAGTTACATGTGAATCCTGCATTGATGTAACAGATCAAAGAAATGTAATAGAGTGATACCCTGATATAGAACATCTAGGCATATTTTGGTAAAAGAAATATGATGACTTTCATGAGACAGATGATGGGACTGTATGCTTCCACAACATGATGGTGGTTCTAGATACTGATGGTTTGAGGAAGATGATACTTGAGGAGGCTCATTCCTTGATGTATGCGAATAATCCATATACTACTAAGATGTACCATGATATAAATTATCTATATTGGTGACCTAGTCTGAAGCATGATGTGAAGTAGTTTGTTGTAAGATGTTCAGTCTATCAACTAGTAAAGGCAGAACATCAGAAGCTTGTAGAGACATTACAACCTTTATCAATACCATAGTGGAAATGGGATCATATTACCACAGACTTTGTTATTGGTCTTCCTAGGATAGACAAATGTCATGATTCCATTTGGGTGATAGTTGACAGGCGAACCAAGTCATCCCACTTCTTTCTAGTCAAGATGATGTATACAATAGAGAAGCTGGCACAGATATATGTTGATGAGATAGTCCATTTGTATGGTATCCCATGTACCATAGTATCTGACACAGGTCCATAGTTTACCAGTCATTTTTGGGAACATCTTCATACAACTATGCAGACACAAATGAGGTTTCATACAAACTGTCATCCATAAATAGATGGTCATTCTGAGTGGACTATTTAGACTTTGGAAGATCTATTGAGAGCTTGTGTCTTGCAGTTTCTTTGTAGTTGGGATGTGCACCCGAGTTTGATAGAGTTTTCCTACAACAACAACTATTAGAGGAGCACATACATGGAACCTTAAGCATTGTATGGAAGCCATTTTTGGTCACCGCTTGGTTGGTATGAGGCAGGTGAGTATCAACTTTTGGGACCTAAGCTAGTGTAGCAGACTATAAAAAAGATCCAGCTAATACAACAGTAGTTGAAGGCAACCAGGATAGACACAAATATTATGCTAACAACTATCAGAGAGTGTTGGAGTTCCAAGTTGGAGACTGAGTGTATCTTAGGGTCTCTCCTTGGAAAGGTGTGTTGAGGTTTGGTAAGAAGGGTAATTTGTCTCCTAGGTTTATGGGTCACATGTTGGGAAGGTGGCATACAAGTTGGAGTTACCACTAGAGTTGTACATATTGCATGATGTTTTTCATGTTTCTGTCTTTTGGAAGTGTCACCTTGATACGATCAAGTGTTGCAGGCAGTGGAGTTTGAGTTGGAGGAGGATGTGGCATATGTTGATGGTACTATGTTGACCCTATATAGAAGGGTGAAGAAGTTGAAGAAGAAGGATAAAGTTTTAGTTAAGGTTTTGTAGTATCACTATGGGATTAAGGAGGACATGTGGGAGTTAGAAGATGAGATGCATATGAAGTACCCATCTTTGTTTGCATAGGATTTCGGGGGTGAAATCTTTGTTAGGGGTTTATGGCTATAAGACCCCTAACCTTGCCTTTCTAGTTAATCATGCTTGGTTAGAATAATTAGATGCAAGAAAACCCTAGGACAAGGAAGCAAAAAAGAGAGCAAACCTTAAGTATATGGGCAAATAAGAGATGTTCTTCAAGCTCTAACTCAAGCACTACCATGTAAGACCATGGGTTCAGCCAAAAAAAGATTGAAGAAATGGTAGAGCAAGGAGAACACAGGGGAAGAGAAGAGAGATCTCACTTACCAAGACCAAGAAAAAGAGCAAGATAGCACCAAACGCTCTCAAGAAGGGTAGCTCCAAACCCTAGATCAACATGCAAGGTAAATTGGCCTTCTTATCCTTTGTAGGCACCTCCTTCTTCACCAAGCACCAAGGGGATGAGCTCCAATAGAGACCAAGGTAGAAGAGAGAGGAAACTAGATATGTATAGAGCTTATTTGCATGCAAAGAGGGGTTTATATAACTTAGGTTTGGAGAGAGGAAAAGGAGGTTAGGTGTCATACTAAACATGCCATGTGTCTAAGAGATATATTCCATGCAAGCACCACACTCATGCATGAAACTAGGGTGGGCTACAAAGAAAAACCAATGACCACAGTTATCTAGAAAAACATAGCGACCATAGAGAAACACATTGACCCACAACACATGCAAGAGTTGGCGACCAAAGAGAGACAGTAAATCTCATTAACTGACAGCCCAAGGTAAATCAAGGAAAACATCATCTAAAAAAAACACCAGAACTTAGCAATCACTAACCATAAATGACTCGTCACTCATGGTTAAACACCAACTTAGGGCATCCATGCAAAACCTAATCTCAACATGAGATGTCACCACCCAAACCAAGGTGTTACAAGGTGCCCAAAATCACAAAAACGCCAAGCATGATGTGAAAAAATATGAGACTCAACAAAAATATTACAAATTGCAAGAAAAACCTTAGATATTGGTAAATTACAATTAACTCCAAAACTAGCACATATATGCATAATTATATCAAACAATGTCCAAACTAGACCAAACTTGAAACATAGGCTTGTGACATGATATAAAATCACATAAAAAGGATAAATAATGATGAGGTGGAACTAGCTTGGTCGTCAGGAGTGCTCAAGCAAGGGTTTCTTTCCCCTTTCCTTCAAGCTACCTTTATGTTTGGAGTTTTCTACATCAACTTTAAGACAAGTTATATAAATTTCTCCATTGTTATTTATTACCTCTACCTTTCAAGCTAATATTGCTCTAAATGTTGTTACAAGTAGAAAGATAATATCCTTTAACTGGGGTTGTGTTCACATGGTGATTATTGAGTAGATGATTCTTCTTAGATGAACCATAATTCTTGTGCTTGAGTTTTCCGTGGTTATGGAAGTTTTGGTGCTTTCATGAATGTGCAAATCATTGGTTTTGCTCTTGCATTTCTAGGGTTTTAAGTAGGTTTTTCTTCCTTGATATGGTACCCCATGGTTTGGTTTTGGTTCAGTTGACTTGGCTTCTTTGTACCAACTCATGGCATCGACTTTGTGGATGTTTTGTGTTTTATTTAGTTGGCAAGTTTGATCTCATGCTTTGGTCGCTAAGAAGGTTGACATATTTAGTGGTCGATGAGTTAGTTCATCCTCTTTGGTCACTAAGATTCACCAATATGGTCTCTAAGGTTGATTTACTTTCTATACGGTCGATGAAGGTTTAGTTTCATAGTGGTCACCAATGTTCCATGTTTTCCTCGGTAGCCATGCTTGTAATCTCATTGGTCGATGAGGTCACTTAACCCTAGAGGTTGTTGAAATGGATAATCCTTAATGGTCTCCCTAAGTGGTCGATGAAGGAGGTGAACCTAGTTTCAACAGTCACGAACCTTGCTGATCTTTAGTGGTCGATGACACCACCAATTTAAGTGGTCTATGAAAATATCTGGTTTATATGGTTGTCATGTTTTGTTAACTTTATGATGATGATGGTTGGATTTATAATCGCATGATTGTTGGTTCTTTGAGTTAATAACCCTAATTTGTTGGTGCTTTGTTACACATGATCTAATAGTCTTACCTTTGCCCTCAAATGGATACAAACCCAAAGTTTTAGTAAAGTGTTGTTTGGAAATGTTAATCCAACTATTCTCAATGAACCTAACCCTAATCCAAGTAAGTGATGACAATGCCTAGATTCCTTGAAAGATTGGTATGATGATGGGGTACTTTCTCTCTTAATGTTGTTGTAACCCTAATTTGTTGTATTATGAACATTATAGCTTTTACATGCAATATTGTATCCATTTGTGTATAACATGTGTGGTGATGGAATGATGAGACTTGATGAGGCATGGAAAGGTAATTATTTTCTTGTAGGGAATGATGGGATGGTCTTATGACCTTGGACATAATTATGTACTCTAGTTGAGGTGTTATCCTCTATGATGTGATAAGGAGTTGATCTTGTGATGGTAAGATGATGAGTGCGGACTCATGTATGACAATGAATAGTACCATGTGGTGATGTGATTTAGCTTTATACTTCAGATGTTTTATATCTTTTTAAGTTGCAATCTACCCCATTTTTGTAGGATTATTTTTAGGGTTTGTACATAACTTGATTGATGCAGTTGAAACATACCCAATTGGCATTAACTAATCAAGTGAAACCCTAATCATGTAGTTTCATGTGGCATTGTTCCATGCCAGTGTCAGGACTTGTTGGATGGTCAAACGAGTTATCCTTTTTCTTTTGTAATTAATTAATTTCTTCACACTAAGATGCAAGGAGTTGTGTGAAGAAATTAATTAGCTACAAAAGAAAAAGGAAACCTATTGGTTCACCCATGCAAGAGATAAATAAATGGTGTATGGTGACCAAAACACAACCTACTTCCACAAAAAAAGCTTCTCAAAGTAGAAGAAGAAATCACATTAAAGGTCTCATGACTGATGGAGTTTGGAAATACAATGAAGAGGATATTATCAACATTCTGACCTCTTACTACAATAACCTTTTTACCTTTTCTGGTAGCCTTGGCACTGTAAGGATCATTGAGGACATGGAAAAACTTATCAGCCCAAATATGAACTCAAAGTTGGAGAGGGATCCTGATAATGAAGAAATCAAGAAGGTTGTTTTTGATATGCACCCCCATAAAGCTCTGGGACCTGATGGTTTTCACGTCAGCTTTTTTCAATCGTTTTGGACTATAGTTGGTGAGGAAGTGACATCATACATTAAAGGGTGGTGGAAAGGAGAAAAGGAGTTAAAAGCATCAACTCTACCAATATCGTGCTTATTCCAAAATGCAAAGACCATGAAGGTATGAATGATTTCAAACCTATTAGTTTATGCAATACAGTCTACAAAATCATATCTAAGATAATGTCAAATAGAGTGAAGCCCATCCTCAATGATATCATCTCTACCAATCAAAGTGCTTTCATCCCCGGATGGTTGATAACAGACAACACACTTATTGCCATTGAAACTTTCCATTCTATGAAGAGAAAGATAAATGGAAAGAAGGGGCAGATGGCCATCAAACTTGACATGAGTAAAGCCTACGATAGAGTTGAGTGGAGATTTTTCATAAAAGTTATGGAGACCCTTAGTTTTGCACCTCTGTGGCATAAGAAGATTTATGAATGTATGAGCAGTGTAGCTTACTCCTTTCTTATTAATGGAAGTAAAAGAGGCTTATCTCCTGTAAAAGAGGGTTACGTCAAGGTGACCCCATTTCTCCTTACATTTTTCTATTTTGTGAAGATGCACTCTGAAACCTACTTAATAGAGCTACTAATGATAATACTATCATTGGAGCAAGAATTTGCAGAAGCGGACCAAGAATCACTTATTTGTTCTATGCGAATGATAGTAAACTCTTCACTAAAGTGAATATTTAAGAAGCTGAGAAAATAGCCTCCCTCTTGAGATACTACGAACAAGCTTCTGGGAAGAAAATTAACTTCACCAAGATGGATCTCTCCTTTAGCAAGAACGTCCCTGACACTATGAGGAAATGTATTGCTGAGAAATTATAGGTCCTACAAGTGGAATTCCATGACAAATACATCAGGTTATCCACCATCATTGGGAGATCAAAGTAAAAGATCTTTAGTGGACTGAAGGATAGAACAGGGAAGATTATCCAAGCAGGAAATGAAGTTCTTATCAATTTTATTGTACAAGCCATTCCCTCATACATGATGAACACTTTCCTCATACCAGACAACATTATTGCTAATATTAGAAGAACGCTGGAAAATTTTTGGTGCAGTACCGAAAATGGAAAAAGGAAATTGCACTGGCAGTCCTGGAGCAAGCTATGTGAGCTAAAGAATCAGGGAGGGCTAGGGTTTAGAGATTTAAAAACCTTCAACATGACTTTCGTTGCTAAGCAAGCTTCAAGGCTCCTCACAAACCCCCTCTCTAATGTTGTTGTGATTATTAAGGCTATGTATTACAATTGAATGAATATTATACATGCCAATAGGGGACACGACCCTAGATACTGTTGGAGGAGCATATGGGGAGAAAAATACCTACTTCTTGAAGGGCTAAGGTGGACCATCATTAAAGATTAAAAAATACACATATGGGAAGATTGTTGGATTCCTGATAAAGGTGCAATAGGGCATAGAATAACAAATGACACAGGGGCCCAACCCATGTTGTTGAAGGAGTTGTTTAACAATTGTAATGAATGGGATAGAAATGCTATTACATCCCTCTTTTCTGAGGAACAAAGAAAAATATCCTAACAATACCTATATTCCAGCGTAATGCCAACTTGTATTGGTATCCCACCTAGGATGGTATTTTTACAGTTAAATTAGCCTACTGGATGGGGTTTTTGGACCACAGGGCAGGTAGTATCCCAAATCAAAGTAGCTACAATGAACTCTGGAACTCCATCTGGAAATGTTCAATGCACCCAAAGATCAAACATTTCCTCTAGATAGGTTGCTCTAACACACTCCCTACCTTGTGAATTTGTCTCATAGGCATATTGATGTCCCAGAGGTGTGTGAAGTATGCAAGGACAGTGTGGAAACTATTATACATGCTCTCATCTAGTGTAAACAAGTTGTTGAAATCTGGAACACCAGCGAGAATAGGGTTTTGGCAGGTGGCACCCCCTGGAGTGACTTTCAGTCGGTACTCAGCTAGATACTCACCAAGGGAGACAAAAGTTTGCTAACCACCTTTACTGCAAATTGCCTCGTAGATTGGATCTGTAGGAATGACACCATCTTCAGTCTGATTATCATTTAGCCAACCATCACGACACATAGCATTGGCCATTGGGCTCATGGGTTTGTGGACTATAGAAGAAGTTACAAATAGCAAGCTACTCCTCTAGAGAAATGCCAAGACTGCAGATGGAAACCAACAGCTGAAGGATGAATCTGAAGGATACATCAAGATAAACGTCGATGCTACCTACATTAGGAACAACAAGATACATCTTGCCACTGTATTCAGAGATATGAGAGGTTCCACAATAATGAGGGCAACTAAAACAATATCCTGCTCATGGAATCTGTTTACAGCTGAAGCTCAAGGGGTCCTTTTTGGAATTTGAATGGCGAAGGAAACAAATCTTAATTAGGTGGAGATCAAAATGAATGCAAAGAGTGTACTACAAAAAGTCACACAACCAATTGAGGGGTTTATCCCAACAATGCAGATTTTTAGAGACATCCAACACATGGCAAACAGTTTATCCTTGGTCATCTTCTTGCATACCCTTAGAGAAGGGAATTGGGATGCCCACAACCTTGCAAAATGTGGATTAGGGAATGAGGGGGATGGTGTAATCTTTTGCAACTCCCCTGATGTTTCAGGAGAGACTATTGTATCAAACTTTCTTTAATACAAAGGCTCATTCCACCTAAAAAAAAAGTAGTTGCTATATGCTTGGGTGTAGTAGATCAGGTAGCCTTCGGCTAGAAAGACCTCTTGTTGGTTGGAGGTGTATCTATCTTGCATTCTTTCTTTCTCAGGATGCATCATTCAAGTGGATCTTATTCCACTTGATATGCACATATTTGATGTGATCCTAGGGATGGATACCTTAGAGAAGTACAAGGTTGTTTTGGATTGTAGTTCTAAGGTAGCAATGTTCTATGGTAGAGATTTTTTGGGGATCTTCCAAGGAGATAGGAAGATTCTTTCTTCATGTTTAGTGTCAGCTATGGCATTCGAGAGGTTACTGAGATAGGGGTGTGTGGATTTCTTGGCCCATGTCGTGGATACTAAGAGGAGGAGTCCAAGTATCGAGGAGGTGTTTGTAGTGCAAGAGTTGGAGGATGTCTTTCCTGGAGAGTTTCTTGGTCTTCCGCCTCCTAGAGAGATTGATTTTGATATCAATCTTGTTATAGAACGAAGCCTATAACATAGTCACCCTATAGGATGGCACCATCAAAGATGTAGGAGTGGAACAAATAGTTGCAGGAGTTGTTAGATAAGGGTTTTATCAAACCGAGCAACTCCCCTTGGGGTGCTCTGATGTTTATGAAGAAGAAGGATGGTTCCATGAGGTTTTGTATAGACTACCCTTAGTTAAAAAAGTTCACAATAAAGAACAAGTATTCATTGACAAGGATTGATGATCTGTTTGATCAGTTGAGAGGTGTTACAATTTTCTCCAAGATAGATATGAGGTCAAGATATCACCAGGTGACGATCAAGGTGGATGACATACCTAGGACAACTTTTAGGACTAGGTATGGTCATTACAGTTTGTGGTTATGTCGTTTAGGCCAACCAATACACCGGCAACATTCATGGATCTAATGAACAAGGTGTTCATAATGTACCTAGCTTAGTTTGTGGTTGTGTTTACCGATTATATCTTGATATACTCCAAGGATAGTCAGAATAATGAGAAGCACCTTTGCCATGTGTTGACATTGTTGAGGAAGCCCAAGTTGTATGCCAAGTTTAGTAAGTGCGAGTTCTGGTTGACAGAGGTATCTTTTCATGGTCACATCATATCTACCAAAGGTGTTTGTATGGACTCTAAGAAGATACAATCAATAATGAAATGGGAAAATCCCAAGACACTAGCAGAAGTTTGAAGTTTCCTAGGGATGGAAGGATACTACAGGAGATCCATATAGAATTTCAGTGTTTTGGCATTACCCTTAACCAAATTGAAAAGAAAAGGTGTTCCTTTTATCTAAGATGACAAGTGCCAGCAATCATTCCAGTTGCTAAAGGATAAGTTGACCAATGCACCTGTTTTGGTTCTACCAGAGCAAGGGAAAGGCTACATCATCTTGTTTTATGTGTCGAAGAATGGTTTGGGATGTGTGATGTTGTAGGACAAGAATGTGATTTCTTTTGCTTTGAGCCTATTTAAGAAACACAAGGAGAACTACCCGACACATAATCTGGAGCTTTCAACTATGATGCATGCCTTGAATATCTATAGACACTACCTGTATGGACAAAAGTGTCAGATAATCACCGACCACCAAAACCTTCAATATATCTTCTCGAAGTAAGAGTTGAACATGCGACAAAGAAGATGGATGGAGTTGATCAAGGACTATGGTTGCACAATACACTACCATCCATGCAAGGTGAATGTAGTGGTTGATTCTTTGAGTAGCAAGTCATCTTTTTTGTTATCTGCGGATGAGGCAAAATTACATGCCTTTGTGTGCCACAAGCAGGGCATGTTAGTATTGCTTCGTCAAATGAACGTGAAGATGGAGGTCTCACTGTTGGCATGATTGTTAGCACAGTTACAGGTGAATCCTGCATTGATGTAACAGATCAAATAAATGTAACAGAGTGATACCATGATATAGAACATGTAGGTAGATTTTGGTAAAAGAAATATGATGGCTTTCATGAGACAGATGATGGGACTATAAGCTTCCATAACATAATGGTGGTTCTAGATACTGATGGTTTGAGGAAGATGATACTTGAGGAGGCTCATTCCTTGATGTATGTGAATAATCATTATAGTTCTAAGATATACCGTGATCTAAATTATCTATATTGGTGACCTAGTCTGAAGCATGATGTGAAATAGTTTGTTGTAAGATGTTTAGTCTATCAACAAGTAAAGGTATAGCATCAGAAGCTTGTAGAGACATTACAACCTTTGTCAATACCATAGTGGAAATGGGATCATATTACCATGGACTTTGTTATTGGTCTTCCTAGGATAGACAAATGTCATGATTCCATTTGGGTGATAATTGATAGGCGAATCAAGTCATCCCACTTCTTTCTAGTCAAGACAATGTATACAAAAAAGAAGTTGGCACAAATATATGTTGATGAGATAGTCCATTTGTATGGTATCCCATGTACCATAGTATCTGACAGAGGTCCACAGTTTACCAGTCATTTTTGGGAACATCTTCATACAACTATGCGGACCCAAATGAGTTTTCATACAGTTTTTCATCCATAAATATATGGTCATTCTGAGAGGACTATTTAGACTTTGGAATATCTATTGAGAGCTTGTGTCTTGTAGTTTCTTTGTAGTTGGGTTGTGCATCCAAGTTTAATAGAGTTTTCCAACAACAACACCTATTAGAGGAGCACATACATGGCACCTTAAGCATTGTATGGAAGATGTTTTTGGTCACCGCTTTGTTGGTATGAGGCAGGTGAGTATCAACTTTTGGGACCTAAGCTAGTGTAGCAGACTACAAAAAAAGATCAAGCTAATACAACAGTAGTTGAAGGCAACCAAGATAGACTAAAATATTATGCTAAAAAATGTCACAGAGTGTTGGAGTTCCAAGTTGGAGACTAAGTGTATCTTAAGATGTCTCCATGGAAAGGTGTGTTGAGGTTTGGTAAGAAGGGTAATTTGTCTCCTAGGTTTATGGGTCACATGTTGGGAAGGTGGCATATAAGTTGGAGTTACCACTAGAGTTGCACATATTGCGTGTTGTTTTCTATGTTTTTGTCTTGTGGAAGTGTCACCTTGATACGATCAAGTGTTGCAGGCAGTGGATGTTGAGTTGGAGGAGGATGTGTCATATGTTGATGGTACTGTGTTGACCCTAAATAAAAGGGTGAAGAAGTTGAAGAACAAGGATAAAGTTTTAGTTAAGGTTTTTTTAGTATCACTATGGTGTGAAGGCGGACATGTGGGAGTTAGAGGATGAGATTCATAGGAAGTACCCATCTTTGTTTTCATGGGATTTCGGGGGTGAAATCCTTGTTAGGGGTTTATGGTTGTAAGACCCCTGACCTTGCCTTTCTGGTTAATCATGCTTGCTTAGCATAATTAGATGCTTCAAACCATAATTTATCATTTTTATGTGATTTTATATCATGTCACAAGCCTATGTTTCGAGTTTGGTCTAGTTTGGACATTGTTTGATATAATTATGCAAATATGTGCTAGTATTGGAGTTAATTGTAATTTACCAATATCTAAGGTTTTTCTTGCAATTTGTCACATTTTTTTAGTCTCACATTTTTCACATCATGCTTGACGTTTTAGTGATTTTGGGCACCTTGTAACACCTTGGTTTGGGTGGTGACATCTCATGTTGAGATTAGGTTTTGCATGGATGCCCTAAGTTGGTGTTTAACCTTGAGTGATGAGTCATTTATGGTTAGTGATTGCTAAATTCTGGTGGTTTTTTTTGGTTGTTGATGATGTTTTCCTTGATCTACCTTGGGTTTTCGGTTGATGAGATTTATTGTCTCTCTTTGGTTGCCAACTTTTGCATGTGTTGTGGGTTGATGAGTTTCTTTATGGTTGCTATGTTTTTCTGGATAAGTGTGGTCGAGGGTTTTTCTTTGTAGTCCACCCTAGTTTCATGCATGAGTGTGGTGCTTGCATGGACGATACCTCTTAGACACATGTCATGTTTAGCATGAAACCTAACCCCCTTTTCCTCTCTCCAAACCTAAGTTATAGAAACCCCTCTTTGCATGCAAATAAGCTCTATACATATCTAGTTTCCTCTATCTTCTTTCTTGGTCTCTATTGGAGCTCATCCCCTTGGTGATTGGTGAAGAAGGAGGTGCCTACAAAGGATAAGAAGGCCAATCTACCTTGCATGTTGATCTAGGGTTTGGAGCTACCCTTCTTGAGAGCATTTGGTGCTATCTTGCTCTTTTTCTTGGTCTTGGAAAGTGAGATCTCTCTTCTCTTCACCTACATTCTCCTTGCTCTACCATTTCTTCTTTCTTTTTTTGGTCGAACCCATGGTGTTACATGGTATTGCTTGAGTTAGAGCTTGAAGAATATCTCTTATTTGCCTATACACCTAGGGTTTGCTCTCTTTTTTGTTTCCTTGGCCTAGGGTTTTCTTCTTTTGTTGGAGGTGGAACTAGCTTGGTCGTCAGGAGTGCTCAAGCAAGGGTTTCTTTCCCCTTTCCTTCAAGCTACCTTTATGTTTGGAGTTTTCTACATCAACTTTAAGGCAAGTTATATAACTTTCTCCATTGTTATATCTTACCTCTACCTTTCATGCTTATATTGCACTAAATGTTGTTACGAGTAGAAAGATAATATCCTTTAACTGGGGTTGTCTTCACACGGTGATTATTGAGTAGATGATTCTTCTTATATGAACCATAATTCTTGTGCTTGAGTTTTCCGTGGTGATGGAAGGTTTGGTGCTTGCATGAATGTGCAAATCATTGGTTTTGCTCTTGCATTTCTAGGGTTTTAAGTTGGTTTTTCTTCCTTGATATGGTACCTGATGGTTTGGATTTGGTTCGGTTGACTTGGCTTCTTTGTTCCAACTCATGGCATCGACTTTGTGGATGTTTTGTGTTTTATGTAGTTGCCAAGTTTGATCTCATGCTTTGGTTGCTAAGAAGGTTGACATATTTAGTGGTCGATGAGTTAGTTCATCCTCTTTGGTCGCTAAGATTCACCAATATGGTAGCTAAGGTTGATTTACTTTCTATGCGGTCGATGAAGGTTTGGTTTCATAGTGGTCGCCAATGTTCCATGTTTTCCTCAGTAGCCATGCTTGTAACCTCAGTGGTCGATGAGGTCACTTAACCCTAGAGGTTGTTGAAATGGATAATCCTTAATGGTCTCCCTAAGTGGTCGATGAAGAAGGTGAACCTAGTTTCAACAGTCACGAACCTTGCTGATCTTTAGTGGTCGATGACACCACCAATTTAAGTGGTCTATGAAAATCTTTGGTCTACATGATTGTCATGTTTTGTTAACTTTATGATGATGATGGTTGGCTTTATAATCGCATGATTGTTGGCGCTTTGAGTTAGTAACCCTAATTTGTTGGTGCTTGGTTACACATGATCTAATAGTCTTACCTTTGCCCTCGAATGGATGCAAACCCAAAGCTTTAGTAAAGTGTTGTTTGGAAATGTTAATCCAACTATTCTCAATGAACCTTACCCTAATCCAAGTAAGTGATGATAATACCTAGATTCCTTTAAAGATTGGTATGATTATGGAGTACTTTATCTCTTAATGTTGTTGCAACCCTAATTTTTTGTACTATGAACATTATAGCTTTTAAATACAATATTGTATAAATTTGTGTATAACATGTGTGGTGATGGAATGATGAGCCTTGATGAGGCATGGAAAGATATTGAAGGGAATGATGTGATGGTCTTATGACCTTGGACATAGTTATGTACTCTAGTTGAGGTATTATCGTCTATGATGTCATAAGGAGTTGATCTTGTGATGGTAAGATGATGAGTATGGACTCATGTATGATAATGAACAGTACCATGTGGTGATGTGATTTAGCTTTATACTTCATATGTTTTATATCTGTTTAAGTTGCAATCTACCATGTTTTTGTAGGATTCTTTTTAGGGTTTGTACATAACTTGATTGATGTAGTTGAAACATACCCAATTGGAAACTAATCAAGTGAAACCCTAATCATTTAGTTTCATGTGGCATTGTTATATTCCAATGTCAAGACTTGTTGGATGGTGAAATGAGTTATCCTTTAATGGAAGCTCAAATTCGTATATTGTTGAGTATATGCATGTTTACAAGGATGGTTGCGGTCATATCTTAGCAAGAGAATAGTCAAGGGAGCATCTTATATGATTGTGATTCAATATATACGATGTGATTGAGGGTAGCTATGGTTGTACCTTGGATGTTTGGGTTTGCATACCCTGGTTTCACTAGTACCATGACCTTTTAAGGACGGACTAGGTTGTTCACTAGTGTTGTGACCTATATACCAAGGGTGGACTAGGATGTTTTGCAGTTTGACCTTATGTGTTGATGTGGGGTACTCATATTGACCACGGGCAGATGGGATTTTAGGATTTTAGATCTCCTACTGATCTTTTATGGCACTGATTTTGACTTAGAAGTGGTCAGTTAGAGTTGAGTGGTATACCTCAATTCCTCAGGGCTTAATAAAATATGTAATCCAATCATGTAGTATATCTATTTAGGGTTAAACATGTTTCACATTGGATATTAACCCTTGCCTTGTTTCTTATAATGTTTAATTTTTATGAAATGCAATAAAGGAAATCAACTGTATAGAAAGTGGTATATTTACATGTATCCTTATTACTGTACTAACCGTGTTTTACCAATTTTAGTTACTTAGCGTATTTAATATATTTAATCTGCTTAACGTGCTCATTTAGCTAAATCTTCTCATCCAATTAAATATGGATTATATTGTCATAATCAATAAATTTTGGTTGAGACTTATATCTCTCATTGGGACATGGGTCTCACCTCATGGGTCACCACATATTTTTAGGTGGTTGTCAGTGGCATGGTCATGATTGTGGTGCCAAGGAGGAGAAGCTTGGAGAGAAGTGGAAGTAGAAGGTTGGATAGTAGTAGTTTGTAGAGTCCTAGAGTTCCTAACATGGGATTCTTTGTAGACGATATGTATAACAACATGTGGTTTTTGGCAGTGTACCTATGTTTTGTATATGGCATGTATATGTGGAATGTATGTTGTATATAGGTTGTGGCTGATGCCACTAGACATACATGTAAATATCTGGAAGGTATGTGTTGATATGCAAGTTGCTAGATCTTTGTTGATGTTTTATGGAAATGATAGTAATGTTGAAATCTATTTTAATTTACTTTCTTTTTCAATATTGTGGGTTGTTTAGTAGTTGGTCTCATGTTTGGTTTGAGTTATCTCAATTGGAGGGATGGGGTCTTCACAAGGAGTACTTGGGTATTAACCCCATATAAGGTTACATGTAACCCTAATCATGCCATAGATCTCTAAACCTTTATATGATGATGAGAAAATTATAAATTTGCAACCCAAACCGTAGTGTGTGTTAGATAACCTAAGGTTCCCATGTTTGGTATCTCAGATAAAATAGACCTAATAAAGTAATAATGCTTAATATGCAAGTAATTCCTTTTATTTAGGAATTTATTATTTGTTGTTCTCTAGTACATACATAAAGACTAAAATATGTCTAATGATAGGAATGGTGTGCTTAATATATGAACCATAATAATAATTGGTTGTTTCATGTAAATGGATAAGAATAATGTGTTATTATATAGGGACATGTTCATTTTAATGGACCAAATGAGTAATTGAGTAAAATAATTGAAGTCATGCACATTGATTTAATATAACCATGTTTATAGAAATGTAAAGTTATTAGGACTCTAAATAATTAATGTTGATGATAATGATGTAATATTATAAGAAATATAAAGATAATGATACTAAACCCTAATTGTATATAGAACTCAGAAAATGAAGTTTCAAAAAGGAAATCTAATCTCAAAATTAGGTTCATTGGTTCCCAATTAGCTACGATACCAAATTTGAACCCTATTGGATAATCCTAGCTATCCTAATTAATGATAAAGGATAAATCTAATATATACATTCCTATTGGATAATCCTAGCTATCCTAATATTGTTCTAGCCCCCAGACCCAGACCCTTTCTAGGCACCCTTGCTTTCAACTTATGTCATAGTAGCTACCTAATAGGCTAATCACCTAAATATTGACTAAAGATATTTCTAATATGAAGTTCTTGTGGCCCTAAATCAAACTTTCACCATAGGTCAATTCTAAGGTGAATATCTTAACTAAAGGGAAACTATATGAGGTAAGGGTTTCTAACTAGGGAGCCAAATTGAAATAGTCAAGACTTTGACTACCATGGGCTCTGATACCATGTTGTAAAGAAATGAAATAACCTCTCTACTAATAATGGTAAACAAAAGTCCAATGAATAGAAGCAAAATTTAAAACTTTGACTATTATCAATTTAATAAAGAGTACATGAAAATTTTCCCAATAAGGGTGTACATTCTTTCCAAATAAAGGATATAAGGTAGAGGGAACTAAGCTATATCAATATGTCTCCAACAAAATAGCTTAACAAATAAGTCCATGGTGGAAGGATGAACACCTTCTCCTAGTCTTAGGTTGGTTCACCATGCTCTTGTTGCACACTCTAATCCTAAACCTGGGTGGTTGGGATCACCCAAAAAGAGGAGAATCAAGTATATGTCTATTAAAGGAATAAGGACAATCAAAGTACAGCAAAATGTAAACATGGAGTAAGGATTCCACTATGCTAAAGAAATGTCAATAGTATGAGGCACATAATGGAGAATACTTGCCATAACATCACATATTTATATTGAAGTATGCATGATAAAAGTATGACTACATTATCTAAAGTAGGGTTGAGGCACCTACCAACCTCAACCGAAACAAATAGGTGAGGGAGAGTGGTCACATTCCCAAACACCTACAAAATATATATAAAAGTGGGGAGAGTGGTCACATTCCCCAGGGATCATGCCCAAACTATGGGTGGCGAGTACATAGGTACACTACAATAGATAATAAGTCATCAAGTTATCATGCTCAAAAAATAAAGTGGCAATATTAAACAACAAATTAAAAATGGCATGGCAGGGGGTATAAAACCGAAACAATTAGTGAAATAAAGTGTCAAAAGAGTATAAATGGGGAAAAAGATATAACTCTATGCCTCATTAGGAATTTAAGGTTGGATAATAACATGCCCAACTTAGGGTTTAGAAATGCAAATACATAAATAGGGTTGCACACACACATACCTCAATGTAGAGTCCTAACTCTTTTCTCCAATTAAAATGAACACCCAAATTGTTTGTGTGTTCACCAATTAAATGTGCCCAATGTCATTTTTACCCTAGATAAAAGGTTTCATCACATATATTAGGGTTTGGTAATAATTTAAGTGTAGAAACCCTAATTTTGGACCTTCTAAATAAACCATCAATTTTGGACTTGAAAAGTAGACCAATCGATTACTTTGATTCTCGTTATTAAGAAAACATATTTATTTCTTAAATTGGAGTTAAAATGAATTTGTTACATATTTGAAGGATTTTATATAATTTAAATAGTGTTTATAATAAACCTCAAAATAGGGATGCAAATCAATGCTTAAAACCATAAAATCGTATTCCTTGTAAAAAATTATTTTCAACAAGTATTTATTTTTATTTTTCAGACAAACCTTCGATTTACTATGAATTTATGAAAGTTGACCAATGAGAATTCAGAGAAAAACCACATGGGCTATAATTAGTGACAAAAAAGAAGAGAGAAGGGGGTCGGGCCCACACTGACTTGACCCAATCCCGGGCGGCCAGGTCGTGGTCCGTGCTAACATGGCTTCGGTCAACCTGAAGTGAAAAATCGATGGAAATGTCGATTCTACCCCCACGTGAGAAATGAAAGAAAATAGGAAACAAGGAGGGCTGAAGTCGGAAATCAACTCAGGTTCCTTCCCCTAGCTCCCGGCGTGCCATGGCTGCAAAGCAGCTCGACCAAGATTGGGCAAATCTGTGAGACTCGATAAAATAAGAAACTAAAGGTAGGATAATGAAGAGGAGGAAGTAGTGAACTAACTTGAACAACAATTTGGGTGTTTGTACACTCAAAATGCCAAGATTTGCATTGCCAGGATAGGGTGAATATCAAGGTGGTAGTGGATGTTTGAGGAAGATCCAGGAAAATTGAGGCAAGGAACTTATTGCTTTGGTGCCTATGAATACAAGAGTGCTCTTATTTATAGATGGCGTCGTATCCCATGCTCTGACTGAATCGTCAGTGAGAGATAGCCCCAGTTTGGGAGTTTCACACACAGTGCATTTTAGTACATGAGTTATATATCGAAAGAAACGAAAAGGATAGGTGGATTCAATGGTGAAGAAATGAGTCAAAATGATGGACTACAGAGCGAGAACGGGTCCCAGATTCAAGGCATTGAGAGGCTGCCAAATGGCTGGAGCTAGATGACGACGTCGTGTCCATTGGATGGCAAATCAAATGGTTGGGAGTGTGCACCTCAACATAGTAATGTGTGATAGATATTGATAGTTGAACTTTGGCTTAATTGCTCACATTAATGAAATTGATTACAAACCTTGGTCAAATTATAATCAAAACTTGTAAAATAAATTTGGGGGGTCAAACATGTGTCAAATGACCTCAAATTTGGACCATATGTTAATATTAATGCCTAGATTAATGCTATGTAATTAGATTTTCGTTTTTAATGAGATATCGCCCTTAACCACCATATTTTCCATTAATATGATATTAATTTTTTTAAAGAGGGTGAATTAATATGAAAAAGCTTTCTAATTAAATCTTTGAGTGAATATTTGAGATAGGCAATATATGTTAATTTCAAGAGTCATATCTCACCACATTATTCTCTTTTAATGTTTTATTGCCACATAAGAGGAGAGAGAAAGGGAATAGGGTTATTCTGTCATTAACTAACTCAATTCCACATCACTTCTTATTTTTTGTCCCAAAAAGCCATAAAAACTCTAAATTAATATAATCAATTGATTATCTCTCATTAATGGTCATTTTGCATTTGTTATATCTAATTAACACACTAGTTGAGATATTTGTGCAAAAACCCATTCATTGTAATGAATGTGGGTCAAGTATAATTCACACCATTAATTATTGCTCGATTTCAATTTTGATGCCAAAGAGGATAGAAAAGATAGAAAAATTTAGGGAAAAAGAAAAGAAGGATATGAAGGAAATGGAAAGCTTGAAAATGGGTTAAATTGCAATTAACCCAAGATTCGGTATGTTACATAGCCACTGCTGAGGAGCTAGCCATTATGACCACTATAGATCGAGGTATTTTTTATTTAAATTACAACATATAGGTCCCATTTCTTACATCCTAAATGTTAATATATAAGTAGGATACCTAAATGATGAACTAAAATCTAGGGTTTCTATTTCTTTTTACTGTGACTTTGTGATACATATGGGATGATGAAATTGAGTTATAGTCACTATTAAGTTGCATGACTAGTATGAAATTGAGAATCCAATTATCTTATGTTATCTCTAATAGTGTGTACCTTATTGATTGTTATTTATATACAATGTTTCATGACTAATGTTTGGGTTATTAATAATCCAAATCTTAAGATTGAGAATTAGTAGGAGAAATATTTTGATTCTTATGGGGAAAGGAAAAGTGTATATCCAAAATATGTAATTAATGATAGGGTGAATATGACTTACAGATTTATGGATTTGTATTTACATGGAATTGATATGAATCATAAACCTTAATTTTGTACATATATATCTACTGGCCTAGAAACCCGTCTAAGATTTACTCATTAGGAGTAAATATTGGATAGTGTCTGGTTTGGTATTGTTCTTGAACACTTAATCTTACTTAGGATGTAAGTATATAATGTATAATCAGTTTTCAAGATGTTTTGTCAGCACTTCCCTGTTTGTTCTCTAAGTACATATGTTGGTGGACATTTGCACATCTATATCGGTGTACTTGGAGAACTGTGAGAATATACTGCTGAAATTTTCTTGAAAACTGAATACACATTATACACTTACTAGTCATATTAGGTATTCAAAAATGGGATAGGAGGTACACACATTCATTACTGAAACCTAAATCCTATTTTGTAAAACATAAACCCTAATCTATAAACCATTATCCCTAAATCCAAAATAATAAACCCCAATCTATTTGTAAATCCTAAACCCTAATACTTGTTTTCTCTTTGATCATAGAATGGATAGATCATGGATGTCCATTCCAAATTGCTTCACCCTAGAGTTTATCACTATCTTGATCAGTTTACAAGATTTGCAAAGGAACATAGGAAACAAACTAGAGACAAGTTCTATTGTCCATGTCGCTTTGCAGTAACACCTTGAAAGTCAACACTGGTGAGGAAATAAAAAATCATGTCATTTGCAATGGGATTGTATAGGGCTATACAAAATGGTACTGGCATGGAGAGATTCCAACCATGAGATTGGTAGGTGTCAATAGAATTACTTGTGTTGAAGAAGAAATTGTTGATGATGTAGATGTGAACAAATCGATTCCGACAGACATGGTTGATGCAGTGCATGATTGTTGTGGGATAGAGCACGTAGATCCACCTTCCTTATTTAGTAACATTGTGCATGATGTTGAGAGACCTTTATATATAGGTTGTACTAAGTGTATGAAGCTAAGCGTTGTGTTGAGGTTGTATAATTTGAAGGCTAACATTAGATGGAGCGACAAAAGCTTCACGTCATTGTTGTCTTTTTTGAAAGAAATTCTTCCTAAAGGAAATGAGCTTCCAATATCAACATATGAATTTAAGAAAATGTTATGTCCAATGATAATGAAGGCTAATATGATACATGCATGCATGAATGATTGTGTGTTATTTCAAAAGGACTATTTCGATTTGAAAGATTGTCCAAAATGTGGGTGTCAAGATAAAGCGACGACTTCGGGAAAGTCCAAAACTCACTCCCCTATCAAGGTGATGTGGTATATACCTAAAATACCATAGTTTTTATGCTTATTTGCCAATTCGATGGATGAAGAGAATTTAAGGTGGCATGCAGAGGTTAAGAAAAATTATGATGGGATCCTACAACATTCATCTAATTCCCCACAATCGAAGAAGATTGATTTATTGTATCCTAAATTTGGTGAAGAAGTCAAGAATCTAAGACTTGTTCTTTATACCGATGGGATGAATCCATACAGCACATTGAGTAAACAACATAGCACTTGGCCTATTATGGTTGTTATATATAATCTTCCTTCCTGGTTGTGTATGAAAAATAAGTGTATTATGTTGTCGTTGTTGGTATCGGGCCCTAAACAACCTAGCAATGATACCACTATTTATATGAACTTATAATGATGGCCTAAAGAAACTCTGGGGAGAAGGTTTGATGACCTATGATGCTTCGTGTAGAGAAACATTTCGTTTGCATGCTTTGTTGTTTTTCATGATTAATGACTTTCCAACATATGAGAATTTGTCTGGATACAGTGTAAAAGGATCCAAAGCATGCCCTATATGTGAAGAGAACATTGATTCAATATGACTAAAGCATGGTGGCAAGACTATATATCTTAGTCATCGAAGGTATCTTCCAAAAGTTCATCCTTACAAAAGGTTGTGCAAAGTGTTCAATGGATCGAATGAGGCACAGAGTGCCCCTAAACCTATCATCGGAGGTTGTTTATGAAAGAGTAAAAGACTTTATCAATGAATGTGGTAAGAGATCACACTGTACCATTCCCACAATGAGTGAAAAATCTTTACACAAGAAGAGGTCAATATTATCCAATCTTCCTTATTGGCGTTCTTTTGCATTTACATATTGCATCGATGTCATGCATGTTGAGAAAATTTCTTTTGATAGCGTCATTGGTACTCTATTGAATATACCAGGTAAGACTAAAATGTCATCAAATCTAGAATGGACCTACGTGAAATGGGAATAAGGAAAAAAATTAGTAGTAGTAGTTAGGTGAGATCAAAAAACATATTTACATCCTGCTTGTTACATGTTATCTAGAAAGGAGAAAACAAAATTTTGTGAGTTCTTGCTTAATGTTAAGGTACCACAGGGATACTCTTCTAATATTCATAGAATGGTATTAGGGAATGATTTGAAGCTGAAAGGTCTTAAATCTCATGATTGTCACACTTTAATGCAACAAATATTGTCTGTGGCAATTCGATCTGTACTACCTAAGCATGTTAGGTTTGCAATCAGCTGACTTCGTTTCTTCTTCAACACTCTATGCAGCAAAGTTATTTATCATGAGAATCTCAATAAGTTGCAAAGAGAAGTGGTTGTTACTGTATGCCAACTTGAGATGTATTTTCCTCCTTCATTCTTTGATATCATGGTACATCTTGTTGTCCATTTTACTAAGGAAGTGAAAATGTTAGGACCAATTTTCTTGCATTGGATGTATCCTTTTGAATCGTACATGAGTGTTTTTAAAGGTGATGTTTAAAACTGTTATCGACCTAAAGGGAGTATTATTGTGGGTTATGTGGCGATAATGACTTTTTGAGTTGTAGTGAAGCTCCTGTAAATGACAAGAATATTGAGGACTATTCCATCAAAGGGACTTTAGGAGAACGAGTGAAAGTAACCAGTCCTGAGCTTTGGGAACAACCTCACTTGTATATTTTACACAACATCAACGGAGTGAGTGTTTATATCACCAAACATACCAATTTCATCAAAGCAAAATATATTTGGGCCAATTCAATATAGCATGTTAGAGTGCATAACAAGACATTTATTAGGTGGTTTGAAAATAAAGTCTTCCATCAACTATCTCAAATACCAAATAATGTTGCTGAAAATATCAAATGCCTCACCTTTAAACTAAAAATGAATGTTATGTATTATGAAGGGTTTGACATAAATGGGTTTTCATATTACACAAAGTGTCAAGATGATAAGAGCATTGTCCAAAATAGTGGGGTCAACCTTCAAGCATCTTAAGAGTCCATATGAAGCTAAAATATTGTATTATGGTGTCATTGAAGACATATGGGAGTTTGACTATGTCGATTTCAGAATTTTGGTCTTTAAATGTAATTGGGTTGATAACACCAAAGGAGTTGTAATAGATGAATTGGGTTTCACATTAGTGAATTTTGAAATGATTGGTGACAAGGGTGAACCATTCAGAATGGAATCACAAGCTGAGAAATTTTTTTTTTATCAATGATCCAGCAAATGAAAAATGGTCAGTTGTTATTCATGGTAAAAGGCAGTTCATTGAAGATCCTATAGATGAAGAAGAGCACTATGACAAGTATGATGACTCCAGTCCATTCTCATTTGTCTTATTATTACCAAATATTGAAGCTGACACTGACTTATATGTGCGGGGAGATCACACCAAGGGGGTGTTAATTGATAACAAATCTCAATATTAGGGGCATGCTTTAATCATTTTATAATGTTAGATGTGCATTTTACAATCTTATATTTCATTGTTTGATTGTTTTTATATGATATTTTTTCAGATGGTGTCTGACCATGAGTATGATGACCGTGAGGATGAGCTGCATCACGATGTGCACCTTGACACTAGTGTAAGTTGTATCATTTTATTACAGAGATGTGCATTTTACAATATGTCTATCTTGTTGTATTGTTTTATCACATTTATAAGTTATATCTTTTTATGACCTATATGCTTTTTTTGTCAATTTTAGGTTGAGGATGTACTCCTTCAGGATTTTGTTCAGCTTGATGAGTATCATCGCCAGTGTGTAAAAATAAGGGGCATCACCATGATGAACAAGTTAATACAACAAAGGGGTAATGAACCAAAGTTGGTCGTTGAGTTTGCTGATGCAGGAAGTCCTTTTAGAATGAACCACAACTCTTTTGTGGCATATCTAAGGGTTATTACTCATATCCATTATTGTATAGTAGTGGAACCTTGGCATAAAATTAATAAAAACAAGAAAGACTTCATATGGAAAGAAATATGTGTGAAATATTATCATTTGCAATTCTATTTTTAAAGACGTTTACAATTCAATTTTTAAGAATATTACATTAAGTATATGAACTTTTGTAGAGCATATATCACATGGATGACAAACAACATCGTAAAAAGGTAATGCAATGTTGTGGAAGGAAACTGAGGAATTATAGGACAACTTTGACAAGATTTCACATATGGGACACTGAGAAAAGGAATAAGTCATCCACTAAGCAACCGAGCTATCTTGACCTGGATATGTCGAAGGTGTTTGTTGCTATTAAAGAAACCAATGAATTTAAGTCATTAAGCCTCACTCCCCATTTTGAATACATTCTTATGAATTCAACATTTATCCTTGACCTTGATTGTTATGTTTTACTTACCAATTACTATTGATGATTGCTACTAACTAGGCTGCAAGCGATGCTCAAAGAGAAGGGCATGCAAAGAATGTGCACAACCACACGATGGGTCTAGGTGGCTATGAAAATCTTTGCCAAAAGCTATTATAGGTGTCTTCTTCTCAACAGCCTACTCATTAGACTACTGAGTCCTCTACTACTCCTAGACCTCTACCTCGCCATGATGTGTGGATATCTAGGAGTCAAAACAAATCTAGAGAAATAACCAATCATGCAACTACTGAGGCAGCTGCAAATATGGTAAAATTCAACTCTCAGAGTAATTATTATTGATGATTGTTATGTTTTACTTACCAATGACTAATGATGATGATTAGTGGGAGCTCCAAAAGCACAGGAAATAAAGAAAATTCATCCCTAGGGCACAATGGATGAATTTATAGTTTCTCTAGGTAACGCAGAGCATCCTCGACATGTTAGGGATGCATGCACTTGTTTGGTATAAGAGTGTTTGTTGGATCATCAGAGCATAAGTGCAACTCTATCCAGAAAGGGTGATTCTCAAAAGAGGAGGTACAAGAGTTAATTTCAAATGGAATTTAGGAAGCAATGAGCCAATATCACACTTCTCAAACAACTCCTCATATAGTACCTATGATGCCCCACTCTTCATACAGTAATAGAACTTTAGATATAGTGAGATCTCATATAGATATATATCACATTTTATATATTTTGACCTATTTTTATATATTAATGCATAAATGATATATGTTTTTTAGCCACTTACATAGGGTATGCACAGAGTTTTCACTGCCCCATGTGGCATTTTGTGATAACTTGAATTTTCTCTCATTCATTAGCATCCTTATTATACTCAATAACCTCCCTAAACCATACATTGATGAACTTAAGTCACTTTATGCTCAATGGATTAAATGTTTTTGATTAAATATCACTTTTTACCTATATGTGACTCTAATTTGAGTTTTGAACTAAGTGTCATGCTTATTATATATCATCCTCTTGTAATAAAAATTGAATTCTTTAATGGACTCTTCTTGCCATCAAATATATACCATGATGTAGATGATTCAATTGTGAGTCCAATGACACAAAAATTGCCTCAATCTGAGCCAGGAAGCCCAAGATATGACCTTTAGAATTTGACTCGTCTACAATTGATTTAGTCAATTAAATTTCAGTTTTAGCCTTAATGGGCCTATTAGGGGTGCAACCCAGCTAGTGGGCGCCCCACTGACCATGTCAGCAATCTAGATTGCTATCAGTGGACCAATTTGAGGTCATGATCTGGTGGGCAATGAGTTTTCACCATCAGATCACCACTCATGGATCAAACCCTAATCTGATGGCTACCAACCCCCCCACCTCCATACCATGCTCGGTGTAGCCGCATAGGTGGTGCTGTGACCACCTACCACCTCCGGTGGTGCCACACCAAGGCCCTTTTGGCATCTTCTTTTCCCCAATGAGTACCCCAAAAGCCTATAAATATGTCTTCCTAACCTTTTTGCACTTCTTTCTTCGAGTTTTTCTAACCCTAGCTACCCAACCGCCTTCATCCTCTACCTCTGTCTTTTCTGGCGCCACTTCCATGGGGAATTTTGGGTTTCCTATCTTAAGCCCCCTCGACACCCAAAGCCGGATCTAGGACCGAGGGAGCTTTAGAGGTCATGTTTGATGGCTCCAATGGCACTCCCATGGCCATATGAGCCCCTACCTATGCACTTGAGGAGCTGCTTCAGCAACGGGGTCGTGACTGAGCATGCAACATGATGTTGTGGTAGGAGCACGAGTCTGCCGTGTCGAGACGTGTGAGAGAATCGCTGGCAATCACAGATGGTGATCAATAGAGATCCAAAACCACGACCTAGTTGGGCCTATCTAGCCTAAATCCAGCTACGACCGCCCCTCTCCCTCCATATCAGTCATCCAATTCAAATCCAACGGTACAAAAGGCCCTAAATTAGGTAATATCTTTGGAAAATTATAATAAATTATTCATTGGGGTATTGTGGGCATGTAATATATGATTTTGGGCCTACAAAACGAGATACATCCATTAGGATTGATTTTAAGACCTAACCATACTCATAGTTTCTATGATTTTACCAAATGTGATAAATTGCACTCTTTTAATGATCCTTATGCTCTTATGTGTTTTCCTTGAAGTTCATAATTATCAAAGGTTATCCTAACACTCCAAAATCTATAACTTTAGTTCACTCTTTCTATGATTTAGGTTTTGGATCATCTACATGAGCCCTAATGTTCATATAACCTTCTATGACTACCTTCGCCCTAAAATTGGTTCTCTTGTGTGAATGCATGATCAAGTTAAAGACTTCAATTTGAATCGCAAACATGTAACCTTTTAATCTTGAAATCAATAAACCATATGATGTTTTGTGCCATGTTGGACTACTATTTTATGTCTCTTTCCATGTTTGTCTCTTAAAGCCTCAAGTACCTAGTTGCCCATGAAAATGACCAAGTTGACCTAGTTGTCTTCTATGAGATGAAATATGACCTTTATGCTAAACCCATGCTCTATCTCATTTAAAATAGAAAATTCATCACACTTGTAGCACTAACACCAATAGGGTATATCCATTTCTCTTAATGTTTGTATGACTTGGAAACATGACCATATTGTATGAAATAGTTCTAATGTGACAACTTCTGATCTTGCATGAATAGAACATGATGATAATCTAGTCTTTCATGTATACATTCTAACCAAATCAGATATCGTGATTATCTAGTATCACATCTAATGTGGGTGTATCACTTAAATCTAGGACTTAATGTTAATACTTATGCTATGTGGAATCATTGGCTGCATGTTTGGAACTTTGGAAACTATGTTGAACTAAGTGAAACCTAGATTTAGGGGAAACCTCAAAATTACTCATATGATGCTTAGATTATCAATCCATATTGATATAAAACTCCTCTATTATGTCTTTTATATCTTAGCTCCACTTTGGGTTGGACCTTTCCTATAAATCTATTCATGGTTTATGACTTGTACTCACCTCACAAGGTACATTTTCCTCTTGACCCTACAATGATATGGACATGCTTGAATGTATGATCATTTGAATGCTTGGTTACTTACTTACTTGGTTGATATATTTTTATTATGATTACTACTTCCATGTTTGAGTATACAATGTTGATAAATCTTGAATACAATACATAGAAATCCATCATGCAGCCTAATGTTGACATAATGGATAAAGGAACCTAAAACATACTTTGTATAAAATGATGTCATTAAGTGCTCTCACTTTGTTAATTCTTCTTGAATATGATCATATATCTATCCAAGAAAGTTTTGTATTGTTCTTAAACTGTTTCCATGCATTTTCATAGCATACTTAATGCTTTACCATTAATATGTTCTATTTATCAAATTTTTAGTCGTCAAATGAAGACTCGCTACCCTCAAGGCTCTACTCTATTAAATGAAGCACCAATGGGATTCTAGAAGTAGAAATGGGTATATGTATCTTATCTCCATTTTTAGTATCTTGTTATCTCTTTAGTTTGTTATTTCCTTTTCATATATATATATATATATATATATATCTAGTGTGAAATTGTGTGCCATTCTATGGACGGGCGCCCAATCCCTACTACCACTTACTCTATAGTCAGTGGGGGTAGGAGGAGGGTAACAAATAGTTATGTGACACATTTCTAGTTCCATCCTTGATTAGCTATGTAATTAAATACCCTGCATATGTTACCCAATATTTCTCTACCACATTTAAATATTTTGGTAAAAAGAAAAAGAGTGTGATGCTAGCTCCGTACAATGTTGGGTAAGTTTATTTACTCTGGTTATAATTATAAAATATGAGCTCAAAGTCAATGCAAGATCCAAGTCACAATTTTTCCCATATTAAGATCGAAGATCTCTTTATCAACACTAACTCCATTCAAATGTACAATTTCATAGCATACAAAGAGGGACGTCACAACTAACCTACTCCATAGGGTATGAGCTTATGTATTCCCTCACATTAGGGTTTATTGATCAAGATTGTTATGTATACATGTTCTGCTTCTAATATGTTCTTCCATAATCTCATAGGCATCTTAAGAATATTCTATGGTATATACACTTAGAGGGTGACTATGTATGGTAAGGGTCCTACTTAGGGAGATAAAATTAAAATAGTCAGATATGATTACCAAGTCTCTGATACCATCTTGTAAGTATGATAGAACGGGTGTATATTTTTCATTTTTTTTAAATAATGGTATACCAAACCAAAGTATAGTCGTGCAAATAAATGAAATGGCTATATTCAATTTCATAAGCTTACACATCAGCTACCACTTGGGGTTTACATGAAAGAAATAACTTCTTCACTAAGAATAAGGATGTCCATATTATTTGAAGTCTATATCCCATGAGTCAGATCTACTAATCCAAGGCAAGGTCATCATGTCAAGCCCTCCATTTCCTTCACCTAAGGGGTTGGAAGCATGGCCCACAAGAGAAGACATAATGGATGTTCTCAACATAAAAGTTGGTATGTTCATATAAATAGGAATTGAACAATATTAGGGAAAAGTGACACCAATAAACTAGTTAAGGTTTATTAAATCAAGAGAGATAGTTAATATCCAATGGATATCAAAGAGAACATTTAAAGAAAATATTTATTTCCTTAATCAATGACACATAGATAATATCACAAAACATAAATAATTGCATGGTGAGTAATATTTTTTTCAAAATAATAGATGGTATTATAATAAAGAAGGCCATAGCACATCTACAAGGTATACTGATCCAACACCAGATAGGGACCAAAAGTATAAGAGAGAAACAACAATGCAATCGACAATAATTCTGAAGCTTCTGTTTGAAATACTTAAGTTTGCACATATAGCAAATTTTTGATGGATTCTTTCAACAATCATGAGCACCAATGTCCCTAAAAGAACTCTGGTAGCCCGTACATAAACTAGTGAATCAAACACCAAGATAACACTTCATCTTCTTTGACTTTCAACTCTACAAGGATGATTGCAAACTCCATATGTAACAAAAATGTGAGGTTGAGGGGAAACCCCAACATGGCCAGTGAAATGGGGAAAACCAAAACCCACCATCCTACACTCTGGGAGGGATCACCACCATGAAGTTGGTTAGGACAACAAAAATGGAGAACTAGACAACCCACTGCCTGCTCCAAAAAACTAAGCAACAATAGAAAGTAAAACAACCGAAAATAATAGACATTAGGAGAAAAAAGGGAATGAAATCCTCTTTGAAGCAGGAACACCATTAGAGGGATGACAGACTAGAGAACTCTATTACCGAGCCAGTATGACAAGGGTTGTGAGATCCCCAGTTTCCTATCAGCTCTTCACTACTTCATCAACCTTAGTCATCTGAAAACTCCAGTCCAGTGTAGAGGCCACTTCTCCATATTCGGAGGGGGGTGTCTATGACCTAAGTCAATGAGACACCAATGACTAAGGTGAGACTGGGGATATGCAGAGTCCAACAGTGCTACCCTCTGCAACACTCCTATCACGTGGTGATGAAGGATGTAGCCCAGGGGGAGACCCTTGGGCAAGCCATCGTCTGGAGCTCTACAAGAGTCCTAACTCGCCAAACCTAGAAAAAACTTTACTTTTGTATCTTCATATTTCTGCATGGTGAGTAATAAGTATACTAACATTTACTAAAAGATAGGGTAAGGACCCATATATTCCATACTAAGGGGTAGGAGTACTAAAGCCTCAGTGCCAAATAAATATGGATTTCATAGGAGGAATAAAACCTCAATGCATGGAAGGGGAATAAAATCCAATGCCTAATATCATATGTGGTAGGGGAATAAAAATTCGTTCCTAGAAGGGGTTAAAACCCACTGCATATATGGTTTCACTGCTTCTCATTATGACTAGACAATGACACATGCAAATAGGGCTGGTAATATTGAGTATAGTCATGCTCAAATAAGGGATGAGAACATTCAACTGATATCAATGAGGTCAGAGGACCCATAAATAATTATTCAATAATCTCCACCAAAAATATACATCATAAGATCATAGAAGTCCATCGCTTGAAAGTTAGGGTTTCTTTTTTTATGATGTGGGACCACCCATGAAGACAAGCCACAATTGTAACCCCTTATAGTGTAAACTCCTGACCCCCATCATCTACCCTCACATCAGGCAGAGAATTTAAACTCACGTAGAGGTCAGACTACATGACAAGACCAAGAAGCACTGAGGTGCACAACCAAAGATTCAAACCTGGGTCCCTACTATGAGGAGCGTGCTCCCGCTCCACCATTTCCTTCAATATCTTAAATTAATATTTCCACATGGAATAGTATGAATGAAATACGAGTTAGGATCCAACATGTTTATTGAGAAAAATAAGAAAATCGCAAGATCAACATCAACATATAATCACTAATATGCTCTAAATAGAAATAAGTGTATAAGGTAGCATGTCACTAAGGACCAAGATACAAAAATTATGGGCGATTCTCAATATGATTAATAAGAAATACTACATACCTCATATATAATCTACCATGATCCAAGCCCTATATTCTAATCATGGTTCAAAGCCACCTATTAAACACATATATAAAATTAGGATTAATTTCACATTAATTACACGAACCCTAAAAGTCATCTTTTGATTATTAATGAATCGGGTTAATAAAACCACTCCACATTTGTTTTATATTTTCTGAGTTTGCATCATATTTTACTTTAACTTTTGAACTTATATATTATTAGATATACATTTTATAAATGCTAACCGATTTAGAAAATCCTTAAAAATCACACATTTATCATATTGCAATTAGGTGATGAAAAGCACTTTCCAGATTGTATACATCACAATTTTAGATCATATGGGAACCCCTACTAGTCAAAAGAAATGCCTTAAAAAAGGTCCTAGCTAAAATATTTTAGTTATGTTGCAGGATGGAGAAAAATCCCACTATTCCAAAATATATTTTCTTTTTAGTTTATGGCATTACTAAAGTTAGATATGAATTATCTCAAATTTTACCATTTCCTAAATTATTAAATGATAGAAAAGGGATATAATGCCCTTGCATCACACATTGGAGCATTAATGTGTGACATGCTTTTCTATCCTTTGAACTCAAATTAAGTTGTGCGACATCAGATAGAAATGATGGCAAAAAGATGAGAATACCCATAAGTTGTGTGACATAGTTACTATCAAAGTAAGGGAAAAATTGACAACTGACCAAAGACAATCTTATTCCTCATCTATGATGTATTAGAGACTCCATAGGAACATGTCTTTTGGGCCAAAATAAATGGATCAAACTAAAAAAATCAGAGGTTCTTGTTTCTAGGAAATATCCTTAAGGTTTTGTTAACCCATCCCAAACTTGTCGACCCCTCTAGGGCACAAAGGAAACCAATACATGACACTTCTACCATAGACAGTTTGGGTGGAGGTCTGAGGAAATCTAGGATGTGATTTAAATCAAAAAGGTTTCCAACACATTATTAAAGCAAAATCAAACTTAATAGTGAAGAAACCAATTTGGGACAAGATGAACACAAAATACCCAAATATATATATCAAACTAGTAGTTTGGGGGGTTACAATACCTCAAATTAGATCAATTGAAGACACAAGTAGGCTTATACAAATTAATAGGAAGAATCCTTGATCTTTCACGAGTCATGCGAAGGCCAGAGTCTTCATTCCAACTCTAGGATTTCATCAAGATTGTTTGAGTTTTGGTAGGATAATTGTTGGTCTTATATGTTGAAAGAATGATCCAGGAATACTTCTAGGATCTAGGCAAAGGGTGAGGGAAGGTTTTATAGTGGTGTGGGGATTAGGAGGGAATAGGAGAATAAAAGGAAAGGAAAGTTGAGGGGACATATGGGAAATGAGGGACACATGTGTGATAGGTTAATGTAGACCACCTAATCTAGGACAATCTAGGTTTTCTTGATCTGAGAGGATAAGAGGAGGGTGACGAAGAGTAAACACTATTACAAAAACTATCTCTAACATCAGTTCAAACAACCCTATAACGTCAGTTATATATTGACACTTAAGTGGGTGACACTATAGTCACAGGTCTAAAACGTCGGTTATTTGGGGACGACATAACCAATGAAGGAGATCCATCCTTGATGATGAAAGAAACTAACATCAATAGGAGTCTTAATTGTTGGTTATTGGAAAAAACTAACATCACAAAAGCCATACCAAGTTACATTTGTAACTAGTAAATGACCCTAGGTTGTCAGTTATCAAACAACCAACACTATTTAGCATTTAAATCGTTAGTTACAACTCAAAAAACCAACGATTCAGGTATATAATGATGGCTTGTTCAGAAAATCAACGACTATGACGTGCTAACTAGCAAAGCCGTTCTACCTGACACGATCATTTTATCCAGCATGGACATTTCAGTTTTGTCCTTCAATGTCGATCATATTACTAAAACCAACGACTTAGGCCTATAGTGTCAATTTTTTGAAACAACTGGCAACAATGTTTTATTTTTTAAATACCAGGCCTACACACCTACTGCCCGGCTGGTCAGCAGGATACATAACTAATAGTTTCAAACTAGAGTTTTGAACTGTAGGTTAACAACATCTTGTGAATTCAGCTTAACAACAGGCCACCAAACCTGCAATAACAAATATAATATACACATTTATATTCATTCTCCAATTCCATTTAATCACATGTGCAAACATACTTCTATTAATCTTCACATTCATTCACACACATGATACTTCATTTGCATATACACCAATTCCATTCTCATGACATGTAGAAACATATTTCATTCATTCACATTCACACACATGTATATAGATCATCATCCATATATGCACCAATAATTTACTTGCGTCAAATTTAGTTTCAAGAAGTCATAAGAACCACATGTATATAGAAATGATCAAATCAAACTTTAGAAAACTAATTCTTTAATCCCAATCAAATTTAAAGTTGACATTTGTGACAACTTGATTTTTTCTCTCCTCATACATGTTCTATGTGCTTCCTTCTTTCATAAGTATCTTACTCTTGACCTTAATTTAATATGTTGTGATGCTAAATTGAATCATCTTGTCTACATGAGGCTTGTGGTGACATTCTTTTTGCCTCTAGACTTAGGTTTCAATCCTTAACATGTCACCATCTTGTAACCAATTTTAAACCTATTTAATGTCCTCAAATTACTCTCTAAAGTATGTGAGGTTGTAGAGCTTCAGATTAGCTTTCTAACAACAAAACAATCATCTCAATCGGACCTATGTAACTCAAGATATGATATTTGGAAGAATTGCCTTTTTAATCTTATTTTCATCTTGATTTGAGCCTTAATGGGACAACCTTAGGGGCACGTCCCAACAAGCTGGGTGCCCCCCTTGGCCATGAGCCAAGTTAGTAACCGCTATCTCTTACTACTTCCAATCCACTATTGTCTCGTTGGAACAATTTTGACCCTTTAATATTACTCACGTATAAAGACTCTAATTCCAATGACTCTCAGTTGTTTTCAACCTTGAGTCCATACACTATAGAACCTACTACATCAGCTTTTAACCCAACCTATCCTTGCTCAAATCAACACTTTTGGTATACTTCAGCTCTCCAAAACACTCCCATTCCTCATTCTTACCCTTTCCCCCTTCGTTTTCCCTCTTTTTGTGCCCTAGGGCGCCCACTTTCTTTTTCCACATTTTCTCCTCCAACCAAGGTTTTTGACACAGAACTAGAGCTTCAAGTTCCTTGCTAAGTACCACACTATCCATAGGAGCACCTGCTTTTATCCGTGTGGATGTCTGTTGAGGTTATTCGGCTGGTTTCTATGCCCAAATGACACATGGCCCGTCTCCATCTTCCCCCTTCTTCCTCACGTCATTGTTGGAGCTACCACAAGGAGTTGCAATCAGTAAACCTCCTAAATCCCTTTGTCCATGGACAAGACTAGGAGCTAGTCAACATCACATGCAAGTGAGGAAGCCTCTCCACTAACCTGACTCCCACCCCAATGTGTTTTAACTAGAACACCGGTGAGCCTATCGGAAGTAGCGTTGTGTCCACGATGCGAGAGGATGTGGAAGGGTCAGGTCTAAAGGTAGGACCCAGTCAAAGGCCTAGGTGGGACCTAATTACCCTCTACCTTCCCTACATCACCAACAAGTCATGGATCTACTCGATGGACCAAGAATCAAGGGGCTAGATCGATCAAATAATTTGATAAGAATTATGGTAATGCCCCAACAACCTTTCATATAGTTTCAATACAAATATAGAATAAATCATATATTGCACATTCTTTGGCCAAATATGGCATATAATATATGATTTTTGATCCTCTCTATGAGACCTTCCAATGGTACTAGTTAAAAAATCTAAATCTTCTTTGTTTTCACCTAATAGCCTAAAAATCATTTCTTGTATGTGCTAATTGAATGTTCAATGTTGTATCTTGCTCCCATCTAGTGTTGTTTCTTATTATATCATTGTTGATCTTTAGAACAATAACTCTTATCCATCTTTTTCCTTAAATCAAAGTATATTACATTTGATGTGCACATTTACTCTTTCTACTAAAAGTGGCTCTTGTTGCTCATATGTGATGTTACTTTCTTGGTTCTTGGGACCTTGACATATGTGATCATCAACCGATCATCCAACCTTTCGGTTATTAAACTTTAATACCTTTTCGAACTAAGGGATCTACTTTTATAAATCTTAGCTTTTTCTGATGGTTTTATGTTGTGCAATATGCCACATGATGTGACTTTCATGCACTTTTAGTATCTATATCTTGAACATTGTACATGTGTTGATCAATGATGATTAGAACAATACTTGTAAACCCAAATGAGTAATCTTGATTGTATGTGACTTATATTACCATGATCTTATATTACTTTCCATGTTTGTCTCTTGAAGTCTCAAAAGACCTACCTTGTAAACTAATTGACCAAGTATGACTAGTTATGATCTTGCATGTATAAACCTTAATAGTAATATAAATCTCATGCTTTCCCTACATCTAAATCAGACTCTATCTCTACATTAGTATCACTCATAATGTGAGAATGCCACGATGACCTAAGTTGTTGGTATGACTTTTGAACTATGTTGAATAATGACATGCATGTTTGGAAGTTGGGAACTACTTTTGAACTAAGTGAAACCTAAATCTAGGGGAACATACACATGCCACTTATGATGTTTATCTTATCAAAACCCTACTGATCTAAGACTCTCTATTATGTATTTTTACATCTTAGGTCCACTTTGATTTGGACCTTCACTTGAATATACTTGTGTATAACTTGTACTCAACTTGTAAGGTACGTTTTCCTCTTAACCCTACTATGATATTGGTTTGCTTGTATGCATGCTCGTATGAACGCTTGGCTACTTATTGACTTGGTTGAGATATTTTCCTATGATTACTACTTTCAAGATTTATTATGCTATGTTGATATAATGGATAAAGAAAACCTAAATTATGCTTTGTATAAAGGAGTATCATTAAGTTTTGGATCCTTGTATATACTTTTTGTTCATTGTCATGTTTCTAGCCAAGCAACTTTTATTTCATTCTTAAATTGCTTACATGCATTTTCATAGCATACTTGATGCTTTAGCATTAATATGATTTTTTTATCAAATTTTTAGTTTTCAAATGATGATCCACTACACTCAAGACTCAAAACTCTACAAATGAAACACCAATGGGTTCTTAGGATATAGAAATGGGCACATATCTCTTATCTCCATGTTTATTATCTTGTTATCTATTTGTGTTGTTGCTGCCTTTTTCTTATATATTGCTTGTGTGAACTATGTGCCATTCTAGGGATGGATTCCCAGGTCCCCTCACCTTTGTTTATGTAGCCATTAGGAGTGTGGACTTAGGGTAATAAATGTATCTATGACAACATCCTTTTTGAAGACTTATGCCCTTTTTTCTCATATCTCATCTAGTTGTTCTATCGTATAGGACATTTGCATGCCTTCTAGCTTTTCTAGCGTATTGAAGTCTTTTGTTTTAAACACATATAAAGAGAATGACGTATATAATTAATAAGTTTTATATTTTCATATTATCGAATGAGACTATATACTTATGATGATCGAGTCTACATATATAAATTACATTTTTTATCTCGTCGATGTCTAGTGCTCCATATCTGACAATCATCTCCATATACTGCATCACATAGTATCCTCATGCCCAACCATTGTCTTGTAACGAACACTATAAATTTCAACATACAAAATATTAATAAATAGAAGTACGCATAGTTGACATAAATATGCATTGGAGTCAGAAAACTACCTCAACATTCTGCCAAACAATCTCTTCCTTTTTCTTGTCCACCTTTCCTCTAGCTTTTTTGAATTATTTGATATCCTTATACGTTAATGTAACATATTGAATGAATTAGCAAATAGTAATGAATATATATATATATATATTTATATATACATATATATATAGACACACACACACACACACAGATATATATATATATATATATATATATATATATATCATGAATATTTTCTAATGCATTCAATGTGTTATATATATATATATATATATATATATATATATATATATATATATATATATATATATATATATATATATATATATATATATATATATATATATATATATATATATATATATATGTTAATGGATATAAATATAAAAATTTACTCACTTGAATAATGATGATTCCAATTCGTGTTCCCATTGTCTACTTCATCACCCTTAGGATCTAGATAATGCACAATTAGCATCATGGGGATAATAACCATTAACATCCAATGGTAATTCCTTAGTGGAAAGTAGGCAAACAAAATAGAACTCAAAATCAACAATGAAATGTAATTCTTAAGCTATGTCACATGATTTCTCAAGCAAAAACTTACTTTCCTTTACAATACTATATGTAATAAAACTCATATTTTATCGATACTTTTTCTAATGAAGTCATATTAAAAGATGTATTAAGTTCTGTGCAGAGTAGTTGTTCAGTAGTGTAAGGATATTTAGATTTCGAGGATAAAATCCTCTTCAAGGTGTGGAGTGTTGTAAACCTAGCATCTTGACTCTATAAATCCAAATCCCTTGGTTGTGATGCTTGTATGTTAGACCCTTTGTTTTGGACAAATAAGGATACAAAAAAAAACCTACCACTCTCGTCTGTACCCAAAGAAAAATTAATTGCATATATAATTAATAAGTTAGGTATAAACCCTAGATAAGGTTACATGTAACCCTAATCATACCATTGATCTCTAAGCCCTTATATGATGATGAAAATAATATATATTGAAATTTAATCCCTAGTTTGAGTTGGATATCCTATAGTATCCAAGTTTGATGTCTCATATAATGCATAAGCATCATCAGATGTTATAATAACATATGATAAAACAAATCTATTACACTTAATGATGCTTAATATGCAAATCCCTTTTATTTAGTCATGTACGCTTCTTTGCTCACTAATACATACATAGTGACTAAAATATATTGAATGATAGGTATCTTGTCCTTAATATATAAAATAAGATAATAGTTGGAGCTTTCACGAAATGGATAAGAATAATATGCCATTATATAAGTTAATGTAGATTTTAATGGGTTTAATGAGTAATTGAGTAAAATATTCCATATCATGCATAATGATTTAATATAATTCTCAATAGTAATGTGAAGTTCATAGGACCCTAAATAATTAATGTTGATGATAATTATGTAATATGATAATAAATATAAAGATGAAGATCCTAAACACTAATTGTATTATATCTCAAAAAAGAAAGTTTCAAAAGTGAAATATAATCTCAAAATTAGGTTCATTGGTTCGCAATTAGCTAACATACCAAATTTGAACCCTATTGGGTAAGACTAGCTATCCAAATTTAATGATAAAGGATAAACCTAATATATACATTACTAATATGAGTATAACTATGTTTTTTCTTTATTAAATTGCAATTTGTTTGAAACATGGTTCACTTTTATAGTTTTCCTATAGTTTCTCGAGTTTTATCCACTGTCACGCTAGTTTTCTTGACATAACCAAACCCATATTCTCTTCTGGTTGTTGGATGAGGATCTAGAGGTGGGGTGAAGTTGTCTTCTACACGCCGCTTTAGTTGTGTGTGTGAAGAGTGTATTCTTTCTTCACTATTTCTATGAAATTTTATCTATAATCAATGCAAATTTCTTTGTGATTCACTCTACCTCTATTTTCTCTTATCCTCTTAGATCGAGAAAACCCATATTGCCTTATCTTTGGTGATCTACATTACACTACCACACTTGTCTCTTATTTCCCATGTTTACCTCTGTTTTCCTTTAATTTTCTTATCCACTCCCCTCTTGGCCTGCAGACCCCTATAAAACCTTCCCTCACCCCTTTCTTGACTCTCAAAAGTACATCTCATTCCTTCTGTCAAAATCAAAGATCATCACCTATCCTACCCAAACTCAGCTTGTCTCGATGAAATCCTGGATTCATCATGAAGACTCCATCCTTTTTGGGAGTCATGAAAGATTGGGGATGATTCATAATAATCCATAAAATCTTTTTTGGGTTTCAAATGATATAATTTGAGGTATTCTAATACTTCACCTTCTACCCCGTTAATTGTTGGTTTGCAACACAAATTTTGGTATTTTGTGTTCACATCTTGTCCTAACAAAATTTCTTCACTTCTATCTTTATTTTTCTTTATGAATGTGTTGGCAACCTTTTTGTTTGGTTTGAAGTACTTTATATCTTTTTTTAGACCTCCATCCATGTTGTCTATGGAGTAAGCCTCCTATAGTGCTTTCGTTGTGTTGCATGCCCATTTTGGGGTCGACGGTTTTGGGATGGGTTAGTAACCCTTGAGGCGGTTTCCCTGGAGATGATAATCTTTGTCTTGTGAGGTTAGATTCTCAGTTTTAGCCCAGACAACATGTTCTTCATGAGTCTTTGATACATCATAGATGAGGAAGAAGATTGATTCTAGTCACTTTGTCATTTTTGCTCTTACTTTGATTATAATTATGTCACACATCTTATGTGTATTCTCATCTTTTTTACATCATCCCTATTTGATGCCACACAACTTAACTTTAGTTGAAAGGACAAAAAATCCCTATCACACATCAATGCTCAATGCATGATGCAAGGGCATTCTAGTCCTTTTGCATTAGTTTTATTTTTTAAATTCAAGATTTGATATAATTCAAGATAATATATATCTAATTGTAGGAACATCGTAAACTAAAAATACTATATGTTTTGGAATCTTGGGATTTTCCTCCATCTGATTGTATAATTTTCATTACCTCATTCGTACATAATAAATGTGTAATTTTAAGGATCTTACTAAATGGTTTCAAATTTATAAATTTATATCTAATAATATATAAGTTATAAAATAAAGTAAAATATGATATGGACTCGGGATAATATATTGTGATGTGGTGTGGTTTTGATAACCTAATTAAGTAATGATAAAAACATAATTTTTAGGGATTATGAAATTAAAGTGAACTTAACCCTAATTTCATATATGTGCCCAATACGTGGCTTGGAATCCTGATGTGTGCTGAACTCATATCAATGATTATATGTTGATGTTGACATGGTGATCTTCTTATTTATTTGGATATTTTTGTTGGATCCTAAGGTGTATTTTGTTTGTACTATTCCATGAACTAAATGAAATCCTAACTTTCAAGTGGTGGACTTTTATGATCTTATGATGTATGTTATTGGTGGAGATTATTGAATACTTGTTTACAGGTCCTCTGACCCCATTGATATCATTTAGATGTTCTCATCCCTTATTTGAGAATGGATATTTGCATGTGTGATGGACTAGTCATAACTTGAAGTAGTAACACCATATACGGAGCAGGTTTTATTACCCTGCTAGGCACTCGATTTTATTCTCCCACCACACATGATTTTAGGCACTAGGTTTTATTCCCATGTCATGCATTGAGGTTTTAGTCCTCTAAAATCTGTAGTTATTTGGTAATGAGGGTTTAGTCCTACTACCCATTGGTATGGAATATATGGGTTCCTAACTTGCTTTCTAGTATAAGCTAGTCTTTTTATTACCCATCATGCAATTATTTATGTTTTGTGATATTATCAATGTGACACCAATTAAAACAAGAAACTCTCATATTAATATCTTCTTCTAATGTTCTCTTTGATATCCATTCAAATATTCACTATCTCTCATTTTTTGGGAAGCCTTGAGTAGTTTATTGATGTCATGTTTATGTGATATTGCTCAATTGCTATTTAAATGCAATAGAGGCTTTTATGTTGACAACATCCATTTTGTCTTCTCTTATGTGGTATTCTTCCAACCCCTTAGGTGAAGGACATGGAGGCCTTGACATGATAACTTGGACTTGGATTAGTGGAGCTGACTCATGGTAGATAAGCTTGAAATAGTTTGGACATCCTTTTGTCTAGTGAAGTTGTTTTTTTCATGTATACCCCAAGTGGGATATTACTATTTAAACATGTGAAATTTAATGTTATCATTACATTTATTTCAATAGTTAAAATTTGATCTGGTATACCATTTCTTTTTAGAATGAGAAAATCCACCCATTCCAGAATACTTATGTGTTTGAATTGAGTGACTGTATTCCTCAAAATGAGTAGAAAGTGGATCCCTCTCGGGTCCCAATCATTAAAACTATTATGACCTAGAAGGATATCAACTACTAAATTCTATACATGACAACTCCACATTCTGAGTTTCCAAGATGAAGCTCCATACATCCTCAATGCACGTCTATAGATTTTAGACCTACAAGCCATCAATCCAGACCACCATGAGTTGGAGGGGCTCAATGACATAAATATGCTTCAACAAAAACTCATTCACATGATATAATAATGGTTTGAATACTCCATCAATCTAGAATGGATGATGCACATTCACAAATAAATCTATAGGCCTTGTCTTCCTGGTCAACTGGGCCTCACCTAAGCATTCATACAATTTAGCCAATATCAATGGAATGACAATCTCCTTCCTTCAAATATGGTTACAACTCTAGAAGCAGTAGTTGTCACTCATCTGACAATCTCTCTAAAGAATAGCTCTACCATGATGATCAAGATATATACTCACAAATAGGACATGCCAGGGATTCGACACCACCTTGTGCTTTGGTCTTAAACTACACCCATAAGGGGGGAATCTCAATTAAGAAACCATCATTAGTCATCTACCGAGAAACATGGGATTTCCTTACTCCTAGGAGAATCCACATCTCAACAATCCAACTCGACTTCTTTGGTAACACAAGCCAACAACCATGGAGGGGAAACTGAGTAATCATAGCCATGTCATTTTAGGTATGTGTCATAACAACATCCCTAAAAGGGAAGGAGTGACATGGAGGGTCCTAGAAGGGGATCACCATTGACATCAACTCTCTTGCAATTGGGATGTAAGAGAGATGATGAAGATGATAGGTCACTCTAAAACTTGCCAGCTTGACTTCTTCAGTCTCAAAGAGATTAACGATGCAACAATGCACTAGAGACATATTATTTCAAGGATACAACAGAACTGGGTTTTCACCTATCACCTTCTCTCTCATGACTCTGAGTCATAAAAATCAAGATGTGTTGAAAACAATGAAAGCATGCATTCTTAGTTATAGGTTGTGAATTAGACTACCTTCGAAAAACAAAAGGAGTCTTGTCCTTTTTCCCATTAAAATGGTGCACTCCTACACAAATATCTACACCAATGGTCAACATGGACACACATCTCAATACATAAGGACTCAGTGTCCCATTAATTGGTGGATTTCTCAAATATGGCACCCATAGTTGACAAATAGATCTAGGCAATCTGCTGGTTCTACCATACATCTTTGAATGTCAAACTCCTTAATTCCTATTCCAAATTGAAGATCAAAACATTACACTTTGATTAAACCAAAACTCAAATTTTTATTTTAAAAATTGAAAGGGATTCTAAAAATACAAACATGACTAATAGATGATTTTTGTTATAGAAAAGGGAAATACATAAAGTGAGTTAGAAGTGATAAATTGGCTGCTACTTCTTCTTCAATAACACCATCAATCACTTGGCCAAAGACCAATGATTAGTGGAAGAAGATCTAAGGAGCTGGCACTCATCGCATGTGTTAGAGCAATTAGCACTGGTGGACTATCAGTGACCCAAAGAAAAACTAGTGGAATGCACCTCCACGACCAAAGTGCCATTTCAACAATGAGAGGGACCTGATCCAATGCTAGCCTGTAGTGGGTCCACACCTGTGAATCCCCAAAGTGCTAACTATGCCTGTATCTAGATGGGATACTCAATCCAAGTAGCCCACCAGTTCATATGCATCTGCATTTTCATCCTAGGAGGATGATGTTCAGCAAAAATTAGTAGGAAAGTGACACAAGCCTCCAACACCAAAGCCCTAATGTGACCACAACCCAAAAAATCATAAATGTCTGAGTGCCAATACATAGAGAAGGTGGAGACTCAGAAGGAGGAACTTCCTTAGGAGGAATTGGATGACATATTTCATACCCATGACATCCTTCTCTTCAGTAGAATTGTAATCAATGACCTACAAAAAACACATGTAACAAAAATGCAAGCAAATGATGACAAAACTAGATTCAAAATGTTTTCTAGTGGAGACGTAGAAGGTGATGCCTCTCTAGAGAATAACAACGTCTCACCATGGTCACAGGAGCACTCAAGGTACTCATCAAGAGTCACCTAACCCCACATTAGCAATTGAGCATCCTGACAAATTTTGAGACCAGGAGACACCAACCCAGACAAAGGGTTAGATAGGATATACTGGATCAAAATTAAAATGTGCATCTAGGTCATCTTGGTTACATTATATATTTCTTGTTTTACATAGCCTGTTATTTGTTTTGTTATTTCTCTTTTGTATATGGACCTCTCTGTAATTCTCTCAATATTATATATATGAGGGTGCACACATTGTGCAACTCTGAGCTTTCTGAAAACCCTGACTTTGTCAAATGGTACCAGAGCAGGTCGAAACCTAGTTGTCTCTTCCTCCCTCCCTCCCCTCTCTCCCTCCTCCCTCTCCGTCATCCCCCCGCCCGTGCCGCCGCAGCCCGTCCCTCCAACCGCCCACACACCGCGGACGTGCATGCGGTGCAGCAGTAGCCCACCGGCTACACTGCTAGCCGCCACTACCTAGCACCGCTAGGGCAGAAGGAGCCACCGCCGGTAGGGCCGCCGCCCACACAGGGGCCGCCTGCCACCCATTCACCACCTGTGGCTCTGTCTAGCCTCCTGGCTCGGTGTGCCACTCGTGCTTGAGAAACATAACCATTTTTTGGTAGTTGTTCGCACAACAGGTGCACTGCCGGGTGGCCGTCTTCTACGGGACCACTGAGCCGCCTGTAGATCTGGACTAGTTTCGTCTTCAGGGGAGATCGGAGAGTTGTTCATCTGAGGGACAACTTTCAGTTTGTGTTCGTTTGTGCCTTCCTTCCCGTGTAGGCTTCGGCCTCCAGGTTTCCTGCTACGCTTAGGCATCGTTCGTATGTGAGAGGTTCGTGGTGATTTTGTGCCTGCTTCTCCCTGTCTGACGGCATAGTCCGTCCCCTGCCTGTTCCTGCCTTCCTACCTGTCCTCATGGTGTCTTATGGAGATGACTTCTGGAGAGACTCACGCCGTCAATTTACCACTGTTAAACTTGACGGGCGCAATTACCAACTTTGGGTGTGCTCCTTTGTGATATATGCCAAATCACAAGGGAAGTACTCTCATCTGATTCACACTGGTCCGCCTCATCCTACAGAGAACGCGGATGCAAAGGACGTCAAAGCTTTTGATGATTGGGTCTGTGGTGACTCGACTGTGATGACATGGATTCTCAACAACACCATTGAGAAGATCAGTGTCACTTTACTTCGGCTACCTACGGTGAAGCAGATGTGGGATTAGCTCGCCAGTACCTACTCTCACAGTCAGAATCCCAAGAAGGTCTTCGACATAACCAAGCAACTGGGGCGACTCCAATTCACGGGATCTGACATCTTAGACTACTTCTCCACCTTCACCGGCTTGTGGGGTGAGTTGGAGACTTACCACCCGTTGTCTACTGATCTGGTGACTATGCAGAAATAGCGAGCAGAACTAATGCTTATACAGTTTCTGAGTGGCTTGCCAGAGTCCTATACTGGTGTTGTGGATCAGATCTTGGCAAGTGATCAGCTCCCTACTCTGTAGACCAGCATCTCCAACACCATTCTTCATCAACACTGCCTCCTCATACTGAGACTGGAGATACAACTACCCTGGCTTCTTGGGCCGGGCGTGGTCGTGGTCGTGGCGGTTCCACTGATGGTCGTCCTCCCTTGGGTGTAGGATGGGGACGTGGACCTGTTGCTGGACGAGGAGCCCCTTCTGCTGCCCCATCTTCTGTTACTAAAACTCCTCAGCAAGGACAACATGTGTGTACCTTCTGTGGCCGGTCTAATCATATTGAAGAAAAATGTTGGAAAAAGTATGGTCAACAGGCTTGGGCCAATGTTGCTGCATATTCATCTTCTACTGCTTCTGAGGGTGTTACTTAGACGCCTACACCAGAGACTATGGGAGCGACCGCAGACTACATTCGTGCTGAGGTGGAACACCTCCTTCTTGAGTGTGATGGCCCTTCATCTACTGCTTCTACGAGTGGAGCACATGCTGCATACTCTAGTTATGATACTGCATTCCTGAGTTCCTCCTCGCCTTCTACTTCTGGTAATACAAAATGGGTGATATATTCTGGTGCCTCTGCACATATATCTGGCAATAGATCTCTGTTTAAAACTCTATCTAAACCTTCCCGTAACTCATCTGTTATGCTTGATGATGGCTCAAAGTCTTTGGTTTTTGGAGTCGGCGACATTATTTCAGTTTTGGCTCAAGTCTGCCTTATATGTGCCTAGATTTCCTCTGAACTTGTTATCCGTCAGCAAAATTTTACGAAGTTTAAAATGTAGCCTGACATTTGTTCCTAGTTCATGCATTTTCCAGGACCTTCACACAAGGATGAAGATTGGTGGGGGGTATGAAGGTGCTGATGGACTATATTACTTGGACCAGTTACCGAGATCATAGAAAGTTGTTGTGGTATCTGCTTTATCGACTTCTATTTCTGCACTACAGTGGCACTACAGACTGGGACATCTATCGTTAGAGAAGTTGCGTCATTTAGTTTCTGATATTGGCAGTTGTAATGTTCAGTGTGAATCTTGTCAGCTGGGAAAGCAAACTTGTACTGTGTATCCTACACGTAGTACTGTGAGCAGTAAAAACATTTTTGATTTAGTTCACTCTGATATATGGGGCCCATGCCATGTACTGAGTTTGTCTGGTTATAAGTATTTCATTCTGTTTATTGATGACTTTTCTAGGACTACTTGGTTGTTTCTATTAAAAAGTAGGTCTAAAGTGTTGTCTACTATCAAGTACTTTTTTTCTGAAATAAAAATGTAGTTTGGTTTGCCTGTTAAAGTTTTCCACACCGATAATGGTCTAGAATTTGTTAAGCAAGAAGTGGAGGTTTTCTGTAAATCTGTTGGTATGCTACACCAGACGTCATGTGCCTATACCCCACAACAAAATGGTGTCGCTGAGCGAAAAAATAGACACTTATTAGAAGTTTCCAGGACTATCATGATGCATTCTCATGTACCCCGCTCCTATTGGCCTGAGGCTATTTTGACTGTGTATTTCTTGATTAATAGGGTGCCATCGTCTGTTATCGGAAATAAGATTCCTATACAGGTGCTGCAACTTGAGACTTCTTTGTTTGTTGTGCCTCCTAGAATTTTTGGGTGTACCTGCTTTGTTAGATTACTTGGACCCACTTCTAATAAGTTATCTCCTCGAGCTGCTAAATGCATTTTTCTGGGCTATTCTAGAACTCAAAAGGGTTATAGGTGTTATAATCCCAGTACGAGGAAATGGTTTACTAGTAGTGATGTTGTCTTTTTTGAAGATACACCATATTATTCTTCAGCAGGAGACAGTTTGCAGATAGACATTCTTGCCTCTCCTTTGCCTGTTATTTCTGACTGTGTTCTTGACATTACTGACACTGTGAACATTGAAAATCAAGATCCTCCACTTATTGTTAATCAGCGCAGGAATAGAGCACCTTCTACACAAGTACCCCCCCAGACAACCAATCTTCTCCTCCAGAAGGTTCTGCTGCACCTGAGGTACATTATGACCTTGACATACCTATTACACTCAGAAAGGGTACTCGTTCCTGCACTTTTCATAGAATTGCTCAGTTTGTATCTACTGCTCATCTGAATACTCAATCTAGCAATTTTGTATATGCTTTATCTGTTGTGGTTGTACCTAAGAATTTTCAGGATGCATTGAAAAGTACTGCTTGGACTTCTGCTATGAAAGAAGAAATGATTGCTCTTAATGACATAAACACTTGGGAGCTAGTGGATCCACCTCCTCAGTGTAAGCCTGTGGGCTGCAGGTGGGTATATGCTGTAAAATATCAACTTGATGGTACAGTTGAGAGGTTGAAAGCATGGTTAGTTGCAAAGGGCTATACTCAGACATATGGCATTGATTATTTTGAGACTTTTTTTCCTATTTCTCGCCTTAACTCTGTCAGGATTCTCCTATCTGTTGCTGTGAATCTGAACTGGCCTCTTCTGCAACTTGATGTGAAAAATGCTTTTTGGTATGGTGACTTGCATGAAGAGGTGTATATGGAGCAACCTTCTGGGTTTGTTGCTCAGGGGGAGTCTCACAAGGTTTGCAGGCTTAAGAAGTCTATCTATGGGCTCAAGCAGAGTTCTCGTTCCTAGTTTGATAAGCTGAGCAGGATCATGATTAATTTTGGTTTTCTACGGTCACAGGTTGACCACTCTGTGTTAAAAAAAAGACTTCAGCAGGTATTACTGTTCTTATTGTATATGTTGATGACATTATTATTTCTGGAAACGACTCTCTTGGTATTCAGGCTACCAAATATCATATGGGCAAGCACTTTGCTACAAAAGATTTGGGCAAACTTCAGTATTTTCTTGGCATATAGGTCTCTAGAAACTTTAATGCCCTGGTGCTTTCTCAGAGAAATTATGTTCTTGATATTCTATAGGAGAGTGGTATGCTTGGAGAAAGACCTGCAGATACTCCTCTAGATCCCAATGTGAATTGGGATGATGATTCCTCTTCTGTGTTTGCTAATCATAAAAAATTCAGGAGACGGATTGGTAAATTGATTTATTTGACTGTTACTCGTCCTGATATTGCTACTGCAGTGGGTCTTTTTAGAAGGTACCTTGACAAACCCAAACAGTGTCACTGGGATGTTGTATGTAACATTCTGAGATACTTAAAAAAGTCGTCTGGCAAGGGACTTCATTATAAAAAGAATGGGCATTGTGTTCTTGAAGGGTATTCTGATTCTGATTATGCAGGCATCAAAGTTGATAGAAAATCTACCTCCGGTTACTGTACGTTTGTAGGAGGCAATCTTGTTACCTGGAGGAGCAAGAAATAGAATGTTGTTGCCAGATCTAGTGCTAAAGCTGAGTACAGGGCCATGGCCCATACTACCTGTGAGTTACTTTGGGTGCGTTCCTTTCTGAAAGAGTTTGGGATTGAGTCTTCTTCGGCCATTCCTATGCACTTTGATAACAGAGCTGCCATCTTCATTGCAAATAATCATGTCTATCATGAGCGCACCAAACACATTGAAGTTGACTGCCACTTCATCAGAGAATATATTCTTACTGGCAAGATATGCACTTCATTCATGAGGTCAGGAGATCAAGTTGCTGATATTTTCACCAAGTTGCTGGCTAAGAAATAGTTCTGCACAGTAATGGACAAGTTGGGCATGATTGACATCTATGCTCAAACTTGAGGGGGAGTGTTACATTATATATTTCCTATTTTACATAGCCTGTTATTTCTTTTGTCATTTCTCTTTTGTATATGGACCTCTCTGTAATTCTCTCAGTATTATATATATGAGGGTGCACACATTGTGCAACTCTGAGCTTTCTAAAAACCCTAACTTTTTCACAATCTTCAACCTCTAGAATGTGAAGAACATTGAAGCCAAAAAATGTATTTCATCATCGAGGTACAAAGTGATAGAAATCAAATGTAAAAATGAAAGTTATACCTTCCCTGAGATGAGTGTAGATGAAACCTACATAAGAACACCAGTATAGAGGATGAGATGAAGCTCTTTTGCCACATCATAACTGCCACCCTATACTACCACAAAGGCTAGAGGAACACAATGATCCGTCGATCTAAAGTTAGAAGATAAAAGCAATCCATCAACTCCCTTTTTCTCTCTCCTCATTGTTGTTGTCGCCTCTAGTTCTCTCCAAGCTAGTCGTAGCCCCTACTTCACACAAGCAAATAAATGGGAAGGGTTCTTGAGCCTCCTCTCATTTCCTCTCTTTTAGAAACAAAGATTTTTGTAAAAGTTCAAATAGGTCCCTAGATCTTCCATAGAATTTCTCAAACCTTCTAAAAAATCAAATAAAATTTTGAAAATTTAAAAAACTAAAAAAATCCAAATTTTGTCTAAAAATATGAAATTCACCTCTTTGATAGGTAAAATAATTCTTTGATCTAACTATGTTCTCCAGGGTCCTAGACTACAACTAAAATTGGACCATAATTGTGCCTTCACTTTCATATCTATTTATGGTCTAAGACTATGATTGAAAACTAGATCATCATTGTGGTTCTTTGTATACATACAGGGTCCCAAATCATGACCTAAATCTGATCCAGCTCAAAGCCCCATTCATATATATTCAAGGTCTTGGACTATGGCCTAAAATTGGACCAATCATGTTTTTCATCGTCCAATATTTTTGGTCATGGATCGTGACCTTAAAGTGAACCAACATAACATTCAATTCAAATCTTTTGATGACCCCATACTATGAGATCCCACAGTAGAGATCCCAAACAATTGACTGATACAGTCCTTGTCCAAAAGGCCACCTTAGATATGGGATCTTATCTGATGCTTGTCCACCAATCTCAAATTATCAAAGCCCTATCCCATACAAGTAAATTTACATAGTGTTCCTTTTAAAGAGTTCCATTCCTAACTCAAAAATTCGACCACCCAAAAAAACTGAAACTAAATATGCGTCAGATATTGGAGTATTACTCTTTCCCAAGGATCTTTTTTTAGTTGGGCAGTTTTCAAAGTTTTTCACTTTCATTTACTCTTGATCTTAATTAATTCTGACAAATCACCAATGTTGTCCTCTTTTCACATTCAAAATTTTCTCACTAAGGCATGATTGAGTGAGAGAATCAAATGCACCAATTCTAGAAGTGGAAGTGATGATATGGATCACTTTTATGGCTGGTAAATTTAGAATGCCTAAGAAAAACATCGGGAGAATGAATGATTGATCAGATATATGGAAGTGCCTAAATTGTAGGCTACCCTTACTCTAGAGAAATAATTCCCAATATTATTCTTTTGATGGATGGATATTTTATTAATTCATCCTTAAAAGGAAAAGACATCACTTACACTTTTCACCCTCCATAAGGTTTATCTTAACATCCTGGATGAGTCCAACCTTCTTGGTTTTTCATGACCAAAAATGGGGTCATACTTGTCTCAATCTTGTAGCTCTCACTCTTATATGTAACCTTTCCTGGAGAGGGGCATATTGTTGGTGGTCTATTTTTCCTCAATCACCAGAAATTCACAACATAATGTTTATTCTCTAGCTAATGATGGATTCCATTCCACATTCCACCCATTTCCCACATTTATCATTTTCCACATTTCCCACATCATCGACATACTTAATTCCCCCATTTACACCCACTTTTACCTAGTTTGGGACTTCCTCTAAAAGAACTTTCTTTTTAGACTCAAATTTCAGTTTGCTTTTCAATTCTAGTTTATACGAGGTCAAATTCATAAAAATTCCAAGTTAATTATCTCAAATAAAATATCTTTTTTCCCATGGATATTAAATTGATTTTCTCTGAATAAATCCAAGGAATAACCCCAAATTATCTCACTCTGTAATTTTTGTTGATTTTCTCAAAATCAAGCTTAAATTTTTTGGAGAATCGAGAAACCACTTTTCATCTGACTGGGACACCTGACAGATTTAAGTCATCTGCGACGTGCCACATGGTGTATCACCTACATCCACATGCCTCACCAACGTGACACATTGTGGTGATCCTCTCCCTATTTTGGAAGGTTTTGTCTAGAACCTTGAACCCTAATATCTACCCATAAATACCCTCCATATCCACCATATTTTGGGACCCTTTCGAACCTTATAAAGCTAGAGGATAGAACTACCTCTCTCTTTTATTTTTACATTATTCATGATCACAATACCCTTCTTATGGCACTGCCTATCTTGTTTGAATCATTATGCTATTAAAACTGTAATCATATATTTTGCAATTAGTCTATTATAACTACACTACTATACTACAATGCTATTATGTTCTATTATTCTATTTTGAATCATATCCTATTATTAGACTATGTCTTCTAATTATCCTCTCATCCTATGCATTGGTCCTGATAACTCGTGAGGGGTCTCTGCCGTGGAAGGTCCTTAGGTGACTAGGACCCCAATTTACCTAAAAATTGGATGTTTAGGATAGTGACAGAAATGATGCAAACATATTCATTCCTAATTGCCCACACCAATAAACAAATATGCATTCTATTTTTTTTCGATTGATTTGTTTGTCCTGAATGTTTCTTTTTTTGTGATCACCTACAAAGCCACTCGATACCAATTTATCAAGTGAGATGAGGGTGCTAATCCTTCCCCGTTCATAACAAGATCACCAAACATGATTTCTCTAGCTTTATTTTATTTTTTCTAATTTTTGATCTATTTGAATCGGATGAGGAACCCATCTATCTGATGTGGCTACAAACATCTACTATGTGTTTCCTCATTTTCCATATAAAACATGGTGGCCACTCTACTAACCTATATTTTATTTTCCATGTGACCTCCAAACAAAGTTTCACTACAAAGAGGATATGAGTCACATCCATATCTTTTTTGGGCAGGGTTTGATAGTTAGAGACACCTCAAAGAAGATATCAATGTATGAAACTCTAAGAATTGTTGGGATGGCCTACTCATAAGCCTCAACAAACAATAGGAAACTAGATGATCTAATGGCCACATTATTCCATACCAAAACCATCTAACAATGTCAAAGGAGAATAACATCTACCTAATGGAATCATTGTCATTATAATGTAATGGAAGTTGGTCTGTCTATAACCAAACTAGACATTTCATTTTCTCATATCATCCTGGAAGGTTTTTGTGATGATTATATCTTCCTCATACATAAGAGTTATCATACCTTGGGGAAATAAGAAAACATCATCCTCATTCGAGAATAAAACCAAGGCTCATTTTTTTTAAAATCTTCTCAATACCCTAAGTCTCTGATCATAACTCCAAAAGGATTCAAAAGGAATCCTCCCAACGTCCCGTTGTCGACCATTGGATGAGCACCAACAAACATATACACAAGACCTCCATCCGTTTGGTCACATTGCTCTCATCAACTTAACAAGAGGTCGTGTTACAGTTTGATCCAAGCTTGTAGAAGACCAAGTTCTCATGGATGGAAAGGTGTTGACTATTTTTTGTCTTGGAACCATAGATCCAAAAAGGATTAAGCAATGTAGATCCTAACATTGAAACTACCAGCATCCAAATCTAAGGAATCAATAGAATACATCCTTAGGAATAAGAAAAAGATGGACCTTGGAGTCACCCTTAAGGTGTTTATGGTAAAGATGATTTATTATTGTCTTTGTCTGTCAAGGGTACACCTATTGGAACCTCTGAAATAACATGATGTGTTGCAGAATAGAAAGCTACATATGCAAACATCATAAATAAGATAGACTCAAGAAACTAATGAAGGGTCCCACAACTTCCTCCATCTCCTCCATATGAGGAGATTTGAACTTCACAGTTTCTCCCTAGTTTCTAGGTTTATCGGCTAGACATTTGTGCATTGGAAAGTGGGATCATCATGTAGGGGTTAGTCGAGAGGCAGATCCATTCACCGACAATGATCAATTCCGGTCCACATGCCCACCATCAAGTCACTTCCGGTAAAGTCATCGCTTATTTCTTGTAGTGCAACTCAACATCATGGGAAAAGAGATCAATCAAATTATCCATAGAATCCTCTAATTACTTTTATTTGTTGATCAACCAAGTCTCTTCACTTCAATGATAGGGTGTGATGTAAGAGTTATCCTGTTACATCAAGCTACTTGACACAAAGGGAGGAGAGGAGTTCCTATAAATTGGTCAAGAATAGTTATTGATGAAGCTAGTGCCATCGACATATGTATACTAAAACCACTTATCAACAACCACCACATATACAATCAACTCATAGATAATGTGGTGGTACATCATGGTCACAAGAGAAGATGATTGAGAGGGAGGGGAGGGGGTGTTAGTAACATAGAGCATCTTTGGATTTTAACACCAAAGGGATGGGGATCGAGCCAATGGTTTTATAGTAGGGGTGAAGTGTTACTAAAATCCAGATGTGCACTCTTGTGACAAAGAAGGTCAGTCATTTCTTGTATCTTATATGTATTCATAATTCAGCCCAGATCTCACATAAATATATCTGACTTTAACTATTCATGTAGGGTTTAGTTGAATCTTCTATTTAAATTTCTTAGATTCTCTATGTGAGATATAACAACATCCAATTTTGTGGATGTTACATGCATTTTCCATCCTTCATTTTACATATTATTATAGGTTATGTGGATATTCTTGCATTTACTTTTATACTATTTTACCTTTTATAAAAAATAACTTCCCACTTTTTAGTAGAAAATCACCAATTCCAAGCAAAACAGCCAAACCATTGGTAGATGGTTGTCATCTCCCATGGATGTGGTCATTCCATCCATTGGTGAGATATAACCACCAATGGTTGCAACTCAATTTGAAAAAAGAAGGTGCAACTAAACCATCAATAGACACCTACCAATGTAAGTGCCACAATCATCAACTAACAATGGAAATTGATGCATGTAGACAATCACCAACTGACAGAGTCCCTGGTCTCATCTTCCCATGGTTTCACAAATGTCCACCTAGTAAAGGTTGTGGTGCTTCCACCCATTTATGGCTTCACTGATTGTCATCAATTGATGGTTTTATTGAGCCTTCAACTTACTGATCTCTACACTAGGCATTGACAACTAATCATTCTCCAGATGAGCATCAGCCAAAGGATCCACAAACAACCATCATCTGGTTCTAGCACTACTCCCATCGACCCTCCCATTGACCAGTGGCCGCTTTAACGATTGTAAATTAGTGCTTTTGTTGAGAACTTGTCTACCGAAGGAACTCCTATGACAATGGTATTTTGATTGTCTTATCTAATTTGATGGTGATGTTACTCATTGCATATGTGCTTCAAAATACCTTCTCTAAATTTCAAGTACTTCCAGCATGCAAAACATATCTTAAAAGAAGATCAAATATTTTATTCATTTGAGAGTCATGAAGGGGAGTGAAAATCTTATATAGGGAATGCTATTGTTGCTTGATATGCTCATATCATCTAATTGAGTCTTATATGTCCAAATTGGATATGTGTTTCACCCATACTCTAGCTTGAGGGGAGCACTAGATGTTAGAAAGTGTTGTTAGTTAATAGGTCATTTGTTACACGGACCTCATTGTCTTAGACGATTAGGATTAAGTTATGCTTCCTTATACCCGCCTCCTATCCTATATACATGAGAGGATTTTTCCATCTATCAATATGAAATATCTCCTAAGCCATCCATATTATTTTCTACAAATACAAAATGAGACTAGATTGTTTTACCAAAGAAGTTGACTTTAGTTATGAAGAGAAAACATGGAGATTTGTAGGCTACAATAAAATGTTACGTATGTGTAATTTATGAGTAATGACAACTAAAAAAACTCTAAGGAATGTATACCGTGTATTCTTAACCCATGTGATGAATAACATAAGAGAAACCTAAATTGATAGATGTAAATGTAGTCTAAGAGTATGAAGATGTATTTCCTGATGAACTTTAAAGTTTGCCACCAGTAGAAGAAATTGAATTTGAATTCGATCTCACATATGTAACTATACCCATAGGACTAACACCATATGAGTGACACTATTTGAGATCAAATTGTTGAATTAGAAACTATATGAAGTGATGCATAGAGAATTCATACAGTAGAGTACATCACCTCAGGTGGAACTACTCTTATTTCTCAATAAAAAAAGATGGAACAAAGTGATGGTGTCAACCATAAATAAATTAATAAGTTCATAATTTCTAATGAGTGTACTTTACCTAGGATGAAGAATCAATTCGATCAACTAAGAGAAGTAAAAATATTCTCCAAGTTTGGTCTACTCATTTCTAGATCCAAATTGGGATTAGGATGTCAATGGAGAAGTTATGAGAAGGTTGAAGTCTTACCTTTACCCATGACCACCTTGAAATAGTAGATAAAGATAATGATAACTCCTCACCTTATAATTTCACTCTACCCTACCATTACCCTATTCCCCACTAGTTAAATGTGGAGGGTAAAAGTAAAATAATGTATGATAGATGTAACTTATTATTTAGTCAATGAACTACATCTATATAATGTTACTATTTTTGCAAGGTAGGTCTCTCAAAAAGTGTTCAGATTCAGTAGTTGATTGGACATCTAGGGATAAAGCATTCTTTTGATATGGGTTGCAATAGCAGTACAACAAAAAATGAATACTGGAGATGACCAATAACTCATATGTCTCTTAGAACCCTTCACAGGATGCCATGTGTCAAAGAGATTGTGAGCCAAAGAGGAGGCAGTTGAAGCGTCGATCAAAGAGGGCCTGCACAACCTCAAACACAATAAGGAAAACCTATCAGTTGCTGATGTCAAACCATGATAACCTGCACATCCTTTCAGTTGATGTTGTTACTAATGTGACAGAAATGGTATATTTGTCACTTAAAAGAATCATCTATTTTGAGAATGTAAAATGATAAATGTTTGTTGTTTTAGTTGTACAACAGATAATTTTAAACTATCATAAGAATTTTAGTAATAGTCTTAATAGAAGTACCATTATGCATTCAGCACCATCAATGGGTTGCAATTAATTTGAAAATCACAATGCATTCATCTATATACTAATTGATAAATGGTGCCAAAATTGTTGATAGGAACAATAAAATGGTGCAATGTCAACTAGCATGTCTACATGTGGTGTATAGACATTGTACTTTTTCTAAAATACACAAATTTGGCTAATTGTGTATTTTTATCGATCAATGCAGTTAATAGAATAGAATTAGGGAGATAATCATTTTGACACACTTTACTCAAAAGAAATATCCTTATGGCATCATCAATAAAATATTTTTGAAGCACAATTTCGTCTAAAAGCATATTTAAAGTGGATTTTTTTGAGACGTCAATGCTTTTGAAATTTTATTTTAAATAAAGAGTGAAAAAAATCACAACTATTAGTTTTTTAAACTTGCATATACATGTTGAAAATGTGGTGTTTTCATCTTTTTATTTTCTAGATAAAACCATTAAACGTGGTGGCATTTTTTGGCCATAAGTCTGAAATTACTTTGTATGACGAGTTTGACCCAATATGTGCTATTAAAAAAAAATTATTGATTGTGCTATAAACGAAATTGTTTTTCCTAAGGAATGCCGAATTAGTTTTTAATCTTAATTTTAACACTTAACAAGTATCCTTACTGTAACATCTCATTTTTTCCAACTATAATTAGGTTCTTAATAACAATACTTTAAATTTTGAACCTAAAAAAATAACTTTCTTTTGGATACTATAAAGGATGAGCAATATGATGCCCCTCTTCATGTTGAGATTTAGTTCAATGATAAGAACATGCAGAATGTACTTTCTCTCTCTTGAATGTACTTCATGATCACCGACAAGTATATGAACCCTAATTGGACCAATTTTGTCAAATAGGCTCAATAAATATAACATAAGCACAAAGTAACCATAAATGGTAACATAAATTAGTTAGAGATCAATAATAATTAATTATAGGTACATAACTGATAATAACCATATTATTGAAATAACTCATCTTTGGGTAATCAAATTTGGAAAGTAATTATGTAATAATGATCTATGCCCTAAAATACATATATGGTCCGAATTTGAAACTAATTTGACGTATTTTCCCCCCACAAATCATTTAGGAGGGTTTCATATATAGTTATGAATAGAAATGATTCAAATAATCATATAACCTATGGTCCTAGTCGGATTTGTGTGTCATGTGGCCCCTTCACTCTGATTCAGACTCGGACTTGGGTCTGGAGGCATCCGCACGAGGTGAATTTGTTGGGTTTTGTGGAAGGAGACATATGCGGAGGAAGCAACAAAATGAAATATGTTTTCACGCAACACGTAATAGGATCTCGTTGACAACAGCGTATTCAGAAAGAGTGTTTGTAAGATATACCTTGTCGCGGAGCAAGTCCGGCAACATCCCGCTGCATGATGGTGTGCAACACTCCTATCTTACACAGACAATACTTCTCTCCCATCCTCTGAATGTGTCATGGGAAGATCCAGTGGTGCTCCTTTTATGCGGTGATTTATGCCACTCGTAGCACGTATGGACGGTCGTTGACGTCCTCCGAACATAGGCGTCTCAGCATCTGTGTTACTACTTCATTTACATGAATGGACTGGAACTCTACATAGTGCTTCCTAAGCCAGTAGGAAAGAGTAGTCTTTGTGCGATGACATGATAGTATCACGGTTCTCTCCTTTCTCTCCTAAGGATAGTGATGGATAGGGTTTACGTATGTGAGCGTAAACTAAAAAGCCTTTCATAATATCTTGTAAAGATATCGACCGTCAAGCCCCTTTAAATAGGAGACAAAAGGAAGTAGGGATCCCTAAACCCATCGGTAAATAGAAAGATTGTGTTAATTAAAACACTCATAGATTAATTAGAATATTCTAGAATTAATTAACTAACCAATTAATCATATTAATTGATTAATTAATATCTAACTCCATGCAATTACTCAGAATGGCTCTATGGGCATACAAACCAACAGACTCCCACTTGAATTTAGAGCCAAACACTCCAATTAATTGGCTCAAATATTTTAAATATTCCAATATTATTCTAATGGATTACATAAACATTTTAGTAATCAATGTGATTCGAAACAATTCCAACCAAATCCACAATTATACTTCTATTCCAACACATCCTATGTGTGTGACTCAGTAGGCTCCAAATTACGTTGGTAGTGATATCCATAATAATATTATGATTTCACAAGCAATGATGGGAATCTAGAAAGACTTCATTGCCACCCAAGTAATTGGAGAAGTTGGAGAACAACTTAACCTATCATTCATGGTTGGTGTTACAGTGATTGTATAGTTCCTTTGTTGCTAATATCTGGATTGAACTCAACTCATGGAACTATTATCCTTTTCAACATTCAATCCATGTTCCTTGAACTAGAGAAAATTGTCAGAGATATATGTAAGATCAATATCACATATTGACTCACATCAGAATGGCCACACATTTCTCAGTCTCACTTATCAAGTGGCTGGAATATCAAACTCTTGTAGGAAGCACAAATTCCATCTATATCACTCACAATCATCCCCATGTGTCACAATGCACCCAAGCACCATCTTTATGGCAATCCTTATTCAAGACCATGGTGGATGATGCCAAGGTACACCAAACGACATGTGATAAGTGTAGTGAATTTAGGTCTCAGAACCACAATCACCACCATCACTATGAGATGTGACACTAACTACCAATCATGGTATCCATGTGTCACTCTCAAGGTGAGTCTATATGATACACTATTCTCTAACAAGTATCTATGTATGTGGTTTGATATCTCCATATCATGGATAATGAGATTCTTCCATCAACCAACATACATTCTACTCTTATGTTTATTGATGTCTATTGATATTTCCACCATAACAACTGATTAGGGACAAAACAAGAATACATACTCTTAGCATACATGTGATCTCATTGTTTAGGTCATCAAACTGAAGACATATGTCATTGAGTATATTATTCTGTATACATCTATAAGTTTTGTGGTCATCTCACAATATAAAAACATATATATAGATTGGAAACTTGCCTTTATTGATATGATAAATATAGTATTAGAAATTGTTTACATAATATCCCATTACAATCATCAAATGGTACTCTCTATGGGCATACATATCAACAGATTCTCCCTTGTACTTATACCCAATCACTCATGAATCTCAATCCAAGTGATCGAACATATATGTCATGTTTCTGTTGTGATAGTGTCTTTCTGAGCGGGTCAACCACATTGCTTTCAGTAGGTACTCTGCAAATCTTCACATCTCCTCAATGTACGATCTCTCGTATGAGATGGAACCGTTGTAGAATATGTTTGGAATGCTGGTGTAATCTTGGTTCTTTAGCCTGTGTAATTTCTCTGTTGTTGTCGCAAAACAACTCAATTTCATCATTAGTGCTTGGAACCACTCCAAGTTCAGAAATGAACTTCTTGATCCACACAACTTCTTGTGCAACTTTAGATGCATCAATATATTTATCCTTTGTTGTATAATCCACAACTATCTATAACTTGGAACTCTTCCAGCTCACAACTTTGTTGTTCAGGCAAAACACAAATCCAGATTGTGATCTATAGTCATCTTTGTTAGTTTGGAAGCTACCATGAGTGTAACCCTTTACCACGAGCTCTTCCTCACCTTCGTATACCAAGAATTGATCCATAGTCCTTGTCTAATACTTTAGGATGTTCTTTACGGATGTCCAGTGACATTCACCAGGATCTTACTGATATTGGATCATAATGCTCAAAGCATATGACACATCAGGACGAGTACATAACATCGCATACATGATAGATCCAATTGTTGATGCATATGGAATCTTACTCATGCACACTCATTCAACACATGAACTAGGACATTGAGCTTTAGAGATCATAACCCCATGGGACATGGGCAAGTTACCTCTCTTATAACCTTCCATGCTACACCTCTTTAGCACCTTGTCAATGTATGTGCTCTGGCTTAGGCCTAGAAGCCGTCTAGATCTATCTCTATAGATCTTGATTCCTAGTATATGGGATGCTTCACCTAAATCCTTCATAGAGAAGGTCTTCCCCAGCCAACATTTTACAATATGAAGAGTAGGGATGTCATTTTCCATGAATAGTATGTCATCCACATACAATATGAGAAATACAACTGTGCTCCCACTAACCCTTTTGTAAACACAAGGTTCAACTTCATTTTGACTAAAGCCAAACTTTTTGACTACTTCATCAAAATGTAGATTCCAGCTATGAGATGCTTGCTTCAATTCATAGATTGACCTTTGTAGCTTACAGACTTTATTGGCTTCCTTTGGATTGATAAAACCCTCAGGTTGTGTCATGTACACATCCTCGAGTAAATTCCCATTAAGGAATGTCATTTTAACATCCATCTACCAAATCACATAGTCATGATAAGTTGCAATGGAAAGCATGATCCTGATGGATTTAACAATGGCAACTGATGAGAAGGTCTCCTCATAATCAACACCTTAAATTTGATGAAATCCTTTTGCAACCAATCTACCTTTATAGGTTTGAACATTTCCATCCATGTCAATCTTCTTCTTGAAGACCCACTTTCACCCTATGGGTTTTACCCCTTCGAGTGGATCCATCAAGGTCCATACCTTGTTCGTGTATAAGGATTCCATATCAGATCTCATGGCTTTGAGCCATTTCTCATATTCAGGTCCCTTAGTAGCTTTTAGATAGGAAGTTGGATCATATGATATGCCTAATTCATCACTATCTTGAGATTCATGGGAAATCCAAATCTCTCAGGCTCAAGTTGTGTCCTATTAGACCTACAAGGTTCATGTGTTATATTTGGAACTTGAAATTCCACAACAATTTGTGAGTCTTCATGTTCCTTATGTACCTCCTCAGTTTCTCTACTTTCTTATTGATCTCGAAATTCTTTGAGCTCTGCATTCCTCCCACTCATTCCTTTGAAAATAAATTCCTTTTTAAGAAATACAATAGTCCTAGCAACAAACACTTTGTTGTCAGTTGGTGTATAGAAGTAGTATCCCTGAGTTTCCTTGGGGTATCCAACAAAATAGCATTTTTCAGATTTGGGACTAAGCTTTTTAGGAAATTGTTTCCTAACATAAGCTTCACATCCCCAAATCTTTAACATAGACAAATTGGGACGATTCCCATTCCATATCTCATATGGTGTCTTTTGAACTGATTTGGAAGGTACATGGTTAAGTGTAAACGCTACAGTTTCAAGTGCATATCCCCAAAATGATATTAGAAGTTCGGTTGAACTCGTCATTGATCGTACCATGTCTAATAATATACAATTCCTTCTTTCTGACATACCATTATGTTGTGGTGTACCATGTGGATTCCACTGTGATACAATACCACAATCTCTCAGAAGGTCCTCAAACTCTTGTCTTAAGTATTTTCCACCTTGATCTGAATGACGTGCTTTAATACTCTTACCAAGTTGCTTCTCTACTTCATTCATGAAAGTCTTAAACATTTCAAGAGTTTCCGACTTATGTTTCATAAGATTTACACAACCATACCTATTAAGGTCATCAGTGAAGGTAATGAAGTATTGATAGCCTCCTCTAGCATTTGATCTAAAAGGTCCACATACATCAGTATGTATAAGCCCTAGTAGATCACTGGCTCTCTCACTGTGTCTAGTGAAAGGAGTCTTGGCCATCTTACCTAATAAAAAGCCTCAAATGTCTCTAATGATTCAAAATCAAAAGAGTCTAGATAACCATCCTTATGGAGTCTAGATATGTGCTTCTCGTTTATGTGCCCAAGATGACAATGCCATAAGTATGTTTTTTTTAGTTGTCAAGTTTTAGCCTTTTAGTATTTATGTTGTATATGCTAGTCTCAAATTCTAGCAAGTAGATACAATAAGACATAGGGACATTTCCGTAAAAGATCTCATCTTTAGAAATAGAAATCATTCCATTCTTAATGTGAAATTCAAATCCACTCTTGTCCATACAAGATACATAATTAATACTTATATTAATGGTAGGTACACAATAGAAATTCTCTAATTCTATTACAAGGCACATAGGTAAAGATAAACTAATAACTATAACTGTGGTGAAAACAACTCTTGCTCCATAAGTGACCCACAACTTGACTTCACTAGTACATAACATGCCTTTAGTGTCAGTTTTTTAAGGCCTTTAGTGTCGGTTCTAAAGCAAAATCTATGTGGGCGCCGCTAAAAGCCCAACCGTTACGCATCGGTTCGAAAAATGATGCCAAAACCCTTTGTGTGCCACTATAAACGCGTCGAAAACACGCCAGTAGGGGGTATAGGCGTCGGTTATTAGGATCGAAACCGACGCCACATACCTTCGTGCCACAGAAAGGGTGCCATATGGGCACTATCGGCGTCAGTTTCTTAGTGATAACCGACACCATCTCACCCGCTGCCACGGTCGTGCTGACCAGCACGGTCGTGTCGTCTAGCCTCTAGGGAAATCGATGTCAGTTACAAGTAGGGAAACCGACACTATTATCCTATGTCGTCGATTTTATACAAATATTCGACATTGTAACCATACATCGTCAGTTCTTTTCAAATAACCGACGTCGATGTTTTTTTTCTGTCAGTCTGCAGACCTGTTGTGGCTGGTCATAGGATGAGAAACCTACAGTTTAGTTATGAACTGTATGTTTTAGGATATACATTGAGATCATCTAACAACAGGCCACAAACCTGCAAACATTTTATCTCTTTTCACATTCAGACACATGTAGAAACATTCATGTATTGATGATTTTCACACACAATTCATAAACATTCATTCACATTGTCATCATTGTTATCATTGTCATCATTGTCAACAAAATCATATATTCAAAGAGCCATGAAATAGCAAAAGAAGCCACAATGAAGGGAAGCATGATACAGATACAATACATAAAGTGCAGCATGCACAAGTGTTTCAGATTCATATAACAACATGACAGACTAACACATATATAGTGCATAATAATAGCAGTGCCGAATTTACATACACCACTATAGCTTAGTACATATATATAGTGGGACTAAGGTGATGATCCCACCTGCTAAAACAGGTTACCGAAAACTACATGTTATGACTGGGAGGTCGTGATTCAGCAACCGTATGCATTAGTAGGAGGATAAACAGATTTCACCACGAGTTGACCTTCTTCAATGTTAACTCGTGGTGAAATCTATTTGTCCTCCTGCTAATGCATACGATTGCTGAATCACGACCTCTCAGTCGTAACATGTAGTTGTCGGTAACCTGTTTTAGCAGGTGGAATCGTCACATTAGTCCCACTATATATATATGTACTAAGATATAGTGTGGGATGCTTGCTTTCTCTCCGACTGTTGCGCTTTGGATTTACAAAGCAATGTCGATGGCATGCATAGCTATGTCATGACCGTCATGCATAGCCTGTAGTCTTTGGCGAACTCCTACAAATTAAATAGAATTGCTATTAACTAGTATCCTAAAATTTTGATAAAAAACACACTTACATAATATAATTATAAATGAACATATAGATAGAAACCTCAGGGATATATTCTTAAAACTTACATTGTCAGACGGTGCAAGCACGTCCTCACCCTCACGGTGATCATCAACACGGTCATCATGGGAACATAATAAAAATATAAACATACATGCCTCTAATTTTGTGATCTTTTATCAATTAACAATCCTTCATTATGATCCCCGCGGACATACAAGTCATTGTCATCCCCAGCTTCAATGTTTGGTGGTGTTGGCAACCCAACTGAGAATGGATTGTAGTCATCATACTTATCATAGTACTCTTCTTCATCTATAGGATCTTCAATGAACTGTCTTTTAGCATGAAGAACAACCGACCATTTATCATTTGTAGGATCATCGATATAAAATACTTGTTTTTCCTGTGATGCCAATATTAATGGTTCACCCTTCTCACCAATCTTTTCAAAGTTCACTAACGTGAAACCCAATTCATCCATTATAACTCCTTTGTTGTTGTCAACCCAATTACATTTAAAGAGTGGAATTCTGAAATCTACATAGTCAAACTCCCATATGTCTTCAATGACACTGTAATATGACATTTTAGCTTCACATGGACTTTTATCCTTTGCACTTGCAAAATACATAGTCGATGCTTGAAGGGTGACCCCGTTATTTTGGACAACACTCTTATCATCTTGACGATTTGTGTAATATGAGAAACCATTTATGTCAAACCCTTCATAAGACATAACATTCAATTTTGGTTTAAAAGCGAGGCATTTGATGGTTTCAGTAACATTATCTGGTGTTTGAGATAGTTGATGTAAGACTTTATCTTCAAACCACTTAATAAATGTCTTGTTATGCTCTCTAGCAAGCCACATTGAATTGGATCGAGGATACTGTCTCTTGATGAAATTGGTATGTTCCTCGATATAAACATTCACTTCATCAATGTTGTGTAAAATATACAAATGACCTTGCTCCAACTGCTCACGGCTGATTACTTTCACCCGTGCTCCCAAAACTCCTTTGCCAAAATGCTCCTCAATATTCTTGTCATTCATGGGAGCGTCATAACCACTCAGAAAGTCATTGCAAAAATCCATAACCTCTCTCTCCACATAACCCTCAATAATACTCCCTTTAGGCCAATAACGGTTTCGAACATCACCTTTAAAAATGCTCATGTATCATTCAAAGGGATACATCCAATGCAAGAAAGTTGGTCCCAACATTTTCACTTCCCTAGTCAAGTGGACAACAAGATGTACCATGATATCAAATAACGACGGAGGAAAATACTTCTCAAGCTGACATAGGGTAACAACCACTTCTCTTTGCAAATTATCGAGAGTATTAGGGTCAATAACTTTGCTGCACAGAATGTTGAAAAAGAAACAAAGTCTGGTGATTGCAAACCTTACATGCTTCGGTAATATAGATCTAATTGCCACAGGCAATATTTGTTGCATTAGAATGTGACAATCATGGGATTTAAGACCTATCAACTTTAGATCTTTCATTCATACCAATGTACATATGTTGGATGAGTAACCCTGTGGCACCTTAACATTTACCAAGCATTCACAAAATGCTTTCTTCTCCTTTCTAGACAACGTGTAACAAGCAGGAGGTAAGTATGTTCTTTTATTACCCATTTCACGTAATTCTATTAGTTCTGACCTTATTCCAATTTCACGTAGGTCCATTCTGGATTTTATCCCATCTTTATTCTTACCTGGTATATTCAACAGAGTATCGATGACGCTATCACATACATTTTTCTCAACGTGCATAACATCAATACAATGCCTGACTGTCAAAGAACTCCAATAAGGAAGATCCTAAAATATCGACTTCTTCTTGAATAAAGACTTGTCACTCCTTGTGGCCATCGTACATTGTGATCTCTTACCAAATTCATTGGCGATGTCTTTCACTCTTTCATAAACATCCTCCCCTAATATAGGTTTAGGTGCACTACATTCCTCATTCTGTCCATTGAATGCTTTGCGCAACCTACGATACAGATGAAATTTTGGAAGAAACCTTCGATGAGCAAGATATACAGTCTTGCCGCCATGTTTTAGTCGTAATGAATCAGTGTTCTCTTCACATATATGACACGCTTTAGATCCTTTGACACTATATCCAGACAAATTCACATATGATGGAAAGTCATTCACAGTGCAAAACAACATAGCGTGCAAACAAAATGTCTCTCTTCGTGAAGCATCATAGGTCATCGCACCTTCACCCCAGAGTTTCTTTAAGTCATCAATCAGAGGTTCAAGATAAACATCGATATCATTTCCAGGTTATTTAGGGCCCGATATCAACAACGAGAGCATAATGTACTTATTTTTCATACACAACCAGGGAGGAAGATTGTATATAACAAGCATGACTGGCCAAGTGCTATGTTGGCTGCTCAATGTCCCGTATGGATTCATCCCATCTGTACAAAGCCCAAGTCTTAGATTCCTGTCCTCTTCACTGAATTCAGGGTATAATAGATCAATCTTCTTCCACTGTGGGGAATCAGACGCATGTCGTAGGATCCCATTATTATTTTTCTTAACATCTGCATGCCACCTCAAATTCTTTGCATCTATAGGATTCGCAAACAAGCGTTGAAACTATGGTATTATAGGTAGATACCACATCACCTTGGCGGGAGAACCAGTTTCGGACTCCCCCGAAATCATCAATTTATACCTTGACGCACCACATTTCGGACAATCTTTCAAATTCACATAGTCCTTTTGAAATAATACACAATCATTCGGGCATGCATGTATCTTCTTGGCCTCCATTCCCATTGGACACAACAATTTTTTAACCGGTATGTTGAGATCGACAACTCGTTTCCTTCAGGAAGAATTTCTTTCAACAAAGACAACAATGACGTGAAGCTTTTGTCGCTCCATCGATTGTTAGCTTTTAGTTTATACAATCTCAACATAGCACTAAGCTTCATAAAATTACAACCCGTGTATAATGGTATCTCATCATCATGCACAATGTTTCTAAACATGGGAGGTGGATCGGTGTGCTCTACCCCACAACTATCCAGCATCACATCAACGATGTCTACTGGAACTGGTTCATTCACATCTACGTCATCGGAGGCAATTTCTTCTTCCACACAAGCACTGCTATCGACATCCACTGGTTTCAGGTTTGAAATCTCTCCATGCCAGTGCCATTTTGTATAGCCTTGTACAATCCCGTTGCACATGACATGACTTCTAATTTCGTCACCAGTACTGACTTTCAAGTTGTTACCGCAATGCCTACATGGACAGTAGAACCTATCTCCAGGTTGTTTCCTATGTTCCTCGGCAAATCTAACAAACTAATCAAGACCAGAAATAAACTATGGGGTGTAGCAATTGCGAATGGACATCCATGATCTATCCATTCTCTGATCAAAGAGAAAATAAGTATATATTACAACAAGATTAGGGTCTAGGGTAAACATATTAGAGTTTATGGTTAAAACTTTAGGGTTTAAACATGTGATGTCAATCTTAAATGTGTACCACCTATCCCATTCTTGAACACCTAATCTCACTAGTAAGTGTATAATGTGTATTGGGTTTTCAAGAAAATTTCGACAGCATTTCCCCACTGTTCTCCAAGTACATATGTACTTAGAGAACAAATGGGGAAATGTTGCCGAAATTTTCTTGAAAACCCAATACACATTATACACTTACATCCTAAGTGAGATTAGGTTTTCAAGAACAATCCCAAACCGGGGACTATCCAAGATTTACTCCTAATGAGTAAATCTTGGACGGGTTTCTAGGCCAACAAATACAACACCAATTCCTTGTTCACAACCCCATTCAACACACAATTTCTTATAAAAACATTTTTGAACAGCCATAACAACATATCAAAGCTTCCTAAATTAATCAACATTAATAGCTTATGAATGTTTAGATGCATTTAAATATAAAGCCCTAAATTTAAATAATGTGATGAATAAAAAATCATTAGATGAACTAGTGGATAAGTAAATACAAATTAGTTTTTAGGTAAATACAAATCAGAGGGCGAGACAGAGGGTTTTGGGGGATGTTTACCTCTGTTTGAGCCCAGTCGGGCATCTTGCTCTGGAGCAGGGAGAGAGGCGAGACAGATGGGTGCACATGGAAGCCGAACGGCCAGGCAGAAGGTCGGCGAGCTCCTGAACCGTAATGGAAGTGATCATTGAAAACATAGTTATAATAAGGATAAAAGAACATTTATAATGAAATTTATCAGTAATTTGTAACATTCAATAATCAAGCCAATCATCAATTCAGTTAGAAGTATTCATGTAGCAACTTTCAGTTCCATTCATTCATCTCTTTTTACATCCACACACAGGGGCTGGTGTACCCCTAAACAGTAACTAAACAAAGGGGTTGGTGTACCCCTAAACATGCACATAATTAAAATAACTATTAATACAGACAAGTCTAGATAGATTGACAACTAAATACTACACCAACATGGTCCCGCATCCGTAACTTCGAGGACTAATCATTGTGGCGATCTTCTCCTGAAGTTCAGAAAAGAAAGTAGCTATGAGTATTGATTGCTTTCAGACAAAAAGTGTAAACACAAATTTTTTGTCTTGATAATTATATTTGTTAATTGGACCTACCGTGGCCTTTTTGATGATGTTGTGTCACGGAGCTCCTCACTATATTTAGACGAATCTAAACTGACAGGGGCCTCATAATCAGATTCGTCTGAGCTGATATCCTCCGCCGTGCACTCATACCGCAGTAGATTATCGGGGGTCTCGCAGTTGATGTTGGTTATCCAAACGTTGATGGTATTATGGCCAACTGGATGGAGAAAAAGCCTGTCGCTACGGCCCACATGCATCTTTCCAATCCAATCACGCCAATCGGATTTGTATACAAGATTTCCCACCAAATCATACTCAACCTCGATAACATGTGAATAATTGCCAAAATTTTGGGTCACTTCACCAGGCCTGTAGTGTCTTCCTTTTAGAAAATGCTAATGTTACAACCCCAATTTTTGGGTTCAATTGGTGAGAAATGCAATTTCTCATATTAAGGATATTCGAACAAATAATGATATAATTTGTTTTGAATAAATGGATTATGTTTACAATAGCCTTGATGATTTTGTTGTGGGCTTTATTGGCTATTGGGCCCAAATAACAAGAAAACTCAATTAGTAAATGAATAAATGAATATTTGAGAAAAGAAAAAAATGTGGAAACCTCTAGAAGGTAAATCCAAAGAGGGATTTCGTGCCTCTTGGGTTCCTTGGGTTCCAAGGAGTCCAAAGTTGCATCGAGAGCGCAATAAGAAAAGAAAAGATCAATTAAGTATTTATTTATTAAGAAAGAAATTAAAAATAATGGTAAAAGGTGGAAAATAAGTGAAAAGATGTATAATTGAGTTAGCCTTGGTGGAATTTTTGTATCCAAAGGATTCCTAATATTAAATGGAATGCGAATGAGGAAAGATAAAAAGAAATCCTCAAAAAGAGATGTTTTAATAAGAAATAAATAAGATAATGAGAGGATTTCTAGGATAATCCAAGATAATAGGTGGACTAGAGAATTAATTAAAATGTATCCACCTTTTTCATGGAAGTCAAATAAATGAACAATATGTTAGTTTCCTAAAGGAAATAGGAAACATGGTTTAACAAGAAAAGTAAGAGAAAAATTGAGAGAAATATAGATATGCCTTGGCTTCTCCCTATTCGTGTAATTGGAGATAATTGTGAATAGAAGAGGACATCTTTTAATGCTTAAAAGAAAGATAAAGGAAAAAGGGGGTTGTGCAAAGGTGTATATTTTATGGTTAATACCTTTCCATTCCTAAGTCATGAACCCACGTGGACTCTCATTAGGAAAGGAGTCCATCTACCTTTGGGAAGTAATTGAGAGAGTATAAGGAAAGAATCCTCGAAGAGGCAAGATCAAGGAAGGGTTCAATAAGCAAGAGAATATATATATAGGTATATGCCTACGAGGCATGAGGGTGGTGACTCTCCTCGTAGCAGGCTTCCCTTCCTAGTCTATCATCTCTTTTTGTGTTCTTCTTCATCCTCCTTAGATTAGGGTTCTCTCCACGGCATAATGTCGGTCGATCTATGGAAGGTGAACTTCAGAGCGTGGTCGTCTATCGGCTATCATGGAATCAAGATGGGGGAGACTTGCTGCACTAGACCTACTGTACAGACTTCCACCAGCAGATGTCGAGGTCAGCAGACCAAGGATGGCTGGCAGAGGTTGAATCGTCGCATGGGGACCCCAGACGATGGAGCTGGGTGCTGTGGTGAAGAGAGGAAGCAGAGCTTTTGTCCGCAAGCGTGAAGTTGAGAGGGAGATAGAGCAGTAGAGATGGATGGTAGGGAGACGACAGTCTCACTTTGGGGCGTGAGGCTTCCCTAGTCAGCGATGAGGGAAATGACAGGGTCGAGGTGCGAGCGGAGGAGCCCAATGAGGGAGTAGTTTGGATCCCCTGTGCGTGCTCTTTTCTTAGAAGGCGGATTGGTGGGAAGACTTCCCCCGACCACCGCAGATCACGTGGAGACCTCCGTCGAGTTCGGGAAGGCTTGGAGGACCCGAGGGGTTCAAGACCTGGTTGATCGGAGCAATGGAGGTAGGAGTCAACCCCCTCTGGTTGACCGTCGGCCACGCAGCCTGGTTCTGCGTGAGCTTGAAGAAGGCCAAAGTCTGTTTGACGGTTTTTCCCCTGGACAGGATGAACCCCAAGGCATCGAGCGAGGGGTAGTATCGTCCTTGCATTATGTTTTAATCGCCCCACTGGAATAAAAAGACTAGCTGGCCGAAGCACACTCTATGATGACGTGGCGTCTCCCGATTGGCCAGTAAGTGCATTAGCTTGAAATAATTGTAGTTAATTATTCATGACTCTGATGATGACATGTAATATATGAAAGTTGCTTAGAAAAATGAGAGGAATGCAATAAAAATATAATTTAAGCCTGATTTTATTTGCAATTCAAATAGTGTATAAAGTTATCATCTTTAATGGTTTAATTAATGAAAAACCCTTTGAATTGATGATAGTTGAATATAATGATGTTCCCTGAATGTTTTGAATGAATATTAACCTGTTGATAATAAAAAGGATGATCTTTATGCATAATTGGCTTAAACTAGGTTTTCATATATCTAAGTTTGCATTAATGGTCTTAGAAACCCTAATTTAGGAGAATATGTCTTTTAATGATTTTAATTGTGCAAATCCATGAATAAGACAAACTTGTGCTGTTATAAATAGAATTTGAGTATAAAAGATCATTAATGTGGATAATTTGGGGTTCCTAGTGTATAAAGTGGAATTAATGATACATTAGGGTTTTTTGACATAAACGACGAGAATTATAGTAATTAGGGTTCCTTGAGAATCGAACTATAATTCTTTGTTGAGTTATCAATTCAAAGAAACCTGAACATGATAATTATGCCTATGATGTTGAAAGTAGGGTTTATGGACTAACAGAGCATTAAAAGTGGTAAATGTATAATGAGGGCTAAAACCCTAATAAAACCCTAAGGTCGGCCTAGAAATCATAAGGTAGGATCCAAGTCGATCTTGAGAATGTTCTGAATAAAAAAATGACACTTGGATGTTATGTATTATTTTTAGGATATTGTTGATTGCTTGTTTGATTGTATTGAATATTAATGCTTGGACATCAAATTGCTCTGGATCAGGTATGTGGTTACACTTATGAATAATCGCTCTAGTTTCACGACAATTCCCGAAGTTTTATTGGTTGCTTGAAAATAACTGTTGGGTGTCTATTTATTTCATGCAACTATAAAGTGACTATGATTATCACTATAAAAGTGCATATATAACTGGCTAGATCCGGGTCCACCTTTGTTGCTTTGAAAAGGCTAAAAAAAGAGGGGTAATCCTAGACCAAGGTCTAGGTTACTGAGAGTTAGAAATGGGGCTACCCACGTGTAGTGCCATGAGACTCTTTAGCATACCATGAGTTAAGGAGTGGACTACCTATGAGTAGTTCCATGTGACTCAACCCTAGAAATGAGTTCACTTGATAGGTGGATCATGAGGGGTTTAATGGGGACAACACAGAGGATAGGGTACTCTTGGATCGCGGAGTTATATTTAAAATGTAATCTTGGTTGTTAAATGATTAATTGAATGATTATGTTGTTAACATATTTGCATGATTAATGTTTTCCCCACATACCAACTTCAGCTGACCGACGTTTTGTTTGTCGACGTTTTAGGTACAAGCCAAAAGGACAAACAGTAAATTGTCATATTGTGAAATACATGAAGTAAAAGACAAGGAGGATTAGTTAGAGTAGAATCCTTAAGTGGATAGAAGTTTAGAGATCCAAGTTTTCAAAAAGGTATGCAAAAATTTATTTTCTTACAACTTTTCAGTATAGTCTGTTAAAATTTAATAATTGTTCTTGGTTAAGTGTCGAACCTTTGATCCAGAAGTTATGAGTGCGGCTTCGACCTCTCAGTCTCCCTTAATTGGTGGTTATCAGGAGGTGGGGTCGTAATAGCCAATGTTTGGGTATGGCCAATTGGTTTAAGGAACGATCATCTAGGATGATGTCCAATTGTTCTTCAATAGGGAACGTTAACATTGACATAGAGGCCCAGTTCATAGTGACTGTTGTGGGTGGACAGAGACTGCATAATATTAGTATTAACAAAGTGTACGTAAGTACATATAAAGATGTTATATATTTTCAGAAAAAGTGTAAGTACATATAATGATGTTATAAATTTTCAGACTAGTATTTTCTATAATTTGATGTATCTTGGTAATTCATAAAATGAGGTGACACTTATTATCTATTTGTTTAATCAACACTCATATTTAGTTTTATGAGTACATGACACTATGTTTGAAATACTTTTTAAAAGGATAAAAGAACATACTTATAATAAGGACCCAGCCACATTCTAATCATTTTGAAGTGAATCAAAAAATGAACAGGAGCCTGGCTCCTATTCGCTAGTAACATCAAAAAAGTCAAACCTAAAACTAGAAATGCACACTACAAATTTTAGCACAATCGTGTATGAATGCAAAACAATACTGAACTGAATTAGGATCAATCATAGGGATTGGTAAACTAAATTATCATTGACATCTACTTGTTTAAAAAATAGGTTAAGCCAACGTCAACACACATCAACAACACACATTAAAAAATAGGTTAAGCCAAGGATGAATTGAGGATGCAAACCTAGTCAATTGGAGGCTTTACCTCTAGCAGTGGCAGTGGTGACGATAATGGCAAGCTCTGGTTCTGGCTGCTGCTGTTGGCGCTGGCTACTGGCGCTGGCTCTGGTTCCGACTGCTGTTGTTGGCGCTGGCTACTGCTAGCACCGGCGAGAGGAGGACCGGCTGGAGGAGAGGACCAACGACGGTGGCGGCTCCACGAACGGCGAGCTCCACGGAGGCGATGAGCTCCACGAACGCCGGCGAGCTCCATAAACGGCAAGATCCACGACGACGCTTCACGGCGGCAGCAAGAAGATCGACGCTTCACAGTGTCGGCGAGCAAGGAGATCGGCGGTTGCGAGCAAGGAGAACGCCGGAATCGCCAGACCCTAATAGCTGATTGCAATCACAGAGAGAAAGGGGAAGAGTCGAGCTCGCTCGCGTGATATTAAGTTAACATTCGGTGTCGGTTATTCAACAAACTGACACATAAAACTAACAGTGTCGGTTAACAACACAAACCGACACCTGTGCCCAATGATAATCGTCAGTTTTAACTAGAAAAAAACTGACGTCTATATACATACGCCGATTAAAAAATTGGTTCTCGATTAGTGATCATCGTCGTCGGTTGTTCTTGAACATCCGACGCGCAAAGGGTGTGAAAATTTTCCTATGAAGAGCGCGGGAAAACCCATACATGTCGGTCATAGTTGTAAAACTGACAATCAAAATGTGCCCAATTTCTATTTCACGAATAACCTTTCGTCGTCGGTTTTTTAGTTAATAACTGACGCCATATGTTAAATTTTTGGAGGTAATTTTTTTCGCTGGAAATTTTGGATTTGGCGGTTAATTTTCAGCGTCGGTTTGTTATTAAGTAACCGACACCGAAAATAAGTGATACCCGTGTCTGGTCGCCCTTCAGAGATTGATGTCAGCTTATTTTATACACCGACACTGTATGGTTTAGGTGTCAGTATATTAGTACAACCGACACCTTTAAAAGTGATGTTATAAGCCATTTCTGTAGTAGTGCTTGGCCCTTTCATAAAGGCTTACTTCTTATCAGATCCTGCATATTTGAACATATGTGAGATCCATATTCAGTATCCAGTACCCATGATGAAGAAGTATTTCAGTTTATCCCAATAATATATATACCTAAAGTGGAGATCTCTATACCCTGCTTCTTCTTTCTCAGTTCCTCCAGGTAGAGAGGGCAGTTTCTTTTCCAATGTCCAGCCTGGTGACAATGGTGACAACTGCCTTCTTTGGAGATCCCATCTTTAGCTTTGAGCGCGGATGACTTCGGCTTATGCCCATTTTTAGAACCTTTCTTAGCCTTGAATTTTCCTTTTAACTTCCCATTGTCATGTTGATCATCATCACATACTTGGGATTGTCTTTCTTCATCTGTGCTTCAGCTGTTCTCAATATGCCCAACAATGTTGACAACAACTTGTCAATATTTTTCATCTTGTAGTTCATGACAAAATGACTATATGATTTAGGAAACGATTGTAGAATCATGTCAGTGGACAACTTTTGACCTAGGGGAAATCCCATCTTGGATAGGCTTTCCACGTACCCAATCAAAGTGAGTATATGGGTGCCAATTGAGTCTCCCTCTTTCATCTTACTTCTAAACAAAGCCTTAGAGACATCATATGCCTCCTATCTTTCTTAATGTTGATACATGTTCTTGAGATGTGTTATCAACTCCATGACATTCATGTTCTCATGCTGCTCTTGCAACTCATAGTTCATTGAGCACAACATCAAGCACTTGACATCCACGGCGTCATCAAGGTGCTTTTTGTATGCATCCTTTTCTGCTTTAGGCGCATTTCAGGTGGGTTCCATTGGCTCTAGTGTTTCAAGGACATAGAGCTTACGCTCGTGATGAGAACAATTCTTAGCGTCCAAAACCAGTTTTAAAAGTTGATTCTGGTAAGTTTGTCCTTCTCAAGGATCGATTGCAACGATAATGTGTGAGTTTTGTTTTCCATTTGATTTCTACAAAAGAAAAGTTTACATTTAATCCAAAACATTTTGACTTGTAAAGATTTGATAAATGAGATTAATTAGGCATTTAATTAATTATGCCCCCACTATTTTATTAAATGATAGCCCTCACTATCAACTCAGAAGATTGCAGCGTACAACCTTCTAGTGAGTCAAGATCCAAAATAATTGGATCAATGCCCAACCAACGCCGGCGTCAAAGACCAAATACTAAGGTTGGTAATTTTTTCCAATTGCATCATATGAAACTCTTAGATAGATTATCTTGCACAAATCCTTACCATGACGCATCTATGTGCCTCTAGGTACTTAATCCTATCAAGGTTCCATAATTAAGTCCAACCCATAAGCCAACATGACGAGTGTGCACCCTATAGAGGCAGACCCACACACCCACCATCACACTTCTACGAGATAAATAGTGTACCACGCAGAGGCGTACCCACACATAGTCAATTAAGCTTTTCATCTGTGTTGCTTTATGGAAGGTAACTTAAACTTAATATTATTAATTGAGGGATTTTGTTAATACATATACATATCCAAACACCTCATAATTATAGTACATATCATATACTACTATATCCACAACCACAAACAATAGACATGCAATCACAAACACAAAAGTATCGATTATGGCCATACTATTGTAATCCTTTGGAGCAACAAAGGATTACGGTCCACCAAAGGTCTTATGCATCTCATGCAACAACACATGTGAATCAGCCTGTAAGGATCAACATTACAATGAACAACTTCATGGATTCTCTGTGAGGTTAGAACTTCAAGATGCTTCTCCGTAAATGCTCCTTGGAGTTGGATCTTTAGGTCACTTCTTGGAATTGGATCTTCAGGTTGCTTCTGCATGGATGCTCCTTGGATTTGGATCTTCAAGTGGCCTCCTTACATCAAGTTTACATAGACTAAAACTAATCCCATGTCTATTACATCTTATGAGTACAAATATAAAGAGAAAGAATTAATTACACTTTGAAATAAGAGATGAGGCTCGACATGCAAGCTAAATACTTCATAAAAAGGATCCATGTACAACCATTGTACATCCATAGCATTGAAAAACAAACATATCCACAACATTCACAACCACATTCATTCACAACATTCACAAAAGGGGATTCTATGCCATAATTGTGCATGCATTCTCCACATAAAATAGATTTTAAAGGTGACGTGTATGATATCATAGGTATATCTACATATAAGTATATACATAGTGAAATTATAGTCCATTTAATTAAGGACATTCCCCATTAAATATATTTTCGACTCCCACACAGACTTTGTGGGGTACGCAGGGGCAGTGCCCCTCGCAGGGTCTCAGGATCAGAGACCCTAAAAGGTCTATGAAATTTTACTTCCATGCACTTAGGAAAATCAGTATTTTCCATAGTCGACCCCATCTGAAACATTAAAAATAGAAGCCTGCGGTGTATGTGGAATTACGTTTAGATATGCACATTAATAGTTTTAGGTTAGCATGGTATACAACCACAAAAAAAGTATATAGCGATTCGATCATATCAAAATGAAGAGGGACATCATATCACTCCGTGACAAGGTATATCCCATGAACACTCTTTCTGAATATGTTTTTGTCGCTGAGATCCTGTTGTGGGTTGCGTGGAAACATATTTGATTTTCTTGCTTCCACCGCACATGTTTCCTTCCACAAAATCCAACAGTGGTATCAAAGCAGTTGGGTGATGCCTAAGACTCGAGGGCAATGGAATTTTGTTGAGTTTTTAGGAGTAATCTGGTCTTTGGGCCCCAATCGCTCTATTCTTTAATCCAATGATGAAGAATAAGGAGCCTCATGTTTTCCTTTTTAGCCCGTACTCGAAGCTCTGATGTGTCACTCCTTAAATGGGATTTTTAGGGTTTTCTCTGCCCATTTGTTTGTCACAAGCACTATTAGACTTGGGTTGACCCAATCCACATTGCTTTTCATGAGTGGACCACCTCAGTGGGTCATATTTTAATGGGATTTATCTGGATAATGCATAAATGTGGATTTTTCTTCGAATTTCCCTTGGTTCGTTATTCAAAAATTCATAGTAAAAATGGTTTGGAAATGATTTTCAATGAGGAATTTGACTTTCTGGTTTTCAAAGTCTAAATTGGTGATGTATATCATGATTTTCCTCAAAATACCCAAATTAGGGTTTACGATGATAATTAATATAAATTATGTTAATTTTGGGGAACTGAGGATTGACTCAAGATCGTGGAGACTAAATTAGGATTTTCTTTGCTCCAGGTAAGCAGGTCATGCCACTATGCATATGTACTTTGGATGAATTGCATGTTATGTATGATTTAGGATTATGCTTTAAATTTCAAGTTCATGAATGAAATTAATATAATGATGATGCCTTTAATTTTATTATTGCATGTTTTTTGCTATAATCATAACATCCTATGCTTATCATTGATGCTCATTAGTTTAATGCTATGCTCATGTATTGTATAAGAAATTGAAGAAATAATCATGTAAATCATGTAATAATAATTTAATTATTAATAGGAAGAAATCCCATGATGTTAAGATAATGCACTTAAGTTGTGAATTGTTCCACCTAATGTTATTTTGTCTTTATGGCATTGATGAGCTTCTTTGGTGCAACTAAGATGAGCCTTGTCTGGCCTAATGAGCACTTTGGTGCAATTATTGGACGAGGACAATTTACATTGATGGCGAGATAAGAACAATGTTGTTAATGTTTAGGATAAGAGAATTAAGTAACTTATTATATGCTTCTCGCAATGATGGACCTTTTTGGTTGTTATGGGCTTCCTAACAATGATGGGCTTTCTGAGTATGATGTGCCTCATCTGGGCAGTGATGGAGAGAATGCATATGGTAATGTTTCTTGATTCATTGATATAATGAAAACTAAAGTGTAATGATAATTCTTAATATTAATTTATGTCAAGTTTATTGCAGTTCATGCGTATATGCTTATTTTGCAGTCCTTATAAAATGCATAGTTCTACTTAGTTATGTTGTTGCTTTGTTTTACATGTTCATACGGTGAAATGTCCAAAGATCAAGGAGCTAGAGAGAATTGAAGAGAGCCCTTCAAATGTAGTCGACATCAAGGAGACTTTAGCTTTGTGGGGTGCCATCTACCACTCAGTAGATTCTTGGCCTAGTTTACCATTTCATGTTTTAGATTCGCTTAGCCTACATGTATTAGACTTGAAATCAAGATGAAATATTTAATGTTTTTCCCTTTTAGAATGATGTATGAATCTGTATATCAAATTAATGTTGGTGTTTCATTTATCTTACTCGTATGTATATCATATTTTGTGATGTTCCTCCAAGTTGAGTGACCCTTGTTATGGACAACATAGGATTTGGTTTTGTTGATATATGTGCTTGTAGGGGCATTACAATATGGTAGCGGAGCCTACAAGTAGATAGCCACCAGGAAAAAACCAGATTAATATATTCTAAGCCCTAGGTATAGAAGAATTAAGTAAAGATATTGGAAACAAAAGTAGAGGTCTAGACATAAGAAAAAAGTTTAGATCAAGATTAGGGTTATGTTCCCAGATGTTTTGGAATTTTATGTTAAATTTAGAATTGTATATAGCATGTTGTCTATTTTTCCCATGTGTTTGTAGTATGGGACACAAGCTCATGGGGTTTTGTACAAAGAACGTTAGATGCATAATCATGTTTCTCTTCTCCTTTCAAGTGCATGTGGTATGGGACATGTGCATGTGGAGGTGATAAGATAAGGGTGATAAAACATGTCATCTCTAAATATATAACGAGTCGGCATGTATCCAAAGATGACACAAAAAACAAGAGTCAACATTAAAATTTTGAGGCATATAGTCACCTAAACCTAGTCTTATTTATAGTATGACCAAACACACATACAAAGGGTGGATAATTTGACATAGATCTAGGGTAGAACCAAAACCCCTGGAGAAGAGGAAGAAAGGTCCCGTTTCATGTCAATGATGATGAGATAGATTAATTAGTGATGGACCCATATGTTGGTTTTGATAATGGGGTTCGAAATAGTTCCATGATAAGGTCATAGCTTGAGGTTGCTAATGAACTTTTAAAATAATATATAGTGTTAGTATACATTAAATAAGTAAAACCATAAGGTGGGTAATAATTGGAAATTTTGAGGATGAAATTTATTTCAAGTTGGGAGAATTGTAACATCCCATTTTTTTCCAACTAATATTAGGGTCTTAATAACAATACTTTAAATTTGAGACCTCAAAACAAATAACTTTCTTTTGGATACTATAAAGAATGAGTGGTATGATGCCCCTCTTCATGTTGTAATTTAATTCAATGATGTTAACATGTAGAATGTACTTTCTCTCTCTTCAATGTACTTCATGATCACCAACAAATATATGAAACCTAATTGGACCAATTTCATCAAAACATGCTCAATAAATATTATTCACTAAGTAACCATAAATGGTAACATAAATTAGTTATGGATCAATAATAATTCATTTGAGGTACATAAGTGATAATGACCACATTATAGAAATAACTCATCTTTGGGTACTCAAATTTGGAAAGTAATTATATAGTAATGATCTAGGCCCTAAAATACAATATGATCCAAATTTGAAGCTAATCCGATCTCTTTTTCCACCTCAAATCATTTAGGAGGATTTCCTATATAGTTATGAATAGAAATGATTTAAATAATCATCTAACCTATAGTCCTGGTCAAATTTATGTGTCATGCGGCCCCTTCACTCTGAGTCGGACTCGGGTCTGGAGGCATCACACGTGGTGAGTTGTGTCCCTCACTTGAGATCCAACACCCCCTGCACTCTTAATTGTCCGGTGTCCACAACCTATTCGATCTCTCTCTCTCCACTCCACCTCTGATAAAATTGATTGCTCCCTCACCATCCTCTCATTAGTTTGAGTGGTCTCATCCCTAACATTATAGGTTTCTATTCCCTAGAGTCCCTGGTCAACTGGGAACCCTACCATTCTCCCATGATCTGAACTTTGGAGGACACCCAGCCATCCCTGAGCCTCCACCTATATAAGAAACTATCTCTAAACAATCAGTGATCATCCAAAAACTAGAATTCATCACCTTCTTACCCCCCATCACTCTTATGATAAAACACCCTACTACACCTTCATGTTTGGCTAACCCTAAGCTCTACCTGATGGTCTTATCTTCCACGATCCCTGAAGATCTTTGGGAGACCATTGATTCACCATCAAGAAGCTTTTTGAGCCTTCAATTTTCTTGAAACAAAGGTAATTCATGATACCCCCATTTTTTCCCTTTTTCTATTATTACCACTTTGTTTTGCCAATGCGCATCAATGACCCGCGTTGGTCTAGTTTTTGTTGTGGTTCACCTCCACCACGGTGCCAGGAATCCTTTGGTGATGATAGTTCTTATCACATTGTCTGTATCACTACCACAAGATCACCTTCTCCCGCCTTCATGGCGGAGTAGGGTTTTTTCTCCTTTGGTCACCTTGGGTCTCAACCCAGGGATCTAGGTGATTGTAAGACCACACCAAAGTGATGCCTGAGACTCAAGGGAAACAAAGTTTTGTCAAGTTTTGTTGTGACTTTTGAGGAGTGATCTGGTCTTTGGGCACTAGAATCTAGGTTCTTCAATCCAACAAGGAAGAACAAGGAACCTCATATTTCCTTTTTAGCCCCTACTCTAATCTTCGATGGGTCACGCCTTGAATGGGATTTTTAGGGTTTTTTCTATGAATTTGTTTGTCACAAGAATGGATAGATTTGGATTGACCCGAGCCACACAATTTTGATGAGTGGACCACCTCAAAGGGTCTTATTTTAATGGGATTTATCTGGATAATGCATACACGTGGATTTTTCTTCAAATTTAAAAAGGTCCATTATTCAAAGTTAACAATAATTAATACAATGCTCAAAAAATTATGTTTAAATATGATTTGGAAATGATTTTCAATGAGGAATATGATTTTCTAGTTTTCAAAGTCTAAATCAATGATGTCAGATCATGTTTTTCCTCAAAAGACCCAAATTAGGGTTTAGGATGATAATTAATATAAACTATGTTAATTTAAGGGAACTTAGGATTGACTCAAGAGCAGGGAGACTAAATTAGGATTTGCTTTTCTCCACGTAAGCGGGTCATGCCACTATGCATATGTACTTTGGATGGATTGCATATTATGTATGATGTAGGATTATGCTTTAAATTCCAAGTTCATGAATGAAATTAAGATCATGATGATGCCTCAGATTGTATTATTGTGTGTTGTTTTCTATAATCATAAAGTTATATGCTTATCACATATGCTCATTAGTTTAATTATATTCTCATGTAATGATTCAAAAATTGAAGAAAGAATCATGTAAATCATGTAATGATATTTCAAAGATTCACAGGGAGAAGTCCCATGATGATTAAGATAATGCACTTAAGCTATGAATTGTTCCTCCTAATGTTATTTTGTCTTTATGATATTGATGAGCACTTTGGTGCAACTGAGATGAGCCTTGACCATTCTGATGAAGACTTTTACATTGATGGATAGATAAGAACAATGATGTTAATGTTTAAGATAAGAGAATTAAGTAACATTTCATATGATTCTCGCAATGATGGGCCTTTCTGGTCATTATGGGCTTCCTAGAAATGATGGGATTTTCGAACATGATGTGCCCCATGTGAGCAATGATGGAGACAATGCATATAGTAATGTTTCTTGATTCATTTATGTAATGAAAACTAAAGTGTAATGATAATTCTTAATGTTAAGTTATGTCAAGTTTATTTTAGTTCAAGTATATATGCTTACTTTACAGTCCTTATAAAATGCATAGTGTTGCTTACTTACATTGTTGCTTTGTTTCGCATGGCTGTGGAACTAGATATCCCTAGATCAAGGATCTAGATAGAATTGAGGTGAGCCCTTCAAGTGTATTTGACATCAAGGAGACTTTAGCTTGGTGGGGTGACATCTACCACTTAGTAGATTCTTAGTCTAGTTTGCCATTTCTTTTTTTAGATTTTCTTAGCCTATATGTATCAGATTTGAAATCCAGATGAGACATTATATGTTTTTTTCACTTTCAGAATGATGTATGAATTTATATTTAAAATTAATGCATGGTGTTTCATTTATCTTGTTGTTGTGCTTATCATGGTTTTTGATGTTCCTCCAAACTGAGTGCCCTTTTTATGGACAACATAGGGTTTTTTCTTCTGATATATATGTGCTTGTAGGGATGTTACACTTACCATTCAAAGAGAGGATGAGCAGATAAAGAATAAACAGATAACAACATGCTTCAACCTCATAGGATATAGACAAATGGTACACAAATTTATATCTATCCAGTAATAATTTGTAGCATGACGAAATCTAGAACCTTGTCCCATTCCAAGGTTAAGAGGTTAGAGACCTTAGTTCTTTGGGCTCAGCCAAACAAGGATTAGGATATACCTAATAATAGTTAGTTGTAACCCCAATTTGTTAATGCATGAATAATCACCCTAACATATATGCATGAAAACAATTATGACCTAATGATCTCTGAATAACCTTTAGACCAATAAAATATGTCACATGTGATAATATTTATTATGGTATGAGGTTAGGAGAAATAAGGTGCATAGAAGGCTAGGACTAGGTGTCCATAATTTAAATAAATAAGAAATTGATGAATTTAATGAGTTAAATAATAAACATAAAGTATTTCTTACACAATAATATATATAATCCTTTTAGTTGTAATGTGAAGATATGGGACACAATTGGAAGAATGATAATAATAATCATGAAATAATATGTTAACTAAAATAATAATGGGCCACAAATGTTAAATGCATTAAATGAAGACTAATTCGATAAGAACAACTTTAGATTCATTTTCTTTGGATATGATTTGGTTTGTAGATCAAGTTTCATTAAATTGGGATAATATTAACCATATCTCTTTTATTTAAAAAAAAAGGTGATTTTCCTCCAAAATATGAAATAAAACAATTAATGAGACCACAAGAGCAAATAAATCTTAAATTTCTAAATCTATACATTAAAATAGCCTTTGGGTAAATTTTTATGCAATTTGGATAATCTTTTAATATTCCAATATGTTTAGGAGGGAGAAAGTGTAATTGAAGACCAAATTATTAGGTAACGTATCAAATAATCCCAAAGAATAAAATTAAAGGAAAGTTTGTGTTCCATATGGTTAACTTTACTTGAGGATGAAGTTTCACATTAATTGGGTAATTCTAGAAGTCTCTAATGCAATAAGAAAGAGAAAATATGAATTACTTTAAAAAATTAATTAGCATATATAAAGTACACATAAGAAAACATGTCCACAACAGGTTAGGCACCAAATTTTAATTAATTTAGAGTTTGTTTGTACCCTCAAATGAAGAGAGAGAAAAAGTTAAATTAATATATAAGTCACTTTAGTCCGAATATGAATTGGAAGTCATTAATGTGTTGTGGGAAATTTAATTTTTTATTTCACATGGGATATGGACCGTCAGATAGTGGATCGAACGGCCCGTGAGTCGTCCTTTATCTCACGATAGATTTGAAAACATGTGCCTATGTTGGATTGTGTTTTGTGGATTTCTCGCTCATTTTCCATCTTTTTTTGTGATTTCTTCACCAACAATTTTTTTTAATAACGAGGAACCCCTCTCAGGATCGGCCACTATTGGACCCCACCCAGTCAAGGGTAAACCCCAGAACCAATTGCGTACATGGGGGCACCGCGACACGTTAAGTAACGTGGGGCCTTTATTGCACCCCGAGGGTTTTCTCCTAGAGTCGAACCTGGGTCCCTTCATTGTGGATTTCCGAGCCACACCACTTGGGCTACTCCCTCACCCCCTTCTCCAACAACTTTCAAAGAAGATTTCTCATATTTTGATCCTAAACTCCCAAGGTTTCTTTGAGGATTCGAGAAAAACCCAAAATGTGGGTACCAAGCTTCTCGGCCGATTGGCACATATGCCCTAAATCAAACCCCCACCTATATATAGCGCTACCCCAACCATCCTCGACACCAGAGAAACTCTCATCTCATCTCAATTCCTCCAAAAACCATTGGGTTGGCCATCGACATTCAAGTTTCTACTCTAGTCTTGCAGCGTCATTCTTGGCATCTCGGTGGTACCAGCATACAAATTGTTGGTTTATGTGAGTTTATATTGCCCTCGGCTATCTTCCTTTGCCTTAGATTTAATCAATTATCATGATTCACAATTTTACCCAAAACCAACACAAGTTGCTACTTACTGACGATCAACTATGGTGTTGCATGTTGGAGAGATGAATCTCACAAGCATTTTTACTCTTCTAGCCCTAGCTGCTTCTCTCTTTTCTTTTCCATTTTGTGAGGGGTCTTCTGGTCTTTTTGCCTCATTTTATTTTCTTAGACGTGCACCTTGTCGACCACTGACATGGCGAGTTGACCGCCAATTATTGGGCCATGTCATCCGGGTCCCTCCCTATTTTCCCTCTCTCTCTCTCAATTACTTGTTGTTGTGGATTTCTCCAATTTCTGAATTTGTTAGAGTTGTAAAATTCATATCTTTTAATCTACTTGTCCAAAAATTAAGTAAAAATATGTTTCTAAATGAGAAAAATGTGTTCTTCTAAATAAAAATAGTTTGAGAGTCTAATTTCATTATTTTCAGTGGGTAATTTTTAAGAATCTAATAAATCATATAAAAAGCCCTAAAAATTGTAACTTTATTATATAAACTCAAAATTTGATAAAATAATATGTTTTCTTGATCAGAAAAACATAAGGAGTCATTTGGTCTAGGTTTTGTGACCAAACTGATATTTTTCTAAAAGTTGTAAAATTAGGGTTTCTTTACACATTATATTTTATAAAACCCTAATGCATGTGAATAATTATAACTGGGCAAAGGAGACTTGGAAACAACTAATTTGGTGAAGTGTGTTTCTAGGACTGAGGATTAAGGTATGTTTGCATCTCCTATTATTTGTTGAGCAATGGGCCAACTTTATCTTTTTCTTGGTCCTATGGACAATAGCCTACTTAGTGTCTCTCTTTGAGAATTTATTTCATGTGAAGCATCCAACTTGATTATGATATTATTATCATTGGACTTTCTTTTGACTTGAGCTTGCGCCTTTATTCTTTATCCCTAAATTTGCCCACTTTTGTGATAGATGTTATTGCACATTTATGTAATGGGAACTTTATATGGATCATCTAATCCCACATTATATCTGCTGGATGTTCCCATCCCTCTTATTTTGGTTGATACTTGCTTATCCTTTTGTTATACATCATGTGGTGACGTCTAGTATAATGTTACATGTGCTATTTTATGTAGGTGTGTATATTCCCACAAATTTGAAGATGTAGAGGTGATAATTTCTACAATAGAAATTATTAGATCATATGTGTATCTTGTCTTGCTCAGAGCAGATGTGTATATATATGTTCATGCTCACCCCATATTAAGAGTAGATGTGTATATGTTCATACTCACCCCATATTTATGGTAGATGTGTTATTTCCTACCAACATGTTTATTTTGTTCTAGTATTGTCATATGTGAAACACATGGATGCCTTGTTATTATTTTATTGAATTCTTTTTTCTTTTATGCCCGATTGGGTAGTCCTTTCCTTTTTCTATGGAAGCATTTTATTTGACATCCTTTATTTCATTATGTTGCTCAATTCCAATTTAGTATGCACATATCGGCTTTTTACTGATGTCATCTTCTCTTTTCTTTTTGTGGGGTACACTTCCAACCCCACGTATAGGTCAAGGAGGAGACAACCAAGTTGGACCAGGACTTCATCAAGTTTAACTGAAACCTTGTGGGAGACTTTCTTAAAGTTGTTAGGTGATTCTCGGCTAGTCTTATGTTTAGTTAGTTTCTCTTTTATCTCACCCTGCGTGGTGAAGGCTAGTGATGATAACAAGCTTGTAATGGTTAGATACATCTTTAAATTCTACTACTACTTTTGGTGTTATGATACTTACATGTTGAATGAATTAGTTATCATTCCTTTTGCAAAAAATTATGTTGATATTCAGTTATATGAAATGATGTCTTTTTAATTTAGTACGGGAGTGGATCCCCTCTGAGATCCCATTCCTTACATAATCTTTGTTGAAATGTTCATGTTGAAGATGATTTTTTATTAACTCACGTGCTTATGAAAGATTCCACTTCATGTGTTAAATTGGCAGAAATAATTTATTTTGATCCATAATAAGTTCAAGCATAATTCAATTATTCATGATTATTTCCTTCACTAGTTTTTCATATTAAAAATTTAGACAACTGATCAAATAAATGTGTATAGATATTGAAATAGGGTAATTATTTAGAAGTCTGCATCAGATTCAGTAGTCCATGTGTCTGAGTAATACCAGTTTGACATATAAGTTTGAAAACTAAAAGCTCTACCATAGTCAAAAGACTAGACAATTAGGGTGGGATATGTGCCACCTTAAGACCTCTAATGTTGAAGGGCCAAAATGGCGACAACCTGAGTTGATTTAGATAAAGACAACAAGGACAGAGGAAAAATCTGGGTACTTGTTATTTCTTAAAAGTATGTCACTTGATTTAGATAAAGACAACAAGGATAGAGGGCAAATGTGGGTACTTGTTATTTCTTGAAAGTATGTTAAAATCGATTTTGTTAAAAAGCATTTTATATAAGGAATCTATTGCTTTTTTTTCTCATCAATTGAAAGTTATAAGCAAAACAATATTCTTTTTATTTTTTCTCAAAATGATTTTTTTTCTATCACGTCAACAGTGCTTCTATCCCAACCACTGAGTGGACACGCATGTGGGAAACCGAGGGTGCGCAACATAGTTCTAAAGTTAACACTTTACGTCTATCATTTATCCTTACACTTCAAAGAGCTGATGAGTTGATAAAAATAAATTGGTAACAACATAGCTTCAATCTCAAAGAATACAGACAAAGGGTAAATAAATTTATTCTTATCAAATATCAATCCTTGTTGAGACGTTCATATATGAATATGGTTTTTTTATTACCTCATGCGCTTATGAAAGAGTGTACAGCTTATGTTAAACTGACGGAAATATATTCTAATTTATAATAAGTTCAAACATAATTCAATTAATTTGTGATTATTTTCTTCAATAATTTTCCATATTCTACTCTTAAAAATCTGGACAGCTAATCAAACAAACGTGTATAGATATTGAAACATGGTAATTATTTAGAAGTCCACATCATATTCGGTAGTGTTATGCGTGTGAGTCATACCAATCAAACAAACGTGTATAGATATTGAAACATTGTAATTATTTAGAAGTCCACATCAGATTCGGTAGTGTTATGCGTCTGAGTCATACCAGTTAGATATATAAGTTTGAAATTTATGAACTCTACCAGAGTCAAAAGACTAGACAATTAGGGTGGGGTACGTGCCACCTTAAGGCCTGTGATGTTGAAAGGCCAAACTGGCGACAGCCGCAGTAGATTTAGATGGAGACAACATGACAAAGTGCAAATCTGGGTACTTGTTGTGATAGAGAGACGAAATATGTATAAGCTACGCTGCGGAGGCAACATACACAAGCTCCTTGCTCTTGTTCAAAACCTTCTTCTATAATGTGTAAGGGTATATTATTTGAATATTTGTGGATCACATAGCTGCCCAAAGGTTTGGATTTTATATATTATTTACATGATAAGATACGTTGTTTACATTTTTAATGATCGTTTGGGCGGTTCTAGTGTGACAAAGCTAGGTATTATAGTGTTTTTGGCTTGGACCACATGCTTCATGGCCGCAACCAGATCAACTTGACTTCTCAAAGTTGGGTGCATTCTTTGGGGTTTGTCACTATCTCAATTATCTGTGTATGTGGGAGCGAATCTTGTGTTTTGGCAATACTGACATCTTTTGAAAAGTTCAATTTGGCTGACAAAAAGGTACCATCACGTTCGGGGTATTTAATCACTTCATTTGTAGATTTCAAATGCATTTGCTTGATTTAATAACTCATGCATAGTAAATTTTGAAGCAGCGGCTGTTAATCTCACCATAGATATCGCCTAAATATAGGTATACATATCTGCAGTGACAAAACGATACTGACCGCATTTTGTACCACACCTGACGTGAGTCACTCTTTCAGTGCAAATGAAACGAGCCAACCAAGCTAGCGGCCTCTTTTATTACCTTGTATCGCTAGTACTGTAGTTATCTAAGTAGCTAGTACATCTGGCTAGGTAGCAGCGACGAGTTCCTGCTGCTCGTCGCCGCCGCCGCCGCGAACTGGGCGATCACCATCAGCAGGATCAGCAACCGACTTCAGTAGCACCTTGTCATCATCGCTGGTGGAAGAAGCAGTACTACTTGTCAGATTGGATCGTGAGTTGACGACCCTACAGTTGAGCCTGATCTCTCCCTGCGGCGCCTCGAGGACCTCGATGTTGCCCATCTTAATCATAGCCAGGCGGAACTTATCGGCCCAGGCGGTAGCGTTGTTGGCGTTGGCGGTGACAGAGACCGCGAGCGTGGCGTTGGTGATCAGCGCCTGGTCGGAGGTCAGCAACCCAACGTTGTTGAGCACGCCGACGTAGTACCTGTTATCGAGGATATTCGGGGTGAGTATATCCAGCGGGACAGTGATGGGTGTGGAGAGAGTGGCGTTGGCGGGGCACTTGAGGCGCAGCAGGTCGGCATAAGCTCCGCTGAGGGTAGGGTCGGTCTGTGACGCGTTGGTGGTGGAGTTGTAGAGCCGGTTAACGAACGCCCCGCAGTGGGACCGGCCAATGGTGTGGGCGCCGGAGAGCGTGACCATCTCGTCGGCAGTGAGGGTCTTGTTGGCGAAGTTGGCGACGAGCTGGTCGGCGGTGAGGGTGGGCGCGGGGAGGAAGGTGAGTGCGTCGTTGTCTAATGATATGTTCCCGTCTCGCCGCCCTGCGGGGACCTGCCACGTGATGTTCCCGGCGAGCGCGGCGCTGTCGCGGGCCGCGAAGGCTAGGATGTCCGCGCACGAGACTACACGCGGGCAGGCTGCTTCTATGGCCGTCTTGGCGGCGTCGATCACCTCGAAGCCGCGCAGGCTTGGGTTGTTTGGGATCGCTGTCTTCTCCGTGGTGTTGCCGTCAAGCAGGACGGAACCATCGCAGCCCTGCGTTAAGCCGTTATATATGTACGTAAGGCGGTAAGAATAATTGAATAACTAGTCTGAGGTTTTTGGAGGCTGGAATAGTGCCAATAGCTGACATACCCGGACAAAGCAGTCATGGAAGTGGAGGCGGATGAGTCCGGCGGCGATGCCGGAGTCGTTAGCAACGGCACTCGCGACGGCCTGCCGCACCAGTGACTCCGCCGTGGGGCACGTACTGTTGTAGAACCCCACGGCCAGAGCAGCGTCGGCACCGGAATTAAGTTGCAAAACGAGGACCGCTGCCATTAATGTCGCTACCACCCACATCACAGGAGAACTACGAGCCATTTTCCTCGAGTGAACTGCTTCCTACTTGCCTAGGTAGTGATCTACAATCTAACCAGAAATTAAGAAACCAAGACTGATCGAGTAATGGCTGCTGTGGCTCTTGGTTAGTAGATGCTGTAGTCCGCAGCTAGCAGGATTTATTAAGGGTGGGATCAGACTGGTGACCAGCTGTTTGCTTCCTCCACAAGGGTTGGCCGATTGATCGTACAGGAAAAATCAACAAAGAAAGCTAGGACGCGGCGACAGAAGTCATTAGTGAGAACAGTGGATGTTGGAATATTTTTTTAATGTTTCAAAACTTAAAATTAATCACGTTGAACCGTTCTGTGATCGCTAGATCCATCCAAACAAAGACATAAAACGTGGCTAGGTTGGATTAGGTACGGCGCGGCAATCCCCAGAACCAATGATAGCCAACTTCCGACCGCTGGAGGCCGGCCTCGACCAACGTAGTGCTTTTCTCATCATGGGACTTCATATTATTAACCAAACCAGGGTTCAGATAATGAAAGAGACTACGTTGAACCAAGCTCACAAAATTGAATATATCTTTGTCAAAGGCACGAAGCTAACCTCGGAGGCCACCAAAATAAACTATAGCAGATCGTGGGAACATGGTTGATCCCCTTAGCTCACGTACTTTGGAGTTTGTTGCTGCATCTTATCATTTGCTTTTGCCTCCCTCCATCCCTCTTATTTTATCTTTTCTTTTACTGTTCTTTCTTTCATTAATGTTTTTCTTTCCAAAGGACCTACTTTTTCTTTTGTCATCACGTTCTTTTCGCTGCTTGATGATAGAATGCATTAAATTGTAAACTTCCTCCTTCTTTGAGTATTGTTTGATAAGAAAGAAAGGACTTAGTTAGACATTTCAAACTTAAGGGAATACGGTATATGCATGTATGACCAAAATTTTTTTAGCTATAAGGCAATCAAAGAGAGGACTTACTCACACATTTCTTCAAATATTGTTTGATAAGAAAGAGAGGACTTACACATCTCTTTGAATAATATTGCTTCATAATAAAGAGAGAGGACTTACTCACATAGCTTGATAAGAAAGAGAGGACTGATTCACACATTTCAAACTCTAAGGCAATCAGGCATGTGATTTGTGGTATATGCATGTTTGACCAAAAACAATGTCTAAGTCAATCAAGTTTAATTTATGTCAATTGAGTGGTAAGTTACTTTGCGTACGCAAGTTTGGCAAGGAAAAGGCTGCACTATTAATTTATTCTTTAGGTACCCCGCTTGAATATACATACAACATAGACTTTTTGTATTTCCGAACAGAAAAACATTGACCAAGTTTATGCGAGTTGGAATGATTTTTATACAAACGCATAGACATCAAACTAATTATACAGGGAGCTTTCCAAAATATAAACTAGTATAGAGGTATTGGAAGGTAGTCATTCTTTACATATTAGTATTTGGCCAAAAGAAACGATGGTTAGATCAATCAATTTAACTTGTACACATTTACATGTAGCATCTTTCCTTTCATACGGAAAAGGAGAAAATAGAGAAAGTTGAGCCGCGTTTGGGAGCATTTTATACAAGTTTGAAACTTGACCAATACGATCTTTGAGTGATGGATTGCAGACGAGACCACAACAATGGAAAATATGACATCCTTCCTAGTTCTTTTGGTGGGAAAACAAAAATACAAACCATACTACAATGAATCAAATGACTAGTAAGAAGGAAATATTAACAAGGGAAGACGCCATGTTAACCTCCTCACTGACATGGTCTTGTTTGAGCAACCTCTTTTAATTCCCCAAATCACGATTTCAAGTATGGAAGTTGTGAGAAACCTATTTCGGTTCCCCATAGGTTTAGTATGTTATATCGTCTTGTAAAGACCTCCTTGAAGGTCAAACTGTCTATCATTCAACTTTTGAGGATTCATCATTTAGTATTATGTGCTTTGACCCTTTGATAGGCCTTCCCCCAAAAGATAAATGCAACTCATCATGTTGCAGCTCCATAAACCCTCTCAAGGTGACATGATTATCAAATACACCCATTCAGCAAGCAATGATGGTGAGTCGCAAGTTATAGTTATCCTCATTAACTTTGACAATTATTTTTTGTAATAGCCTTGACATCTCAAGCATATAAATTGAAGAACCATGAAAATTTACCCAATTCAAATTCATGTTCACGATGAATCAAAGAATGATTCATGAAGACTTTATTGCTACAAGTCAGAATGTGTCCCCAGTTATACTCATCTTGGATAAAAACAAAAGAAAAGATATTGGTGTGGAAGGAGAAGTTCAGAGTCTAAACTCAATAAAATGACAACAAAAAAGTAGTCTATTGATGTGTTATAAGGGAGTCCACAGGGAATTAGATGTTGTGGGCCCAAAGGTGGACACATAAAATGGGCACAAAAATTTAGACCTGAATTTTCTATATGAGTGAAAGAGTATTCATTTTGAATAGAATATTGAGAGAGATAGAGATGCATGGGAGTGCTGTTAGAGAATACTGCAGCTAGAAGGGGGACGCCCATTCTACAGAAAATGTTCTATAAAAACTTAGTGGGATCCGATAGAATTGTCTTACGGTGTAGAAGTGATGCTTCTCTCTCCTAATTTTGTAGGGGTTAAGTTTTTAAGAGGAGTGAGAAGGAAATAATGTATTATGATTGGCTGTCCTATAGAATAAGTATAGGACACACCCTATACCACCAACTACCTTAATAGGGGTTTGTTGAAATGACCACGTTTTCAATAGTGTGATTGAGCACCGGGTATGGTTTACATTTCTATGTCAATTTCATACTTTGGTTTCAAATTTTGTCCAATTAATTCCAGTCATATATTTATCTGTAAAACTAATCCCTACTCAATTATTATATGTATTTAACGCAAAGATTAAAAAGGAGACAAGTGGAACTAAGAAAGGTAACTCTTATGCCCATTATATAAGACATGTCCTATAAAAATTTGGTAGGATTCAAAAATATTTCCATAGTATATATGTGATATTTTTCTTTCTTTATTTTTTTAGACGGTTGGATTTTGAAAAATAGTGAGAAGACAATAATGCATTTTGATTGGTTGTCCCATAGATTAAGTATAGGACACGTCCTATACTACTAGGCTCTTACCCGTCTATTTATAATGTCTTTTGTATAGGATGCATCCTATAGAAATATGGTAAGATCCAATAGGATTGCATCAGAGTGTGAAGTTGACGTTTCTCTCTCCTTGTTTTTTTAGGGGGTTGGGTCTTAAATATAAAAGAAAAGGAGATAACACAATCTGATTAGTTGTCCTATAGAATAAATATAAGACACCGTCCTATATTTCTGACTACCATGTTCTTTTGGAGAGAACCAACTTCACGAACGCCTATCCTATAGGAGGCCTCCCATAGAAAAATGGTAGGAGACCAATCAGAGTTTGTTATAGCATTACAAAATTCGTTTTATTATTAAAAAATGATTTTTTTTCTCCATTAATTTTTTTATGGGTTGGGTTTTTGATGTTTTTATTGGTTGTCCTATAGAATAAATATAGGAGGCCTCCTATACTACCAGTTTTGCAACTTCACACTATGATGCAATCCTATTAGATTGTATCATGTTTCTGTAGGATGCATCCTATAAAAAAAGGTATGGCTCTATCTACCCGTGTTTTATGGTATTAATGATTGTGAGGACGATTTTACACAGCAACACGAAGGGACGCCTATCCTATAGGAGGCCTCCTATAGAAAGATGGTAGGAGACCAATCAGAATTTTGTATAATATTAAAGAATTCGTTTTAATGCTGAAAAAATAATTTCTCTCTCCACTAATTTTTTTATGGGTTGGGTTTTTGGTGTTCTCATTGGTTGTCCTATACAATAAGTATAGGAGGCCTCCTATACTACTAGTTTTGCTACACGAAGTCGTCGTTTTGACACGAAGACAAAGGGAAATTTTCTTATATTATGTATCCAATTGTCAACAAAATCTGTTTTGTCGTTTTCAACCTTCTCAATCCAACTGACGGCTAATATGCATCACATCAAACGTCAAGTGTCCTTGCGCTATCATAGTAGCATGCGCCTTTTTCACCTGCCAACAAACACCTTTCCATTTTCCAGGAAACAGTGATATCATCCCTTGATCCGTGGCTTTTGACCGAAATATGGTAACCATGTAAAAAGTGTTTTCTTATTGGAATGGTTGAAATTGAGTGCAAAGATTGAAATTGCAAAATAATGTTCGAATTTTCCAACTTCCACTTTATCTGTATTATCCTTATCTGTTTTCTGTGGGATAAGAAAAGGGAAAAATTTAACGTATGAGAAGAGTCTGAATTGCAGGGTGCATGGACGAAGAGAAAATAGGTTGTCTGAGAGAGTTAGCTAAGGGTACTAAGAATGTTGTACAATATACTATGACCTTTTTGAGAGTTAGCTAAGGGCCCGTTTGGTTGGGCTGGGTTCAAACTAGTGCGGGTCCAACTGCACACTGTTTTCCAACTCGGACGTTTGGTTGCGCGTAGGCCCAACCCGTACCCGGAATTCTAACCCACGCTCACTTTCAGTCTGATACTAATTTGAGGGGAAGAAACCGCCCCCAATTTGGGCGCGGTTCACTTTCCACGCGACCGTTGGCGCTAGGGCTACCGCTCTGCTGTCCTTCCTCCTCCGTCTCTGTCCCCTCTTCTCCTTCCTCCGTTTCCAGCCTCCATTCCGCCAACGGCGTCGCATCGCTCGTTCCTTCAGGGTTGCAGCTGTCCTTCCTCTGGCGGCGATTACGGTGTTGGTTCACCCGAAGGAAGTTCATCCGAGATCTCTCGACTTGTGGCGGCGCCATTAGCAGGTGGGTTTCCTTCTTTGTGGCGTTTCCCCGTCTTCCTCACAACCTTTCTCACTTGGGCTCTTCACCACACCTTCCCCTTCCGCTTTCTGCATGACGCGTTCCCTACCCACCTTTTGATTTCCTTCTACCGCGGAACCCATCTCAGCCCACGTTGTAGATGGCGTCTTTCTCGATTGTCATTCTATTTTTCCTCTGCTTTCTCTCCTTTTATTTGTCTCTATCTATCTCCACCCTCGCGTTCACCCAAACCCCACGCCACTCATGTATAGCTGGAGATGAACATATAGACCCAATATTTCCCTAATCTGTAGCTTGTGGATCATTAATACCCAAATTTGTTAGATGTTTTACTCCCGCTACATATGTTTGTTCTTATAATCAGGAATTTTGTTTATCAATGACGAGATGTAACATTTTGTGCTCTTTATAATGGCAATATGAAACAGTTGGTGCTCTGTATGTTGACAATATGAAACAGTTCGCATTTTGTATGATGACAATATGAAACAGTTTGTGTTCTTTATGATTGACAATATGAAACATGGACGATATGAAACAATTTATGTTCTGTGTGATTGACAATATGAAACGGGTAGTGTTATGTATGCAATCTCGTTGATCAATGATAGTCTTGATCTCGCCTTATAATCACAGGCAACTCCGTTTGTCATAAGCAGTCAAATTTCAGATTTGAAATCCAGTAAAAATGTCACTACCAGTTCATTTTCGGATCTGAAATCAGTAAAAATGTCAGCATGTGCTTTTTGGAAGGTAAGCTCACCAATGGTGTTTGGATCTTAAAACTGCAAGCAACCAAACGTCTGAAAATCAAGTTGTGAAATTGCAACTTCATGCAACCAAACATTTTAGTTGCAGTTCCATTTCATTTCTTTCTTTTTCCTGTTTTGAAAGTCCACGACGGGTTCCAACCACAAGAAACCAAACGAGCCCTAAGGGTACTAAGAATACGGTATAATATACTATGAGTTTTTCTGCTTGCCCCTCGCATGCACTCATTTACAGTGGTGATTTCAAATTTTCTTATATAACTCTTCACGAGGGCTTTGCTTGCTTTGCCCTAGCCATCATGTCACGGAAGTTATGAAGCATGGATTAATCGAGCTGCATTTCTGATCCGTATATCACGTGCCACATGCCACGTGGTTAAATGTACCCAATCTGGAGTCCTTGAATTCGAGAATGGTGAATAATTAAGATGACTTTGGGAGCTTTCTTACGGTGGGAAGTTGAAAGGAAAACATGTAAGAAGATGAAAATCTTCTTGTAGCTGATACAAATCTTTCTGAACGAGTTAGATACACGCAATATAGATCATAAAGGCAAAATAGTATCGGGACGTAAAGGTTCCATTGTGATGAAACGTTATGTTTGCTTAAGAGTGATGTTGTTAGAAAGTTATATCATGATATTGGAGCCATTTATGCAGCCACAGAATTATTATACTGAACGGTTTACACGATAACCCAGTGATCAAGGTACTAGCCTCTCTTAATCTTATATCGACAACATTGCTGAGCCTAGTCAAAAGCATCAGTACATCCGGCCGGATCTAGACAATGATTAAACAGACGCGTAGTAGTTCATTAAACCTATATGCCAAGTGTGGGACATGATAATGTCAGAACCAGCAAAAGCTAGTACGCCGCCCATCCAACATCTTTCGGCACCACACGGCAGTTACTTTTAGGTGTCGGTTTTTTAATAAGTAACTGACACTTAATAAAAGCGGTACCTGTGTCTGGTCGCCCTTCATAGATTGGATGTCGGTTTATGTTATCAACCGACACTGTAGAGTTTAGGTGTCGGTTTATGTATACAACCGACACCTTGAAAAGTGACTTTATAAGCCATTTCTGTAGTAGTGAAAGCCTCTCTCAATATCTTATATAGATATCGGCCGTAAACCTCCTTTAAATAGGATATGAAGGGAAGTAGGGTTTCCTAAACCCATCGGTAAATAGAAACATTACGTTAATTAAAATGCTCATGGATTAATTAGAATATTCTGGAATTCATTAATTAACCAAATAATCACATTAACTGATTAATTAATATCTGACTCCATGCAATCGCTTGGGATGAATCTATGGGCATATATACCAACAAGGTGTTGTCCCAAGGTAACAGGAGGTACCTACCTTGGTGAAGAAGGCTCCTAGGGTTCCAAATTTCTCTATTTATGATTTCTTAAGCTCCTCCTTGATGATTTTGACCAAAGCTAGTAAGTATCCTCATTTCCTTCCCTATTTTCATGTTGTTAGTCTTCCTTCCACCTTCCTCCAAGTCGAAACCATGGCCTTCCATGGTGAAACCCCACCTAGAACCCATAAACACCTCATCTCCATGTTCTTTTGTTAGGGGTTTTCACCTCTAAAGTGGATAAGGTGCTTCTTGCTTGAGATATGAGCTTTGTTGGAGAAACCAGCCTCCCTAAGCTTGGGAACCTTACTTATTTGACATGTCCACCTTCCTTAGAGGTTCTTTGGAGGCCTAGGCTTGGATCTAGGATTGACTTAGACTATTTAGAATCTTAAGTTGAGGTATGATTGCATCCCACATTATTTTTATCTTGAGCAATTTCTAATTCTTCACTCTTATTGTATGATTGCATACCACATTATTTCTATATTGAGCAATTTATAATTCTTCACTCTAAATGTACGTTGTATCCCCTATTCCTCTATGTTGAGCAATTCACCTATCTTATCATTCTTTTGACTTTGGCCTACACATATGTCTATTCTCTTGATATCATGGTTCATGTGAACTATCTTTCTTATTATGGACTTGGATGTACTCTTGATATCTATCTTGTGCCTTGGTGCATGTTGTCTTTATATGATCATATGTGCCCACTTTGAAGTGGATGTTTATAGTTTGTGTTGTCCATTGTGTGATGGCAATATTGTTTAATCTGACTATACTTTCTACTTGCCTCTACATTTAACATGCTATGTGATTTGGTAGCACTAGAGTAGTGTAATTGCATTGGTTTTTATGGTAGATGTGTTATTTCCTGCCGAGGAGATGTGATATTTCCTACTCTTTTTGGATGGAAAGAAACCTCATACCCAGGGCAAGATGTGTGATTCTTGGCCCATGTTTTATATATTTGGGAGATTGGAAGTATTCCTTTCTCTATTATGTTTCAAGCATATGAGACTTGACCTCCTTTGTGCTTATATTGTTCTAGGGCTATGTTTATCTCACATGCATGCAGGTTGATGATATAGGGTGTGTGTCCTAATTCTTTACATGTTCTTGTGTGGCACAATTTTTATTAATGGCAAGTATTCTTTTGTTATCATATGATTTCAATTCCTTTTCTCTTGATACCCATTTGGGTGGTCCTTATCCTTTCTATGGAAAACCTTTTATATTTGATGTTTTTTTTCCATATATTGCTCAATTTCCTATTTAGTATGCACATACCAGCCTTTGTTGATGTCATCTATTTTCTCTTCTTGCTGGGGTATGCTTCCAACCCTAGGTGAAGGACTTGGATGATAAGACATGAAGGTTTGGACTAGTTTAAGGAGTTAAAGCTTGGAGACAAAGTTGTTATGGTTTAGATTTCCTTCTACTTAGATCCTTATGTTGTATCATACATGTAAACCCTTACGGGATATTATGATGTACTTTTATAATAAACTTGTTATAAATTGAATATAGTCAATATTTTTATTCCACCGCTATACTTTGGTTGTTTTGAATATCATTTATTGAAGTTTGAAAATTTTGCACCTATTTGAGCATACCTTTGAGTGTGTTTAGAATGGATGTTTTATTCTTCAAATTTTATTTTAGTAAGGGGGTGATCCCGCACTCCTTACACCTAGAGTCATCCATGCACTTTCAAGTTCGGGTATAGGAATTTGTATATCATGTTCATTGAATCAAAAAAAATTCTAAATACCATGAACAATGTAAATGTTGTCAATATATGGACAACACCTTTTGTATACAAGTTGTGGCCAAGGCCACTGAACTCATGTAAATTTATCTGAGATAATTATATGCGATGTTTGGACCTTTGTGCAAGTGTTCTTATGAAAACACCGAGATTTTGAACACATTCATCTTGTAGACAAACAAACTATTTGCAAATATGTATTTGACATGGGATTAATTTATAAAGCAGCCTTGTTAACCATGTAATTTATGACCGTCTCTTTGTAATTCTATATAAGGTTAAATATAAAGTATTGCAATGTATTTTCATCTCTTTTTAGTGATTGCAAAATATTCCAATTATTTATTTATTTTAATTTTGTTTAGAATAGACGTGTGTCGACATCAACAAATACTGATGTATATATAAATATTCACATGTACAAATGTTTTTTTATATGATATCGAAGTTTTAGTTTTCACTAGTATTACTTTTTAAAAATACACTGAAATTTTGGGCACATGCATTCACCTCATTTGATTTTTAAGCCCATCCGAAAAAGTGAATACCCAAAAGTTAGACGTATTCATTCTAAAGATGGGTTGTTTTTATTTATTTCTAACATGTGCAATGGTAAAAAAAAGTAGTCGCGAAATGATAAAAAATGAAACGCAGTCAACCTGGATCTAATTGCCACCCCTAACTACATTTACAACTTGATAATCTGCAATGTGACCAGTTTCCTACCTTGATTCTGATGAGCCCGTCCATCTGGAACTCCCAGTCCACAATGTGTCGTAATTCCCCACCGACGCAGCTATCCGTGGACCTGGCCACTTATACTCACTTGTCCACTTATGCTGCCCATCCAGCATCTTCCGGCACCACACGGCTGCGGTCCGTCTCGACCGCCCACTTAGACGACTTAGAAGCAACGGTAGCGCGGTTGACAGCCCTGCAGTTGGTACGGATCTGGCCGTTCGTCCCTTCAAGGACACCGATACTGCCCATCTTAACCATGGCACGCATGAACCTGTTGGCCCATCCATTGGGGTTCTCAGCGTTGCTCTGAACGGAGGCCAGGAGGGTGGCATTGGTAACGAGCGCGTGGTCGGAGGTGAAGAGTCCGAGGTTGTTGAGCACGCCGGTGTAATAGCGGTTGTCGAGGACGTTGGGAGTGATGATGTCCATCAGCACGGTGGCGGTATCAGTAGGCTGACTGTTGGCGGGGCACCGGCCACGGAGGAGGTCGGCGTAGGCGGCGCTGAGGGTTGGGTCGGTCTGGGGCGCGTTGGTGGTGGAGTTGTAGAGGCGGCTGGTGAACGATGCGCAGTGGGAGCGGCCGATGCTGTGAGCACCGGACAGCGTGACCATCTCGTCGGCGGTGAGGTTCTTTCTGGCGAAGCTAGCGACGAGCTGACTGGCGTTGAAGAAAGGTGGTGGGAGATCGACTGTTTCGTTCATGATGGAGACGTTTCCGTCTCGCCTGCCTGCGGGGACCTGCCACGTGATGTTCCCGGCCAGCGCGGCGCTGTCGCGTGCAGAGAAGGCGAGGATGTCGGCGCAGGACACCACGCGCGGGCAAGCGGCCTCAATGGCGGCTTTTGCGGCGTCGATCACCTCAAACCCTCGGAGGCTGAGGTTGGGGACGGCCAATTTCTCGGTGTTGTTGCCGTCAAGAAGAACGGAAGCTTCGCAGCCCTACAGGAAGGAAGCCATGTTTTAGCTGTTGAAATCCGACTAGTACAACGTCGCCAAAAACAGTAGTAGGTCGAGCGATCTGTATGCATTACACTCACCCTGACGAAACAGTCGTGGAAGAACATGCGGATGAGTCCAGGGGCGATCCCGGAGTCATTGGCAAAGGCACGGGCCACGGCTTGCTGGACAAGTGTCTCGGCGTTGGGGCACGACGTCCTGTAGAAGCCGACGCTTAAGGCGTCCACATGGCCGGCAGGGAGCACGGCGAGCAGTGCCACTACTACTAAAGCTAGAAAAGGCTTCATGATGAATGGACAATTTCTGATACAGGTAATTATGCAGGCTTACAACTAACGTGGTGAAACTTGTTCTGAAGCAGGCTTCCTATATATAATTGGAGAACCAATGGGGACGACAAATCAAACACCCTGAATGAATTCAGTTGAATACTACCCTGTGTTTCCATCAAATCGCAGAAGCGCCCCTCGATTTTCACTAATACGAGATAAACCCTGGACCATCAACAACCGACGAAAGTTGACGTACGAATGGTTCTTGATTTATTTTCTCTTTTTATTCCCTGGTACACTTGTCCCTCCCTCCTCTGTTATAATATTTTATATTATTCTTTTGCGTTTACTACAATAGGGTGACATTAGGTCATTGTTACCTGATTTTTCATTGTTACCTGATTTTTAGCTGAATTGGTAACTATGTTGGTTCTAAGATGCTATTTGTGGACAGTCTGAGATTTTTGTATTGAGTCTGTTTTGATTCCATCAATTTTTTTTCCATATTATTCGATCGGACTTGAATAAAAATAATTCCATAGTAAAAGCAAATCAACTTAAATGTAATTTCTCCATTAATGAATCTAGCTAAATCTAAATAATTTCGCTTAAACTTTAACACGAACTGAATAAAATGTATCTGTACAAAACTTGACCCAACTCGAATTAAATAGCATTCCTATTGAACCAGACCGGATCTCAATGAACTAAATCCAATATGAACCTCACTGCCCCGAAAGAACCTCAGTGCTCGAAAGAACCTCCATGAGTTTTCATCAATCCAATAAAATTTCTCCATATTAAATCTGACTCAACGCAAATAAACTTTTTAAATTTGAACATGGTCTTACCTGACTTGACCCCAAATAAGATTTCTTAGAACCATGCCTAACCTGAATAATATTTCTAAAAACTAAACTCAATCTGAATAAAGTTTCTCTAGTTATACCAAATGTGAATAAAAATTTTGCATACTCAACCCGATAATAATATTTTTTCTTAGTTAACCCAACTCGAGCCTCTCCGAACGAAACCCGACCTAGATAAAATTACTCTATACGCACACATACTAACATGAACAAAATTTCTACGTACTCAAGCTGTCTTAGAATCTCTATAGAGAACCTGACAACATTTATTTAGGTTGGGTGGGTTATATATATATATATATATATATATATATATATATATATATATATATATATATATATATATATATATATATATATATATATATACTATTCAAGTCTCACTGGGTTTCACTACGGAGTAATTTTATTCTTCAATTAAAATAATATATTAAAATTTTGTTAAATTTTTTTTTAATTTGGGTCGGATTCATTATGGAAAAACTTTTATGAGGAAGTTGATAGAGAAATTTTATTTATAGTAGTTTTATTGGTCTGAGATTACTAGGAGATATTTTATTTGAGTATGATCAAGTTTGATACGTAGACATTTATTCATGTTCGGCTCTATTTGTATAAATTTTACTTAGGAAGGATTTATTTAGGATAAAACTTATTCGAGCCGGGTTCAATACAAATAATTTTTATTTAAGCCTACAGGTTCGATACAGAGAATTATTTAGGTTGGATTGAGTCCCATATGGAGAAATTCTATTCAGGTTGGTTCAAATTTCATATGAGAAAGTTTATTCATGTCGGCTACAATATGGAGAAGTTTTATTCGAATTGGGTTGCGTCCAATATGGATACATTTTATTTAGATCAGATAGAGTTTGGTACCAGGAATTTATCTTTATTTAGATCAATTTGAATTCATGTGGATAATTCTATTCATGTCAGGTCCAATTCACCATGAAGAAATTTTATTGAGGTTGAGTTCAGTTTGGAAATATCTTATTCAGGTCGGGTCATGTTCACTTTGAAGAAATTTTATTTATACTGGGTTGGTTTCAGTTTGAAATTTTTTATTTCAATCAAGTGTAATTTTCTGTAGATAAAATGTATTCAGGTCGACTCAACAGAGAGCAATGTCGGTTTCACAATAGAATTTTTTTTATTTAAGCCAAGTCAGGTTCAATATATATGTAGAGTTTTTATTCATGTGGGGACGGATTTTGCACAAATCAGGCCAGGTCTAAGTCCAGGGTGTGGACAAATTTTATTCAAATTAGGTTCAGTTTATAGAAATCTTATTCATGTCAGGTTCACTTTGGAGAAAACCTTATTTTGGTTGGGTCGTGTTCAATACGAAAATTGTCTTTTCGAGTTGAAACATGTTCAATACTACTAAAAATTTATTACGCCTGTAAATTCAGTCTGGAGAAAACATTTAATCAAGTAGGATGGGGATTACTAAATTGAAATTTTATTCAGAACGGATCAACGTTCTTATTGCCGGTCTGGTACACAAAGGCATAACCCAATGTCACGAGTGAACACAAAGAAACATGATAAAATATAAAAATATAAGAATAGAATAGGATGGACAAATATGCTACAAGTGGGGATCCCGTTAACTATAGATGGGTTGTTGATGGCGTTTTTAGCATTGCTGAAAACTGAGGGGCTCTATCGGATTTGACGAAAACTCACGGAGTTTTAAAAATCTAAGAAAAAAAATGCAAGAAGGGAGCCCGGGAGAAGGGGTGGTGGGATAGAAGCAATGTAAACAAAGGGTTGAGAAGTGACCAACGTTGGCAATCTCAAACGGACGATCGAGAAAATGAAATGTCGTCCGCCGATCAAGTTGCATCTGTATCTAGGCCTACATATATAGAGCCCGTAGGATTTGACACAAGAAACACGCTGTTCCTAAATTAAGATGACTACACGTATTACAAGCATAAAATCCCAACCCTACCTTCTCATGGACAAGACACGTGTAACCTGCTACTTAATTACCAATTCAGTAACAGCAAATCCTGACTCATTATAGAGGGGACCGTCATCCTGCTGTCCACCACACGCCTGCAAATTGCAATCAAATCTGCAGCAGCATCACGTGGTTCTTCCTTCTTCTTCTTCCAGCCCTCCCGTACCTTTTTCACATTATCTTTTCCTCCCACCTTCCAATAGTGCTTTCACCATGTATATGGATGGGGGAAGGAAACGAGTTAGCTAGCAGGTGGAAAAGCTAGGCGCTGGTGAGAATAGCAGCCAAAGACGACCGGGCCGACAAGGGCAAAACCAATGCCCTTGGGAACCGGGTCGGCAGATGCGTCCTCTAGAACATGTACAACTAGCTCCATCAAGCTAATAAATAGTCAAGTTGAAGGTTTTTATAAGGAATAAAGACAGACATTAGATCTCCTTCCTTGCTGCCTGCAGAGTCGTCGTGTTTCGTACGTCCCCACCCACCCCCCATCGCATTGGAGACGTGTTTCTCGATTTAACTATACAACCTAACCTCTGTACGTTGCTCAGTGCAATAATACAAATGCAAAACCTAGCTCTATTGGTCTTCAATGCAGCTGCAGATGTTTTTCATTGTATCCGTATACACCCAACGCCCAGCCTCTATCAACAGCGGCTGCAGCGTTTCTCAAATGGAGAAAAAAGTCATACCAGTGGAAACCGTGTTTCGCTGGTGTTGGGTCCAAATTAGGTTTTTCCTCATTGTGACTTTTTGGAACCATTGTGAGATCACATGATATCGATTTGTGTCACTGTCGCCATGTTCTGGAGCGCAATTCACTGCAGGTGCTCTGCCCTTTGCATAGAATCAGGATTTGTTTGTCTTTGATCAGTAGGTAAATGTGCAAATCGTAAGTTTCAAGCTCCACATGAGGGTCAAGATTAGAGCTGCAGCGTTCCGTCCCACATATACTGCATGAAAGGGGATGAGTTAGTAATTATATTCATAAAGGGACTTTTTTAAATCAAAAAGTAACTATGTTGATATATAGAGCAACTCTGAGAGCAAAAGAGTAACTGCACAGAAAATATATAGTCAGTATATATATATATATATATATATATATATATATATATATATATATATAGTGTGTGTGTGTGGGCAGGCGTGTCAAACATAAGTTACAAGGTAGAGTTATACGCAGGGGCTGAACTGGGGGGGGGGGGGGGGGGCTGTCGGGGCTGAAGCCCCCCCTCCAAGTTCTGAAATTTTCTTATTACCTGTCATTTAAATGACGACAGTTAAAAAAATAGTATTCACGAGGATTAGCGTTGGTCTCTCACGGTAGAGGTAACCGTGAGACCGTAATTGTAGCCTGCGTGAGTCGTGGAGACGAAACGACGTGAATCGAACAACGACTTCTGGAATCCTGATTCTAGACTCCCAACTCCCAAAGGGTCGATGGTCGGGATGTATTTGACTGTGTCGTGCGAACTACCATGAGTGGAGAACGGGCACCGACACTACGACTGTCTGTAAGACTGACATTCTCGGTTCTCCGTCTGTGGCAACATGCGACGACATGAGACTGTGAAGGTGTATCCCTCAAGGCGACAACGTGAGGTTGCATAGCACACTCTTTCGTCCCGATATGCGGCTGTAGGCTGTAGCCAACAGAGAAGGCCGATTGCCAACAGCCTGTGGCAGTGTGGCCCCATGTGGTAGGCACTTCACTTGCTATGTGTTGTTGGGCAGCTGTGTCTATAGCGGACGAAACACAGAAGAACCGAGAAGCAGATGACTGCCAAAAAGTAATTTTCTATTGCTGGTGTGAATCGGTGAAGCTGTGTGGCAATGCAAGAGTTGAGAGCATAATAGTTAACGAAGAAATCATGTTCTGTTCGGTCACACTGTGGGCAAAGATAGAGATAGACAGTCGGCTCCAATACTTCCATCCAGCTTCAACTTGGGTCTACTCCGACAAAGCGTAGGTTTTATTAGAAATCTCATTGACTAGCATCTACACCGATAAGGTCCATTATAACTATTAGAAGTTCAGATCCATTGAAAGTAAGCATCTCATCCATACGAGACACATCCTAAAGGTATGTACTTCATAGATTCTAATACAAAATAGTATCATTTCTTTATGACCTTAGAAATTATAATCTTGCACGATGAGATAATATTAGTTCTTATGTTATATTCGTCTATATTATCTTTATTGTATAGCAATTAAAGCAGCCATATGATCATGATTAGTCAATTAATAAATTATTGTCTTGTTTGTGAACGTAGCCCGTGGGTGTCCACCAAATCTATTATTTTGATGAATTGTTTAACTCAGCCCCCCTTAGTGTGATTTTCTGGTTCCGCCACTGGTTATACGTTTCTGTTATGGAAGATCCGATTCGAGGCGCACCATGAGTCCTACACCCTGTGTGAGTGGATAACATAATCATGAATATATATGTTGTGACAAGGAGTATGAGGATGACATATTGATATGATATCACCTTTGTCGCAGGGATGTTGCCACTAGAGAAACCAAATTGTATGGGAAAATGATATAGCTACCCAATGCCAGACCAGAATTGAGACATGGTTTGTCTCTAGCCCAGAAGACAGGCCCAAAGAGGCGTAGCTGAGAAGGCTCAGAGCCCACTTGCCTCTGCACTGATTTGATTTTGGCGATTATTTTATTTGCCCACTCGAGTCCTCGAACACCCACCCATCCCGCTCTCCCCCCGTCCTCCCTCCCCCCGCACTCCCCCCGTTCCCTTTTCTAGGGTTTGAAACACATCAACATCTATGCCAGGGTTTGAAATCATGATTCCCTCCATTTCACGGGGCTTCGCCGGAGCATGTGCTTGTAGGCATTTCTGGAGAATTTGTCCCTCAGATCTCAATAGCAGACAAGGAGCCCGAAGGTGGTTACCAAACCCTGGGCATCGATGATTGCAGCAGGAGAAGGAGCAGATGGCGATGTAGTTTCTGGCGAAGAAAAAGTGGCAGAAGGTGGTTACCAACCTTGGGCATCGAAATCAGCGGCAGTGAAGCAGCCACCGGAGTTACCAACCAACGGAAACAAGGTATTCCAAGCTAATCTGTATAGAATTCTAACCCCCAAATCACCCAATTCGGTCCTTACTGATCAAATTCTGAAAGGGAATCTGTATACCATTGTAACAGAACTTAATAGATGTATAACATCATATTATACAACGAGATTAGTGATCCACTTTCCGGTTACCATGGGGTACTTGATTAGATGTATAACATCATTTGTAACAAGACTATTGTGTTTCATAACAGCAGCATCGACTTTCCGTAAGGACCATATTAAGTGTGTAGTAGAACTTCTTTTGTTGTGTAACACCATCCCCACCCCGAACAACACTAATCTTCATTTGTAACAGTACCTTTCTTCATTAAGACTGATCATATTATGTTACTTAACAGATCCCATTTGGTCTTCATTTGTTGTGTAACACCATCCCCACCCCGAACAACACTAATCTTCATTTGTAACAGTACCTTTCTTCAATAAGACTGATCATATTCTGTTACTTAAAAAATCCCATTTGGTTTCATATATACCACATGTTCTGTTACACTTGTATTGTGTTTTCATACGCATGCTTTAAACGAAACATTTTCCCCAACCGGTTTGCTTTATTTCATACGCATGCTTTAAACAAAACAATACTTTGCCCAATCGGTTTCTTTTATTTCATACGCATGCTTTAAACAAAACTTTTCCCCAATTTAGCACTCACTCGTGTTACCACATGGCCCTGATAACAAAACTCATTAAATCCATACACAACGTAAAAGATAACATTTCGGGCTACCTGAATAAATTTGTTGTTTTGCCTTAATACTAAATATACACTTAACGATTTGCTTTAATTACATCCCCTACCATTTTTACTTCAATTTTGTTTTGTTACTTAATAATGAATATCATGAATAGAAGTTTATTTACCATGACCCTCTTGGAGTGCTAAAGTTATTGATGTAGCACAATCTTTTGATATTTTGTTGCCTGCCCAATTTAGCACTCATACATGTTACCAAAGGGGCCTGATAACAAAACTCATAATAGTCATACATAACATGAAAGATAACATATCTTCCAACCTTAATAAACTTATTGTTTTGCCTTAATACTGGATATACACTTAACAATAACATTAGTTACATTCCTTACCAATTTGCTAGCATTTTGTTTTGGTACTTAATACTGAATATACTGAATAGAAGTTTACGTAGCATGTCCCACATAGAGTGCTAAAGTTATTGATGTAGACTTGAATGAAGCACCCCACCAGAATTCATCGAATGTAATTGATGTTATCGATGTCGATGATGATGTATTGGAAAAAGAAGCAGAACCAGGTAGTCATTGATGATGAATCATTAACAGCATCAGGTAGCGTCCAATCAGAAACAACTTACTCAGTAATAGTTACACCATGCCCCCTTCATGTCCCAGATACACCCATAGAAGTTGGTGTGCCATGTGTTGGTCGTATCTTTAGTTCATCTGAACAAGCCAAACGCTTCTACGAGCTATATGCAGACCCAGCTGGGTTTGGTATCAAAACAACCCATTCTTCTAAGGAACACAATGACAAATCAACCGCAAGGATCACAACTGCATGTGTGAAGGGAGGAAAGTCACCAAGCAACAGTAAGGATACACTATACAGATACAAACCAACTGCTCGAACAGCATGCCCCTGTCATGTCAGGTTGAAACGCACTTTCTCAGGTGAATACTAGATATCCCATGTAGATCTCAACCACAACCACCCAATGTTGCAACAAGATATGATTTGGTTGTTGCCATCCAAACGGAGAATACCATTGGATACACAATGACGTATTGACCTAAACGATGCATCTGGCATTGGAGCAGCAAAACCTATGACATCATTAGTAACTGAAGCTGGTGGTTATGATGTACTTATGTTCACCCAAAAGGATCTCAACAACCATCTATCGAATTCGAGAAAGCTACGTCTAGCTGAAGGTGATGCAACTGCTATATAGTCATACTTTGTAGAGATGCAAAATAGTGATCCAAATTTCTTCTATGCATTAGACCTAAACGATGAAGGCATATTAAGGAATATTTTTTGGGCTGATGCAAGGTCTCGGATGGCCTACAAATACTTTGGGGATGTTGTTACATTTGATACACCATACTTGACAAACTAATACGAGATGTCGTTTGCACCATTTGTCGGCATCAATCATCACAACCAATCCATTCTTCTTGGGTGTGGCCTACTTTGGAAAGAAACGATGGAGAATTATGTATGGTTGTTTACAACATGGCTGCAGTGCATGGGTAAGCAACCACCTGGATTTATAACATACAATCTCGAAGACTTCAAGATCTGTTTAATGTAGTAGATTGTTACATATCTCCAAAGTCACTAAATTTCTATTTAATGAAGCACACACATATTCGAATGCTAGGTCAGATATTGATTTTTCCACATCCCCTTTGTTCAATCTGAAACACTTCAAGTTATGTTTTATTCAGTAGCGTGTTGCATATCTCAAACTGCCACTGAATTTCATTTTAATGCAGTACACACTTATTCTAATGCTAGATCAGTATACATATTTTTGTGCATCCCCTTTATTCAATCTGAAATACTTCAAATTCTGTTTTATTTAGTAGGTTGTTACATATTTCATTTTAATTCAGCACATAATTGTTTGAATGCTAGTTCAGTTACTCTTTTTTGTGCATCCCCTTTATCGTTACATACACTTGACTGTTGTTTTTTTGTGCTCTAGTCAATCACGCACAAAGGGAACCACAATGAAATATGATTGGTTATGTAACATCTCACCCAACTGTGTTGTACATGCACTATGCTATCAATTTTCATGGAATATAATGTAGTGCATTCCATTCCATACCAAATAGATAGCCCTCCACGTTTGTGCAGGTACCCCACCAAAAGGTATTGTCACGGACCAAGCTCAATCAATAATCAACGATATCTGACAAGTGTTCCCTGATGCTAGGCACCACCTATGTCATTGGCACATAATGAGAAAACTGCCAGACAAACTTGGGAAAAATTCTAATACATCCAAGCTGATCCAAAATGCAGTATACGAGATCCAATCAATAGATGTATTTGAACAAAACTGGTCAACAACAATACTGACTTACAATGTTAATCAAGACGGTTGGCTTGCAAGAATGTACCAAATACGACATGTGTGGGTACCTGCTTATGTGGACGATTTCTTTTGGGCAGATATGACAACTACTCAGTGCAGTGAGTCAATAAATTCTTTCTTCGATCATTACGTTAGCTCAAAGACATCGCTGAAATAGTTCATTAACCAATACAAAGCTGCTTAAGAAGCAAGGATAGAGGCAGAGTGAACATCTGATTTTGATGACATTGATAAACTTGTTCTGATAAGGTCACAGTTTTAGATTGAGATCGATGCCAGATTGGTGTACACTCAACACATTTTCAAGAAGTTTCAAAGTGAACTACAATGCATGATGTATTGTGATGCGCTATTGGTGAACAAGGTTGAATCATTGTCTACATTTTCAATTAAGGAACAACGTCGGGTTTGCTTTCCAGATGACGATTATGTACTACTCGAAAACTAATACATCGTCACACATGATTCTATCCAGAACGATGTGTTATGTTCATGTCGATCATTTGAGTGCAAGGGGATCATGTGCAGGCATGCATTGTGCGTCCATACTTGTAACTACATGATTGACAAGCTTCCCATGCAGTATGTGTTAGACAGATGGAGGAATGACATTGTGTGGGAATATGGAAACAAAACAGTCCAAAATCGTGTTACCACAAAATCTAGTGTAAGAGTCGATGATGTGTCACACATTTGCCAATGGTTCATTGAGATGGTACATGTTTCAGATAAGCAACATGAGGTGGTTAAGCATGCACTAAATCAGGCTATTCAGACATGTAAGAAGGCACAACTGCTCGAATTCGGTGTGAGTTAATTTCAAAAACCAATTTGTGTTGCTGCTCCATATTCTTGTTTTTCAGATTGTACAACATACCACATTCCCTTAGTTTCTTTATTACATCTTCACAATTCATTACATCACAATACTAATGACCATCTTAATGCAGGAACAAAATAGTAAAGCAACAGTTGATATTGCAATTAAGGATCCCGTCACAACCAAGAAGGTTGGAAGACCACCAACTTTGTAGAAGAAGGGATGACAAGACATAAATTAAAAAAAACATAGCACAAATGCAAAGTGCAGCAAGAAGAAGTCAACTAAAACAACAAAAATGGAACGACCATTCAAAGCACACCAATCCCCAACTACCCAACCTCAGACGTGGCAGGCCGAAAGCAGCATGAATGATACATGTAACACTGCAAACACAATTTTCACTTCATATAACAGTATCCCTAATGAGCACATCATTGGCCAAGCATATAGAAGGTCATCTGAGGTTGGGATCTGTCAATACATGCAGTTTGAATTGAGAAAAAACCAAAGCAGCTCATTTGTTGCAGATCCAAACACATCATTCATCAGCAACGATCAATTCATACCATCTAGCTCGAGATGTGATCAACAGTTCCGCACACCATCTCCTCTTACTGCAGCCTGGCTACGCTACACTATCCTTGGAGACTAAATTTAGCTTATCCATAATGCAACTCTTTTGTCTTCATTTTTTCCATTTCACATATTGATTTTTTGTACTGCGATTGTATGCGAGGCATACACATGTGTACAACAATGTGTATAGCAAGGTGTAATATGTGTACATTTTATGTAATCGACACAAGTTGTGCAACTATTTATCACACAATACCACAATACTCTTTTTTGTATACAGGGGTTTATTGTCTAAACAAGAGTTCAACTTTTGTTTGTTTACAAACCATGTTGTTATTTGTGACTCACTGACCTTAACTATGACATGAAGTTTAGTAGCATCACTCTTTTTCTGAATTAATGTTATAACAATACATATAAGATGTCTAGTTCCCCTATGTTTTGTTACAGTCACCCTTTGTTAGTTTTCTTCACCATTCTAACTGAACATGTTGTACTGACTGCATACAAAAATTCACAATATTACTCACCATACATTGGACACAATATTCCTCACCATTATTATCTATGCATAAAATTTCTTATGTCAGCTTTTTGTTCATGCACATTGTTTACTTTGTATGTTTATGGTATCTGTTCATGCATTCGTAGGAAATGCAGTTGTGATTGTTAGGCAGGAACACAATTTTAAGAGTAGAACGCCATAGTAACCTCACTTGTCATACCTACAACTCATAACATAAGCACTAGTCTCTTTATAGCAGCACATGCATTTAACATAACAGATCTGAGTAACAAACGAACCCAGCCACCAAATACCAAGTTGTGCACATGTCAACACATATACATTAAAGGTTACCATAGCATGTCCAATACGTAAAATTTTTGCCAAGTTACTGAGAACCATACCATGCCAACCGCATACAATTTCATAACCCACCACCATTGTTATTGTTACGATTTCATAACATAACATCATCATACCATAACAATGTCCTACGCTCACATAACATCACTGTTTTTTTAACATGACCAACACTGGGTCATCATCACATTGTTACAGTAACATTGTGAATCTGCACATCTGACAACTACGCCATAAAATACCATCTACACATTTCCAAGTTTTCATACGATTAACATAACATCACTATTAGAACATGAACACTTTGCCCTGCCCCACACGTGGCTTAACACGGAAAACACAACACACCCGTTAACCTAATAAACTGTATAGTTGTTCTTGTACTCAAATCTTTGATGCCACATTTATCCGGGTTACAACCCCCTGCTACCGCACCCACATTACTTCAGATGAGGCTACTATAACTCATACAGATGGTACCTAGACCAAACTGTAATGGATGGCACAACAAACTATTACTATACACAATAATTACCAATATCACAAAACTGACATGAGTATGCAACACTTCATTTTCACATACATCAACAATGTGGTAGAATTCAGAAATTTATAGACACATACATTTCAGTTTACATCCAAAGACATGTTTCACGATCTTAATATAAATAGTTGCATTGTTATACATACGCATGGGAATGCCTTCATGTATGACAGACGTGATACATCAAAATTTACAGCCAATGTGTTACTTATGGCTCGTCATATCCCAACAATAGATGAATCACCACATATAGTTATATGTTCCACCGCTTTCAGAAAACATAGCAACAACAGCGTTTGACTTATATACATGCAACGACACGAGGGAAGCAAATACAGTCTGTATCTACAGCGGCTGCAGCGTTTCTCAAATGGAGAAAAAAGTCATACCAGTGGAAACCGTGTTTCGCGGCTGTTGGGTCCAAATTAGGTTTTTTCTCATTGTGAGTTTTTGGAACCATTGTGAGATCACATGATATCGACTTGTGTCACTGTCGCCATGTTCTGGAGCGCAATTCACTACAGGTGCTCCGCCCTTTGCATAGAATCAGGATTTGTTTGTCTTTGAACAGTAGGTATATGTGCAAATCGTAAGTTTCAAGCTCCACATGAGGGTCAAGATTAGAGCTGCACCGTTGCGTCCTACATATACTGCATGAAAGGGGATGAGTTAGTAATTATACTTATAAAGGAACTAATAAGTAGATGGTTAACAGATTGCTACGAGTTCGTGATGCAATTCAGTGCTCGTGGATGTCGTCACCAATAGTTCTACTTAGTGTACATGATGGATTAGAGTGCTCTTGCATTAGACGAAGAATTGGCACCTGGTTTAGATCTTATCTACATAGTTAGACATAATGGCATGATAGAGTTACAGAGTAAGAGTTTCCCTTTGTCACTATTTTAATATGGTGTTTTCTTTTATATATATATATATATATATATATATATATATATTTGTATGTGTGTGTATGCAGGCGTGTCAAACTTAAGTTACAAGGTAGAGTTATACGTTTGTGTTATGGAGGATCAGATTCGAGGCGCACCATGAGTCCTACACCCTGTGTGAGTGGATGACATAATCATGAATATATATGTTGTGACAAGGAGTATGAGGATGACAGATTGATATGATATCACCTTTGTTGCAGGGATGTTGCCACTGGAGAAACCAAATTGTATGGGAAAATGATATAGCTACCCAATGTCAGACTAGAATTGAGACACAGTTTGTCTCTAGCCCAGAAGACAGGCCCAAAGAGGCGTAGCTAAGAAGGCTCAGAGCCCACTTGGCTCTGCGTTGATTTAATTTTGGCGATTATTTTATTTGCCCATTCAAGTCCTCAAACACCCCCCTCCCCATCCCGCTCTCCCCCCGTCCTCCCTTCCCCCCGCACTCCCCCTGTTCCCTTCGTCAGGGTTTGAAACACACCTGCAGCTATGCCAGGGTTTGAAATCACGATTCCCTCCATTTCACGGGGCTTCGCCAGAGCATGTGCTTGTAGGCATTGTCGGAGAAGCTGTCCCTCAGATCTCAGCAGCGGAGAAGGAGCCCGAAGGTGCTTACCAAACCCTGTGTTGGGTTTTAGGGGAGATAGAGAAGACAGCGAAAACAAAAATTTTCTTCTCCCAAACCCAGAATAAAGGAAACGCGTCAACGTCTATACAATAGGAAGGATGGTTAGTGGAGGCGTACCTTGTCCCGAGGCTTACTCGGTGACGTTACCTCGCGGCTTGTCCGGTCTTCACCTTTGGTCTTGGACGGTGTCTGAGCATCTCCTGGTCTCACCGGGACTATCAGGATTGACAACTGTCCTCTGAGCAGCAGAAGTCTCCCGCCTCTGCAGTCATCCACACAGACTGTATGGAACTCCGATCTCCTTGTCCCATAAGGAATTAGAAGGAGTCGCACCCTCCTATCGGCGTACTAGTCACCGACACACTCTCCTGCAACTAGCACTACTACAGAAATAGCATTCAGTGTCGCTTTTCTGGGCGTCGGTTCTTTAGGAAAACCGACGCCTACAATATTAGACGTCGGTTATTTAGGCAAACCGACGTCTATATTCGAAGACCAGCTAGACACGGGTACCGCTTTGAATACATCGTCGGTTGTTAATAACAAACTGACGCTTAAAGTCGCCCGCGAAATCCAATTTTCGAGCAAAACAAATAGTGTCACTTTCAGCGTCGGTTATGTAGATAGAAACCGACGCCTATGTGCGATGGAAATTTGCGCGAAAAGTGTCACTTTCAGCGTCGGTTATCCTTTTATAACCGACGCTGAAAGTGGTTCCCGCCAAATAATTTCGTGAAAATATCGTTCAATTGGACGTCGGTTGTTTCAAACAACTGACACGAAAGATGTTTAGGCGTCGGTTGTTGGAAACAACCGACGCTATTTGGGAACTTAATATCCCGAGATCGCCCGACTCTTCGCCCAGACCTGTTTCATTGTCTTCATCGCCCGCACCTGTTTCATTGTCTTCATCACCCGCCGCGCCGCTGCTGCTCGATCGCCTGCTGGTTCTCACCGTCGCCGACGCTGCCTGTGCTCCTCGCCTCGCCGACGCTGCCAGTGTTGCTGCTGTGCGTCGCCGCCCTAGCTTCTTCCTGCTTCGTCCAGCGTCGCCCGCCGCCCTAGCTCCTTCCTCCCTGCTCACGCCCGGCGCCACCCGCTCCTTCCTCCCTGCTCACGCCCGGCGCCGCCCGCTCCTTCGTCCTTGCTCGCCGCCGCCCACCGATGCCGCTGCCGCCTGGAGCTCGTCGGCCACCGCTGCACCTGCCTGCCCTGCCGCCTGGAGCTCTCCGGTCACTGCCACCACTGCTGGGAGCTCGCCTACTTGTCCGCCGCCGCTAACGAAAGGTATGTAAGCTGAAATAATTGGGTACTGATGTAATGCATCGAAGTAAATATCCTATTTCTCTATTATACTAGTAATGCATGATTAGTTTTACTGATTTCCTTGCTGCTTTCAGTGATTATGATTGGTACTACTGGTTAGTATTACTTTAGTGATTACTTTAATTCAACAATTCGTAGTTTGTTATTTACAATTACTGATCTGCTTTCCGATTTTAATGATTAGAGATACTGATTAATAGTAAGTATTGATGAATACTTAGTTAATTACTGATTTGTTGATTAGATATGTATAGAAGTTCCTTATAAATATATTTTTATATACACATACATGTAATTTTGTATAAAATACATGATGTAGTGTGATCTTAAATCCTAGAGTGTACCCCTTTTGTTCTATGATGGTACCTATGACCCTAAATACACCCATAAGGGTCTATTGTATCCTAAAGAAGATTTATTTCTTCCTTCTGCCCTAATTTTTATATGGATCTTAATCTTATATCGCTTACTCATAAATAAGGAAATATCCTCCCTTATGACCACCTTGATGTGTATGTCCCATATAATCCACATGTTGGACCCCAGAGTTGGGGAAAGATTTCCAATCGTGTGTATCACATGGGATTCTTATCTCAACACAATGGACTTCAATATATGCATCTAATGCCTTAAATGGAAGACTCGAATGTTATAAAATCCCATCAAAGTAGGTAGAAACAACTTATATATATTCAAATATTAATAATTCCATGAAGTGCACATTATCTTACTCAGGAAAAGTATGTGTATAATGTAGGATTCATTCCATATAATGGTTTGTTGCTTGCATATATTTGTCATATATTTGTGCTTCTAATCGTAATGTTTGGCCTAATTCAGTAAATTTTGTTGCATGTTGAAATAAGATTTAAACTTGTCAATTGTAGCATCCTAATTTGATTTGATTAAACCCTAACATCAATTGTGATGAAACCCTAACATTAATCGTGATGAAACCCTAACATGTACATATCTATTATTGTGTTTGTTGGCCTAGAAACCCGTCCAAGATTGACTCATTAGGAGTAAATCTTGGATAATCCCCGATTTGGGACTGTTCTTGAACACCTAATCTCACTTAGGATGTAAGTGTATAATGTGTATTGGGTTTTCGAGAAAATTTTGGTAGCATTTCCCCATTTGTTCTCTAAGTACATATGTACTTAGAGAACAGCGGGGAAATGCTGCCGAAATTTTCTTGAAAACCTAATACACATTATACACTTACTAGTGAGATTAGGTGTTCAAGGATGGGATAGGTGGTACACATTTATTATATATAAGAATGACATCAAATGTGTTTGTTGGCCTAGAAACCCATCCAAGATTGACTCATTAGGAGTAAATCTTGGATAGTCCCCGGTTTGGGACTGTTCTTGAACACCTAATCTCACTTAGGATGTAAGTGTATAATGTGTATTGGGTTTTCGAGAAAATTTCGATAGCATTTCCCCGTTTGTTCTCTAAGTACATATGTACTTAGAGAACAGCGGGGAAATGCTTCCGAAATTTTCTTGAAAACCCAATACACATTATACACTTACTAGTGAGATTAGGTGTTCAAGGATGGGATAGGTGGTACACATTTATTATATATAAGAATGACATCACATGTGCTTGTTGGCCTAGAAACCCGTCCAAGATTGACTCATTAGGAGTAAATCTTGGATAGTCCCTGGTTTGGGACTGTTCTTGAACACCTAATCTCACTTAGGATGTAAGTGTATAATGTGTATTGGGTTTTCGAGAAAATTTCAGTAGCATTTCCCCGTTTGTTCTCTAAGTACATATGTACTTAGAGAACAGCGGGGAAATGTTGCCGAAATTTTCTGGAAAACCCAATACACATTATACACTTACTAGTGAGATTAGGTGTTCAAGGATGGGATAGGTGGTACACATTTATTATATATAAGAATGAAATCACATTATACACTTAGGATGTAAGTGTATACCCTAATCTTTTCCTAATATATACTTGTTTCCTAATATATACTTGTTTTCTCTGATCATAGAATGGATAGATCATGGATGTCCATTCGTAATCGTTACACCCCAGAGTTTATATCTGGTCTTGATCAGTTTATTAGATTTGCCGAGGAACATAGGAAAAAAACTACAGATAGGTTCTACTGTCCATGTAGGCATTGCGGTAACAACTTGAAAGTCAACACTGGTGAGGAAATCAAAAGTCATGTCATGTGCAACGGGATTGTACAAGGCTATACAGAATGGCACTGGCATGGAGAGATTTCAAAATCGAAACCAGTAGATGTCGATAGCAGTGCTTGGGTGGAAGAAGAAATTGCCTCCGATGACGTAAATGTGAACGAACCAGTTCCAGCAGACATCGTTGATGCGATGCTGGATAGTTGTAGGGTAGAGCACACCGATCCACCTCCTATCTATAGAAACATTGTGCATGATACTGAGATACTGTTATACACAGGCTGTGCTAAGTTTACGAAGCTTAGCGCTGTGTTGAGATTGTATAAGTTGAAAGCTAACAATAGATGGAGCGACAAAAGCTTCACTTCATTATTGACTTTGTTGAAAGAAATGCTTCCTGAAGGAAACGAGCTGCCAATCTCAACATACCAGGTAAAGAAAATGTTGTGCCCAATGGGAATGGAGGCCAAGAAGATACACGCATGCCCGAATGATTGTGTATTATTTCAAAAGGACTATGTAGATTTGAAAGATTGTCCAAAATGTGGTGCGTCAAGGTATAAATTGACGACTTCGGGGGAGTCCAAAACTGGTTCTCCTGCCAAGGTGTTGTGGTATCTACCTATAATATCACGGTTTCAACGCTTGTTTGCAAATCCGAAAGATGCGAAGAATTTGAGGTGGCATGCAGATGTTAAGAAAAATAATGATGGGATCCTACGACATGCGTCTGATTCCCCACAGTGGAAGAAGATTGATCTATTGTACCCCAAATTTGGTGAAGAAGATAGGAATATAAGACTTGGGCTTTGTACAGATGGGATGAATCCATACGGGACATTGAGCAGCCAACATAGCACTTGGCCAGTCATGCTTGTTATATACAATCTTCCTCCCTGGATGTGTATGAAAAATAAGTATGTTATGTTGTCTTTGTTGATATCGGGCCCTAAACAACCCGGAAATGATATCGATGTTTATCTTGAACCTTTGATTGATGACTTAAAGAAACTTTGGGCTGAAGGTGTGATGACCTATGATGCTTCAGCAAGAGAGACATTTCGTTTGCATGCTATGTTGTTTTGCACTGTTAATGACTTTCCAGCATATGGGAATTTGTCTGGATATAGTGTCAAAGGAGCTAAAGCGTGTCCTATATGTGAAGAAAACACTGATTCAATAAGACTAAAACATGGCGGAAAGACTGCATATCTTGGTCATCGAAGGTTTCTTTCAAAATTCCATCTGTATCGTAGGAAGCGCAAAGCATTCAATGGATGGAATGATGAACAGAGTGCACCTAAACCTATACCAGGTGATGTTGTTTATGCAAGAGTAAAAGACATTGTCAATGAATTTAGTAAGAAATCACAATGTAGTATGGCCACACGGAGTGACAATTCTTCATTCAAGAAGAAGTCAATATTTTGGGATCTTCCTTATTGGAGTTCTTTGACAGTCAGGCATTGTATCGATGTAATGCACGTTGAGAAAAATGTCTGTGATAGAATCATTGGTACTCTGTTAAATATACCAGGTAAGACTAAAGATGGGATAAAATCTAGACTAGACCTACGTGAAATGGGAATAAGGTCAGAATTAACAGAATTACATGAAATGGGTAATAAAAGAACATACTTACCTCCCGCTTGTTACACGTTGTCTAGAAAGGAGAAGAAAACTTTTTGTGAATGCTGGGTAAATGTTAAGGTGCCACATGGTTACTCATCCAACATCCGTAGATTGGTATCAATGAAAGATCTGAAGTTGATAGGTCTTAAATCTCATGATTGTCACACTCTAATGCAACAAATATTGCCCGTGGCAATTCGATCTATATTGCCGAAGCATGTAAGGTTTGCAATTACCAGACTTTGTTTCTTTTTCAACAGTCTATGCAGCAAAGTTATTGACCCTGATACTCTCGATAATTTGCAAAGAGAAGTGGTTGTTACCGTATGTCAGCTTGAGATGTATTTCCCTCCTTCATTCTTTGATATCATGGTACATCTTGTTGTCCACTTGACTAGGGAAGTGAAAATGTTGGGACCAGTTTTCTTGCATTGGATGTATCCCTTTGAACGATACATGAGCGTTTTTAAAGGTGATGTTCGAAACCGTTATCGGCCTGAAGGGAGTATTATTGAAGGTTATGTGGCGAGAGAGGTTATGGATTTTTGCAATGACTTTCTCAGTGGTAATGACACTCCTGATAATGACAAGAATATTGAGGAGGGTAAAGGAATTTTAGGATCACGGGTGAAAGTAATCAGCCGTGAGCAGTTGGAACAAGCTCACTTGTATATTTTACATAATATGGACGAAGTGAGTGTTTATATCGAGGAACATACCAATTTCATAAAGAGACAACATCCTTGAGCAAGTTCAATGTGGCTTGCTAGAGAGCATAATAAGACTTTTACTAAGTGGTTTGAAGATAATGTCTTACATCAACTATCTCAAACACCAAATGATATTACAGAAACTATCAAATGCCTCGCCTTTAAACCAAAACCGAATGTTATGTCTTATGAAGGGTTTGACATTAATGGATTCACATATTACACAAAGCTCCAAGATGATAAGAGTGTCGTCCAAAATAGTGGGGTCACACTTCAAGCATCGACTATGTACTTTGCAAGTGCAAAGGATAAGAGTCCACGTGAAGCTATTACGGTGTCATTGAAGACATTTGGGAGTTTGACTACATAGATTTCAAAATTCAGCTCTTTAAATGTAATTGGGTTGATAACACCAAAGGAGTTATAGTGGATGAATTGGGTTTCACTTTGGTGAACTTTGAAAAGATTGGCGAGAAGGGTGAACCATTCATATTGGCATCACAGGCGAAACAAATATTCTATATCGATGATCCTGCAAATGATAAATGGTCAGTTGTTCTTCATGGTAAAATACAGTTCATTGAAGATCGTATAGATGAAGAAGAGTACTATGATAAGTATGATGACTCCAATCCATTCTCAGTTGGGTTGCCAACTCCAAAAAATATTGAAGCTAATGATGACTTATATGTGCGCGGAGATCACAATGAAGGATTGTTAATTGATAAAAGATCACAATTTTAGAGACATGTATGTTTATACAAATGCTAAATGTTTGCCTTTTTCTAGTTAATACAAATGCTAAATGTTTGCCTTTTTCATGACATTTTCAGATGGCTGACCATGATGAGCATGATGTCCATGATGAGCATGAAGTCCATGATGAGCATGCTGTCCATGACGAGCATGGCGAGGATACCAATGTAAGTTCTAAAAACATATCATGTATTTCTATAAAATTCATTATCTTCTAGTTATGTCATATATCTTATATTTCTATATTGGGCTAATTCAGTGTGTTTATTTTTGTCAAATTTTAGGTTGATGATGCACATGTAACCACTGAAGCACTGGAGCAACTTGATGCGCAACACCAAACACTTAACAAGAAAAGGGGCATCACTCTGTTGAAAAAGTTAATAGCACTTAGTGGTAGTGGATCCAAATTGGTTGTGGAGTTTGATAATGGAGGAAATGCAATTGGAGTGAACCACAATAATTTTGTAAACTATCTTGGGTGTACCACTCGAAGCCATTATGGTGTTAAGTATGATAACTGGCATAAAGTTCCTCAGGGGAAAAAAGACTTGATATGGAAGGATTTATGCGTGAGTTATTATTATTTGCAATTCTATTTTGTAGATTACAAATTCTATTATTTGCAATTCTATTTTGGATACTAGTTAATAACATTTCTATTTTACAGAATCTGTTTGCATTGGATGAGAAGTTGCATCGTAAAAGTGTGATGCAACGCGCTGGAAAGATGCTTAGGAATTATAGGACAAATCTGAACAGAGAATACATAAAAGAGGGTGATAAGAAAAAGAAGTCAGCCCTTGAACAATGGAACTTCTTGGACAAAGAAGATTGGGACAATTTTGTTGCTTCAAGAAAATCTGAAGAATTCAAGGTATTAGGTGTCACTCCCAATTTAATTAATATACATTGTATTCACCTATTCAAGATTAACATTTAGTGATACTAACCAAATCATTAATGTGCATACTAACTAGGCCCTCAGTGACGCACAAAAAGCAAGGCGTGCACTGAATGTGCATGACCACACTATGGGTCCAAAAGGCTATGCAAGTGTTCGCCAAAGACTACATGCGGAGTCTGCGGCTACTCAGGAGTCTGCTCCTACTCAGGAGTCTGCTCCTACTCAGGAGTCTGCCACACCCATGCCTCGCCATGATATCTGGATAGCTGGGAGGCAAAACAAGAAGGGTGAAATAAAGAAGCCTGTAACTGCTGAGGCGGCTGTGAAAATGGTAAAATAAAACTCTTAGAGCAATCGTTTGAATATTGATTATTTGTGGTGTTAACTTACCAATTTCTGTTGATGGTGATTAGCGGGAGCTGCACGAGCAGAGGAAACAAGGCACGTTCATCCCTCAGGGCACAAGGGATGAATTGACAGTTGCTCTGGGTAACCCAGAGCATCCTGGACGTGTTAGGGGTGCATGCGCTGGTGTGGGCATCAAAGCATTCTTTGGGCCATCCCAGCGCAAACCCAGAGTGGGACTTTCTCAAGAAGAGGTAACCTATTCTTTTTTTAGAATGTTATTGCAAAAGGAAATTCAATAATAAGAAGCTAATGTTTCTTTTATCCATGTATAGGAGAATAAGAGAGTCGAGGATATAGTTGCTAAGAAGGTCAACGATGTAGTTGCTGTGAAGGTCAAGGAAGAATTGCTGCGGTGGCAGGCATCTCAGGCTTCCAATCAGCCTATGGCGACCCACTCTTCTCTTGATGCACAGACTGCGAGTAATCCTGGAGACCCATCGCCTAACACGTCTGCTGTAAGTATTGTTTATGACATTGTAGCTAGTCTTTTCAAGATGATATGTTTTCAAGATGATATGTATATATGTATAACATTCTTTATGTAAATTTGTAGGCGTTGAAGCCATGCCGCTTAAGAATACAAGACTATGTTGTTGCAGAGGCACAGGCTTACCCGTCCCTTCCTGGGGAAAGGTTTCACGGGACTCCAATGCCACATGGCTACCTTCGTGTGGGCCCATTACGTGTGTTACCCGATTGGAGGGAAGCTACATTGCCATATCCCCACCCGGATATTGATACACTTGCTGAGGCAGAAGGCGGGGTCATATTGTGGCCCAAAGCAGATGTCGTCTACACTACTGAAATTGTAAGATAAATTTACATTGATTTAGACTGTTAATGTGTATATATGAGGTCAACTAATCTGAAATTATATATACAGGTTAAAAAGAAAACACCAGGAGAACCTAGGCCTCCACCTCCACTTCCCGCATTACCAAGTTGGGTTCCAACTGACCTAACATACCCGTTAGGTCCTGCTTGTAGGGGAATGGCATGTTGGCTACGGGCACATAATATACATTGCCCTATAATTGTTTCTTTAGATGCAGATTATGCAGGTCAATCATACGATAGCTCTTTATTTATACAAGATATTATTGAGCTGTTTATGTATGCTTGGCTGAATACATCAATGATAGAGACATGGATAAGGTGAGATCTTGTTTATACATCTATATACCTTGTGTAAGATCCGGTGATCTGGTTTCTTATATATTAATGCATACGTAATACATATTTTGTAGCTACTTAGTCGAAGATCAATGCAAACAATTTGCAGTTGATCATGTGGGATTTTTTATTCCATCATTGATTAGTATGGTAGCTAAAGACCCCGATAGTGTTCAACAATACTGTATAGATGCTTTTACAATTTTTGGTCAGCAAAAGAAGACGATAATAATAGCTCCATTCAATGTCAAGTAAGTTTACTTTATTTATAATTTGGACTTAAGAAAATTCCATTTTTATTGTGCATTTTGAGTTATTAATTGTTAACTTTTTACCTCTAGCGGTAAACATTGGGAGTTACTAGTTATTGTCCCCGGGACGTTCAGTGTTTATTATCTAGATCCCGTGGGAAGTACATTAAACACTAAAATTGGACACGTAATGAGAATGCCATTATTCTGGTGAGAAATATTTCATTTTTGTATCCGTTAACATCTGTTATTACATTACTATTTACTTATGCAATTTACTGTGTTATATTAACATGTAGGGGTTTAGATACATTCAAAAAGGCTGGAGGAACGGTCCCAAGGAAAAGGAACCAACCAATAAATTGGCAGAACGTACAAGTAAGTTCTCGACTCCAATGTATATATTATTGATGTGAATTGTGCTTAGTTGTATTATTTTGTATGTTTCAATTTATAGTGCACTACACAAGACAACGGCTGTGCATGCACATACTATGTGATGCGATTTATGCAGATGATTATCCGACATGCTGCATTGGACATCGATAACATACATGAGGTATTATATATAGTCTCATTAGTTAGTATGAAATATATCAATCTTATTTTTATATTATTACTTATATATATACATCATTCTCTTTGCAGGTGTTTAAAACTGACCACACTATAGGTAAACGCTTAAAAAATATACATGCTCCATATACGTTGGAAGCATTAGATGAAATAAGAGAAGAATGGGCAAAAGCCATATAAGCAGTGACAACTGTAAGATATAATTGGGATGTTGATAGCGATAATGAATGATACTTTGTAAATGAATATTTCTGAATGTTAATACATGTATTTGAATGTTTCTATATGTGTGAATGTGAGAATTGAATTGATGTCTGAATGTATCTACTTGTGTGAAATTTTCCTTGGGACTTTTGCAGGTTTGTGGCCTGTTTGTAGGCTGATATCAATGGATGTCGTAAACCTGCAGTTCAGAAAACTGAACTGCAGGTTCTCATCCTGTTGACCAGCCACAGCAGGCCTGCAAACTGATATATAAAAAAAAATAGATATAGGCGTCGGTTATTTACAGAAAACCGTCAGCAAAGACCTACAACGTCGGTTTTTTGAACCAAACCGACGCCTAATAGTACAAACAACCCGACCGTGCAGGATAGCACGACCGTGGTGGAAAAGGCGTCGGTTATTCATATAAAACCGACACCTATAGTACTAAACACGGCCGTGCAAGGAAGCATGACCATGTCGTATTGAAGTATGGTGTCGTTTTTTTTATAGAAAACCGACGCCAAAAGGGTTCGCGCCACAGAAAACAGCGTCATCTAGGACTCTTTCTGTGTCGGTTACCAAGTAAACACCGACGCTATAGTCCATATAGGTGTCGGTCTTTTAGTAGATAACCGACGCAGAATGTGTCCTAGATGACGTCGTTTTCTGTGGCGCGAACCCTTTTGGCGTCGGTTATCTCCTAAAAGACTGACGCCTATATTTTAAATAGGCTTCGGTTAAAAAACCGACGCCGAAGTGTTCGACCTTTAGCGGCGCCCACATAGGCGTCGGTCAGAAACCGACGCCAAAGGGGGTTAAACAACTGACGCCAAAGGCTGTTTCTGTAGAAGTGTAGTTGCCTTTCTGCAGTTGTCTTTCCCTTGTTGTGCCTCCCTTATCAGGTATCACTTGCTCGTGCTCTCTCTCGGTTACCAAAACCAGAGAGAACGATAACTTTGCAGAGCAACTGGTGTTCTAAGTTGTACTTTGAGAAGCCCACAATATCCCTATATATATAAGAGGGTCATGGGACAGGGCTCTCTACCCCGGGCAATGCGGGACTAAACAGGAGTAGAAGGGTTCAGGATTTTTCACAAAACAACCAACTGCGTCACCTGAAACGATCGTTTCAACCTTGAAACGGTCAGTTGGTGGTCTGAGCTGATCCGTTCACACCTAAACCGATCGTTTGGAGCACCTGAGCCGATCGGTTCACTTCTGAGCCAATCGGTTTGTGGTCTTGGTCCAACTCATATTGACTTTTATATTTGTTTCTGATTAATCAAATATCAATCATTATACAAATCAAATTTGTACAAGTGAAACAAATTGTATTTGCAAAATCGACTTTCCAAATGATCTCTGTTGGTCACATGATTCGATCGGTTCAACAATTGAGCCGATCGGTTCACCAACCTGAGCAGATCGGTTCATCTCATGAGCCGATCGATTGGAAGTGTAGATTGTGCAAAATCAGTCAATCACAGTTTCAATCAATCTGATACTCTAATCAATTGGTCCAACACCTTGAACACTATGATTTTGAGCTATCAATCAACTGAGTGTTTAATTGAACTACTAAACTCCTTTAGTAATCAATCTAACCATCATTTGTGGAAAAACTCCTCTTCCAGGTTAAATCCTATGTGTGTGACCCTGCAGGTCCATTTCACATTGGCAGTGAAAGTCCATAACACTTATGACTTCACAAGCAAAGAGCGGTGCCTACTCACACATCAGTGCTACCCAAGTGAAATAGAAAGTTGGAGAACAACTTTCAATCCTACAATCTTTGAATGGTGTTACAGCGAATGTATAATTCCTTTATCACTAATGTCCTGAATGAACTCAAGGCATGGTACAGTCATCCTTTCAACGTTCATCCATTTCTTTGATCTTAGAGCAGACTGGGTGAGATGTGTGTGACATCAATATCTCATATTGATTCACACATGCACGCACATGCCTTTCTCAATCCTACTCATCAAGTGGCCATGGACATTAAACTCCCTTAGGAGGGACAAATCCCATATCTATCACTCACCCTTCAAAATCCCCATGTGTCAAAGTCACCCAATCATCACCTTTATAACAACCCATATTTCAGGACTGCGTTTGATGATGTCAAAGTGTACCCAATGACATGTGTTGAGTGTAGTGATTTCAGGTCGAAGAATCACATTCACCACCATCACTGTGAGAGTTGACTGTGACTACCAAATCATGGTTCCATGTGTCACTCTCACGATGGGTCTGTCTGGCACACTTGTTCTCTAAGAAGTACCTATGTCCTTGGTTTGATATCACTATATCATGACTAATGAGATTTTGTCATCAACCAACACACAATCTAGTCTTTAGTGTTATTGATATCTATGGTTATTTCCACAATAAAAACTGACTAGGGATTAAACAAGAATGTATACTCTTAACATCCGTATGATCTCATCGTTTAGGTCCTTAACCTAAAACCATACATCATTGAGTAAAATAATTCTTTAGACATCTATCATGTTACACTATTTTCTTAGAAACAGTTAAACATATAGATCAGAAATTGTCTTTATTATTATTCAAATCATTTACAAAGTATCCCATTACAATCATCACATGACTTTCTCTATGGGCATACATACCAACAGACTCCCACTTGCACTTAGAGCCAGTCACTTACGAACCTCAGTCCTTGTGACCTAGCATGACCATCATGCTTCTGCTGAGAAAGTGCCTTAGTCAGTGGATCAACTATGTTGTCTTCAATTGGTACTTTGCAAATCTTCACATCTCCTCATTGTGCGATCTCTCGTATGAGATGAAGTGCCACAATATGTGCTTGGACTGCTGATGTGATTTGGGCTCCTTAGCTTGAGCAATAGCTCCATTATTGTCACAATAAATCTCAATTGCATCACAGCTACTGGGAACTACACCAAGTTCAGAGATGAACTTCCTGATCCACACAGCCTCCTTTGTTGCATGTGAACCAGTAATATACTCGGCCTCTGTAGTAGAATCGGCAACTGTTTCTTGCTTGGAACTTTTCCATCTCACAGCTCCATTGTTTAGATAAAACACAAATCCTGGTTGCGATCTATAATCATCTTTGTCGGTTTGGAAGCTTGCATCAGTGTAACCCTTTACAACCAATTCTTCCTCTCCATCGTATACAAGAAACTGATCCTTAGTCCTTCACAAGTACTTGAGGATATTCTTTACGGCTGTCCAGTGAGCATCCCCGAGATCTGACTGGTATCTGCTCATCATGCTGAGGGCATACGAGACATCTGGGAGTGTGCACAACATTGCGTACATGATGGATCTGATGGCTGATGCATATGGGATCCCATTCATAGACTCCTTCTCTTCACAAGATTGGGGACATTGAGCTCTAGATACGGTGACTCCATGTAGCATGGGGATGTTGCATCTCTTTGAGTTCTCCATGTTGAACTGCTTCAACACTTTGTCAATGTACGTGCTTTGACTTAGTCCGAGAAGCCTTTTAGATCTATCTCTATAGATCTTAATTCCTAGAATGTAGGATGCTTCTCCTAAGTCCTTCATTGAGAAAGTATTCCCAAGCCATGTCTTTACCTTCTCTAAGGATGAGACATCATTCCCCATCAATAGTATGTCATCCACATACAATATGAGGAATGTGGTCATGCTCCCACTAACCTTCTTGTACACACAAGTTTCATCTTCATTTTGAATAAAGCCAAACACTTTGACTTCCTCATCAAATTGAAGATTCCAACTCTGAGACGCTTGCTTCAATCCATAGATTGACCTTTGTAGCTTACATACTTTATTGGCATTCTTTGGATCTACAAAACCTTCAGGTTATGTCATGTACACGTCCTCATTTATATTCCCATTAATAAATGTGGTTTTAACATCCATTTTCCAAATCTCATAGTCATAGTAAGACGTAATAGAAAGCATGATCCTGATGGACTTAATCGTGGAAACTGGAGAAAAGGTTTCGTCATATTCAACACCTTGAACTTGTCGAAAACCCTTTGCAACCAATCTGTCTTTATAAGTTTGCACATTGCCATCTATGTTGGTCTTCTTCTTGAAAACCCACTTGCACCCTATGGGTTTTACCCCTTCAGGTGGTTCCACCAAAGTCCAAACTTTGTTGGAGTACATGGATTCTATAACATCCCTGACCCGGGTTATGCTTAACTCTAGATGTTTTACTTAATAAAGTTGATTAAATGCTTGCTCTTATCTCTTGAAAAGTAATTAAGGCCCAAGAGGAACTTATATTTCAATTTTAGTCCATATTGAACTATGTTGAAAATAATGTTTTGCTTGTGTTGGACTAAAGTGCAAATTACCCAAGTTGAGGGGTTAAATTGCAAATTGTGCATGATAATATGTTACTCATGTGTTGAAGCATCATGATAATGAAGATGATGTAGAGGTAGGGCTTGTGTTAGCCTGAGTACCAAGAAAGAGCTGATAAAGCAATGTTTGTGCATTAAAACCTAGTTTTGGTGTAATGTGCAATTTATCCAAAACCTGGGGTTAAATATGCAAATTACCAGTTCAATAAGGTACCTTATGTTTCTTGTCATCATGTAGAGTAAATAAAATGAGAGGGGCGCCTCATTTGAATCATTTTGAAGGAGAGAGAATCTTGATATTAAAATAATCAAGATTTAAGCATAATTGAAACCCTAATTCAATTTAATGCAAAAATGATTACATTAATTGGATTGCCCTTCAACCAAAACTATAATGGTTGACTTTGGTTATGTGTGGACGTCCTTGTGCCTTGAAAAGGCAAAGGAAATATCTACGTGAGTGGAGAACCCACTCACATTAAGAAAAGAAAAAGAAATATCCACTCACATATGGATATTATTATAATATGATTTAAGGTGCTTAATTTGCTTTTCCTTAAACATAGATAATTGAGAGGAATAAGAGGCAAATAATATAGCCTCGTCCCTAAGGAAGGAAAGGGTTCATATAGCAAGAAAGTTGAGGAGATAATTTCTACTTTCTCTCTCTTAAATGAATTTTTAATAAAATTCATATATAAGTTCCTTTATCTTTAAGGTGAAGGGATAATTTCGAAACCCCTTTCACTTCTTGCTTGAAAAAACGACCAAGGGAGCTGGGAGCAACAGGAGGACGACCCCCAACCTGTTGGTAAGCTTCTTGACATTCATTCACCTTGATTCCATGGTGGAAATCGAAAATCAATGCATGAATTCTTCATATCTTGATCCCCTCTTCAGTTCCATGGAAATCGAAAATCAATGCATGAATTCTTCATATCTTGATCCCCTCTTCAGTTCTAACCATTCCTTTTCACTCAAAGCTTGAGGACGAGCCTTGGGATAGTGAAAGGAGTTTCATCCACCATTGTTGACGTGAGCTTGAAGTTTTGGAACTCAATTGGAGGCGTATTTTATAACTTGAACCCATGATTTTGTTATTGCATTCAATTCCTTATCAATTGTTGATCTTTTCTTCATTCTCGAAATTTTATTTGGTTGATTGATGCAATCACCATGAAAATCACAACAAGTTTTGTGGGTTTGGATCTTGATGATGATGACATCATCATAAGAACACACTCAAAAATATCTTAGGCAAACAGTTTCAATTGTTGGACCAAACAATTTCAATGATTTGGTCCAAACAGTTTCACCAAACCGTTTGGAGACCAAACGGATTACAAACCGTTTGGTGATTTGAGACCCAAAGCGCATGAGAGTGTTGACCATTTGGATGGGTTGACCATTTGAGGTCTGAACCCTAGAAATTTTGGATGATGATCCAAGGGTTCCAATTGATTGATTCAAGATAAAGACAATCCTCCCAGTGGAAACCCTAATCGGCTAAGTGCTGAATTTGCAATTAATTAAGTTGATGTTTTGGGTTGATTAACCCAAACGGTCTCAAGACCATTTGGAGGTCACCCAAATGGTCTCAAGACCGTTTGGAGGTCAACCAAGACCATTTGTAAGATTTTGAGGAAGTATGATTTGATAGTTAAAGATCCAATGATATTACATTGAAATACAATCAATAACTTAATTGATGATTGATTCAATAATGCAAACCCTAATTGAATTCCATAGAATTCAATGATGGATTGGGAAAACGGTCTCAAGACCGTTTGGAGGTCATCCAAATGACCTCAAGACCGTTTGAGGTCAGGTCATGATCTAGCTAAGTGGTTATTCAATGATTATAATCGGATTAGTTCCACAATGTCAACCATTGATGGTTCCTCAATTTCAAAACCCTAAGTGATGGTTTCTTGATTATAAACCCTAGTTCAATTGGGTTCAAAACCTTAATTGAAGGTCCAATTGAAGGGTGATTCAATGGTTCAATTGAAGAATAAATCACTGGTCCAATTAATAGATGGTTCAATGATTAAAACCCTAAATTGACTAAGTGATGGAAGACCCTTTTGGTCCATTTGGTTTTGAAGGAGTTTGGACCAAACGGTCTTAAGACTATTTGAGTCCAAATGGTCTCAAGACTGTTTGGGATCAAATGGTCTCAAGACCATTTGGGACCAAACAGTCTCAAACCGTTTGGAGACACAAGCTCATTCGGTTTCAATATGATTTGTCTAAATGGTTTCAAGCACCAACCTTGCTAAACGGTTTCAAACCGTTTGAACTTAATTGGTCAAGACCGTTTGAGGTCTAAGTGACCAAGATCGTTTGGGGTCTAAATGACCAAGACTTTTTGAGGTTCAAATTGGTAAAACCATTTGAACACATAATATGATTAAAGGTCAGTGAGCTACATGATTGATAATGATGTAGATTAAAGGTGATTATAATGGTTAACCCTAATTGTGTGTACTTAATGAAGAGCTGACCTAGATCAATCTTGGAGTACTTGACATCCTAGAGAGGATGAGAGAGAGGAATGCTTATATAGTTAAGCCCTAATTCTCTCATTATGAATAAATAAGTAATTAGGGTTTGATCCATAATAAGGAGATCATGAAACCCTCATTGAAAAGATTAATGAGCCCTAACCCTTAACAAGGGAAAAGCTAGGTGAAACCCTAATTGAAGAAGATATCAAGTGAAATCCTAATTTTAGGTAACACTATGTGACACCCTGATATAAAAGAATGTTATGTGAAACTCTAATGAAAAGTGATATTAGGAGAAATCCATAATTATGAGAGATACTATGTGAATCTCAATTTATAGATATGGAAAACCCTATTCCTAATAATGGAATAGTGATAATGGATATCCTTATATCAATAGTTCTTAACTCAAGTATGAGTCCATATCATGGGCAATGGTTGTATATTTTGACTAAGTGACTTATGACAAATACATTACATGATAAATGTGATGAACTGATGCATAAAGTATTAGGATGAGGAATACCCTAATACAAGCTAAGTGGATGAACTCAAGTAAGATAAAGGTGATGAGGGAAGTGATACATCAAAGTATGATAAGATATCACATCCAGCACTTCAATATTGATATACTGTGATGTGTTTTAATCCAATATATTTGGATGAGTGACACATGAAATGTGTCATGTCAGTTGTTACATTCAGATGTAATTCATTTTGATGAAGTAGGCTAACCTGCCTCATGAAAAGGTTAATCCAAATCAATAAACTATGATGCAATTATATTTTGGAAAAGATGAGAGAGAAGCTTATACTTTGTGATGATAATTCATTTAATGATGAATGATGAGACTAAATAAGTATGATTGAATACTGATGTTATCCATATTGATTCCTAGCTGGGTGAAGCAATGAAATAGGACTTGATCATTAATAATATGGTCATAAGAACCTATATGGTTATTTCTGGAAAATCCTAATCCACGGTAATGATGTGTAAACCCCTAATATAGGATGATGAATGTGATACCAAACCCTAATCCAGGGTGATGTCATGTAATGTTACAATAAACTCTAAATTGGGTAAAAAGACATAAGGAACTCTACTACAGGGTAATGCTTTGTGAAAACCCTAATATAGGGTGATGCTATGTGAAGACCTAACACAGAGTAATCCTATGTGAATCTCAATTACAGATTAATGAGTTAAGAATGTAATAAGAAAACCCTTCTATTGCATGGTGCTGATATATAATTTTTATCATGAGCAATGATCATGCAGGTATGATTGAGATGATGAGCATAGCCAGGTATGGACTATGATGTTCTGTATATTTAAAATGTTTCATGGGCTTCTTAAGCCATAACATGATTTGTTGCTTCTTAAGGGGTAATAAGAGGTGATATGAGCTTCATGAACTATGTGGAATAATTTGTGCAATAAGAATCATAATGACCTTGGTCAGATGACCTGAAGGTATTAAGTTACCTAACAGGTGGTAACAAGTATTCTATGATGAGTTAAGGGTTTGAATACCCATATTCTATAATCATGATGATGAACTTGTTAAGAGATGGAAATGTACTTGATGATATGAGGGATTAAGATCCCAATACTTTGTTAAAAGAATATGGCTACAGGCCATGACTCCACAAAGACAATGCCATGCATTAACTATGTGATCTAAGCCTAAAGAAAGTATATGTTGCAGTTATAATTCTATAGTGAATAAATGTTATACTTATTCTTTAATGGATAAGTGACATGCTGCTCTATCAAGTTATATCTGTAATGCTTTAGATAAGAATAATGTTCTAATCTGTTAAACAATGAAGTAACTACTGTTAAACAATAATGATTCTTCTGTTCAGATTTATCTTATTAATCTGCAATAACAATGTTTCTGGGGGATAGTTATATCTCTCGCTGGGGCAATTTACAATTGTCTGACCCCTATGGGAACCACATTTTTTTAGGTGGACGCGGACAAGGAGGCAGGAATCCCTCTGTAGGTGAAGGACAACAACAACAGTAATAGGGATAGCAGTGAAGTCTCGGGTGGAGACACTGGCTGATATGCCTTGTATATATGTACATAGAGTCCTATGTGTCATCTCTATACTCTCAGGTCCTTGGAGTAGTAGTTAATGCTTTCAAGATTTTTTTCTTAGTGCCTCGAGGTTTTATATTGTCTATGTTTAGTTTAACAGGGCAGTTGATGCTTATAATTCATAGAAAGAGATGATACAACACATGTACTTTTAAACCAGAATGTAAATATATTTCTTTTGTTCTATGTGAGAAATTTTTTTCTTTGATGGATCTCTTGGTAAAAAGGTTTTAATTTTTAGTGTTTTTCGGTAATCTGCTGCTTAGTGATCGCTTCCGCATTAGTTAATCATGTTTTTGTGAGTTGGATGCTACAATTTAGTGGTATCAGAGTGCTAGGTTCGTTGAGTCTACAGAGACATAGGACTAAGATGTTGAGTCTGTTCTAGTGTCTTCCAGTTCATGTGATAGTGACTTCTGCTCATATAGGAGGAGAAGAAAAACTTGAAGATGTCTGGGACACACGAAGAACACGCTGCTGATAGCAGTGTTGCTGCACCAGGAGGAGGTGCAAGAGACCAAAGTAGGGAAGGGCTTGTACCTGAACAACCCCAGATTGACCCAGTTGTGATATAAAACCCAACCCTCCATGCTCTATTTGACAAATTCATGACAACCATGACACACATGGCAAACAGGATGCCACCACCTGTACCTAGGGCACCAGCCCACCATAAGGGATATGGAGCCGACAAAACTTTTGAGAGGCTTCGTCGGGTTGGAGCCATAGATTATGCTAGTACATCTGATCCAGAAGATGTTGATTTGTGGCTGATAGAGCTGGAGAAGGCTTTCAGGATCCTTGATATTCCTGAAGCAGAGAAGGTAAGACATGATGTGTACCTCCTAAAGGGAGTGCTGGTCACTGGTGGATGATAGAAGAAGATAAGAGACCAGGTGAAGAGATTGGATGGGAGGTATTTCGACGAGGGTTCGTCAGTAGATACTTCCCTAAGACGTATCTAGATGAGAAGATCTCTCAATTTGAGAGGATCAGACAAGGACAGATGAACGTTAGCAAATATGAAGCTAAGTTCATGGAGCTGTTGCGGTTTTGTCCGCAAATGGCAACTAGTGATGCGGAAAGAATTCGGCATTTTGAGAAGGGATTGAACGCTAAACTAACCACCCATGTGTCTGCTTTAGAAAATAGGGAGAGGTTTGCCACCTTTGTGGAGTCAGTAAGGAGGATAGAGAGGTCTGAAATTGAGAAACGACAGACCAGTGGCAAGAAGGCGTATACTCAGTCTCAAGGACAAAGATTTGAAAGTTTTAAGACACCAAGATTTTCTGCATCGACAACACCCTCGAGATTCCATACCCAGACGCAATGGACGTCAAGTAGGGGTAGGGATCATAGTAATGCTCCAAGTAGAGCCCCCAACATAGCATCAACATCGGTGACTGGATCTCATAGACATTTTGTGCCCAGGATCTGTTACCAATGTAGACAACCGGGACATCTGAAAAGGATTGTCCAAATGAGAATTCGATGATGACTCAACCCCAGGGGTAGAGTCAGCAAGGTTGTCAAAGGAGATAATTTACTAATAACAACAGAGGATGTGGACAAACGTCCCAGACAGGTCAGATGAAATAGTTTCATTTTGATATTTCATTTCATAATTCTATGTGTTAAAATAAGAAAGTAATTGTTTTGAGCTTCCTCTGACTAGTCCTATAAGGACACAAGGAAAATGAGAATTCACACTTTACTAAGTATTCTTTAAAAATGCTTTTATAATATCACTTATCTATGTGATAAAAGATGAGATATAGAAGTGATGCTAGAAGAAAAATCTAGAAATGAAAAATCCTGTGTGTATAATGATATGAAGAGCGAGGAACGTGATAGTAACTAAAGTGCATACTACCTAATCTCAATACTTGTATACCCTGGCCAAGCATATGATTATTGGAGATAAGGCAAGTCTGAAACTCTTAGATTGTTACCTTTCTGATTACTCTGATCAAGTAGTCATTCTGAAACAATCTAGATAGTATAATGAAATTAAATAGGAAGATCTAAGTGAACCTTCCTAATTAACTAAGTGAACATTCCCAATTAACTCAGTGAACTTTCTCAGTGAACCTTCCCAAATAAATTTCTCAGTGAACTTTCTCAGTGAACTTTTCCAAATAAATTTCTCAGTGAACTTTCCCAAATAAATTGCTCAGTGAACTTTCCCAAATAAATTACTCAGTGAACTTTCCCAAATAAATTGCTCAATGAACTTTCTCAGTGAACTTTCCCAAATAAATTAACTCAGTGAACTTTCTCAGTGAACCTTCCCAAAGAAATTGCTTAGTGAACTTTCTCATTGAACTTTTCCAAAAAAATTGCTTAGTGAACTTTCTGAGTGAACTTTCCCAAATAAATTGCTCAGTGAACTTTCTCAGTGAACTTTCCCAAATAAATTGCTCAGTGAACTTTCCCAAATAAATTGCTCAGTGAACTTTCTCAGTGAAATTTCCCAAATAAATTGCTCAGTGAACTTTCCCAAATAAATTGCTCAGTGAACTTTCCCAAATAAATTGCTCGGTGAACTTTCTCAGTGAACTTTTCCAAATAAATTGCTCAGTGAACTTTCTCAGTGAACTTTCCCAAATAAATTGCTCAGTGAAATTTCCCAATTAAAGTGCTAAGTGAACTTTTCCAACTACATAGGGTTTGCTAAGTGAACCTTCCCAAACAAATAAAGAATTACTGAGTGAATTACCTCTGTTAGATGTATATGTTTCTCCTTTGATAAACAATCTTGGGTGATGATAGAGTATGTTACTTTGTGTTTCTTCCTTTCAATTAACATGGAAATCAAGTAAGTATTATGTTATTTGATGTGCATGGATTAGAAATAATCCGTTGATGGATACTTAGAAAAGTATCAGTTGCTTTGGACTTTGGTTCTAAGATAATGATATATGGAGAAAGCAATGTCCTAAGATAAAAGAAATACTTTGTGCATGTACCTTTGGTGGTAATAGCAGAGAAATGAATATGATATGGATGAGATGTGTTCTCAACACATATGATGAATACCAAAGTAAGGATTATGGTACCTGAGATATAATAGATGATTATGTTGGTTACCTATATTAGCCAACTGTGAAATCAATCTTGTTACCTAAAATAATAGGGACATCATATGTTAGGGGTTTATGCTATGCATAAACATAAACATTGATAAGGCCGAAATAATGGAAGGAACTTTGTGTGGACTAAAGATCTATGGTATCTCCATGACATTAAGATGTTATGTAGAGTCTAGATGGTATTATAAATGATTAAAAATTACCTCTCCTTTTTCTTGGGATTTCGTGGACGAAATCCTTGTTAGGGGTTTATAATTTGTAGCATCCTTGACCTGGGTTATGCTTAACCCTAGATGTTTTACTTAATAAAGTTGATTAAATACTTTCTCTTATCTCTTGAAAAGTAATTAAGGCCTAAGAGGAACTTATATTTCAATTTTAGTCCATATTGAACTATGTTGAAAATAATGTTTTGCTTGTGTTGAACTAAAGTGCAAATTACCCATGTTGAGGGGTTAAATTGCAAATTTCGCATGATAATATGTTCCTCATGTGTTGAAGAATCATGAGAATGAATATGATGCAGAGGTAGGGCTTGTGGTAGCCTGAGTACCAAGAAAGAGCTGATAAAGCAATGTTTGTACATTAAAACCTAGTTTTGGTGTAATGTGCAATTTACCCAAAACCTGGGATTCAATATGCAAATTACCACTTCAATAAGGTCCCTTATGTTTCTTGGCATCATGTAGAGTAAATAAAATGAGAGGGGTGCCTCATTTGAATCATTGTGAAGGAGAGAGAATCTTGATATTAAAACAATCAAGATTTAAGCATAATTGAAACCCTGATTCAATTTAATGCAAAAATGATTACATTAATTGGTTGCCCTTCAACCAAAAGTATAATGGTTGGGTTTGGTTATGTGTGGAAGTCCTTGTGCCTTGCATGGGCAAAGGAAATATCTACGTGAGTGGAGAACCCACTCACATTAAGAAAAGAAAAAGAAATATCCATTCACATATGGATATTATTATAATATGATTTAAGGTGCGTAATTTTATTTTCCTTAAAACATGGATAATTGAGAGGAATAAGAGGCAAATAAGATAGCCTCGTCCCTAAGGAAGGAAAGGGGGCATATGTCAAGAAAGTTGAGGAGAGAATTCCTACTTTCTCTCTCTTAAATGAATTTTCAATAAAATTCATATATAAGCTCCTTTATCTTTGAGGTGAAGGGATAATTTCGAAACCCCTTTCACTTCTTACTTGCAAAAACGACCAAGGGATCTGGGAGAAACAGTATGACGACCCCCAACCTGTTGGTAAGCTTCTTGACCTTCATTCACCTTGATTCCATGGTGGAAATCGAAAATCAATGCATGAATTCTTCATATCTTGATCCCCTCTTCAATTCTAACCATTCCTTTCCACTCAAAGCTTGAGTACGAGCCTTGGGATAGTGAAATGAGTTGAATACACCATTTTTGACGTGAGCTTGATGCTTTGTAGCTCAATTGGAAGTGGTTTTTATAACTTGAACCCTTGATTTTGTTATTGCATTCAATTCCTTATCAATTGTTGATCTTTTCTTCATTCTTGGAATTTTATTTGTTTGATTGATGCAATCACCATGAAAATCACAGTAAGTTTCGTGGGTTTGGAGCTTGATGATGATGATATCTTCGTAAGCACACACCTCAAAAATATCTTAGGTAAATGGTTTCAATTGTTGGACCAAATAGTTTCAATGAGTTGGTCCAAACGGTTTCACCAAACCGTTTGGAGACCAAACGGTTTACAAACTGTTTGGTGATTTGAGACCCAAACCTCATGAGAGTGTTGACCATTTGGATGGGTTTAACATTTGAGGTCTGAACCCTAGAAAATGTTGGATGATGATCCAAGGGTTCCAATTGATTGATTCAAAATAAAGACAATCCTCCAAGTGGAAACCCTAATCGGCTAAGTGCTAAATTTTCAATTAATTAAGTTGATGTTTTGGGTTGATTAACCCAAACGGTCTCAAGACCATTTGGAGGTCACCCAAACAGTTTCAAGACCGTTTGGAGGTCAACCAAGACCGTTTGGAAGATTTTGAGGAAGTATGATTGGATAGTTGAAGATCCAATGATATTACATTAAAATACAATCAATAACTTAATTGATGATTGATTCAATAATGCAAAGCCTAATTGAATTCGATAGAATTCAATGATGGATTGAGCAAACAGTATCAAGACCGTTTGGAGGTCATCCAAATGACCTCAAGACCATTTGAGGTTAAGTCATGATCTAGCTAAGTGGTTATTCAATGATTATAATCAGATTAGTTCCACAATGTCAACCATTGATGGTTCCTCGATTTCAAAACCCTAAGTGATGATTTCTTGATTATAAACCCTAGTTCAATTTGGTTGAAAACCTTAATTGAAGGTCCAATTGAAGGGTGATTCAAAGGTTCAATTGAAAAATAAACCAGTGGTCCAATTAATAGATGGTTTAATGATTAAAATCCTAAATTGACTAAGTGATGGAAGACCCTTTTGGTCCATTCGGTTTTGAGGGAGTTTGGACCAAACGGTCTTAAGACCATTTGAGTTTAAATCGTCTCAAGACCGTTTGGGACCAAACGGTCTCAAACCGTTTGGAGACCCAAGCTCATTCAGTTTCAATATGATTTTTTAAACTGTTTCAAGAACCAACCTTACTAAACGGTTTCAAACCGTTTGAACTTAATTGGTCAAGACCGTTTGAGGTCTAAGTGACCAAGATCATTTGGGGTCTAAGTGACCAAGACTTTTTGAGGTTCAAATTGGTTAAACCATTTGAACACCTAATATGATTAAAGGTCAGTGAGCTACTTGATTGATAATGATGTAGACTAAAGGTGATTATAATGGTTAACCCTAATTGTGTGTACTTAATGAAGAGCTGACCTAGATCAATCTTGGAGTACTTGACATCCTAGAGAGGATGAGAGAGAGAGGAATGCTTATATAATTAATCCATAATAACTCATTATGAATAAATAAGTAATTAGGGTTTGATCCGTAATAATGAGATCATGAAACCCTCATTGAAAAGATTAATGAGCCCTAACCCTAAACTAGGGAAAAGCTAGGTGAAACCCTAATTGAGGAAGATGTCAAGTGTAATCCTAATTTTAGGTAACACTATGTGAAACCCTAATATAGAAGAATGTTATGTGAAACTCTAATGAAGAGTGATATTAGGAGAAATCCATAATTATGAGAGTTGTTATGTTAATCTCAATTTATAGATATGGAAAACCCTATTCCTAATAATGGAATAGTGATTAATGTATTGACGAATGTAACACCTAGAGAGGTGATAATGGATATCCTTATATCAATAGTTCTTAACTCAAGTATGAGTCCATATCATGGGCAATGGTTGAATATTCTGACTAAGTGACTTATGACCAATACATTACATGATAAATGTGATGAACTGATGCATAAGGTATTAGGATGAGGAATACCCTAATACAAGCTAAGTGGATGAACTCAAGTAATATAAAGGTGATGGGGGAAGTGATACATCAAAGTATGATAAGATATCACATCCAGCACTTCAATATTGATATAACTTGATGTGTTTTAATCCAATATATTTGGATGAGTGACACATGAAATGTGTCATGTCAGTTGTTACATTCAGATGTAATGCATTTTGACGAAGTAGGCTAACCTGCCTCATGAAAAGGTTAATCCAAATCAATAAACTATGATGCAATTATATTCTAGAAAAGATGAGAGAGAAGCTTATAATTTGTGATGATAATTCATTTAATGATGAATGATGATAATAAATAAGTATGATTGAATACTTATGTTATCCATATTGATTCCTAGCTGGGTGAAGCAATGAAATATGACTTTATCATTAATAATATGGTCATAAGAACCTATATGGTTATTTCTTCAAAATCCTAACCCAGGGTAATGATGTGTAAACCCCTAATATAGGATGATGAATGTGATACCAAACCCTAATCCAGGGTGATGTCATGTAATGTTACAGTAAACTCTAAATTGGGTAAAAAGACATAAGGAACTCTAATACAGGGTAATGCTTTGTGAAAACCCTAATACATGGTGATGCTATGTGAAGACCTAACACCAAGTTATCCTATGTGAAGCTCAATTATAGATTAATGAGTTAAGAATGTAATAAGAAAACCCTTGTATTGCATGGTGCTGATATATAATTGTTATCATGAGCAATGATCATGCATGTATGATTGAGATGATGAGCATAGCCAGGTATGGACTATGATGTTCTGTATATTGAAAATGTTTCATGGGCTTCTTAAGCCATAATATGCTTTTTTGCTTCTTAAGGGGTAATAAGAGGTGATATGAGCTTCGTGAACTATGTGGAATACTTTGTGCAATAAGAATCATAATGACCTTAGTAAGATGACCTGAAGGTATTAAGTTACCTAACAGGTGGTAACAAGTATTTTATGATGAGTTAAGGGTTTGAATACCCATATTATATAATCATGATGATGAACTTGTTAAGAGATGGAAATGTACTTGATGAGATGAGGGATTAAGATCCCAATACTTTGTTAATAGAATATGGCTACAGGCCATGACTTCACAAAGACAATGCTAGGAATTAGCTATGTGATCTAAGCCTGAAGAAAGTATATGTTGCAGTTATAATTCTATAGTGAATAAATGTTATACATATTCTTTAATGGATAAGTGACATGCTACTCTATCAAGTTATAGCTACAATGCTTTAGATAAGAATAATGTTCTAATCTCTTAAACAATGAAGTAACTATTGTTAAACAATAATGATTCTTCTGTTCAGATTTATCTTATTAATCTGCAATAACAATGTTTCTGGCAGAGAGTTATATCTCTCTCTGGGGCAATTTACAATTGTCTCACCCCTGTGGGAACCACATTTTGTTTAGGTGGACGTAGACAAGGAGGCAGGAATCCTTTAGTAGGGGAAGGACAGCAATAGCAGTAGCAGAGACAGTAGTGAAGTCTCAGGTTGAGACACTGGCTTATATGCCTTGTATAGATGTACATAGAGTCCTATGTGTCGTCTCTGTACTCTCAGGTCCTCGGAGTAGTAGTTAATGCTTTCGAGATTTTATACTGTCTGTGTTTAGTTTAACAAGGCAGTTGATGCTTGTAATTCATAGAAAGAGATGATACAAGACATGTACTTTTAAACCAGAATGTAAATTTATTTCTTTGGTTCTATGTGAGAAAGTTTTTCCTTTGATGGATCTCTTGGTAAAAAGGTTTTAATTTTTAGTGATTTTCGGTAATACACTGCTTAGTGATCGCTTCCGCATTAGTTAATCATGTTTTTTTGAGTTGGATGCTACAGATTCCATCTCGGATTTCATGGCCTCAAGCCATTTCTCAAAATCTGGTCCCTCCATTGCCTCTAGATAGGTAGTTGGATCATCATCTATGATCAACTCACCGCCTTCCTGAGTCACAAGGTATCCAAACCTCTGAGGTTCAAGGCGTGTCTGACTAGATCTACGAGGTCCTTGTATTACTTGAGGAGACTGAGATTCCACAACACCTTGTGAATCTCTATGTTCCTCTTGTACATCTACTGGTTCAATGTTTTCTTGTTGGGCTTGAACCTCTTCAAGCTCTATTTTCCTCCCATTGTTTCCTCTGGAAATAAATTCCTTTTCTAGGAATACAACTGTCCTAGCAACAAACACGTTGTTCTCAGTAGCGTGGTATAAATAGTATCCCCGCATTTCCTTAGGGTATCCAACAAAATAACAGTTATCGGAATTGGGTCCAAGCTTATCAGGAAACATGTTCCTGATATAAGCCTCACAACCCCAAATCTTCATAAAAGACAAATGGGACGCTTCCCGTGCCATATCTCATTTGTTGTCTTTTGAACCGATTTAGATGGTACTCGGTTAAGTGTAAACGTGGCGGTATCAAGAGCATGACCCCAGAAGGAAATCAGAAGATCAACAAAACTCATCATTGATCGCACCATATCCAGAAAAGTGTGATTCCTTCTTTCAGACACACTGTTATGCTATGGTGTTCCAGGTAGAGTCCATTGTGATATAATACCACAGGCTCACAGAAGGTCCTCAAACTCTTGGCTTAAGTATTCTCCACCTCGATCGGATTGAAGTGCTTTAATACTTTTACCAAGTTGGCTCTGTACTTCATTCATGAAATCTTTGAACCTTTCAAGGGTTTCTGACTTATGTTTCATCAGGTACACATAGCCATACCTACTGAAGTCATCAGTGAAGGTAATGAAGTACTGATACTCATTTCTGGCATTTGTTCTAAAAGGCCCACATACATCAGTATGTATGACTCCTAATAGATCACTGGCTCTCTCACCTTTACCTGAAAAGGGAGTCTTGGTCATCTTGCCCAACAAACAAGATTCACATGTCTCAATTGATTCATAATCAAAAGAGTCTAGATAACCATCTTTATGGAGTCTAGAAATGTGCTTCTCATTTATGTGCCCTAGACGACAACGCTAAAGATATGTTTTGTTTGAGTTGTTGAGTTTTTGCCTTTTGGTGTTTACATTGTATACACTTGTCTCTAGATCTATCAAGTATAGACCATAAGACATTGATGCACTGTCATAAAAGATCCCATCTTTTGAAATGGAACACTTTCCATTCTTAATAAGAAATTCAAAATCATCCTTGTCCAAATAAGAAATGGAAATGATATTCCTATTTATGGCAAGTACATAATAGCAGTTCTTCAAATCTATTATCATCCCACTAGGTAGAGTTAACTCATAGGTTCCTACGGCACTAGCGACATTCTTACCCCATTGGAAACACATAGTTCAACCTCGCCTTTCCCTAAAGGCCTACTTCTCTTAAGATCCTTCACATTTGAACAAATGTGAGATCCACATCCGGTATCAAGTACCCATGACAAAGAAGTAGTAAAGTTAATCTCTATCATGTATACACCAGAAGTAGAGATCTCTATCTCTCGCTTCTTCTTCCATCGTTCCCTCCAACCTCCCCATGTTTTCAGCGCAGAAGTTTCTGACATTGGTTTGGCGAGAGAACCCTTCTCTCCCTCACCTTTGTCCTTAGACTATGTTCCATTGATCTCCATCAATGAACTATCCATCTTCTTAAGCGCACATAGAGTGGATTCAAAGGCTACCGGTATTTCTGGATTATGCAGAACACTTCTCACAATCCTCAACCAGTTATGGAATTTATTCTCAATTAATTTTCCCATTTTAAAAGACCATTTTTTTGCCATTCTACAAGAGAAAATTGCATTTGTCAAAACTACTTTTGATTTAATTTGATTTGAATAAATTTTGATAGTAGTTAATTAGGCCTTTAATTAATTACCGCTCCCACTATTTTGATTCAAATTGACAGCCCTCACTATAAATTCAGAAGATTGCAGCGTACAATCTTCTAGTGGGTCAAGATCCCAAAATCCTATGAGTCATGGACCAGCTAGGGCTGTCACCCACAACTTAGATCTTCCAGGTAAGCAACTCTTGCCAATTGCATCATATGCAACTCTTGAAAGATGTCATGTGCAACTCCTTGCCATGATCACCTCCATGCATCAAGGTGCTAGATCTTATCTAGGTCACCTTGTTAAGTCCGAACCAAAGCCAACACGATTAATATGCACCCTACTAGGGCAGACCCACATATCCATCCTTCATGCTTCCACGAGATAGATGGTGTACCACACTAGGGCGTGCCCACACTTGGTCGATCAAGCTTTTCACGTGTGTCACATTTGGAAGGCATCTAAAACTTTAATATTTAATGAGGAATTTGGTTTTTATAGGTACATATACATATCCAAATACCACAATATAGTAAGTATCATATACATGCTATATCCCACAGAAAACATGTGAAACGATAAAAGTAATGATTATAGCCATCCTAATGTGATTCCTCAAGCCAAGAGGAATCAAGGTCATCTAGGTTCACATCACATGCAACCTGTACAAGATGAACTTTGTGCTTCACCATTCTGGGTTTGATCAACTCATCTCCATGATTTATCGACTCACCATCAGACTGGTTGGTTGGGTGCCACCAGCCGATCGACTGGCACCTCCAGCCGATCGGTTCACTGGTCGTCATGCATCTCCTCAGGTCGCCACCCATTCGTCTCGCTCCTCGAACTGGTCATCAAGATGTCCGCCGTTCTTTGACATAACAAGAAATAAGATTTCTATCCTATTTTACATTTGAAAAAGGAAACCCCGAGTTACATTTGGGAGGAGCAAAGGTAGAAAAGAAATCTCGAGTTATCTTGAGTTACATCAGGAATAGGAGATAGGGAATCGGTGCACAAATCGAGATGCAAGCAACCACATACAACCAAGCACACACAAACATAGGGTTTATTGGCCATAACCATGCATACATCCATCACAAAACTCATTTAAGGGTGACGCGTATCGAGTGCATTCATGTTACATATCATATATGTATATAGGAATTTGTGGATTTAGGATTGGACATGCATAAAGCCAATTTTATTCACATTGTATGCAATAAATAAAGGTGACAAACCAAAATCGATCATATCGATAATCCTAAAGCATAGAGAAGTTGATGTAGCTCTGATACCACTGTTGGGTTTTAGGGGAGACAGAGAAGGCAGCGGAAACAAAAATTTTCTTCTCCCGAACCCAGAATAAAGGAAATGCGTCAACGTCTATACAATAGGAAGGATGGTTTGTGGAGGCATACCTTGTCCCGAGGCTTGCTCAGCGATGTGACCTCTTGACTTGTGCGGTCTTCACCTCTGGTCTTAGACGGTGTCTGAGCAGCTCCTGGTCTCACCGAGACTGTCGGGATTGGCAGTTATCCTCTGAGCAGCATAAGTCTCCAGCCTCTACAGTTGTCCACACAGACTGCCTGGAACTCCAATCTTCTTGTTCCATAAGGAATCAAAAGGAGTCACACCCTCCTGTCAGCGTACTAGTCACTGACACACTCTCCTGCAACCAGTTGCCTTTCTGTAGTTGTCTTTCCCTTATTGTGCCTCCCTTATCAGGTAGCACTTGCTCGGGCTCTCCCTCAGTTACCAAAACCAGAGAGAACGACAACTTTGCAGAGCAACTGGTGTTCTGAGTTGCACTTTGAGAAGCCCCCAATACCCCTATATATAGGAGGGTCATGGGACAATGCTCTCTACCTCGGGCAATGCGGGACTAAATAGGAGTAGAAGGGTTCGAGATTTTCCACAAAACAACCAATTGTGTCACCTGAACCGATTGTTTCAACCTTGAAATGGTCGGTTGGTGGTCTGATCTGATTGTTTCACACCTGAACTGATCCTTTGGAGCACTTGAGCCGATCAGTTCACTTCTGAGCTGATCGGTTCGTGGTCCTGGTCCAACTCAAATTGACTTTCATATTTGTCTCCGATTAATCAAATATTAATCCTTATCCAAATTGAATTTGTACAAGTGAAACAAATTGTATTTGCAAAATCGACTTTATAAACGATCTCCGTTGGTCACGTGAGCCGATCGGTTCAAAAATTGAGCCGATCAGTTCACCAACCTGAGCTGATCAGTTCATCTCATGAGTCGATCGGTTGGAAGTGCAGATTGTGCAAAATCAGTCAATCGCAGTTTCAATCAATCTGATACTCTAATCAATTTGTCCAACACCTTGCACACTATGATTTTGAGCTATCAATCAACTGAGTGTTTAATTGAACTACTAAACTCCTTTAGTAATCAATCTAAACATCATTTGTGGACATGTTAAATCCTATGTGTGTGACCCTGCATGTCCATTTTACATTGGCAGTGAAAGTCCATAACACTTATGACTTCACAAGCAAAGAGCGGTGCCTAGTCACACATCAGTGCTACCCAAGTGAAATAGAAAGTTGGAGAACAACTTTCAATCCTACAATCTATGAATGGTGTTACAACGAATGTACAATTCCTTTGTCACTAATGTCCTGAATGAACTCAAGGCATGGTACAGTCATCCTTTCAACATTCATCCATTTCCTTGATCTCAGAGCAGACTGGGTGAGATGTGTGTGACATCAATATCTCATATTGATTCACACATGCATGTCCATTCCTTTCTCAATCCTACTCATCAAGTGGCCATGGACATTAAACTCCCTTAGCAGGGAAAAATCCCATATCTATCACTCACCCCTCAAAAGTCCCATGTGTCAAAGTCACCCAATCATCACCTTTATAACAACCCATGTTTCAGGACTGCGTTTGATGATGTCAAAGTGTACTGAACGACATGTGTTCAGTATAGTGATTTCAGGTCGAAGAATCACATTCACCACCAACACTATGAGAGCTGACTGTGACTACCAAATCATGGTTCCATGTGTCACTCTCACGATGGGTCTGTCCGGCACACTTGTTCTCTAACAAGTACCTATGTTATTGGTTTGATATCACTATATCATGACTAATGAGATTCTGTCATCAACCAACACACAATCTAATCTTTAGTGTTATTATTGTCTATGGTTATTTCCACAATAACAACTAACTAGGGACTAAACAAGAATGTATACTCTTAACATCTGTATGATCTCATCGTTTAGGTCCTTAACCTAAAATCATACATCATTGACTAAAACAATTCTTTAGACATCTATCATGTTACACTATCATCTCAGAAATAGTTAAACATATAGATCGGAAATTGCCTTTATTATTATTCAAATCATTCACAAAGTATCCCATTACAATCATCACATGACTTGCTCTATGGGCATATATACCAACACCCTGGGCATTGATGATTGCAGCATGAGAAGGAGTAGATGGCGATGCAGTTTCTGGCGAAGAAGAAGTGGCAAAAGGTGGTTACCAACCCTAGGCATCGAAATCAGCGGCAGTGAAGCAGCCACTGGAGTTACCAACCAATGGAAACAAGGTATTCCAAGCTAATCTATATACCATTCTAACCCCCAAATCACCCAATTCGGTCCTTACTGATCAAATTCTGAAAGAGAATCTATATACCATTGTAACAGAACTTAATAGATGTATAACATCATATTACACAATGGGATTAGTGATCAACTTTCCGGTTACCATGGGTACTTGATTAGATGGATAACATCATTTGTAACAAGACTATTGTGTTTCATAGCAGCAACATTGGCTTTTAGTAAGGACCATATTAAGTGTGTAATAGAACTTCATTTGTTGTGTAACACCATCCCCACCCCGAACAACACTAATCTTTGTTTGTAACAGTACCTTTCTTCATTAAGACTAATCATATTATGTTACTTAACAGATCCCATTTGTTCTTCAATTGTTGTGTAACACCATCCCCACCCCAAACAACACTACTCTTCATTTGTAACAGTACCTTTCTTCATTAAGACTGATCATATTTTGTTACTTAATAGATCCCATTTGGTTTCTTATATACCACATGTTCTGTTACACTTGTATTGTGTTTTCATACACATGCTTTAAACAAAACCTTTTCCCCATCCGATTTGCTTTATTTCATACACATGCTTTAAACAAAACAATACTTTGCCCAATCGGTTTGTTTTATTTCATACACATGCTTTAAACAAAACTTTTTCCCCAATTTAGCACTCACTCATGTTACCACATGGCCCAAATAACAAAACTCATTAAATCCATACACAACGTGAAAGATAACATTTTGGGCTACCTGAATAAATTTGTTGTTTTGCCTTAACATTGCATATACACTTAATGATTTTCTTTAATTACATCCCCTACCATTTTTACTTCAATTTTGTTTTGTTACTTAATAATGAATATACTGAATAGAAGTTTATTTACCATGTCCCACTTGGAGTGCTAAAGTTATTGATGTAGCACAATCTTTTGTTAGTTTTTTTGCCTACCCAATTTAGCACTCATACCTGTTACCAAATGGTCCTGATAACAAAACTCATAATAGTCATACATAACATGAAAGATAACATATCTTCCAACCATAATAAACTTATTGTTTTGCCTTAATACTGGATATACACATAACGATAACATTAGTTACATTCCTTACCAATTTGCTAGCATTTTGTTTTGGTACTTAATACTGAATATACTGAATAGAAGTTTATGTAACATGTCCCACATAGAGTGCTAAAGTTATTGATGTAGACTTGAATGACGCACCCCACCAGAATTCATCGAATGTAATTGATGTTATCGATGTCGATGATGATGTATTGGAAAAAGAAGCAGAACCAATAGTCATTGATGATGAATCATTAACAGCATCAGGTAGCACCCAATCAGAAACAACTTACCTAGTAATAGTTACATCATACCCCGTTCATGTCCCAGATACACCCACAAAAGTTGGTTTGCCATGTGTTGGTCATATCTTCAGTTCAATCGAACAAGCCAAATGCTTCCACAAGCTATACGCAGATGCAGCTGGGTTTGGTATCAAAACAACCCATTCTTCTAAGGAACGCAATTACAAATCAACCACAAGGATCACATTTGCATGTGTGAAGGGAGGAAAGCCACCAAAAAACAATAGGATACACTATACAGATACAAACCAACTGCCCGAACAACATGCCCCTATCATGTCAGGTTGAAACACACTTTCTTAGGTGAATACTAGATATGCCATGTAGATCTCAACCACAACCACCCAATATTGCAACAAGATATGATGTGGTTGTTGCCATCCAAAGGGCGAATACCACTGGATATACAATGGCATATTGACTTGAACGATGCATCTGGCATTAGATCAGCGAAAACTATAACGTCATTAGTAACTGAAGCTGGTGGTTATGATGCACTTACGTTCACCCAAAAGGATCTCAACAACCATCTACTGAATTTGAGGAAGCTACGTCTAGGCAAAGGCAATGCAACTGCTATACAATCATACTTTGTAGAGATGCAAAAGAGTGATCCAGATTTCTTCTATGTATTAGACTAAACGATGAAGGCATATTAAGGAATATATTTTGGGCTGACACAAGGTCTTGGATGGCCTACAAATACTTTGGGGATGTTGTTAAATTTGATACAACATACTTGACAAACCGATACGAGATGTCGTTTGCACCATTTGTCGGCATCAATCATCACGGCCAATCCATTCTTCTCGGGTGTGGCCTACTTTGTGAAGAAACAATGAAGAATTATGTATGGATTTTACAACATGGTTGTAGTGCATGGGTACGCAACCACCTGGATTTATAACATACAATCTGGAATACTTCAAGATCTATTTAATGCAGTAGATTGTTACATATCTCCAAAGTCACTGAATTTATGTTTAATGCAGCACACACATATTCGAATGCTAGGTCATTTACTAATTTTTCCACATCCCCTTTGTTCAATCTGAAACACTTCAAGTTATGTTTTATTCAGTAGCTTGTTGCATATCTCAAACTGCCACTGAATTTCATTTTAATGTAGTATACACTTATTCTAATGCTAGATCAGTATACAGATTTTTGTGCATCCCCTTTATTCAATCTGAAATACTTCAAGTTCTATTTTATTTAGTAGCTTGTTACATATTTCATTTTAATTCAGCACACAATTGTTCGAATGCTAGTTCATTTACTCTTTTTTGTGCATCCCCTTTATCGTTGCATATACTTGACTGTTGTTTTATGTGCTCTAGTCAATCACGCACGAAGGGAACCATACTGTAATATGATTGGTTATGTAACATCTCACCTAGCTATGTTGTACATGCACTCTGTTATCAATTTTTAATGGAATATAATGTAGTGCATTCCATTCCATACCAAACAGATAACCCTCCATGTTTGTGCAGGTACCCCACCAAAAGGTATTGTCACAGACCAAGCTCAATCAATAATCTATGGTATCTGACAAGTGTTCCCTGACGCTAGGCACCGCCTATGTCTTTGGCACATAATGAGAAAACTGATAGAAAAACTTGGGAATAATTCTAATACATCCAAGCTAATCCAAAATGCAGTATACGAGAGCCAATCAATAGATGTATTTGAATAAAACTGGTCAGCAACAATACTGACTTGCAATGTTAATCAAGATGGTTGCCTTGCATGAATGTACCAATTACGACATATGTGGCTTCATGCTTACATTGACGATTTCTTTTGGGCAGATATGACAACTACTCAGTGCAGTGAGTCAATAAATTCTTTCTTTGATCATTACATTAACTCAAAGACATCGTTGAAACAGTTCGTTAACCAATACAAAGTTGCTCAAGAAGCAAGGATAGAGATAGAGAGAAAATCTGATTTTGATGATATTGATAAACTTATTCCGATAAGGTCACAGTTTCAGATTGAGATCGATGCCATATTGGTGTACACTCAAAACATTTTCAAGAAGTTTTAAAGTGAACTACAACACATGATGTATTGTGATGCGCTACTGGTGAACAAGGTTGAATCGTTGTCTACATTTTCAATTAAGGAACAACACCGAGTTTGCTTTCCAGATGACGATTATGTACTACTCGAAAACCAATACATCGTCACACATGATTCTATCCAGAACAATGTGTTATGTTCATGTCGATCATTTGAGTGTAAGGGGATCATGTGCAGGCATGCATTGTGCGTCCTTACTCGTAACTGCAAGATTGACAAGCTTCCCATGCAGTATGTGTTAGACTGATGGAGGAAGGACATTGTGCGGGAATATGGAAACAAAAGAGTCCAAAATCGTGTTACCACAAAATCTGGTGTAAGAGTCGACGATGTGTCACACATTTTCCAACGGTTCATTGAGATGGAATGGGTTTTAGATAAGCAACACGAGGTGGTTAAGCGTGCACTAAATCAGACTATTCAGACATGTAAGAAGGCACAACTGCTCGAATTCAGTGTGAGTTAATTTTAGAAACCAATTTGTGTTGTTGCTCCATATTCTTGTTTTTTAGATTGTACAACATACCACATTACCTTCCTTTCTTTATTACATCTTCACAATTCATTTCTTTGCAATACTAATGACCATCTTAATGCAGGAACAAAATAGTAAAGCAACAGTTGATATTGCAATGAAGGATCCAGTCACAGCCAAGAAGGTTGGAAGACCACCAACTTTGCGGAAGAAGGGATGGCATGACATAAATTAAAAAAAAACAGCACAAATGCAAAGTGCAGCAAGAAGAAGTCAACTAAAACAACAAAAATGGAACAGTCATTCAAAGCACACCAATCCCCAACTACCCAACCTCAGACGTGGCAGGTCGAAAGCAGCATGAGTGATACATGTAACACTGCAAACACAATTTTCACTTCATATAACAATATCCCTAACGAGCACATCATTGGCCAAGCATACAGAAGGTCATCTGAGGCTGGGACATGTCAATACATGCAGTCTGAATTGGGCATAAACCAAAGCAGCTCATTTGTTGCAGATCCAAACACATCATTCATCGGTAACAATCAATTCAGATTTGTACCATCTAGCTCAAGATTTGACCAACAGTTACGCACACCATCTCCTCTTGCTGCAGCCTGGCTACGCTACACTACCCCCGGAGACTAAATTTATCTTACCCATAATGCAACTCTTTTTGTCTTCATTTTTTCCATTATACATATTGATTTTTTGTACTGCGATTGTATGTGCAACATACACGTGTAAATCAATGTGTATAGCAAGGTGTAATATGTGTACATTTTATGTAGTCGGCACAAGTTGTGCAGATGTTTATCACACATTACCACAATACTCTTTTTTGTATACATGGGTTTATTGCCTAAACAAGAGTTCAACTTTTGTTTGTTTACAAACCATGTTGTTATTTGTGATTCATTGATCTTAACTATGACATGAAGTTTAGTAGCATCACTCTTTTCTGAATTAATGTTATAACAATGCATATACGATGTCTAGTTCCCCTATGTTTTTGTTACGAACATCCTTTGTTAGTTTTCTTCACCGTTCTAATTGAGCATGTTGTACTGACTGCATACACAAATTCAAAATATTACTCACCATACATGGGACACAATATTCCTCACCATTATTATCTATGCGTAAAATTTCTTATGTCAACTTTTTGTTCATGCACATTATTTACTTTGTATGTTTATGGTATATGTTCATGCGTTCGTAGGAGATGCAGCTGTGATTGTTAGGCAGGAACACAATTTTAAGAGAAGAACGCCATAGTAACATCACTTGTCATACCTACAACTCATATCATAAACACTAGTCTCTTTACAGCAGCACATGCGTTTAACAGAACAGATCTGAGTAGTAAACAAACCTAGTCACCAAATACCAAGTTGTGCACAGGCCAGCACATATACATTAAAGGTTACCAGAGCATGTCCAATACATAAAATTTCTGCCAAGCTATTGAGAACCATACCATGCCAACAACATACAATTTCATAACCCACCACCATTGTTATTGTTACAATTTCATAACATAACATTGTCATACCATAACAATGTCCTATGCTCACATAACATCACTATTTTTTAACATGACCAACACTGGGTCATCATCACATTGTTACAGTAACATTGTGAATCTGCACATCTGACAACTACACCATAAAATACCATCTACACATTTCCAAGTTTTCATACGATTAACATAACATCACTATTAGAACATGAACACTTCGCCATACCCCACACGTGGCTTAACATGGAAAACACAAGACACCCATTAACCTAATAAATTGTATAGTTGTTCTTATACTCAAATCTTCGATGCCACATTTATCCAGGTCTACCCCCTGCTACTGCACCCACATTACTTCAGATGACACTACTATAACTCACATAGATGGCGCCAAGACCAAACTGTAATGGATGGCACAACAAACTAGTACTATACACAATAATTACCAATATCACAAAACTGACCTGAGTATGCAACACTTTGTTTCCGCATGCATCAACAATGTGGTAGAATTCAAAAATTTATAGACCATTCATTTTAGTTTACAAACAAAGACATGTTTCACGATCTTAATATAAATAGTTGCATTGTTATACATACGCATGGAAATGCCTTCATGTATGACAGACGTGATACATCAAAATTTACAACCAATGGGTTACTTATGGCTCGTCATATCCCAACAATAGATGAATCACCACATACAGTTATATGTTCCACCACTTTTAGAAAACATAGAAACAACAACGTTTGACTTATATACATGCAACGACATTAGGGAAGAAAATATAGTCGGTTTCAGTTGCACACTGCAACAAACACTTATTAGAAAGCTTCTGGAATTATATACTCCTTCATATTGAGTATTTGAATAGCATTGATGTCACACAGGTGGGCACCAGGTTCAACATATGACTCTTCTATCTTCTATCCTTCACAAATGCATTCTATCTACCTCATCACATAAACACCACAGTCATTTCTATCTGGAGGTTGCTGTACATCCTTGTTATCGAAGCCAATAACCCATCCATCCTCATATATACCTGCTATCTTACTCAGAAGGCTTTTCATAGCACATGTGTGTCATTGCAGATTACACCGTCACATACACATTGTTGCCGATAGATATACAAAATTATCATGAGTGTCAACATGAACAAGGTTATACTCACCATTTCCATTGCATCGATGTGATATTGATGGCTCATATTTGGCTTGTTACGTGTTCTATGTGGATGTAGGCTATTGTAGTGGAGGATCTTTTTGTATTCATGGGACGCCACTATCAAGTGCCAATGATGCATTGTATGAATCGACAGAAGTATGACTTTTTCCTTCTTGATATCTACCCTTTTTTCATAACAATATTTGTGCATCAAGGGGGCACTCTTTGTTTTGATCGCATGTATCATGGCACTGTTGAAAATGAATACCCTCCTCCCGCATATGTTGCCATATTCTTTGTGCATGACATCACTCCAAACATCGATTATCTGTTGCACAAATAATCCGAGGACCAATTTTAGATGCGATTGTTATCATCGTAACAGGTATAAGAAAGAAACCACATTTTGTAGCTTTCACAACTATAGTCGATATCATATTAGTTCCTATAATGTGGTAGTACAAGAGTCGAGTCATCAAGTAAGGACCTACAACATATCTACCATTGACATAACTAGCAGCTCAAAATGGCAAGCTTTTCCAAACGACCCAGTATTGCATAATGGAAAACAAAAAATTGTTGTTTAGGGATGCACTCAATGCGTCTTAACACAATACTCATGAGTTATGTAACATTACACACAATAGGCCCTCACAACTAAATCAAGCCTTTCGAAAAAAACAAACTAATAACGGATGATGCCACCCTGCTACTGAATCTTATATGAAATCTTTTATTTAATGGCAATCTTTTTCATACAAACGGGTGGCATCCATATTTGTTGTATATTACATAGACGAAATATTAGTTGGTGTCATTTATTGGATAAACTGAATGGTAGATTATGAATGGCAACATACCTGATCTGTGATGCTACCTCCCTTTCTGAACATATAAATGAAGTCTTGGCGCAATATACATGCATTGTCAGACTTGTAGACCACATCGTCTGTGCACTTGTCATTGCTCATGAGCTGAAACAGAGAAATCAAATATCAAAATGGAATCAACATATTTGTTACGCAACTCTAGTCCCCCTCTTACCGCCTTCAGGAACAACAATTCCTCTTTGTCGGTGAATCCCGTCGATTCATTGTCCCAGGTTGTCATAACAGTAGACTTATCCTTCCGTTCACGAGTCATTAACTTTAATTTCTGATCTCAGTGATCGATTTTGATCCTCCTAACCAATGAACTTTGCCCAGAAAAAGGCGTTTCTAACATCCTATTTTGATTCATCACTTTCTTGATCCTTCTATCACAAGTAATCGTATCGATCATATGCTTAACATGGTTCTGAAAAACAATCAAGAACACATTACATTACTGACATATCATATTCCTCCGCCACATGCAGTCATACCAATTGGTCGGAAAAAACATGTTCAAGACCTAGAAGTACCTTTTCATCTGTGGTTTCTTTGTCTATGATGACCCATGCTGGCTTTTTCATTGCTTTTTCTTTACCCTTGTTTGTTATAGCCATATCAACTAGTGCCTCTGTGCTCAATTCACACAAGAGCTTTTCGATGTCATCATCCATGCCAGTTTACTTCCACCAATCTTCAATCTGAACGTCACAATTGCATGGCTGTTACGGTTACATATACAACAAATTGTCAAACAACACTAACACTACATAATCGGCCACATGTATATCTAGTCAGCACCACTACTAGAATTTGCAGTCACCACCGTGCTTGATGTCCATTGTGGTAGTTCTGATATAACATGTCCCTTTAATATAATCGGGGTGATGAAACCAGCTCTGTCAGTAGGAACCCCGACATCCTAATTATTCAGATTTGACAAAAATAGACACAAGTTAATTCATGTCTAGAACATGTAGGAGCAATAGTTTTCTATTAAAATTTTATATTGTCACCAAACAGACATTAGGATTTCCTCTGACCAAGATGATGTCATTCCTCGTTGTTGGTTTTCTAATAGGGGTCGACTTCACAAGTCTTGGCATTGTTATTCTTCCACAAGCAACAATGGGTTTGTCAAACTTCCCACATTTTTTGGAGCCACTCACAGTAGGTTTATCATAACAAATCTACAAAATGAAATATCATATGCAAGTCAAGCCTAACTAGATGTAAACTATGCGAATAGAATATAATGTGACTAATAGTGTAAGATCTCAGTTTTCTTTTTTATTTACCGTCTTTGCTACTCCCCTTTTTCTTTTTTCTAGATGATGCGGAAGACCGCTCGCTGATTTGTTGGTATGCTACAAGTGTTTTATACCCAGCCGACACTTGTAAAGTTAGCTACCACGTAATCAAAATGATAACCTATACAAATCATAGTCGGATGGTGTATAGGCTACCCACCTCAATCGCCTTCCTTGTTGCAGATCTTGTTACATATGCTCTACTAATAGATTCAATACCCTATAGACATTGTCTTAGTTAGGTAACACGTTAACACACTCTTATATGACCTAGATCTCCAATCTAAGTGAAGATGTTGAACATATACAGTCTGCATCACACATAACAACCAAACACACTCATCGTTAACAAAGTGAGTACAAACCTTCACCTTATCGCCTATAGAATCACCTTCAACTCCGGTTTCCCCATCCACTGCACATTTGTCATTCCCACGTGTTTCATATTGTATATGTGGACGGACACAAAATGCAATATTCATTTTACCAATTGCAAATGTAATACAAAATCCAATATCAAACATCTAAAATCAACAAAGTTATGGTACACTCACCGTCTTCGATATTCTCATCTTCATAATCAGAGATGGTGTCTCTAAACTAGTCCCCAAACAAGCAACCAATAAAGGGCTTCCAGACGATAATAAAGCCTTCATATTGTTGATTACGTTAACAACGACTGATCACCAATGTCAACAACAAAGACGGACACATGTACGTCAACAAATATTGTACCTTTTTGCTTGTTGACCTTGTCACTGACCGATTCCCAACATAGGGTTGAACCTGCAAATGATTTATATGTTTTGTTCAATTAATATGGTACATGTAACTGAAGTTGTGTGGTTACATACCACCACAGAAACATGACATAATCTACGCCAATCAGCTTACACTAGAACAAAAATCTTCACAAGTCTTATACGCATTCTACAAGTATTTACACTGTTAGGTCTGTTTAGGCCCTCCTGGTTCTCAGCATCCCCAATACCTACATTGGTAACATTGCATAGGGACAGACATTTCTTTGCGGTTAAAACATTCGATACATTTGCAGAACCAGCATCACCCAATTCCTGGTGAGCCTCATCATCTTCCACCATGCCATGACCCTACGAACATCATTTACGATTACATCAAACTTTTACTAACATATGTATCACACACCACCGTTGAAATGTAACATTCCTAGTAGCAATCCTTATGCAATATAAAATGCCCCCAAAAACATATCGTTGCACGTTCACTAGCAGTTACTGATTTGGCCTCCCCTACCACTGTTGTACGCGTGCTCCCTTCCATAGAACACAAAATATTGCCACAACCTCCGCCGACATCCTGTAGTGTTCGTTATGTCGTGTTCAACTTCCATAGATATATATACATATATGCAGTAACTAACAAACTCAACTCACGTCTAGCTCATGGAAGTGGAAATTTGGTTCATTTCCAACAGTGGAATATTGTTTACCCATGGTTTTCACTATACTAAGACCGTCGGTTGAGTCATGCAAACTCTTCGGTGTGAATCTGGTCACGCGCTTCTAAAAAACAAATGAAAATCAATCACACATACATGCTCCAAACGTTGTTCAAACATACTTAGACAAAATGGGCGATTACAGTGATAGGTGTTGCTAGATCGACAATTGCAACATCCATTACAATATTTGCATCCTGCACGTCAATATTGTTATAAGTGGTACCATTACTTTCAACCATTTTAATGGAACATTGTCAACTAACCATTTACCATACCTTTGTCTTAACCTTCCCATTTTTTTTGTGAATGCTAGCACTGTCATCCATGACTGTATCTTCCTGCACACCATCAATATTACCGAACTAAACTTGCTAATGAAACCTGGTTCTATCTACTCATATATGATACGGAAGCCACTTATAGCGGATACCAATCGATACGACAAATAATATAACAACCCATCTTACCACACGCAGACCAACACAACAATGTAACCTATTGTCTGACATAACCGTGTCTCCAACACTCTGTAGTTGTATACCATAGACTGCACAAGACAATAGCAAAATAGGACTACTACATTTCAAGATTGTATATTGATGAACAAGTCACAATAGAGATGTATAATAGAACATACCGTCACATGGGCTGCACCAGACCAACACAACAATGTAACCTATTGTCTGACATAACCGTGTCTCCAACACTCTGTGGTTGTATACCATAGACTGCATAAGACTGTTGGCTAAATGGACATCTGTAAATCCCTTTGTTTTGATAATGACAAACATTTCATTCTTGTTGCTCTAACGTGCTACTTGAGTGTTGCAGGAATAAGGTGAATGACAAAGCACTAGGGAATCTATATGCTTGAATGATTGTAAATGTCATGAAATGTAATCAATTGTAAACTTGTACAAATATATAATGTACAAGTACTTAGACTTCATGTAAATCAAGCGTTAGATCTTCCCTAGCTAAACACCACATTTATATAGGTCATCCCCTTCAATAGTGTCACATATGTACACTCATACACACACTAAATGTCTTTATTTGAAACATTGAAACAGGGTCTATCTCGGTCGACAAAATCCTCGAACGAGACACTCTCGGTCGACAAACTTCTCGACCGAGAAAGACCCAAGTAGCCATTAGACACAGCTGACAAGGTAGTTGGCAGTTGGAGATAAACGTTACAAAACACTTGATCCAGAGAGCCTATCGGTCAACAAAACTTCGACTGAGTAGGTGTCTCGGTCGACCATTTCTCGACCGAGATGGACTCTGACAGCAACTGCAGAATTAATTAACTAGCCGTTGTTAAAGCAACTAACTTATACCTAACGGCTAGTTAAGCACATAGAAACCCCTAGAAAGTGTCTAGAACGTCCTTAAGCACTTGTAGGACATTCCTATAAATAGGACATGCCTTAGGACACCTAAACTCACTTGTTTTTACACTTGAGCAATCTTTGAGCATACACTTACATTGAGCAACCTGTTTGTGAGCAATTGAGCATATTGACAATTGGCTACTTCTTCTCTCAGCTCAAATTTCGTGTCCTATAGGCTAGCATCTCCTATCCACAGTAATCACAATTCCATACACATTGGTTAGGAGATCTACATGCTTGATCTAGGCAAATCAAGCCTTGTGCTTTGAAGGATAAGTTGTAATTTCCTTTTTCCTTTCTTGTTCACTATTATTGTTTGTAATCTCCTTGCTACTCCTAGGTTGGAGGCTGCAGATTGGAGAGGTTGGAGATCTTCTTGGTGAAGAAGGGGACCTTGAGCTACTTCAAGAAGGCTGGTGCAACAGGAGGTTACTTCTAAAGAGGAAGGCTACTTCAAGGGGGAGCTTGGAGTTACTTCAAGAAGGATACCTCGGGTTGGTGCATCTACTTCAAGTGAAGGCTATTCAAGGGGTGTAAGAAAGTATTGTATTTTGTGTAATTCCTTGTGAAGGTAATAAAATTGATACTTTCAAAATCCCGGTTGGGTAAGCAACCGGGTAGTGGACTGACAACCTTAGTATTTGCTAAGGTTGGAACCACTATAAACCCTTTGTCTCCTTCTTGATTTCTCATTTGTAGTTGTTTGAGTTAAATTATTGTTAAATTAGTTGAAAACCCTATTCACCCCCCCTCTAGTGGTTTTTCAATTGGTATCAGAGCAGGCTTCAAGGAGCTCTAATCGAGTCTTGAAGAATGGAGGGTGATGGTGATTACAACCGCAATAAAAGGAGCAACCTGGACCAATCTACAACATGTTGCAATTGGTGCTTAGGAACAAGCCACACAACATCTAGCTGCCCATGGAGATCAAAGAAGGAAGATGAGCACAAAGATTGTCTTATTGCTACAACAAGTGAAGAAGAAGAAGAGGTAAGCCTTTTTGATTTATCTAAAGATGAGCTAGTTGCTAGTCTTGAAGAGACACATAATAAATATATTGAGTGCAAGAAGAAATTAAAGAAGTCTAATAAAGCAAATGATGAATTACATGCTAAGCTTCTTGCTATTACATCTGAAAATAAAGATCTTAAAAAGATCATTGAAGATCATAATATTAAGATAAAATCTATAGAGGCAGATTGCAAATTTCTCTCTTTAGAAAAGATTAATTTGCAAACTCAAGTGAACGATCTTCAAAAACAACCCATCTTGTGCTCACATATAGATTATGATACTATCGTGAAAGAAAGAAATTCATTATCATCTAATCTAGAACAAGCAAAGCTAGATATCAAGAAAAGAATGGAGGAAATTGCTAAGCTACAACAAGAAGTTTGTAGTCTAAGTAACAATGGCATTCTTGATAAAATCCTAAATGATCCTTACCGCCAAATTGGAAGGAGAGGACTAGGTTACAAGCCTAAAGGAAAATCTTATCAACAACCTAGTAAGGGAAGAACACAAGCGCCAAAGAGTCAATCTATGTATGTACCTAAAGGTACAAATACATACGTACCCAAGAACAACCCAGAACAAAATCATAGAAAGAGATATGAAGTTGATTCTATATGTTGTCATTACTGCTTGCGTCTTGGTCACTATTCCTTTTCATGTCCTTACAAGAAAAAGGATGTCGAGTTAGTTTGGGTCCCAAAACCCCCAAACTAAATGAGCAAAAATAAGTTGAGATATGACCAAGGACCCAAATTGCATATTTATATGTCTATCTCAACTTAACAAATTAATTCAAGTATTTAAACATCTAACTTGAATATATAATTCCTTTAAATCTACAAAAAACAATTCTGATTTACTTACTGAAAACAGCTCTGAAATAGTACAGAACCTTTCTCGGTCGAAAATCTTTCGACCGAGAAAGACAGTCGGTCGAAGACATGGTCGACCGATCCAGTCTTTGATAAATCTGCTGAATGTATTTTCAAATTGATCAAATTGCTATCGATTTATTGTTAATGACTGATCTTAGAAGTTGAAGACCATCATGTGTTATGACATCTAGTATAAATGATCACTGTATTTTATGAAATTATTATTATATGTTGTTCTATCATTACATCGTGGACATGCTTTCACTATTCAGCTCATAAAGATGATAGAAAATGATTATTGTATGCATGGATCCTTGATGATACATAGGCCAGCAAAATGATTCATTTGTGATATGAAAAAGAACTTTAAGGCTTGCAACACATAAGATAAAAATTTCTCAATTAAGAACGTGAGATATTGCTTTCAAGGATATATATTTTCTTGGAGAATCTTACATGAAAACAAGGGTACAAGAACAAATAGAATTTGATATTTATGTACCTAAAACAAAGCTTATATAAATATTCTAGGAGAATTACGAACGAAAATCTTCATATTGAGTATCACTCAAAATACCTCAAATTAATATCTAATCGAGTTACATGCAGACATCATACTTCACATATGAATTGGAAATCTATAAAATTGCCTCTTGGTTAAAATCAAGATTGACCAAGGGGCGCTATGGTCGTAGTCAAAGTCGACCTAAAATAAGTTTGACACAATACTTATTTGAATATCATTCTCTATACAAAAACTGTGATCAAAAGACCAATTAAAATTATGACCACAAAATTGTTCAAAGATTGGTAATAATAATCACAATATTACTCCCTTAGAAAACATATATATGCTCTACAAATTCAGTCTATCATTTGCATTAAGAATCAGCTTATAAATTCATCCACAGTAAGTCTGTCGGTTGACGAATTCCTCGACCGAAAACATCTCGGTCAACCTATCTCTTTTGACCGATAGACTTCAAATAAAAATTACATCGGCAAAACTCAGACACACTTTCGGTCGACAATTATTCGACCGAGCCAATGTCGGTCGACAATTTCTCGACCGAGAATTGACCGTTGGGATATGACCGTTGGAATCTGACCATTTGAATATAACCGTTGCCGGTCGACCGTTGGGTGACCGAATGGCGCGCCTAGGATATGACCGTTGCCGGTCGTCGGTCGACAATTTGTCGACCGACCAGGTTACTGGATTTCTATAAAAAGGACCAAAAATGGGTCATTGTATTACACCTTCACATTCTTACTTCCTTGGCTTCCTTCTAGTACATTTGTGTGCAACTCTTTAGACTCTCCATCTCCAAGATTTTCTTGCTTCTTCTCCACCTTAAAGACAAGAAATGGCTTCATCATCAACACGTGGAAATAAGAAAGTTGCTAGCAGGAAAGAAAGGGTGGCTACTCCACCATTGACGATCATCAAGGACATCTCCTTCATCGATGCAGCTGCCGGTGATCGCTACCTCAGGCTCTCCTCCAAAACTCCTCTTCCACAACGGATGGTTGATGTCATGGACTTCTATAGCATCGTCAACCTGGAGGATCTCTTCGAGGTGCAAAACTTGAAAGAGTTTCTGAACCCTTCCTTCCCCTCCTACTCTTCCAAAGTGGTAAATGAGTTCTATGCAAACTTAATCTCTCATTCCGAAAATGATAATGACTCCTTCTACTCTATGGTCAATGGGCATAGCTTTCGATTTACCGAGGAGGATATTCTTGACATGCTCAACATAGACTTAGAAGAATACCAAGACACTCTTGACCTTACCACTGGAAATCCACTCAATACTCTTTCCCAAGATGACAATACCGTCAATCTTAGTGAGATTAAACGAACCATTTTTCAATCTAATACAACTTGTCACGAAGATAGGGGTACCTACTATGCCATTAACCTCAAACCTGCAGCTAGGATTATCAACCTTATTGTTTCCACAAATATACATCCTAAAGCAAACAAGTCTGAAGTCCCTACCTTTCGCATGTATCTAATCTATGCCATCATCAAACGCATTCCCATAAACTTTATCCGCATCATCATTAAGAATATGCTTGAGTTTTCTGGCAATCCCCCTTATGCTGATTTTGTATGCCAAATCACTCAACACTTTCTTAAGAAACAACTTGAGGATCTAGGATACACATGGGAGAGAAAACCACAAAAGATAAGCAAAAACACAGTAGAAAAGATGGGAATTGATTTTGGTCACAAGAGAGCTAGGACGGGAGGTGAGACATCTACTCCGGACATACCAACACCACCTCCTCCTACCAACCTACCCCATGATCCCATCCAAAACACCCTAACCTACATTGTTGGATCACAATATCATCTAAGTAAGCAATTAGATTATAGTCACCATGCCATGACCTACTTAAACCAAAGGATGCAAGTCCTCTCTCCAAATAAACCAGATGAATATCCTTACTCTTTAAATCCTGGCATGATCAACCCATATAACCCTTCCTACAACTACTACCAAACTCCACCTCCACCATCTCCTGATCTCACACACACTCAGTTTTCTCACCTGCAACTACAAGACATTGCTGCTCATTTCCGCTTTGATCGTGTTCCCACCTTCTTGGAAGCATATGCTTTAACCAAGAGAGGTGCTTTGGAGTGGCAAACTTTAGTCCAATATTATGGAGCTGAGTCATTTCTTGGAAAAGATCCAGATATCGATGTAATACTTAAGTCTTTTCAATGAGATCATGAGTGTTCGTTGTAATAGTTGTAATGAAATGGTTATTTTACATGATTTGGTTATCTTTGCATGATTGTAATAATTCCATGTTTCTAATGAATTGGTTATCTTTACTGATTATAATGGATATTCCTCTATGGCATCATTTGAACATGGCTTATAAGACTATTCTAGTAGAGCATACAAAGTAAGGGGAGTAATAAATATGTCATAAATAAAAAAGGATGAATTTTTTGCAAATACCTGAAATTTAAAATTGTGGCTAAATTGACCATCTATTGAAGAGGGATATCTATTTAAGGGGGAGCAATACTTTTCATATACTCTAAAGCTTACAATGTTTAATATCCTTACAAGTGATTGAGTAATTACTAAAAGACTCACAAATATTTGTTTTTAACAGATATCTTTTTGAAATGACAAAGGGGGAGAAATAAATAGAAAACTTAGTAATTGTGCAAAACTCAATCAATGAGTTTTATAAACTCTTGGCTTTACATTGAAAGTTTCTATATTCCCTAAAGAATTGGATTTCACGTTCCATAATTCATGAGGAATAATAAGCACACATTTTATAAATAAGAGAATAAATTTACAAAGGTAATCTTCAGGTATGAAACTCACATGTTTTATATTTAGGAAATGTTTGTCATCTTCAAAAAGGGGGAGATTGTTGGCTAAATGGACATATGTAAATCCCTTTGTTTTGATAATGACAAACATTTCATTCTTGTTGATCTAACGTGCTACTTGAGTGTTGTAGGAATAAGGTGAATGACAAAGCACTAGGGAATCTATATGCTTGAATGATTGTAAATGTCATGAAATGTAATCAGTTGTAAACTTGTACAAATATATAATGTAAAAGTACTTAGACTTCATGTAAATCAAGCGTTAGATCTTCCCTAGCTAAACACCACATTTAGATAGGTCATCCCCTTCAATAGTGTCACATATGCAAACTCATACACACACTAAATGTCTTTATTTGAAACATTGAAACAGGGTCTATCTCGGTCGACAAAATCCTCGACTGAGACACTCTCGGTCGACAAACTTCTCGACCGAGAAAGACCCAAGTAGCTGTTAGACACAGCTGACAAGGTAGTTGGCAGTTGGAGATAAACGTTGCAAAACACTTGATCCAGAGAGCCTGTCGGTCGACAAAACTTCGACCGAGTAGGTGTCTCGGTCGACCATTTCTCGACCGAGATGGACTCTGACAGCAACTGCAGAATTAATTAACTAGCCGTTGTTAAAGTAACTAACTTATACCTAACGGCTAGTTAAGCACTTAGTAACCCCTAGAAAGTGTCTAGAACATCCTTAAGCACTTGTAGGACATTCCTATAAATAGGACATGCCTTAGGACACCTAAACTCACTTGTTTTTACACTTGAGCAATCTTTGAGCAAACACTTACATTGAGCAACCTGTTTGTGAGCAATTGAGCATATTAACAATTGGCTACTTCTTCTCTCAGCTCAAATTTCGTGTCCTATAGGCTAGCATCTCCTATCCACATCAATCATAATTCCATACACATTGGTTAGGAGATCTACACGCTTGATCGAGGCAAATCAAGCCTTGTACTTCAAAGGATAAGTTGTAATTTCCTTTTTCCTTTCTTGTTCACTATTATTGTTTGTACTCTCCTTGCTACTCCTAGGTTGGAGGCTGTGGATTGGAGAGGTTGGAGATCTTCTTGGTGAAGAAGGGGACCTTGAGCTACTTCAAGAAGGCTGGTGCAACGGGAGGTTACTTCTACAGAGGAAGGCTACTTCAAGGGGGAGCTTGGAGTTACTTCAAGAAGGATACCTCGGGTTGGTGCATCTACTTCAAGTGAAGGCTGTTCAAGGGGTGTAAGAAAGTATTGTATTTTGTGTAATTCCTTGTGAAGGTAATAAAAATGATACTTTCAAAATCCCGGTTGGGTAAGCAACCGGGTAGTGGACTGACAACCTTAGTATTTGCTAATAAGGTTGGAACCACTCTAAACCCTTTGTCTCCTTCTTGATTTCTCATTTGTGGTTGTTTGAGTTAAATTATTGTTAAATTAGTTTAAAACCCTATTCACCCCCCCTCTAGTGGTTTTTCAAAGACAACAGCAAAATAGGACTACTACATTTCAAGATTGTATATTGATGAGCAAGTCACAATAGAGATGTATAATAGAACATACCGTTGCATGGGCTGCAGCAGCTTCGCCAGCAGCCATCTGTGGCAACGTTTTGTCCTTTTAGTCACCAAGCCCTTGTCATTAAATGATACATCATTACATTTCTACATCCACTAAATCATTTGTAGTTAGTGTCATAAGGTGTCAAACGTACATGAACATCATCATCTTTCTCCCCCACATATCCAGGTCGTGTTATGTGATACAAGGACAACACCTACAGAGAACATAGATGCCACATGGACCACTCCATTTTGTTAAAAATGGAACCCAACAGTTTTCATTTATACTACCAAATACCGCAACACATGATGAAAGTTACAACAACATAGCATATACTTCAATAGGTGTACAAACGTTTTGCTAAACCACTTGACTATTCCATACTTTTTTCATTCCATTGTACATCATTGATAACTTGACCACATCATCATATATGCTTTTTCCCTTTAATATTAAATGTATTTGTTCAACTATAACAATACACTTAGAACATAACATATTCTTAGTAACTTACATCATCCACATGCTCGTTGCTTGTACTATATCCTACCACCTCACTAAAAATGGCCCCGCAAACACTAGCCTCTGCTTCCTGCCTGGCCTCCAGCTCGAAACCCAGTACCTCATTCTCGCATGCATCTACATCATGCACTTTCTTCAGCGCCCTGTACTTACTTCACAGTCTCCTCAACCTCTTCTTCAAGAGGGCAACCTATTTCTCTAGATCGGCGTGGTTCTTTTCTAACTTCTTCTTAGCCTTCATGGTCCTCATGTTCGACCTCATGCCCAAAACCTACGCATATACCGTTACAAAGCGGTCAGCTTATCATAGAATTTCTTAGTATAAACACAGTCAAATAAGTCAGACTTTCTTTTGTTTAAAATACTAATCCAAAAAACAAATCACAACCCGCTTTTACCTCTCGGGACACAATCCCACGTTTAGGCATTCATTCAACAAATCTCGCCTTCTCCCAACAGTCCTTTCAATCGGTAAGTAGTCTACCAGGATGTATTCTACCCCAAATGTCTTAACAGACATATCATGCGCAACCATCCACAAACTCATGTGGTTGTCGTAATCCCAGCAATTAGCTATAGGGAAAGCATGGGGTCTAGCCTTCTTGCTGACTGTGGTAACCATTCGGAACCATACCATCAAAACAAAGGAACATCCATTCAAATAGCCGCTACTCTTGTTACCAACTTCCGTCATCCCCAACTGCAAATAACCATACATTGAGCTTGCCCAGTTGAATCTTCCTAATTCAGACAGGTCATCAACATACCCCCACAGAAATTTGTGGATTTTGAAACCAGCATATGGGCATTGGAAGGTTGACATCATAATAATAATCCAGATCTTGAAAAAGTCTTGCACATACTTCTCATCCATTTTATCAGCAATTTCATGTAACACATCTATGGCTTTTGTAACCATAACATCCCTCTTGAAGTATGATTTTATATGGCAGCTCCCTTCATTCTGTCCTGATCCACATCATCTCCTACAGATAAACCCAATGTCACTATATACGTATGATATTCAGTTACATCATCACAAATGCAAAAAAGATCCAGAGTTATGTTGATGACCTTCAGTGGGTAGTCCCAATATCATACCAACATGTGTTGCATCAAATGACACAATGTTGCTTCCTAGCTTAATTGTGCTAGCGCTAAGGTCATACCGTTCAATTAGAAACTTGATCAGAGACATATCAAATGTCCTAGGAAACTTCAAAGAAAAGAAATGTCCAAATGTAGAATCTTTAAATAGCTATTTGTGGCAGTCAGTCTCCATCTCCAGCACAATATTGAATTTCTGGTATGTGCAGTGAGTTGTAAGGCCCCCATGCCTCTTACACACCCTCTCTGATTCACTATCAGACATCCTACGCAACTGAAATATCACAACTTAGATCATATATTAATGTTTTTTTGTTAGCATCATATATTAATGTTGACAATTAACTAAATTTATTCCATAGTCACACAAAACACACTTTGCAATGAATACTGTAAACAGACTCCAACCACCAAACCCTTTTTGTACCCAACCAAAACAATCACTGAATAACAACCTTAGTTCAAAGTTCATCACTTACAACCCAATGCATAACACAACATGGAATCACAATGTGCACCATCAATTTCAGTCAAACATATATCACAAATCAATAAACACGCTATCCTACATTTCTAGCATACAACCCATGCACTAACGCAACTGTTATATCACCCATGCAATACATCCAATGTCAAGCATTTGCCATCACACACACCTACAGTCATAACATGTATTCCATATCAGAAAAACACTTGACCACGAACCATTTTGAACACCTATTATCTGTTATTCATTGGAATTGAACTATTATGAGTTAACCCATAATTACCTACATGCGTTAGTTACCCAACACTTCAACGTGTTGATATCTACATCAACCAAATCATGCTAGTATATTTACTAAACATGAGCTATATATCAACCAAAATTTATTCAAATGATTCATGTGAACACACAACAGTTACACCCACTGCGTAACGAGTACAAATAGCAATAAAAAAGTCCATCCATAACATCATACATGTTGTTCACGAGCACCATTAAGTATTATAATAACAGATCACAGCGGTAACATGTTCCCTTTATCCAATTCACAACGCATCTACATATGTACTACACAATAACCATCCAATTACTTCCTCAATTAAACAAACAAAAGACATGACATTTACGTGTCATAATTATCACAACAAGACATGCAAGTAAACAAACCCTATCCGTTCAAATGATGTTGTTCACAAGCAAACATTAAGTATTGCCATAACATACCACACATGTGCCATGTGCCATTTGTCTAATTCACAATGCATCTACATATGTACAAAATAATAACCATCCAATTACTTTCTCAATAGAACAAACAAAACCCACAACATTTATGTGTCATAACTATATCAACAAGACAAGCACCTAATCAAACCATACCCATTTATATGACATAAATCATATGTTATATTATGCATTACCAAATGCAAACATGCTACCCACCAGTAACACATTTACGTTTAACATCTCAAAATAGTAACACATCCACTTTGTTCACTGGTCGTTACGACATCACTTGATTTACTCAAAACCATACCCATTAATATGACATAACTCATCCGTTATATTACACATCGCCAAATGCAAACACGCTCCCCACCAGTAACTCATTTGCATTTAACATCTCAAAACAGTAACACATCCACTTTGGTCTCTGGTCGTTACGACATTATTTGCCGTTGTCTACAAGCATCGACTACCACCATCACCGTAGGTAGACATAACACATCCCACGAGTAACTAATATGTTAAGTTACTAAACACAACATGCCAATTATCTGCCACAACTATGATAACAAACTACTTACCCAAACAAAGTCCTTTTGTGTTGATGAAATACGCCTCCTGTTATGCTTAACATGCGACATGCAACCGTTGCAACCTACAATTCCCGATTGTATTCATCAAATCTTGCCATAACAATTCCTTACAACAAAATTGCATTCTTCAACATAGGTCATTATTTGTGCACCAACACAAGCTCCGCAATTAGGCATAACAACTCACACCATTACCTAATACGTCAAGTTACTAAACCCATCTCACGCCATTTACATGTCACAACTATGACAACAAGATATGTAATCAAACAAAACCATTACATTATTATGGAAAAACATGCATTGTTATCGATGTGCTACATCAGTATTTCCCCAACTGGAACATGCATTCTGATCGCAAACTTCAAATGTTGCCCTAACACCTCCTAACAGTAACATGGCATTTTTCCAACCAGTGCCCACTCCCCCCAAGACAAAAATGCACATCAAAACCTGGTATGTGTGGATTTGCTGAAAACCTGGTGATGGATATCTTAATAAGATGTGTTGTTGCCTTGGACTATAGTTCCAAAATCATTATGTTTTGTAATGAGCATGGTTTTCTAGCCTTCCATGAGTTAGGGGGAGTCCTCCTATATGTTCTTAGCTGGTTATGATGTTGAGGAAGTGGATGAGACCAGGGTATGAGTTCTTTATAACACATGTAGTGGATACCAAGGTAATGAATCCTAGTACCCAGAGTGAATTAGTTATATATTTGAATTAAAGATATCTATTAGATGAGTTGTCCAGTGTTCCTCTCCAATAGAGAGAACATTGATGGATATCCTACAAGTGTTGTTTGGGAGAAGAAGAGTAATTCTATGATGTTGTGTGTGGTCTATTGATAGTTGGGCGAGACCACTATCAAGGATAGATGGTCTGTTGATCAACATACATGTGTTACCATGTTTCTTTTAAGATAAACCTAGTATCAGAAATAAATGAATAAGAGTTAGAGTGGATGACATAAGTTACATGACCATGATGATTTTAGGGTTATGTCATTTAGACTAACCAATGTATCAATAGCATTCATAAACAGGAGGAACAAAGTAACCATGTTATGTCTTATAAGTTGTGACAAGCTTTAAATGATGACATCTCAAAGTATTTTAGAGATGGTCAGTAGTATGGTTAACATCTTTGCTAAATCTTAAGAATGTTGATGCAACTATACTCATGTGTGACAAGTTCAACAAGAGTGAGTTGGGGATTAACTAGAGTACCCTCTTGGAGTTATGGTACATCTTCTAAGTGGGTTGTGGGAATCTTGGGAAGATGAAGACAATGTCCTTACCCTACACCTTACAAGGGCAACCAGAAAGTTATATTTGTTAACAGTTGCAGACAAGTATGTGTTTCTTCAACTAGGATGATGGCCAGTCCATCACTAAGATGATTGAAGAATTTTCTAAGAACATATGCCTTATAGTTCTTGACAATTATGGGATACCAAATTGATTGATTGAATAGCTAATTACAACAATCATTAAAAGAGCATAGAGATGAAACCTTGTAAAGTTACATATGATAAGAGATACATGATGTTCTATGTTTGATAAGAGCCAACAAGTATGTCCTCTGATGTGTGATACAACAAATAGAATAGTTCAAGACTACAATTGGAATGCCAAGTTGAAAGGTACTACCAGACCTGTACAGCTGGCACAACAGTTCTTATGTTGAACCAAGGTGACATGTGCAAGAGTTGGGGGAGAAGAATATGTCTTCTATGAGAATACTGTGACATCACCATGTAATGAAAGTAACCATGTGTATGTTTGAGGATGATTTGCATGAGAAGTGTCCATCTATGTGTACCTTGGATTTTAGTGTCAAAATCCCTATTAGGGGTTTATGGTTGTGAGACCCCTAACCTTGATTTACTGGTTGAACATGATTAATTACCAAAATTAATTTCTTAGAACCCTAATATAACCTTGTGATATGTTTTGGTATCATGTGACAATCTTAAGTTTAAATTTGGTCCAATTTGGATACTATTTGTGTAAGTTATGCAATGTTATGCACATTTTGGACATTTATGCAATTTACTTAAATATGAGGTTTTACTTGCAATTTATCACATGCATTATGTTCCTTAGGTGTTATCATATCATTCTTGATCTTGTTAAGCCATGGGGTGCCTATTTTAACCTTGTTTTGGAGGTGTTTTCTTCAAGGGTATTTTAGGGTTTACCCCTTTATGGATGGGCTACCTTTAGTTTCTATCAACCAATGGTTTATTTGTTTGGATTGGAAATTCAAAAAACAGTGCCTAAGCAAGTCTCCATGAATGGTGAGGCATCTACTTGTGTGGTTGCTTGTATATCCTTAATAGTTTAAGGCCATGGACACATGGGGAGCTACTTGTACAGCTCATGCTTCTTCTCTACCTTATCCTCCAAGATTTATATACCTATCCTTAAGAATCCAAACAAAAATATTTCTCTCTACCACTTACCTCATGCTAACAACATTGTACATCCTCTTTTTTTCTGTGGATCTTATTTCCAAGAAAGAAGAAGGTGGGGATCTTCTTGGTAGAAGCATCTAGGGTTACAATTTGCTTCCTTCAGGATTTTTAAAGCCCCTTCTTGGTGATTTTGACCTAAACGAGTAAGTATCCCCATCTTCCCCCCATTTCTTTCTCTGTTCTTCTTCTCCTACCTTTCTCCAGGTCAGGACCTTGTTTTTCCATGGTAGAAGTTGCTCTAGAACTCAAGAGTCTACCTTTCTTGCTTCTTCTAGGGTTTTGCTTCTTTGTAGAGAAAAATTCCTACTTGGGCGAGTTCAGATATGAAACCTGGGTTTTCTTGCCTTTGTTTCTCAATTTTCTTGCTACTAGAAGTTTGTTCTTCTTAGTAGAGGCACATTTTATAACCATTTTTACTAATATTGCTTACTATAAGCTTGTTAGGTCATGTTCTTTCTTAAAAATGGTGTATTAAGCCGTAAGAAGCTAAGCTTGTTTGGGATTTTGATTTTTATGGTGTTTCCTATTTTGTTCCCAGTTCTAGATGAACATGTAGTCGTTTGCATGTTCTTACTAAGGAAGGAGATGATTTAGTTCAGGTTGGTATCACCACATATGGTGCTAAGCGCCTATCAATCGATGGTCCATATTAGGCTTTCTAGGTTGTTTTCTTCTCTGAACACATGACCCGATGGTGTGGTGTTCATGACAACTGAAGGTGGAGACCAAGGGTGATGAACGATGGTGTGAATTGATAGTCACACCTTAGGTCAATGTTAGTCTCTTGTGTAATCTCAATGAGCAATGGTTTGATTCTCTAATGTTGCTATCAATCAATGATGACATTAGCTTAACATCTGATGGTGTTAAATGAATATAGTGTGGTTCTAACAACCAATGTTGACTTAATGATCACAAACAATGGTGGATAAGGTCATCACCACCGATGGTTATTTAAGGGTGTAATTGTAGCATCAATTAAGCCCTAAACTTAGTTTAATTGATCTAATGGTTAGACTTATACTCCAATGGATGGTTTTGAAATATGAACCTGATCCAATGGTTAGGATCGAATATTTCTTCATCTAATAGTTTTGAACAATGGAATTGATCCAATTGTTGAGATTGGATTCTTCAACATCCAATTGTTTGGATTGAAACCTATAGTATTATATATGATTTATAATAATTTGAATTTGATGGCTTCCCTTACATGGTCAATTTAAGGAGCTTGATTATTGAGATGATGGCTTACTTAAAATGTACAACCAATTATGGGTTTTAATCCCACAACCTATGGTGCCCCCTTTATGTTATTAAATAAGTGATTTTTAGGTTTTAATGGTGACTCGTTCTAGGTGACAAATCGATGGAGTTACATATGGTTGGTTTAAGGTGTTTACTTAAGTAAATAACCAATGGTCTTACCTTTTCAACATCCATTAGTTCTCGGTGATGTTGTGGTATGATGATATGGTTTGAATGATGTTGGAACCAATGGATATTTAACCTTAATAAGGTAGTCTTACCTTTGCCCTCATATGAATAGAATGGATAATGACCATATTGTGTTGATATGTAACCCTAATGGTATATAGATTCTTACACTTAATCCTAATGAACTCGGGTGATGGTGATTTACTATGATTAACCTTTCTTAGTGGATAATAGAACAATGGAGTCTCTCTTATTGTTGTGGAGCTCTAGTATTGTAAGGACCCTGACCTATGTTTAGGGCTTATCCTGTTTGCTTTGCTTAACCCTGGTGTTTAGTTGCTTGCTAATCACCTTTAGTGGTGATTAGGGTTTATTTATGCTTTGTTGAGAGTTGGAGGTGCTACTTGCAATTAACCCAAGAATAGGGTTCTTGAGCAAGTTTGTCACCTTGAGAAGTGTTCCTCTCTCTCCTTGCTTCCTCTAGTGTTGAGAGGAAAGGTTGGGCTCGTTGCTTTGGGCTTGGATGAGCTTGTTGGGCCTTGAGATGCCTTGCTTAAACCTTGCCCTTGCCTTATTAACCTTGTGTTGGGTAGGAGTGCCTTGTATCAGCCATAGGTGTGTCGCCCAGGGAGTGATGTCGGGCATGGTGATTGGGTGTGTCGTCCATGGACCCCCTTTGACCCTTTTGACCTCGTTTGTGTCACCACTAGTGGACACTTGGCGCTTGATGCTTGCATGTGGCAATGGCCTTGGACAAGTGTCCCTAGGTGGGCAACACCTTGCCTTGTCTTACCTTAGTTTCTCCTCCATCCTCTCCTATATATGTGTTCCCTTTCTCTTGCCAAGGATCCCTTTAGTTCCTTAGTTTCCCCTCTCCCAAGGTTGCACGACACCTCTTCCTTTGCAAGCTTGGTTGTCGATCCTTATCTTGGAGTCTTCTTCTTCCTCTAGTGGTGGCCGAACCCTAGAGTGCTTTGTTCTCCTTCTTGTGGTGGAGCTTGGAGCTAGGATCTTGGAGCTTGCTTAATGCGGGTTACATAACTCCTAACCCTAATCATATTACCTTCTTCTATGTTCTTGTATGTTTGCCTATGCTCATAGTCGGCCATGTATGTTCTAAGATGAGTTTCTTGCTTAGTTGTACCCTTGTTGGCCGAACTATGTTTTAGAGTTTCTTTGTTGAGCAACACTCCTTTCCCTCCTTGGTCTAGAGAAGTGAGCTTGAGCTTTAGTAATATGAGCAATACCCCTCACTCGTTTAAGTTGAGAGGTGAGCTTGTGTTCTAGTTGCTTGAGCAACACCCTCCTCTCAACATGGATTTGAGAGGTGAGCTTTTTGGTAGATGTAGACCTGTGTTGAGGTTGATCCTTGTGGTTGCCAGAGTTGTGATAAGCCTGGAAGTGTATGAGATGCTTTGCATGATGATGTGACCCATGTCTAGGGTCATAGGTTTGAGGCATGTATGATAAAGCATATAATCATCAATGTTGCCCTATGTTTGATAATATGATCCTTCTGTTTATCCATGATTGTTTCAGTTATCTCTATGATTGTGTATACTAACTATGCAGGTGTTTCATGCGGATGCATAGCTAGGTAAAGGGCTATGAAGTATACATGTCTGAATAACACTACATTGATGGTCACTCTTGCTGATGAGATAACCTGCATCACCTGTATAATGTGTTTAGGTATGAGGACCTGAGGTTGGCTAAAATGCCTAGTTGAGGTGTTATCCTCTGATGATGAGATATGGGATTGTTATCCCCAATGATGAGAATGCCTTTTTAGGCAGTGGTTTCTTGTGATGAGGGATTGAGATCCCGGGATATTGTGATAGTGGTGACAATAATGTAACTTAATCTGATGTATGTGTTACAACCTGGTTGCCTCAACAATCCACTTAAAATATACTAACTAATCACAGTGGAACATATCATGTAGTTTGCCCTGGCCATAGATCCATCATCGTCAGTAGATGGTGATGGTGAAATAGGCTCTCCTACGGGATAACCCAGAGCGCATATTGTTGAATATGTGAGGTTTCTCCTATCCTAAAATAGAGAGGATTTAAGTGCAGCTGTGGTTGTAGACTCGGGATAGATAGAGCATGGTGAACAAGCCCATGGTTCAGTGTGATAGAGCATGAATGCGTTCATGGATCAGGGAGCACGGTGAACTGGCTCGTGGCTCAGATTTACTATCATCGAGACCTGTACTAAGGTAGGCTAGAGAAAGGGTAGCCTGTGGGAGCTGACCTTGTGGCTGAGGCCACTTAAGCATGAGACTGCAGTCCTACTTTGGTTCTCGTGCACTAACCATGAGGTGGGAGGTCATGGATTTCGACTCTTCCATTGACCTTGTATGGCACCGGCTCCGAGTTTCGCAGCCGTCGGTTGGATTTGAGTGGTGCGGCTCACTTCCTCAGGGCATAATAACACGTAATCTAGCCGAATAGTATTTATTACTTAAGGCAAAACACAGAACATTGATTGAGGCCTTGTTTGTGTAGTTGATCTTGTTATACTTGCAGTTACTTATATGTCCCTTATGTTATGTGGTAATATCTTATAAATCTTATCTTGTCAATCATGTTCCATAAAGAAATACTTGGTTATATGCCTCTCATACATCTTGGTAAGCTCATTACAACTTTGCTCTATAGACTGCTCTTGTTCTACGCTTTATCAGTTATCTGATGTTGTTGCTTAACCTTTCTGAGGTTTTATGGTTTCAGCGGGAGTTATGTTTCTCGCTGGGACTGTGTGTCTCACCCCGTTGGTTTACAACCTTTTTAGGTGTTCACGCTAGACGTGGTGGTGGTCGCGGGGTTATGGCTGAGCAGCAAGAAGAGGAATAGTAGAAGGCAAGAGATGGATATGTTGTTGTTTTGGTTGTTTTGTAGTAGAGTCTTAGAGTCATCCCTGTACTCTCAGGTCCTTGGGGGCGTTTAGATGATGTTTCACGATGTATAGCTGATGAAGATTTGTATATCCTACTGTTGGCCAGATGTGGCCCTTTATGTATGTATATAAATAGGTGATGAACTCATGTGATGAAAAGATAGCTGATCCGTTAAGCTGTGGACATGTATCAAGACTTGTAAATATTTATATAACCTGTTTTCTAGATGGATGAGGATCTGAATGTGATAGTTTCTTGGTTTATCTATTTTCCAAAATCAGTTTTAATTACCCCGTGTTTTTGGTAATCTAGTGGTTTATGGTGTTTTCCGCACGTTTTCGCGTGGAACCTCACTGTCTGTGTGATAGCGGGATGTGTCATCACAAGCTTAGTATCAGAGCTCTAGGTTCGCTGAGTCTACACGGATCTAGGACTAGGTTGTGTATGTTCTTGTGAGTTTTCCAAATTTTCTTACAATCATCTTCTGCTCTCAGTGGAAGAAAAAGCCAAGATGTCTAGAAACGATGAGGAACATGCTGCCGAGAGTAGCGATGCTGCATCAGTTGATGGAGCTGAAGGGTAGGCACATGGAGATCGGGTGCCTGAGGTCCCCAAACTTGACCCAACCATTCTCAAAAACCCTGCATACCAACAGCTTATGGGGCAGTTGATGGATACGATGAATCTCATGGTAGAGAGATTGCCAGTGCCTCCACTGAGAGAACAGGCTTCCCATGGTGAAACATCGGGTATAGGGAAAACCTTTGAGCGGCTTCTCCAAGCCGGAGCTTCGGACTATGCTGGGACGGCTGATCTAGTAGATGCAGATCTCTGGCTGACAGGTCTTGAGAAGGCCTTTCGGATCCTCGACATCCCTGAAGCAGACAAAGTCAAGCACGCTGTCTACCTTCTGAAGGGTAGTGTTGGTGGTGGACCATCGAGGAAGAGAAGCGACCTAGTGAGGTGATCGTTTGGGAGGTTTTCCGGCGAGAGTTCGTCATCAGATACTTTCTGAAGACATATCAGGACAAGAAGATCAACCAGTTTGAACGCCTGTGCCAAGGAGCGATGAACATTATCGAGTATGAAGCTAAGTTCATGGACCTGTTAAGGTTTTGTCCTCACATGGCGGTGACAGATGACGAACAGATCAGACAATTTGAGAAAGGCCTGAGTGCTGAGCTGACAACACCTACTTCTGCACTGGAGAACCGAGAACGGTTTGCCACATTTGTGGAATCTGTCCGGAGGATTGAACGATCAGTCAGGGAGAAGAGAGAGTCCATGTCTAAGAAGAGGCCTGCTCAGTTCCAAGGACAGAGGTTTGGTGGCTTCAAGAAGCCAAGGTTTTCAGCACCTTCTGGGTTAAGAGGTTCCAGTGCACCGTCACAGTGGTCCCCGAGTAAGGGAAGAGGATATGTTTCTTCACCGTCAAAGGCACATAGTACAGCTTCAGTGGAAGTGACAGGGCCATATAGGCCACAGTTTGAGGATAGGGCATGCTATATCTGCGGATAGACAGGGCATTTCAAGTCAAACTGCCCAAGGAGAGATGTTGAAGTGACATAACAGCCAAGGCAGAATCAGTAAGGGGCAGATAGACAACAACCCATTAGTAGCAGAGGATGAGGATGTGGTCAAACGTCACAAGCGGGATCGTCTACTCAGGGAAGCAGAGGACGTGGACAGCAAGCAACGGCTCGATTCTATGCTATGAGTCAGCCAGAGGCGATAGTCAACCCGTGAGTAGTGGCATGTCAGATGGAGTTATTTCATTCTGATTTGACTTCTTCTTTCTTTATATCTGTTCTGGTTGACCCGGGTGCTACACACTCTTTTATCGCACGTTCTATGCTCGATAACTATCTGTTACCTGTTAGTTGTAAGAAAGATAACTTGTTGTTAGAAACCCCTCTTGATGGTTCCTCGATGCTTCGAGAGGAGTGCCCATCTTGTGTCTTATCTTTTTCGGGACATAGTATACAAGTGGATCTTATACCACTTGATATGTATTGATTTGATGTAATCCTTGGGATGGATACCCTAGAGAAGTATATGGTCGTGTTGGACTGTGATTCCAAGCAGGCAATGTTTGATGATGATGGAGAGAAGTGGATCTTCCAAGGAGATAGGAAGATTCTTCCGACATGTTTAGTATCAGCGTTGGTGGCGGAAACGTTGTTACGACAAGGATGTAAGGCGTTCTTAGCTCACGTTGTGGATACCAAGGCAAAGGATCCTAGCCTTAAGGAGGTGACGGTTGTCCGAGAGTTTGCAGATGTGTTTCTTGATGAGTTCCCTGGTGTTCCTCCACCCCGAGAGATTGATTTTGAGATCAATTTGGTTCCAGGAACACAACCAGTTGCACAGACACCATATAGGATGGCTCCAGTAGAGATGGAAGAACTAAAGAAGCAGTTACAAGAGTTGTTAGAGAAAGGTTTCATCCGACCGAGCAAGTCGCCTTGGGGTGCTCCAGTATTGTTCGTTAAGAAAAAGGACGGATCGATGCGGCTATGCATAGACTACCGACAGCTGAACAAAGTCACGATCAAGAACAAGTACCCATCGCCGAGGATAGATGATTTGTTTGATCAGTTGTGGGGTGCTACAGTGTTTTCAAAGATCGATCTACGGTCCGGATATCATCAGTTGAGGATTAAGATGGATGACATACCAAAGTCAACTTTTAGGACAAGGTATGGTCACTTTGAGTTTGTGGTTATGTCGTTCGGGCTAACCAATGTGCCTGCTGCTTTCATGGATTTGATGAACAGGGTGTTCCGTATGTTTCTAGATCAGTTTGTTGTAGTCTTTATAGATGACATCTTGATCTACAGTCAAGACAGTTAGGAGCATGAACAACATCTTCGATGAGCATTGACTCTCCTTTGCCAACACCAATTGTATGCCAAGTTTGGTAAAAGTGAGTTCTATTTGAAAGAAGTAACTTTCTTGGGTCATGTGATATCTGCAGAAGGAGTTAAAGTGGACTCGATGAAGGTGGAGTCTGTTGCAGAATGGGATAGCTGAAGACGCTGATAGAAGTTCATAGTTTCCTGGGATTAGCAGGATACTACCGGAGGTTTATCAAGGACTTCAGTGTGATTGCATTGTTGATGATGAAGTTGACCCAGAAAGACGTAACTTTTGTTTGGGATGATCGTTGCCAGCAAGCTTTTCACAGTTTGAAGGAGAAGCTGACTAGTGCTCCAGTGCTAGTGTTTCCAGAGCCTGGGAAAGGCTATGTTGTTTTCTGTGATGCTTCCAAGAAGGGCTTAGGATGTGTGCTGACGTAGGAAGACCATGTGGTTTCTTTTGCTTCGCGACAACTTAAAAAACATGAGGAGAACTATCCGACTCATGATTTGGAGTTGGCAGCAGTGGTTCATGCGTTAAAGATTTGGAGACACTACCTTTACGGGGAAGTGTGTCAGATCTTTACAGATCATAAGAACTTGAAGTACATCTTCTCGCAGAATGAACTAAACATGCGACAGCGCCTTTGGATGGAGCTAATCAATGATTATGATTGCACCATCAAGTATCACCCTGGTAAGGTGAATGTGGTAGCTAATGCGCTTAGCCGAAAGTCTTCTTCTCTCTCCACAAAGAAGGCACAATTGAGTTCCTTGGTATGCCATAGATGAAATATGTTTGTCTCCTTGCGGAAGATGAATGTGCAGATGAGAGTTTCCTTGTTAGAATGAGTTTTGGCACAGATGCAAGTAAAGCCTACGCTGAGACAGCAAATCAAAGACGCACAACAAACAAATGATATAGTGCAGTTGATCGGGTCAGAGCTCGGCAGTGAAAAGCGTGATGGGTTCCATGAGTCTGAGGATGGACTAGTTTGCTATCATAATAGGATGGTGGTCCCCGATGCTGATTATCTAAGGAAGCTAGTACTTGAGGAAGAACACACATCAATGTATGCTATGCATACATGAGTCACCAAGATGTATCACAATCTGAAAAACCTGTATTGGGGGCCTGGCTTGAAGAAAGATGTAGCTGAGTTTGTGGCTAGGTGTGCGGTATGCCAACAAGTCAAGGAAGAGCAGAAGAAGCCGGAAGGTACATTTCAACCCCTGCCAATACCATAATGGAAATGGGATCATATAACCATGGATTTTGTAGTTGGTCTGCTCAGGACAGCTAATAATCATGATTCCATTTGGGTGGTAGTGGACAGATTAACGAAGTCTGCCCATTTCATACCTGTAAAGACAATGTATACAGCTGAGAAAATCGCTCGAGTATATGTGGATGAGATAGTTTGTTTGCACGACATACCAACAACGATAGTTTCCGATAGAGGTCCCCAATTCACGAGTCATTTCTGGGAACAGTTGCACAAAGCATTGGGAACACAGTTGAGGTTCAGCACCGCTTTTCACCCACAAACGGATGGATAGTCTGAAAGGACTATTCAGACCTTAGAGGATCTTCTTCGGGCTTGTGTTTTGTAGTTCCTAGGTAGTTGGGATGTACATCTCAGTTTGATAGAGTTCGCCTACAACAATAGTTACCAGCGGAGCATTAACATGGCTCCTTATGAGACCTTATATGGCAGGAAGTGCAGATCTCCTTTATGTTGGTATGAGTCTGGTGAGTATCAACTTTTGGGTCCTAAGTTAGTACAGCAGACAACAAAAAAGATCAAAGTGATACAACAACAACTGAAAGCAGCACAAGACAGGAAGAAGTCTTATGCAGACAATCGTTGACGACCTTTGGAGTTCCAGGTAGGAGAGAAAGTATATCTGAAAGTCTTGCCATGGAAAGGTGTACTAAGGTTTGGCCGAAAGGGTAAGCTAGCACCCAGATATATGGGGCCATACCCGGTCATAACACGTATGGGCAAGGTAGCTTATGAGTTGGAGCTACCGCCAAAGTTGCACAGGTTGCATCCAGTGTTCCACGTCAACATGTTGAATAAAAGTTACCCAGATACAGGGACAGTGATACAACCAGTCGAGGTTGAGCTTGATGAAGATGTGACCTACGAGGAAGGTTCTGTGATGATCCTTGATAGGAGAGCAAAGAAGCTGAAGAGGAAGGACCTGGTTCTGGTAAAGGTTCTTTGGCATCATCGTGGCATTAAGGAAGCCACGTGGGAGCTTGAGGAAGAGATGAGGAGGAAGTATCCCTCACTTTTCTCTTCAAATTTCGAGGACGAAATCCCTTTGTAGAGGGTTATAGCTTGTAAGGACCCTGACCTCCATTTAGGGCTTATCCTGTTTGCTTTGCTTAACCCTGGTGTTTAGTTTCTTGCAAATCACCTTTAGTGGTGATTAGGGTTTGTTTATTCTTTGTTGAGAGCTGGAGGTGCTACTTGCAATTAACCTAAGACTAGGGTTGTTGAGCAAGTTTGTCATCTTGAGAAGTGTTCCTCTCTCACCTTGCTTCCTATAGTGTTGAGAGGAAAGGTTGGGCTCGTTGCTTTGGACTTGGATGAGCTTGTTGGGCCTTGAGATGCCTTGCTTGAACCTTGCCCTTGCCTTGTTGACCTTGTGTCGTGCAGGAGTGCCCAATATCAGCCATAGGTGTGTCGCCCAGGGAGTGATGTCGGGCATGGTGATGGGGTGTGTCATCCATGGACCCCCTTTGACCCTTTTGACCTCGTTTGTGTCACCACTAGTGGACACTTGGTGCTTGATGCTTGCATGTGGCAATGGCCTTGGACAAGTGTCCCTAGGTGGGCGACACCTTTCCTTATCATACCTTGGTTTCTCCTCCATCCTCTCCTATATATGTGTTCCCTTTCTCTTGCTAAGGATCCCTTTAGTTCCTTAGTTTCCCCTCTCCCTTGGTTGCACAACACCTCTTCCTTTGCAAGCTTGGTGGTCGATCCTTATCTTGGAGTCTTCTTCTTCCTCTAGTGGTGGCCGAACCCTAGAGTGCTTTGTTCTCCTTCTTGTAGTGGAGCTTGGAGCTAGGATCTTGGAGCTTGCTTAAGGCGGATTACATAACTCCTAACCCTAATCATATTACCTTCTTCTATGTTCTTGTATGTTTGCTTATGCTCATAATCGGCCATGTATGTTCTAAGATGAGTTTCTTGCTTAGTTGTACCCTTGTTGGCCGAACTATGTTTTAGGGTTTCTTTATTGAGCAACACTCCTTTCCCTCCTTGGTCTAGAGAAGTGATCTTGAGCTTTAGTAATATGAGTAATACCCCTCTCTCATTTAAGTTGAGAGGTGAGCTTGTGTTCTAGTTGCTTGAGCAACACCCTCCTCTCACCATGGATTCGAGAGGTGAGCTTTTTGGTAGATGTAGACCTCTGTTGAGTTTGATCCTTGTGGTTGCTCGAGTTGTGATAAGAGGTTGTGCAAGACCCCTCTCTCTTGGTTGTTGAGAGGTGAGCCGATCTTCTTAATCAATTAGGGTTTGGAGACCTTGTGCTTGAGGTTGATGATGATCTTGTTGGGCTGTATCTTGCACGATATGGCTTGGGTATGATGATTCCCGATACCCTCTCTTGATCCAGAGTTGGGTTGATGTGATGAGGTTGTGTTGGGCGATATACCTTGGTCCTTGCCTTGTGTGTAGGCCGATACCTTTGTGTGTTGGGCGTTATGCCTTTTTGAGTGCTCTTCCCGATACACCTAGCTTGGGTAGTGGCTTTGTGCCCGTTATACCTTGAACGATATGAAGCTCAGTAGGTTAGCCTTGTGTTGGGTGTCATGGTTTGGGGAGGATGACCGATAGAGTGGCATATGGTAACCCTAACCCGATACCCATGGATGACTGATACCCATGGATGCCCGATACCCATGGATGCCTGATACATATGGATGCACAACACACATATAGTTGAACGATATACCTTGAGGTGGTAGCCCGACAACCCTATTGTAGCTTGGCCGATATGTGGCTAGTATGCTTGGGTGACATGAGGGAAGTTACCCTTCCCGATACCACTTCTAGTGAGGGTGCCCTTCCCGTCACACTTCTTGTGAGGGTAGTGGGTACTTCTAGTGAGGGTCATGAACCACCCAGAAACCCATATAAAAGTTCTTTATCACGCGATTACTTTCTTGTTTGACAAGAGTTATGGTTTATGGTTTTTAAACCCTTGACATGTTCCATAGTATTGAGGTAATTGATATAGTAGGACACTCATATGTAAGCTTGACATATCTGAAACTCTTATGACATGATATTACATGTGTTTATGATCATCTTGAATCCTATGTATATATATGATGAAAAATGATAAGCTTGGAAGTATATGAGATTCTTTGCATGATGATGTGACCCATGTTTAGGGTCATAGGTTTGAGGCATATATGATAAAGCTTATAATCATCAATGTTGCCCTATGTTTGATAATATGATCCTTCTGTTAATCCATGATGGTTTCAGTTATCTCTATGATTGTGTATACTAACTATGTAGGTGTTTCATGCAGATTCATAGCCAGGTAAAGGGCTATGAAGTATACATGTCTGAATAACACTGCATTGATGGTCACTCTTGCTGATGAGATAACCTACATCACCTGTATAATGTGTTTAGGTCTGAGGACCTGAGGTTGGCTAAAATTTCTAGTTGATGTGTTATCCTCTAATGATGAGATCTGGGATTGTTATCCCCAGTGATGAGAATCTCTTTTTAGGTAGTGGTTTCTTCTGATGAGGGATTGAGATCCTGGGATATTGTGATAGTGGTGACAATAATGTAACTTAATGTGATGTATGTGTTACAACCTGGTTGCCTCAACAATCCACTTAAAATATACTAACTAATCATAGTGGAAGATATCATGTAGTTTGCCCTGACCATAGATCCATCATCGTCAGTAGCTGGTGATGGTGAAACAGGCTCTCCTGCGGGATAACCCGGTGCACATATTGTTGAATATGTGAGGTTTCTCCTAGCCTAAAATAGAGAGGATTCGAGTGCAGTTGTGGTTGCAGACTCGGGATAGATAGAGCATGGTGAAGAGGCCCATGGCTCAGTGTGATAGAGCATGAATGCATTCATGGATCAGGGAGCACGGTGAACTGGCCCGTGGCTCAGATATACTAGCGCCGAGAGAGGGTAGCCTGCGGGAGATGACCCTGTGGCTGAGGCCACTTAAGCATGAGACTGCGGTCCTACTTTGGTTCTCGTGCACTGACCACGAGGTGGGAGGTCATGGAGTCTGACTCTTCCATTGACCTTGTATGGCACCGGCTCTGGGTTTCGCAGCCGTTAGTTGGATTTGAGTGGTGCGGCTCACTTCCTCAGCGCATAATAACAGGTAATCCAGCCGAATAGTATTTATTGCTTAAGGTAAAACACAGAACATTGATTGAGGCCTCGTTTGTGTAGTTGATCTTGTTATACTTGCAGTTACTTATACGTCCCTTATGTTATGTGGTAAGATCTTATAAATATTATCTTGTCAATCATGTTCCATAAAGAAATACTTGGTTATATGCCTCCCGCACATCTTGGTAAGCTCATTAGAACTTTGCTCTATAGACTGCTCTTATTCTACGTTTTATCAGTTATCTGTTGTTGTTGCTTAACCTTTCTGAGGTTTTATGGTTTCAGCGGGAGTTATGTTTCTCGCTGGGACTATGTGTCTCACCCCATTGGTTTACAACCTTTTTAGGTGTTCTCTCTAGACGTGGTGGTGGTCACGGGGTTACGGCCGAGCAGCAAGAAGAGGAGAAGTAGAAGGCAAGAGATGGATATGTTGTTGTTTTGGTTGTTTTGTAGTAGAGTTTTAGAGTCATCCATGTACTCTCAGGTCCTTGGGGGCATTTAGACGTTGTTTCACAATGTATAGCTGATGAAGTTTTGTATATCTTGCTTGTGGCCGGATGTGGCCCTTTAAGTATGTATATAAACAGGTGATGAACGCATGTGATGACAAGATAGCTGATCTGTTAAGCTGTGGACACGTATCAAGACTTGTAAATGTTTATATAACTTATTTTCTTCCAGGATGCGGATCTAAATGTGAAAGTTTCTTGGTTTATCTATTTTCTGAAATTGGTTTTAATTACCCCGTGTTTTTGGTAATCTAGTGGTTTATGGTGTTTTCCGTACGTTTTTGCATGGCACCTTGCTGTCTGTGTGATAGCAGGATGTGTCGTCACAAGTATACTATAACCTAATGGTTAAACCTTGAATTATGTTTGGATCCATACTTCAGAATAGTATGGAATGTGAGGATGATTTTGTGCCTTATGCATCCAAGATTATATGGGGATGCTATGGGTTAAGGTTTGTGAATGAATGTTGAACTATAACTTTAATGTAACCTACATTGATAAACCTAAACCTAATGTAAGAAGAGAATGGTGGTTAATCATGTTATCCTTTTTAGAATGATTAATATAATCATGGAATGTCCTTCCTAATGATTGATTGAAACTTTAATGTGTTTAATTGGTGGTCATCATTGTTTTATGATCTATGCTTCCTTATGCTAAACTTGTATACTGTAAGTATAATGATGGCCAATTATATAGCTTCCTTGTATGTTGTTATAATCAATGAATGCTCTTAATTGCCAAGGTAATCCTACAATGTTATCCTGTGAACATATTTCAGTTTTTTAATGCAAATTATACCGAGCTTGTGTATCACATGTGTGGTGATGTTTGTTGAGCCTTGTTATAAGGCATAGAAAGATAATGATGAACTTGTAGGAAATGATAGAATGGTCTTAATGACCTTTGGGCATGGTTGAGCCCTGAATGAGGTGCAATTCTCTTTTGTTGACAAGGGTTGATACCCTGTGATATTTTTCTAAGGATTTATATCATGTGATAGTATGATGATAAGTATAGTCTCATAAATTGCAAGATAATAGTATCATGTGATGATGATTTGATGATAAGTATAATCTCTTGATTGGCATGTGAATACTGCCATGTGTTGTTGAGATGAGAAAATATGTCTCATATGTTTTATATCTTATGAAGTTGTTATATAGCAACGTTTGCTAGATATGAATTAGGGTTTGTATGTCCACTTGTTTGATGCAGCCTTAATTCACCCAATTGGAGATAACTAATCAAGTGAAACTCTAATCATGTTGTACCCTGTGTTAGAGAACCATCTTTAGTGTCAGAACTTGTTGGATGATGAAATGAGTTTTACTAAGGGAAACTCAGAGCACATACTGTTGAGTATGTGGGAGTAGCTTGTTGAGGATATATCCTTGTCATCCACAATTACATGTTATGGAGGATGACTGCGGTCATGCCTCAGATATTGTGAAATGTGAAAGGAAGCAGTATAACTATAGGTCCTCTTATTGAATGTCCATGTGTGAGTTTGTTCTCTAGTGTCATGACGTATACTAGGGTGAACTAGTTGTTAGCAGCTTGACTATATGTCATTGTAGTGGTAACATTGACTAATATGTCACTACCTTTTTACTCATACTGAGCAAGGGGGTTATATCTTAGGATATTGACACTCCCAGATCTTGTACAAAACTGAATATCCCTTCGCAAGGGTTGGTTGGACTTTGGATAGTACGATTCAAATTCCCCATGGAATAATAAAAGATGTAATATAGCCATGTAGCATATCTATTTAGGGTTATACACAATGCCTCACATTGGATGATAACCCTTGTTTGCTTTCCTTACATAAAGATGATGTATAATGCAAAAAGAAATTATAGATATGCTTATGTTGTAGACATACTCATGGTGTAAACATGCTTCTGTTGTCATATATAGTGACATTAATAGTTAAGATTATGCTGCTAGCCATGTTTAATACTACTAGCCATGCCTATGTAATTAGAAATGCTTAAACCTCTAATCATGTTTATGTAGTTAGTTGTGTTATGATGTTATCTCTACTTATGATGTAGACTTCTTCACTTTATTATACATGCCAATATTGATAGGTATGTTATGCTACTAGACATATTCATGATGTCAGAGATGCTTATGCTACTGGATTGATTGTGTTGTTTGTAAGGCATATGATGATAGTTAGATTAATGATAACAATTATTATTAGATGCAATCTTATGAAACCTAAGTAGAAATCTGATAGAAGAAATGAACTTATCTATTACATATATATACATTGATATTCATACTTGTTTCTAAGCTTATTTGCTTAATCTTTTTAGCATACTTGAAATGTTCAAACTTCCCAACTGATATTTAAATACTTCAACTACTCAGTTATTTACTATTTAATCTAATGCAATCATTAATCGTTGGATAAAGTTATATCTCTCGCTGGGAATGGGTCTTACCTCGTGGGTCACTACATCTTTTTAGGTGATCGACAACAAAAACAAAAAAACCATGGCAACAAGGAGAACTGAGGTGATGAACCCTAGAGAAGGTTGTTAGTGTCTAGTGTGTCCTAGAGTCATCCATTGACTCTCAGGTTTTGGTGGGAAAGTTTGTATATGATGTTTCTATTGAATCGATATTTTGATAGCATGTTGATGCTTGTATATGTGGAATATGTGGATAGTGTTCCTTTGTAAATTTTATGTTGTAGCTAAGACGATAGAGCAGTGGTAAAGGATATTGAGCATTATATGAAATAAAGCAAATTATTGGGCCTTTATGTAAATGTTTCTGAGCAATTGGGAAATTTTGAAATTAGTTTTAACCCTATTTTCTGGGTTTGTGGTTAATTAATGAGTAATCATGTTTTATGTATTGAGTAATCTAGTTTAGTGTAACATGTTCTCACATAGAGGGTGGAGAAAACTCCTATAACAAGGTGTAAGGCTGACCTCCTCTGAAGATCACCACAACTAGATAGTGTATTGACCATTAAACTTCTCCTTGGAGGTGTTGGGATGACCCTTATTCCACATCTCCTTGTCTATGTCTGCTCGATCTCTAGTCTCTCATAAAGCGATTGATGTCCATTCAGTGGCCATCCTCTTAGGTTTTATCCAAAGAGGCTAAATCATAGTTTATCCAACACACTATATGATGCTACATTTGTTAATCACATTCATTAGGTAAATCCACCTATTAGCCTGAATAGGATGTTGAGGTATGTTCCATATTAGGCCCAATGGTACGGTATTGATGATTCATCTCTTCGTGATTGTGCTCTGGCATTTGCAATTGAATGACAACCAAATCAATGAGCTCTTGAAGCCTCCTACCATGTTCAACATCATTTTCATGAAGTTGTTGGACTTGAGCAGTAGTGCTTCTGTCGATTATACCATGCACTTCTATTGGGAACCCATTGTATTAAACTGATGTAGTTGGACAAATCCTTGTTCAACAACTTGAAGTATACTTCTACTGCGATCTGCGATCTCAGTGGCTACTTGGAGCAGATGATCCTACTTTTCTAGTAGTTGATGAAACAGATCAACTTATTCTTGGATATGAGGATCTAAGGAGGAGGCGAGTGCATTAACACTTTCTCTGACTAGCTGCACAACTCTAATCAGTTCTTGATCCCATGTCATTGTTGAGGTCAAGGGCTGATTGGCCATCTCCTTTGCTGAGACGTCTACGTACGACGATGGTGGAGGCGAGCATAGTTTGACTAACTATAGGGCATGACTTTCAATTATTTGCTAGCAGTCAGAACTGCGGAAAAATTTGGGAGGGCAGGTGGACAAGATACTTGCCTTGCTAAAGCAAGGTCCATGGCGGTAAAAGTATAAGAAAAAAAGAAATCTATTCAGTATATATGAACAGGTATATGTCAAAAAGACTATGCATGTGTATATACAGGCTTAAGAATGACATAACAAAATCCTTAAGAATGCAAATGTGGAAAACCATGTCCCCAAAAATGGTGCCAAAAGTTGATAGGCCTAAATCAAGCATCTGAAAGGAGGTGGACTCAGAAGGATCAAACTCTAAATTTATAACCCAAAACCTTCAACACAACTTTATTATTGGGTCAAAGTATATATAGAGGGTTGAACACATGGATGTGGGGATGTTTAGGATGCTTAAGATCTTTCTTTTAAGTCTGTTAATCCAATCTGGTAGTTGATAAAAGTATGAAACTAGAACTAGTCTAGCAAAATGTCACAAAATAAAATAAAACAAAGTAGAGAAAATTAAATAGTTTCTGCATGGTTCTACTAATCAGAGAGGAGTTCCTGGCTATTTAATCACAAGTTGGACAGTCTGTGCACCCGTTCTCAGGATTAGACAACCCGCGAACACCCCAACAAGAAACCTACATTCAAACATAGTACGTATAGTGGTATTTGTTCCCGTGGGGTCATCCCACTCGCTTTCGTGCAGCATGACTAAAACCAAACAATGATATAAAATCTCTCTCAAGGATGACAAATCAACACCCTAGGATATTCTCGATACCCTCTTAGGTCTAGAATATTTTGAGGTGCTAGGAATAGGTGTGATCTGAGTAGAACCTGGTAGTGGGCCCGACCATGCCTGGGTGGGCCTGGCCGTGCCCAGGTCTACGGTTATGCACATATCACCTTGAACTGTCCTCTTTTTAGATTCTGATCCAAACTACCTTTGCTTATCTTATTCTACAATGAATCTCTCGATATAGGTAGAAATAGAATTTCAAGTAAGAAAGAGATCAACCAAACTAGCAATTATAACCAGAAAGAGAAAACAGAACAAAAAATGTACTAGATCTAGAATAAAACTACTTATTTAAGGTAAAAGTACATAAACATGCCCAAAAAGGGCTACATAGCCAACAAGGAGCTCAACTAGCCATGCACAAGAATAGTTGGCACCGAACAAAGATGGAAGAACATCATTTGTATAGAAACAAAGGGTAACAGTAGAAGAAAGGAGAAGAAAAAGAGATTTAGCCCATAGAGGAGAGGTGGCTCTCACTCCTTAGCCTCCATATAGGTTGGATCTCATCTTTGGGTCATCCTCCTTGGTCTTTTGGACTCCTTGGCATCCTTTCTCTTCAATTCCACCCCAAAGAGCAGCTTGGTGGGTGTATGGAGGTGGAAGATGGTTGGGAATGGTAGGATATGGGTGAATGGGGGTGGAAAATGACGGTGGATGGAAAAAAACTGAAGAAATAGACGTAGGATGAGAACTTCAGCCCTTTTAGACCTTAGAACTCTCCCATAGGGATTGGGGAACCAAAAAAGGTTGGAACAACAGAACAAAACCTCCAATGTTTAGAATCATGAACCTCCAAAATCGCAGAACCCCTCTCCAAGTAGCGAGGGGTGGGTATTTAGAGATGAAGGAAAAGTGTATGTAATGAGTGGTCACAGAACCTGACTCAGTCGCTACACTTGTCTCGACACGACTATAATGTGGGTCACAGTTGAGATGCAGCGGTTGAGCAAGACGTCACAATCGAGCTAGATGTCATGGTCGAGGCAGGTGAAGCGGTTAAGGCAGGTGCAGTGGTCGAGGTTGGTGCAGCTGACCCTTTTCCTCGATACAGCCGTGTCAAGCGAACCTATCACGACAACTGTCATGGTAGAGGTAGGTGTCATAAGTGAAATAGGTGTCATGGTCATGACAAGAACCACAGTCACGACAAGTGCCACTGTCAAGGCAGGTGCAATTGACCCTTGTCCTCAGCATGGCTATGTGGGCTCGACATAGCTATGTTGAGCATAGAGGTTACGATATGTGTCGTGGTCGAGACAAGTGTCACATTCATGTCAAGTGCATATGACCTTTTTCTTGGCATGGTCGTGCCGGGCTCGACACGGCCATGTTGATCATCTCAGTCATAAAAGATGAGATTCAGTCGCGGTCGCAGCATGTGCCGTGATCGAGGTTGGTGTCGTGGTCACGACAGGTGCTGCGATCGAGGAAGGTTCCTCGCTCAAGACACGTGCCTTGCTCAATACACGTGTAGATGACCCTTGTCCTCATCATGACCGTGCTAAGCATCTCGGTCGCACCAGGTGTCGCAGTCCCGACGGATGGAAGCCTAGCTACTGTAAAAACCATGTATTGAGGAGAAATCTTAGAGAATAAATATTTTTTTCAGGTTCGATGTCTACAAGTCCCAAAATTAGCTCATTGAGAAACTTTATCTATGAAAATATATAAATTACTAAAATATAAGAATATAGGGTTATTTTGGGCATATTAAGGCTATAATGACACAAAACCATAAATAAATGCTTAGTATAAATGCATGAATTTTGGTGTTATCACATGTTGGATCACAATGATGAAGGATTCTTCATTCCACCATCTCCTCCCCATGTGACAATTGTAATACCTAAGAGGACTATCACGCCAACTGCCCCTAGTGTTGTACAAGAATGGACTCCAGAGCATACAAAAGGATCTAGACAGGGTTATGAGGCAACCAAGCAATCAACCCCAATCCCTCAAGTAGACAAAGCAATACATGTAGCTCCTAAGCTGCATGAACCACCAAGCACAGAAAAAGCATCAAGTGCAGAGCAAGAAGTGGGTGCAGTACAAGAAAATGTGGGAGGACAAACTTCTCAGAAAGAGCAACATGAACAATGGCCCATCACTAAAGAAGACACAGTAGAAAGTGCTCGACCTTCACCACAAATCCCTAGAGCAGCAACAGCAGCACCATCGACATGTACAGTTGAACAACAACAAATTCCGCAAACCTTTGGTGACATATTAGGGCATCAATTTGTTTCCATGTGGGAACACATGCAACATTATTTTGAAGTTAACTTTCATATCAGTTATAGCATGTATACACTAACAACATAGGTGTAGGGATTAAACGAAAAAAACTAAGTCACTTCCTCAGTTTATGGAAGAAGTGATCAATAACCAAACAAGGATGATGGAGGCCGTCAAGACAATTTCAAAAGAAATGGTGGACCTCCGAAAAGAGAGAGAAATGATATGCGCCGACAAAGAAATGATGCTTAAAAAGAGGCCATACAAGATCTATAAGAGGAACACAAAAAGTTGAAGGAAGAGAGGGAAAACATGGAAGCAGAATGCTAAGAGCTAGAAGATTGGTGAGCTAGAAAGAGGTCAAGACGTATGACTAGTCCCTCCCCTTCTCAAGATTCCTCAAGCCCTTCTAACTCGAATGACCATGACAACAAAGAAGTAAGTGCACTACATTCCCAAAAAGAAGAAAGTGCCAATGTACATAGAGATCAACCAGAGGATGCTACCAAGGAGAAGGAACAACCACCCCCATAGAATCCAAAAGTCGCAAAGGGCATAAACAACGTGATGCAGGGGCTTGACTAAAATGTTCAACCCACTAAGACCGAAGAAAACATTATAGAAAAACCTATAGGATCTACAGTTGGCCAAGAGGAAGCATGTGTAAAGATTTCATCCTCCTTCGACACAGCAAAAGTCAACAAATTCTTGCAAGGAATAGACAACAATATGAATATTGATGATTACCTCCTATAGGAGACCCTCCAAAATGAGCTCAAAGACACATTTACGATGGTAAAATGAAAGCCACACTAGCATAAATCCATAAAGTTGTGCTTAATATACCGTCGACTGCAAATGAACAAAAGAAGAGGATACCCACACATGCATCGAGGAATCAAGCGTCGAAGAAGAACCAAGGAAGATAATTGAAGATCCTTATTATACATGTACCCCCACTGTTATTGCATAAGCCATAAATGAGCATCAGGTTGGCGAGGGGACATAAAATGATGTGGAAAGCATCCATGCATCATTCTTCATCAGTGAACTAGCAAGAGAATGGGACCTGCCTGTTGAACAAGAAGAGATTGTTGCAACACCCCCTCTCCCATGAAAGTTGGTAGGCATGGACATGGCATCACTTTCCAGATAAACTATTGATATGTCCATGTACTAGTTTACACAATAGATGAAAATCTTCTAGGCACAGACGTTTTGTACAACAATAAGAGATGGACACTGACTAGAGAGAAAATCAGGGGGATATTCAAAAAGAGAGTGCGAGTAAACAAAAGCCTATTCAAAGTCTTTTGCGCAACTTTGATAGAATAATTCCTTCATCCTGATAAAGTACAACTGACATTAATTGGAACAATGCATCTTTCAAGCTTTTTGTATGAAGAAAAAATTAATTTAGAAGTAGTGAAGGAGATTCAAGATGCAATTAAGAGGGCGGAGACCAGTTTTGTCACCTTGCAGATAAGAACTGTCAAGGATTGGAAACTGATTGTCATGAACCTATGTGATAGATGTACAACTATCTACAACTGTTGTGCTAGAGAGATCCCTAGCACTTTGCTTATCTTCAAGGACAAACAAGCACGTGGCATACTAAAGGTACCCCTTCGTCTACAATGGGCTATCCCAGTTTGTAGGAGACTACAACAAACCTAACTGGAAAAACTTCTCATTTGTATTAAAGTGCCTCAAGAGACGTCGAGATTAGGGGATTGTGCATTCATAGTGTTGAGAATGATGAAAGCAATCAACAAAGGTGTCCCATTAGAAGACCTCTTTCTAGAAGACATGCGTTGTTGGGTACCTATGCTATGGAAGTAATATATGATCAATGGTTATTTGAGAACCCCACAATGCCCCCTGATGTCATTCCATGCAAGTTGTATACATGTGTTCCCTTACCAGAAAAGAATCCATGGAGGGAAGAGTTACAGACCTTGCAGATAGACCTTATTGAACCTTCTATGGCATCTTATTGAAAGGAGGGGGGACCGACAGACATGCACCGAGCTGAATCCAAACCAGAAGAACAACACCGTCCCAAGGCTTTTGAATAAGTGATAACCGCAATAGTTGCAGAAAAAGAACAAGAAGCACCCACTGAAGATCACCATGAGGAAGGTGAGATTACTAAAGAGGAACTTCCAGAAGTACGTCCAGATGGGCCACCTGGTGAGATAGAGCCCTCCTTTGCTGACTTTGACAGATGGTCCTGCCAAAACCTCTCTTAGGATTCATTGTTACTAATAATGGAAACACTAAAAGAAGATAGTAATAATGCAGAAGTCATATTCGAAAGAGACGACATTTGTGTCATCAAGGATGACCCATGGGATATGTTGAATACAGGAGCTTACTTAGCAGTAAGTGTGATTTCTACATATCAATCACTGCTATGTAACAACATGCCAAATGTACATATGGCCTATTTCTTGTCGGTTGATGGCATACTAAAGAATAAAGAGTCTGGATAAAAAGGCTGCCTATAGTCACATTTAAAGGACTAGATACTTGATTTCATTTTCTTTCTAATATTTCATGAGAATCAATGGATGCTCCTTGTAGTTTTGAAGCAAAGACTACCATTCTATACAATAGCTCAGTTTTTATCGAACAAACACACAAACAAGACTACACTGAAGAAGCTTACCGAAGAGAAAGAAAAAACATGTTCGGAAGAAATCGTAGAAATGATCCACAACCATGGCAAGGGGTATAAAATCTCAAAGACAAAGGACTTCAAGAAATCTCAATTCTACCACAGAAGTCCGTAGAAAATGCCTCTGTCAAATGATTGTGGTTTCTATTGCCTGACCTACATGGAGGGACAAGCCCTATGAGAGATGGAAGTTGAGATCCTACAACATGAAAGATATCACGCTCTCCGAGGAGGCTATGTTGATATTTTGTTGCAGTCAAAATGGGAAAACATTGAAAACTAGAAAAAATAAAATAAGTTCTTTTATACCTAAACCTTCATCTTTTACACTCTGAGATAGAGTGAATGATAAGTTTGGAGGAGGAGTTATAAACGGGCATGAGAGGTACAATTTTGCCATTTAGTTTAGAACCCAATTTTTTTCAATTCTATAAGGTCTTGTCTTGTACATATTCATACTTTTACCCCTTCATAGTAGGGAATTTTGAAAAATTTTGAACTTTGAGCTTTCTATTACTTCTGTTCACAATTTTGAAATTTTGCAAGGATTACTCAAGTTCCCCTTTTCTTATACTTGTTTGTCCTCATGCCACCTTTTAGCGTAATCATCTCTAGAGTGATGCAAATGAGCTACTAATATACATAAAAGAAAAAGAGACACAACAATATGATCTTATAACATTCTTACAACAAAATGTTGTGTAAATCAGAAGAACACTCCTAAATTTATGGAACCCCTGGAAATAAGGAGGACTTTACTTGCCACACTCTCAAAGAATCATCCTAGACTGAAAGTACTAGCTAGAAAGTCTACATCTCACACAAGAAGAAAATGGGTGCCCCTTCCCATTTTAATTATCCCCTCTTTGGGACGAAAAGAGGCTTGGCCGCCCAGAAATCCTACCAACCCTTTCACAAGCCAGTGAGAATGAAAATCCAAAAAGAAAAAATTATGAGAGTTGTGCCTAAAAAGATATCAAATGATTCCACATGGTCGGTGTATTTCTACACTCATGAATGCAGATATGTCGTGCCTAGAAGTGGAATCTGGAAGCTAAGTTATACCTACCTACATTCCAAAGCAAACCTCATACAACCACGTGACACTACATCAGGTCCCACTTGGGCAACACTGTCTTTACAACAACACCATAGTTGAGAGAGAGTGAGGGAGTTTAGGAAAGCACTAAAAGCCTAGCCTACCCAAGCATGATAGCTTAGACACAACCAAAATAAAGGTAGGGTGTGAAAGCTACCCCTTGCTGGAACCGTTTACAAGTATAGACAAAAACCAAGGGAAGGAAGGTCATTGTGAAGGAGAGTCTTTTACTACAAAAGACAGTGAGAAAGACACAAAGTCACACAACTCTGGAAATAAAGGGGGGGATAGAGCTTCAACAAGTGAATCAAGCCTGTCCCAAAGTTTTGCTGTAAGGATGGAATAACTTGGTATTGGTATGTTCATAAAAAAGAAAAACATGAATAGATCATCACTCGATGATTTGATTCTATCTGTTAGCCTGAGGACATGATAGATTTTAAGTTTGGGGGAGTTGATAACATCTCATTTTGTGCACTTTTTGAAGCTATTTTATTTCTATTTTAACATCCCTTTTATGGATTATTCTATCCATTTTCATGCAGGAAAGTCACAAGTCACAACTGCAACACCATCTCGACCGTAAGGGTCCATGAATGTCTCGCCCGAGGTGAACCCAATGATCAACAATATTGTCATGATTGTGATTGCACATCAGGAGACTCAGCAACACCATCGCGACCACGAATGCACATTAGGAGACTCAGCGTGTGTCAATCACAACACCACTCACCACCAAGAATATCTTCACGACTACTACCATAAGTCTCAACCCCTGATGAAGTCTGAGTTGTAACAACACCTTCTCGCCTAAACTGAGACATACGTTACAACCACTACTAATGGTTGTGATTGTGATAATGGTCTTGGTCGAGACACGAGTCACAACCATAACAAAGCATTAAGTCGGTGGGCAACACTATAAATAGGCCCTAACCTCACTCAAAGAAAGGGTTCAGGTCATCAAGAGAGACAAAGTGTTGCCCATCTCCAGAGCCGCCCTCATTCATCTCCATTGGTCTTGAATCTCTAAAGAGGAAAGTTGAAAGAGAGAGAGGATCTGACATCCTTTTGTTCAAAAGCAGGAGTTGGCATCTTCCACACCTACACCAGATCTAGATCCAAAGAAGTATCATTGGTGTATCACCTCCTCCCTTCTTTAGATCTATCATCCCCCTCATGATGTACCTTCCCCCTCTTCATTTATCTTGATGTATATACACTTTTGTAATGTTGTTATGATGAACATTAACATTTGTGGCTAAACACCTTACTTGGGTTGGGAGCAGCCACTAAGGATCTTCCAACATGTATATACTTACATCCTTTTGAATATATGTATGATCCTAGCAAAGATTATCTAGATACTATTGTTCTTAATGCTTCACTTGTATGATTAGCTACCATTTTGTGATGTATGATTGTTAATTCCTCAAAAGAGTAGTATTAATGTTATATAAGTGTTATGGAGTTGCATAAATGCATGAAAATGTTAGAATTCTAAAGCTTATGTTCATATGGTTGTTTTTTTGGTTGTTTATTTGTCATCTCAAAAGAGAGACTACTTATAATCTAGATCTATCCTAAGCTTGAGAGAGGAGGGAATAGACACATAAGATGATTGGTTGTAATCATGCTAAGGGTTTATAAAGGGGTGTGAGTATTGTATGTTGGTGGGATATCTTAGTAGGTGAAACCCAATCCAAGTTCCCATCCATACTTTGGTTACATCTTTCTTGTTTAGACCTTGTTCTCTTGTTTTGTTTTCTTACCTTTTCCTTTATTGCTTTGTTTGGAGTAACATAGTTCCATAAGGAAAACCATCTCAATCTATCCCTTTATTTGGTGTATCTGAGTCTAAGACTCTAAGTTCCTAACACTTACCAATCTTGTCCCTATGGTTCGACCCTGATCTACTACATCAGACCCCATATAATGGTTGTGGGGGTCTAAGTGTCGGGTTTTAAATCTAAGAGTCTGGCTACTCTAGATCCGCTCTATTTTGGACATGTGATTTAGGTAGGTCATCTTTTTGGCATTCTTGTCGGGAACAAGGAAAAATAGTTCTCTTAATAACTTGAGTCTACTCAATATACACCTGTTACTCAAGCTTAGCAATAAGCTTGATTGTACAAAAAAAGTTTAAATTTGCTACGTCTAGATTACTTAGAATACTTCATTTTACATGTCCAATTTTCTAACTTGAATGTGCAAACTATTTAGGTAGCCTGAACGAAATAAGATTCCTCACTCCCTTTTCATGACAACATGATGCCTCATAGAGATGGTAGTCTTACTTGGGATGATTGGGATGCAAGAGTCCAACATAATTGTCCACCCCAAAGGGGTGATCGAACTTTGAATTTATAACTCGAACCTTCAAGGACCCACACAACTTTATTACGAGGTTGAAGTAGATATACGAGGTTGACCAAAGGGATGTGGGGACATTTAGGATACTTAAGATTTTGCTCTTAAGTCAGACAAGCTAATCTGGTGGTTGATAAAAGTACGGAGCTAGAACTAGTCTAGAAAATTGTCACAAAGTAACACAAAACAAGGAAAAGAAAACAAAACCGAGTTTGTAGGATTCTACTAATCAGAGAGAAGGAGTTCATGGCTATGTAACCACAAGTTGGGCAAGCTATTCACCCGTTCTTAGGTGTAGACAACCCTCAAACACCCCAGCAAGTAACCTACATCAAACATAGTGCGTACTATGGTATATGTTCTTGTGGGGGGGTCATCCCACTCACTTTCACGCAGCATGACTATAACCCATCAATGGTATGAGACCTCTCTCGAGGATGACAAATCAACACCCTAGAATGCTCTAGATACCCTCTCAGGACTAGAATATTCTGAGATGCTAGGAACAGGTCTGATCTAGGCAAAACCTGGTATTGGGCCTGACCGTGCCGGGTTGGGCTCGGTCGTGCCCAGGTCTACGATACTGCACATATCACCTTAAACCATCCTCCTTTTAGATTTCGATGCAAGCTACCTTCTCTTGTCTATTTCTACAATGAATCTCTTGATATAGGTAGAAATATAATTTCAAGTAAGAAAGAGATCATCCAAACTAGCAATCATTACTAGAAAGAGAAGATAGAATAGAAAACATACTTAGAATTAAACTATTGGATTAATGTAAAAGTACATAAACATGCCCAAAATGGGCTACATAGCCAAGAAGGAGCTCAACTAGCCATGGAGAAGCATAGTTGGCACTGAATAAAGATGGAAGAACATCATTTGCATAGAAACAAAGGAGAACAATAGAAGAAAGGAGAAGAAGAAGAGATTTAGCCTGTAGAGGAGAGGTGCCTCTCACTCTTTAGCCTCCATATAGGTCAGATCTCATCTTTGGGTCGTCCTCCTTGGTCTTCTGGACTCCTTGGACTCCTTTCTTTTTGATTCTACCCCAAACAACAGCTTGGTGAGTGTATGAAGGTGGAAGATAGTTTAGAATGGTGGGATATTGGTCAATGGTGGTGGACAATGGTGGTATATGGAAGAAAACTGGAGGAACAGACATAGGATCAACACTTCAGCCTTTTCAGACATTGGAACTCTCCCACGGGGCTTTGGGAACCAAGAATGTGTGGAACCTCCCAAAATTTGTAACCCCTCTCCATGTCATAAGGGGTGAATATTTATAGGCGAAGGCGGAAGATGGTCACAATACCTACCTCAGTCGCAGCTCTGGTCTCGACCCGATCATGCCAGGATGGGCACAGTTATGTCGAGGGTCACAGTTGACATAGACGCTGCGGTCGATGTTGATCCCACGGTTGAGGAAGATGCCTCGGTCGAGACAGATCTCGTGGTCAAGACAGGTCCCACAATCGAGGTGGTTGTGTCATGGTCGTGTTGATGTATTGTGGTCACAGACTTGGCCTCAGTCTGACCATGCAGAGCTGGGCCTAACCGTACCGAGTGTCGATCGACATGACGTCTCGGCCACGATCACAACATTATCTCCATGGCCGCGGTCATGACATCTTACAACAAACCCAGCCCCACAGGGGGGGCTATTATTGGTGGTTGATGGGCCCTCATCGATGAACCTTCTGATTGGCAAGGATGCATTCTGATAAAGGACTGGCCATCAAAAATAGGGTCCAATATATCAAAAGTTTCTAGGGATCACTATCTCCTAAATTGGTGCACATAGTGCGATGCTTAGTCCACCGTGGTTGTGATAAATGGAAATCTAGCTACTACAAAAACCATGTGTTTAGGAGAAATCTTAGAGAATAGATGTCTTTTTAGGTTCGGTGCCTGCAAGTCCTAAAATTGTCTAGTTGAGCAACTTTATCTAAGAAAAGATATAAATTACTAAAAGATAAGAATCTAGGGTTATTTTGGTCATTTTAAGGCTATAATGAAACAAAATAATAATAAAATTCTTAGCATAAATGTCTGAATTTGGGTGTTATCACCTACAAAAACAAAGAAGAGCTAGAGGTATGTCACTAATATGGTCCTCACCATGAGGAAGAAGATTGTGAAGAGCAATGAGAAGACGATCGCGAGGAGTGACGTTAAGAGGAGTGACACCATAACAAGCATTGCCACCACCGTTACACAAGACAAAGAAGGAACCATCGTGATAGAGCATGCGACAACAATGAAGAAGAAGATGACAAAGAAGATAAAATTCTTAGAGAGTAGGTTGCAATTAGAGCCAATGAATAAAAATGCTCAATCGTTATCCCACAGTTTGATGTAGCTAATTTTGAGTTGAAACCTGCAGTCATTTCGATGATCAAGAACAAACCTTTCTGGGGGAATTCAAAGAATGATATCCCTTACCATCATCTCGACACTTTCAAAAATATCTGCAACACTATCAAGATGAGTGGAGTACCTCAATAAGTTATATACTGTAAAGGATTCATATTCTCTTTAGAGGGCAAAGCTCGGTCCTGGTATCTTAATCTACCTCACCAATCCCTTGATGGATGGAGGCCTCTTGCTGATGCATTCATCACTACGTTCTATCCCACTAAGAAAACTATTTGGAATAGAAAAAAGATCACTTCCTTCATGCAAAAATCTGGAGTGAATCTTCACAAAGAATGGGAACTATTTGAAGAGTATTAAAGGGATTTTTCTCATCACAACTATTGTAAGGGTTTTTTCATGACAACATTTTACAATGGGATAACTCCCACAGAGCATACTTCCTTAAATGTTGTTGTGGGGATTTATTTTCTTAGAAATAAGCTGAGCATAACTATGAAGATCATAGGCAACATGGCTGCACTACAAGCAGACATGGAGTATGATGTTGACCTAGAGGTTATACATTGCTTGTATTTTGATAATGACTTAACCATTCCATTCATATATATCTAATATGTGTATCAAAGATTGATTTCAGGTATTAGGTACATGAAAAGGATCCCAAATCCAAAACCCGATATTGACACATGTTCAAGTCAAAGAGCTACAAGTGTGCTTTTGTGGAAATCTATGTAAATGACCTTAGAACATATTTGTAATCACTTGTAATGATGAATTGACTGGTAACTAAGGTGAGAAAATTGATTGGGACATAAAACACCAATGTTAGATCACTTTAGATACATATTCAAAAATTGACATCAGGTTGTCAATCGGTCGAGTTTCTCCCCAGGACAAACTCAGCCGATCCATCTTGGTCAGTTTTCTAGAGATAGCATCAGTCGAGTTGTGTTTACACAGAACTCGACCAATCAAGTGCCTGAACAAAATGATCTTCAGTGATCGGTCGAGTTTCCCCAGGACAAACTCGACTGACCGTTTGAATATCAGTTTTGTCTTTTACTTGATCAGTCGAGTTAACTTTATTAAAATTTGACCGATTGCACTATACAGAATTTGTAGAAAAAAGTGATGTGACTGTTGGTGGGTTATTTGATCAAAAATAGAGACATTTTCTTGAAGGAAAATAGCTATATTTTGGCCCAAGAGTTCACCTAACTCAAACCAACACTCTCAGCTATATATAGAACCCTTGGAGTTCATTCCAAGGCTGCTCATTCATTGCAAACTCAGTCCTAGCATAGTTGATCGTGTTCTAAGCCTTTGAGCCCCTTTCTCTCTCTACCTTCAAGTCAAATTTGTGAGTATGAGTGAGATAGGTTCCTGTGTAAGAGAGATACTCCCTGTATTGTTGTAAAGCTCTCCTCCTCCATCTTCCAACCTCAATTCCTATTGAAGTCAAGTTGAATATCCCTCTCCAAGTGAAGGACAAGGAGGTGTTGGTCTTAAAGATTGAAGAAGGAAAGCTGCTCTAGGTCTCCAAGTAAAGGAGATAGGTGCTCTAGATCTCCGAGTGAAGGAGAGAAGCAAGGCAACGCTCAAGGAAGATAGGTGATCCCTTGAAGGCAGAAGACTTGAAGAAAGGAGTGGGTAAGTACATGTTTATGGTTGAAGACTCCATGGTTCAAGTGGGTAAGCTCCTTCTATAGGTTGAAGATCTTTGCTTGAGGTACTAAGCCCTTGGATGTGTGGTTGTTGTGTCTTGTAATCTTATTGTGGAATATAAGAGTACCAAGCTTGCAAATCCTAGAGACTAACCCACTCTAGGTAGTGGACTGACATTGCTCCGATGTTTAGGACATGGAACCACTCTAAACCACCTGTCCAAGTGCTTGTTTTTCACTATTTCTCATCCTTGCTATGTATGTTAGATTAGGACATAAATTTGGTGCTTGTTTAAGCTTTTAAAATATATAATTTGGTGGTCTAATTTATCTTGTGAGAATTTTTGAAGCTATATTCAACCCCCCCTTCTAGAGCCCATTGATCCAACAAGTGGTATCAGAGCAGGTCTTTTTCAAGCTACTTCAACAAGTAGGAGAATATGGGTGATTCGACACTTGGTTCGCTTAACCTAGAAGGAAGCTTCTCCATGAGACCTCCAGTCTTTGACGACACCAACTTCCTCTATTGGAAGAGAAGTATGCAGTTCTACCTTCATGGTGTAAGCTATGAAATGTGGAAGATAGTCCACCTCAAATATGAAGATCCAAAGGGGGACATCACCACATGGACTGAAGCTAAAATGAAGCATGCTCAACTCAACGCCAAAGCTGTGAGCATCATCTACACCGCCCTCACTCCATCTGAGTTCAACCGGATCTCCTCATGGGACACTGCACATGAGATATGGCACATATTATGTGTCACCTATGAAGGAACCGAGCAAGTGAAGGAAGCCAAGATCTATATGCTTGTTGGTCTTCTATAGAACTTCAAGATGGGTAAGAATGAGACAGTAGCTGATATGTACACTACGCTAAATGTCATTATAAATGGATTGGCAGCCCTTGGGAGTGTGCTAGACAAATGCACCATCAACTCTAAGATCTTGAGATCTCTTCCAAAGAGATGGGAGCCCAAGGTGACATCCATTGAAGAGGTGTACAAGCTAAGTGAGCTATCAACCGAGGAGTTGGTTGGTAATCTTCAATCCCATGAACCTAGGCTCGACAAGCAAGAAGAGGAAGAGAAGAGAGAAGAAAAAGAGTCCAAGAAGATAAAGGATACAACCTTCAAAGCACAAATTGAAGAAATGGTGTGGAAACCACAACTTGCTTTGAAGTCCCCCAGCCCTTCCTCAAGTGAAGATGAATGCCCTAATGAGAATGAGGCAAACTACTCAAAGGGTAAACACTTCAAGAGCAAGCCCTCCTCTTCAACTCCATGGTGCTATGAATGTGGTCAAAAAGGCCACTACAAGAGTGATTGCCCCAAGGCCAAGAAGAGCCATCACAAGAGAAGCCACAAGAAAGATAAGGAGTACAAGAAAGAAGGCAAGTACAAGAGGAAGGAAAAAAAAAGAAAGAAGATCAAGAGATGCAGCTCATGTAGCTTGGGAGGAGTCTTCTTCAAGATCCTCAAGCTCCAAAGATGGAGAATGACATTTTTCTCTCATTGAATCTACTAGTGAAGACGTATGTGAGGTAAGTGAGTTAAGCAAGGTAAGTGAAGTAAATTCGCTAGAGCTGCCTAAAGAAACTATCATTGATATGCTAAATGAATGCCAATCATCCTTTACTAAATGAAAATCTAAAAGGAAAAGGTTAGGCAAGATAGTTGATGATCTTTATGCTAAAATTGAAATCCTTGATAGCATAGACTCTTTGCAAGGGCAATTTCTTGACCTTGAGCTTCAACATAATGGAATAGAGGTTGAGAATGGTGTATATCTTAAAAATATTGAAAATCTTAATATAGAAAACCAAAAGTGCCTAGATGAGCTTGATTGTCTTAAAAATAAAAATGTAGAACTCAAACTCATGGATGATGCTAGGAGAAATGAAGTTTATGCTTATCAAAGAGAAATTTTTTTGCTTAAATCTAAAAATGCAAAATTGCTTGCTCAAGTAAATGGCTTATCTTCTAGATCTATTTTGCAAAGTAATTAATTTGCTAGCATAGCCTTAGAAAGAGATTCCCTTCATACTAAAGCCCTCTATCTTGAGGCCGACCTATTGCATGCTAGAGATGATCTTGCTAGTCTTTCTACTACTGTCATTAACCTTAGTGATGATAATGCCAAGTTAAGATCTTCTCTGCAAAGGTTTCTCTCAGGAAAGAAATCCCTCAATGATGTCCTATAACATTCTACCAAACAAGTTGGTACTAGCGGTTTGGGATATGATGGGACTGCGCCCAAAGGTAAGAAAAAGAGCAAGAACAAGGGTAAGAAGAAGAGTGTGGAACCTCCTATCTTCCATGGAGAAACTTCTGGCACTAAGAACCCTATGGTTTGTGTTCATTGTAAATGTGATGACCATTACTCTACTTATTGTCCTTACAAGCCCAAGGGCAACAACCCAAAGATGAAATGGGTCCCTAAGCTAACCCTGGATCCCAAAGTTTGAGTTGGGTTCTGACATCCTTCTTTTTTGCAGGTTAAAAAGAGATGGATTGTTGATAATGGCTGTTCTAAACATATGACTGGAGAAATCAACCATTTCAACAAGTTCATGAAAAAGAATGGAGGATCGGTAACCTTTGGAGACAAAAATAAGGGTAAGGTCATAGGTGAGGGTGATGTGGGAAATGAACTATGTATGTAAAATGTATTGCTTTTTGATGGCCTACATCACAATTTGATTAGTGTTAGTCAACTTTGTGACAATGGATATCTTGTATTGTTTACTTCTTTATAATGCTTGCTTCTAGATTCCCTCTCCTACAATGTAATATATAAGGGAACTAGAAATTGTAATCTTTATGTTATTGTTCTTGATACTCTTAAGCCCATACTAGATAGATGCTTGGTAGTGGATAAAAATGATATTTCTCTTTGGCATCGCCATTTGGGTCATGTTTGTATGCATCAAATGAAGAAATTGAGCAAAAAGGACTTGGTTCGAGGACTTCCCAAATTGGATTTTGAAAAGGATGAGGAATGCCAACCTTGTACACAAGGGAAACAAACCAAATCCTCCTTCAAATCCAAAGGAGTCATGAGTACCAAGAGAGTTCTTGAACTTCTTCATATTGATCTATTTGGACCAATGAGAACGCAAACGCTTCATAGTTCCAAGTATTGTCTTGTTATTGTTGATGATTTCTCTCGACATACTTCGACCTTCTTTCTCGTTTCTAAAAGTGATACTCTGATGTTTTCTTGAGCTTTTGTAAATGGGCTAAAAACAAAGCTTTTTGGCAGATTGTTTCTATCTGTAGTGATCATGGGGGAGAATTTGAAAATGATCTGTTTGAGCATTTTGTGCAAAATCTGGTTATTCGCACAATTTCTCTTCTCCTCGTACGCCTCAACAAAATGGGGTTGTAGAGAGGAAGAACAGGTCGCCACAAGAGATGGCTAGGACCATGCTTCTTGAGTATGACACTCCTAAGAAGTTTTGGGCTGAAGCCGTTAGCACCTCATGCTTTGTGCAAAACTGAGTTTTTACACATCCTTCTTTAAAGAAAACCCCCTATGAACAATGGCGTGGTAGAAAGTCGTCTATTGATTTCTTCCATATTTTCGGATGTCCTTGTTTTTTTTTAAACACGAAGGATTCTCTTAACAAGTTTGATCCGAAATCTTATAAAGTTTTCTTCCTAGGCTATATCATTACTAGTAGGGCATATAGAGTATTCAACATTCAATTGTCTAAAATTGAAGAATCTATTAATGTTAAGTTTTCTGAAACTAACCATGTTGTTAGCAAGCATGTTGTGGATAAGGATGTTGTAGATGACTTAATTCCTATCTTAAAAGATCTCAACATTGACAACAAAGGCAAACAAGTGATAAGAAGAAGAAGAAGAAAAGAAGGATCCTACTCCCCGTTTTGCAAAGAATCACCCCAAGGAACTAATCATTGGCAATCCTTTCGAGAGAGTGAAAACACGAGCTGCATACAAAAAAAAACAAGCAGACAATGCCTTCATCTCACAATTAGAGTCAAAGAACATTAAAGAAGCCCTTGGTGATGATGAATGGTTCCTTGCCATGCAAGAAGAGCTGGAGCAATTCGAGAAGAATCGTGTGTGGTCTCTAGTGCCAAGACCAAGTGATAGAAAGATCATTTGCACCAAGTGGGTCTACCACAACAAGCTAGATGAGCAAGGAAAAGTGGTAAGAAACAAGGCATGGTTAGTAGCACAAGGTTACAACCAACAAGAAGGTATTGACTTTGATGAAACTTATGCTCCTGTTGCTAGACTTGAATCTATTAGAATGCTACTTGCTTTTGCTAGTCATAAAAATTTCATGCTATATCAAATGGATGTTAAAAGTGCATTTTTGAATGGTACAATCGAGGAGGAAGTATTTGTTGCTCAACCTCCAGGATTTGAAAATGACAAACTACCTAATCATGTTTATTTGTTGCAAAAAGCTCTCTATGGACTCAAACAAGCACCTCGAGCTTGGTATGAGAAACTAAAGAACTTTTTGTTAGATAATGGGTATGTCGTGGGCAATGTTGATTCTACCTTGTTTCTAAAACACACTTCTAACACTTTTCTTATTATTCAAATTTATGTTGATGATATCATTTTTGGTGGAACTGATCTTGATCTTTGCAAGGAGTTTAGTTCTCTTATATAGAATGAGTTCGAGATGAGCATGATGGGTGAGTTGACCTTCTACCTTGGCTTTCAAATCAAACAAACCAAAGAAGGAAACTTCATCAACCAAGGCAAGTATACAAATGAACTACTCAAATGCTTTGGGTTGGAGAACATCAAGCCAATGGATACACCCATGTCCAACACTTCCAAACTTGATAAAGATGAAGAAGGTGAGAAAGTAGATGAGAAGCTCTATAGAGGTATGATGGAAGTTTGCTTTATTTAACTACCTCTAGACCAGATATTATGTTTAGTGTTGGTTTGTGCGCTCGCTTTCAATCTAGCCCTAGAAAATCGCATCTTATAGTTGTTAAGAGGATTTTGAGGTACCTAGCCAAAACCTAAAATTTTGGACTATGGTATCCTAAATCAAGAGATTTTACTCTTAGAGCATATAGTAATGAGGATTACGCAGGATGTTTGGTTGATAGAAAGTGCACAAGTGGCACTTGCTTTCTCCTAGGAACATGATTGGTGTCTTGGTTCTCCAAGAAACAGAGCACCATGGCATTATCAACTACTGAGGCTGAGTATATTGTAGCCAGGAGTTGTTGTGCCCAGGTCCTATGGATGTAGAGAATGCTCCAAGACTATATTTTTTGATGGTTCTCCTATCTTTTGTGACAATACTAGTGCAATTAATCTTTCTTACAATCCTATATTGCATAGTAGAGCCAAGCATATAGAGGTTCGCCATCACTTTCTCCGTGATCACATTGCCAAGAAGGATATCTATATCACGCATGTAGACACAAATAATCAATTGGTGGATATCTTTACTAAACCTCTAGATAGAGATCAAAATAATTTTATTCGATCTAAACTACTTATTGTTGCTTTGGATGATGTTTATATGTGATCTAGCTAGTTGTTTTCAACATATATGCTTTCTCATGTAATTTCTCATCTTATATGCCTATATATGCTTCAATTTTCCTAAATTGCTTGTTAACATGCTTAGTTTTTTCTTGTTTTGGGTTTTTATCAAATTTCTTATTTTATCTCTAAATAGTACCCAATGATGAGCTAAATGTTCCTAAGTATGTTAATGATACATAATAGTATTGAAAAATGAATTTAATTGGCATATATATGGCTAGAAACCAAGAATGTGACTTTTAGGTCAGGTTGACTGTCAGTTGAGTTTCACTAGGAAAAAGTCGACCGATCAGGAGTCGAGAGTTGTTCTTCAGAAGAACCGTTTGGTCGATTTTTACATCTCAAAACTCAACTGATCCATGGGCTGAGCCAATATTAAGTCAGGATCGGCCGACTATTTTCCCTCTCAACTTGAAAATAGCTGACTGATTCCTCATCTCTTAGCCCTAATCTCTCAACCCCATCCCTAAACCTCCTGCTCCTAGCCCTAGTTCGACCTTGAAAGCTCAACCTAGACCTTCTCGGGCGTCTCTGGTGGTTTTTGAACGGCGTTTGAGGTTTGTTTTTGCTTGTTTGCATGTTTTCTATCTCATTTTCACCTCCATGGCTTCTGAAAGAAGAAAACGAGCTTCTCCAAGCAATGCACCTGCCTCTTCTTCACAAAATTGTTTAGTTCCCTTTGATAATACCTCCTTTGTGTCGATTGAGGTTGTAAATAGGTACAAGGACCTTCTTCCTCAAAGCCCTTTTCCTTTTCATGCTTTGATCGATCCCTCTCCTAGGTATCAAGCGATTCTTACTCAGGTGGCTAGGTTGCTCGCCATCCACCATTTGTCTGCCCTAGCGATCGAACGTGACTGCTTTCACAACTCCATGTCAAGCACCAAGGTTGTTCACAAGTTCTACACCAACTTGTGTTAGAACTACGATTCGCTTATCCCGCCGCCAAATACTCAAGTAATTATTGCATCTATGATCACTGGTCATCATTTCCAAATCTCTGAGGATACTTTAAATATCTTTCTTGTCGGAGACGAGGAAAATGACACTTGTGGTGAGTACTTCGATCTTCTTGACCCGGAAGGTTTTTACAATCACTATGAATTGACGTTACCAGAATTCATCAGTTTTTGAAGAAACCCAGTGTGGCTTACAAGAAGAGGTCCACCCTGCCCTCATCCTCTCTTGACCTAAAGAGGCGCATATTGGCTTTAGTGATCAACTGTAATGTCCATCCAAAGAAAAATCAAACGGACATTGCAGAGAACATTGCAGTCATTATGTTTTGTTTGTTGCAAAATATTGGTGTCAAGTGGGCCAGATACATCTTACATTATATGACCTGCTTTGACACTGGTAAGAACACCAAAGGCACCCACCCACCCTATCCAGCTTTGATTTGTGGTCTTTTCAAGTTGTCCATTAACAAATCCCTTTTTTATGACTTCCATTACCCAGTTGCTCGAAAAGGTGTTTGTATTAGTGAAACCTATAACATCCCTGAATTTGAGGCCTCGAATAACATGATCTTAAAAAGAATGATTAGACTACCCATATCACCATGGTACACCTCCTTTTCTGGGATCCCATCAATAAAGAACTCCATAGTTAAGTGTGCTCAGCTTGGAGTAGTACTAGGATGGGTGACCAGTCAGGAAGTTAACCCTGGCTTGCGCGTGAGTGGACAAAGGTGTGAAGTTAAGGCTAGTGGTGGTCTGTGGGGCCAGTCGTCATTCTTGAAACTCTACTAGAGCCTAGGGCAGTGGGCCCAGGAATAAAAAAATTAACAGATCCATAACCCCTCCAGTAGGTGGGGCCCTCATGGGCATGTAGCATGCTAGTCTTGAGCCGTGCGGTCTAGGCATATAGGAAAGGGTTGTCCATGGTTGACGTAGCCGCCCTTACGCTGGTATTTCGTGATTGTCTATGGGCCATTGTGGGTCTGCACTGAAATGGGGTTAGATTATGAGGCCATATAGTTGAGCCTTGATGAGGACGTCAAGAGTCAAAGTGGGGGATATTGTAACATTCCAGGATTTGAGGCCTCAGATAACATGATCTTAAAAGGAATGATTAGACTATCCATATCACCAAGGGACACCTCCTTTTTTGGGATCCCATCACTAAAGAACTCCATAGTTAAGCGTGCTCATCTTGGAGTAGTATTAGGATGGGTGACCAGTTGGGAAGATAACCCTGGCTTGCACGTGAGTGGACAAATGCATGTAGTTAAGGCTAGTGGTGGTCTGTAGGGCCAGTCGTCATTCCTGAAACTCTACTAGAGCCTAGGGTAGTGGGCCCAGACATTACAAATGTTATATAACCCACCTTCAAAATTGAATTCAAGCTTCAAGCTTCACATTCTCAATGGTGAATAAAGTTTCCTCAACTTCCAAAGGCTCGTCCTCAAGTCTTTGAGTGAAATGAATGGCTAAGGTTCAAAATTGAATGAAGAAAAGAAGAAATTAAGCATTGAATTTCGATTTCCACCATGAAATTAAGGTTGAAGATGACTATGGAGCTTACCTACAGGTTGGGTCACATCCTCCTACTACTCCTAAGATCCCTTGTGTTAAATCAAAGCAAGTAAAGAAAAAGGAAATCAAAAAAGCCTTTCATGTGGGTTGAAAATGGGATGTATATAAGGGAATTTCAATGAGAGAGAAAGTGATAAATAATTCCTTCTACTCCCAAAATTGGTGCCACATACTCCCCTTCATCCCTTTCATATGAAGCCATCTGCCCCACCTTGTCATTCCTCTTCATTATCCATGAATTAAAAGGAAACAAATTAAGCACCTTAATCAATATAATAATAATATCCAAAATTGAGTGGATATTACTTTTCCTTTAAGTAATGTGAGTGGGTTCTCCACTCACTTTAGATATTTCAATGCCATTGCAAGACACAAGGACGTCCATACTTATGTAAATTCAAACATCTCATTTTTGATTGAAGGGTACTTCCATTAATATATTTATTTTTGCATTAAATTGAATTAGGGTTTCAATTATGCTTAAATCTTGATTATTTTAATATCAAGATCCTCTCTCCTCCAAAGAGATTCAAATGAGACACCCCTCTGATTTTATTGTCTCTAATTAATACCAAGAAACATTAGGGACTCTCTAGAAGTGGTATTTTGCATATTGAACCCTAGGTTTTGGGTAAATTGCACATTACACCAAAACTAGGTTTTAATGCACAAACATTGCTTAAAAAGCTCTTTCTTAGTGCTCAGGCTTCCACAATCCATATCTCTACATCATTTTCATTCTTATGATGCTTCAACACTTTAGGAACATTTTATCATGTATCATTTGCAAGTTAACCCCTCAACTTGGGTAATTTGCACTTTAGTCCAAAACAAGTAAAACATTGTTTCAACAATATTCAAAAAGGACTAAAATTGAAACATAAGTTCCTCTTGAGACTTAATTACTTTTCAAAAGATAAGAGCAAGCATATAATTATCTTTCTTAAACAAAACATCTAGGATTAAAGCATAACCCAGGTTCAGGGATGTTACAAAACCACTCTTCAAAAGTCTGTTCCTGTATTTTCCTCCGCCTCTGGTGCTTCTGCCTCTACCTCCGCTTCAGCTGCCCCATCCTCCTCTACCCAAGCTCCACCTCCACAACCTCCTCCTAGACCCAACCGTGCATCTTTCTGTGTGTCAAATGAAACCCTTTTGGGTTATATGATGCATCAACAGGCATACAACCAATAGGTTCAGGACCACCTGCACCAGGATTTGTGTTCCATCATGTCAACCATAAACATTTCCTGTGCTCACCCCTATCCTACCTACCAGCCCTATCCCAGTAGTGCTTATGCTTCATATGCATATGATCATTACTATCCTGCTCTCGAGCCTTCCACTACTGCTTCGCCACCTTTTGTTGTTGGTAGCTCCACTCCTGCCATCCTCTCGTTACCTATTGCCCCCTGGCCACCCTGCTAGACTCACTGGGTGACTCTGCTCTGTCTTTCCCACAGGCCAATGAGCTTCATGCTCTTGGTATGTCTTGGGATGAGAAGAATTCTTGCTGGCCCAGTCGTTCTTTTGATCCTCCTGCTGATGAGGAGATGCCAGACCAGGCTGAGGATGTTGATGCTGATGACGGTGATGACGAGGATGCTTCCGACATTGGTGATGGTGATGGTGTTGCTGATGATGCTGGCACTACTACTCCACCTTCTGATAGGGATGAGGACTACACACCTGGAGATGATGATGTTGTTGATATAGATAGCTTAGATGTTTAGGTGGTTTCTTCATTTTTCATCTAGCATGCTTATTATATAAATCTTTCTAGACTATTTCTAGCATATTGGCACATTCTTTTGAGCTATACTATTTCTTATCTTTGTTTCATCACTTTTGTGCTTGTAGTTGCTCTCATGTGGACATATATTTGAGTTGTAATATGTTTGATGTGCACTATGGCTATTTACTCTATTTTTATCCTATGTGTTGGTGCCATCTTTAGTTATATTTTGATTATGACTTGGCATGTCTGTTATCTTTTGTTCTTGTGTGGTATATACTTTTAAACTGTTGCTTATTCCTATGCATATATGGCTATGTGTGTTTTGGAGAAGACTTGGATTATTCTCTTCTACCCCCCCCCACCTTTTTGATAATGTCAAAAGGGGGACATATATTTCAAGAGATAGCTCAAGTCTTAAAACTCAATCATATTGGTTTTTCTTTGCTATAATATTGCCTTTTGCTAGTGAGATCCTTTCTTGTTCAATTTACTACTTATTATGTGAACTTGCAAAGTACTACATACTACATGTATATTGCTACTGCACAGTGTAGATAGATTAACCATGCAGGTTAATAGAAGCACAGATTGAGGGGGAGCAATTCACATTGTTCATTTCAGGAATCTCCCTTTTTGCAAAGCAAAGGTAAAATTTCTACATCCTTTTCAATATGTTTGAGGAATGGTTTATCATTGTCAAAAAGGGGGAGAATGTTGACCTAGAGGTTATGCATTGCCTATATTTTGATAATGACTTAACCATTCCATTCATATGTATCTAATATGTGTATTAAAGATTGATTTTAGGCATTAGGTACATGAAAAGGATCCCAAATCAAAAACCCTAGATTGACTCAAGTTCAAGTCAAAGAGCTACAAGTGTTCTTTTGTGGAAATCTATGTAAATGACCTCAGAACGTATTTGTAATCACTTGTAATGATGAATTGACTTGTAAGTAAGGTGAGAAAATTGATTGGGACATAAAACACCAATGTTAGATCACTTTAGATGCATATTCAAAAAATGACATCAAGTTGTCAATCGGTCGAGTTTCTCCCCAAGACAAACTTGGAGGATCCATATTAGTCAGTTTTCTAGAGATAGCATCGGTCGAGTTGTGTTTACACAGAACTCGACTGATCAAGTGCCTGAACAAAATGATCTTCAGTGATCGGTCAAGTTTCCCCAGGACAAACTCGACCGACCATTTGAATATCAGTTTTGTCTTTTACTTGATCGGTCGAGTTAACTTTATTGAAACTCTACCGATTAGACTGTACGGAATTTGTAGAAAAAAGTGATGTGACTGTTGGTGGGTTATTTGATCAAAACTAGAGACATTTTCTTGAAGAAAAATGGCTATATTTCGGCCCAAGAGTTCACCTAACTCAAAGTAACACCCTCATCTATATATAGAACACTTGGAGTTCATTCCAAGGTTGCTCATTCATTGCAAGCTTAGTCCTAGCATAGATGACAGTGTTCTAAGCCTTTGAGCCTCTTTCTTTCTCTACCTTCAAGTCAAATTCATGAGTATGAGTGAGATAGGTTCATGTGTAAGAGAGCTACTACCTGTATTGTTGTAAAGCTCTCCTCCTCTATCTTCCAACCTCAATTCCTATTGAAGTCAAGTTGAAGATCCCTCTCCAAGTGAAGGAGAAGGAGGTGATGTTCTTCAAGATTGAAGAAGGAAAGCTGCTCCAGGTCTCCAAGTGAAGGAGATAGGTGCTCCAGATCTCTGAGTGAAGGAGAGAATCAAGGCAACGCTCAAGGAAGATAGGTAATCCCTTGATGGCAGAAGACTTGAAGAAAGGAGTGGGTAAGTCCATGTTGATGGCTGAAGACTCCATGGTTCAAGTGGGTAAGATCCTTCTATAGGTTGAAGATCTTTGCTTATGGTACTAAGCCGTTGGATGTGTGGTTGTTGTGTCTTATAATCATATTGTGGAATATAAGAGTACCAAGATTGCAAGTCCTAGAGACTAACCCACTCTAGGTAGTGCACTGACATTGTTCCTAAGTTTAGGACATGGAACCACTCTAAACCACATGTCCAAGTGCTTATTTTTCACTATCTCTCATCCTTTCTATGTATGTTAGATTAGGGCATCAAATTGCTGCTTCTTTAAGCTTTTCAAATATATAATTTGGTGGTCTAATTTATCTTGTGAGAATTTGTGAAGCTCTATTCAACCCCCCCTCTAGATCCCATTGATGCAACATATGAAAGGAGTGATAGGGGCTCCGCCAAGAAAGCTAACTCTAAAGGACCTTCTGTTGAAGCTAAAGCTTTGAAAACTTTAATGGCTCAAATTCAAAATATAGCTATGGATGTCAAACTACTGAAGGATTCTGGAGGAAAAGGAAAGAAATCCAAAGAAAAAGTCATGAAATGTGTCACATGCGGTGAAGGAGGTCATGGGATTGACAAATGCATTTACGCAAGGCCCAAAGAAAGAATTGAAGAAAGTGAAAGTGAAGAAGAGATAGAGGACATCTCTTCTGCAAATTTTACAAGGCCAGACCACCCCAGATTCAACCATGGAAACAATGATGCCGCCAAGAATTCCCAGCAATTGGGTGGCTCATCTAAGCCGCCACCTGGGTTTGAAAAGAGAGGTGTACATACATAGACATCAAAACTACTACTTACCAGCAGAATGAAAACAATTATCAAGGACAAGGACAAGGTCAAGGCCAGTATCCAAACAAGAACACAAATGGGTAGAACTAAGATCAAGGGCAAAATAAGAGCAATAGTAACAGTAAACCCGACCTGGTGTTGGAGCTCTTTGAATTTGCAAAAAGACAGGAAAACTTTAATGAACAGCTAACTCAAAGTGCCATGTCAAACACTAGTGCTCTAAGTACTATACAGACTCAAATGTTGGATATGTAGACACATCATAGGCAGAGACCATTAGCTTGCACAACTCATGAATAATCTGCAAGGGAAGATTCCATCCAACACTAAGCAAGTAAAGATTGCTACCCTTCGATCTAGGAGGACATCGGAAGATTCTGGTGCCAAGAACATCACAGAGGAAAAAGACCGTAATGAGTCACAACCTAAAATAGTTTTTGTGCAAGAAGAATCTGAAAGAGAAGAGTTCTTGAATGAGGACAAGAATGAAGGAAAAGACAAAAAGAAAAAAGGTGCAAACACCAAGAAACCAGATCTTGTAGAAGAGGTCTTTACATAGAGAAATCCCTATGCCCCAAGAGTCCCATTTCCCTACAAACTGATTAAGGCTCATCTGAATAAGAGATATGACAAGTTTATGGAAGAAGTAAAGAAATTACACTTGGATGTCCTATTTCTAGATGCAATTGAAGAGATTCCTACATATGCTAAATTCTTGAAGGATCTAATCATAAAAAGGAGAGAGGATCACATCGAGACACTACAACTGGCCAAAATTTTGAGTGCCTTTGTCCAAGCTAAGTTACCAACAAAGATGAAAGATCCAAGGGCATTGAATATTCCCTTTTGTCTTGGAGACAATGTGGAAAAGAAGGGGTTAGCTGACCTGGGAGAGAGCATTAGCCTTATGCCACTAACCCTAGATCAAAGGCTTGGATTGGTAGATATGGTGACAACTGGAATGAGAATCAAATTGGTTGGTCACACCTTTACAAAACATGTAGGAATAGTAGAAGATGTTCCAATTCTAATTGGGAGATTCGTTATACAATGTGACATAGTGTTGATTGACACTATTGAGGACCCGAAGTGCCCAATGATATTCGGGAGGCCCTTCCTTACCACATGTTGAGCCCTAATAGACATGGCAGAAAGGATTATTACTCTATGATTTGGTAATGATCACATCAATTTTGTGTACAAGATTCCATGTGGGGACCCTCTCTATATGAGTTAGCCTATTTTATGGATAGTTACAATCAATATTGTGAGGAATTTCACAAAAGAAATGTGATAGTTGACCCTCTCATCTGAGCCTTGAATAATCCTAATCCCACTATAGAAGTCCCTAACTTGATTGAAATTATGGATTACCTGAACCAACCTAAGGACGAGGGGTTTAGTGATGAAGAACAAGTAATCTTTGAAACAACAAAATATGCATCGCTAGAACAAACCCCAAGAAGAGAAAGAAGTACCAAAACCGAAGCAAGAATTAAAGGCACTGCCTGAAGGGTTGAAGTACAAATTCCTTGATGATGGGGAAAGGAATCTGGTGATAGATAATGTAGACCTTACAGATGAACAAATGGAAAAGCTATTGAAGGAACTCATACTACAAGGAAAGGCTATAGGATATTCTGTGGAGGATATCAAGGGCCTCAGTCCATCTCTATGCATGCACATAATCAAACTGGAGGAGACTGGTAAACCCCTGGTTCAGCCATTAAGGAAATTAAATCAGATGTTGAAAGAAGTTGTAAAGAAACAAGTAGTAAAGTTGCACGATGTAGGGATCATGCACACCATCAGTGATAGAAACTGGGTCAGCCTGATCCATGTGGTACCAAAGAAAGGAGGGATGACTATAGTGAAAGGAAGCAATGGGGATGAAGTAGCCACTCATATGGTTACCAGGTGGAGAATGTGTACCGCCTATCACAAGCTTAATGCTGCATTGAGAAAACATGACTTCCTTCTACCTTTCATTGACCAAGTTTTAGAAAGGCTTGCAGGACAATCTTACTTTTGTTTTCTTCATTGGTACTAGGGGTTTTATCAAGTCCCTATCCACCCTGATTACCAGGAATAAAACTAATTTTACCTATGTCTATGGGACATACACCTTCAGAAGAATGCCTTTCGGGTTATGTAATGCGCCTACTACTTTTCAAAGGTGCATGATATCCATATTCTCAAAATTTCTAGAATACATAATGGAGGTATTTATCGATGACTTCTTGGTGTATGGACCTGACTTTGACAGATGCCTTGAAAACCTGTCGAAAGTTTTGCAAAGATGTGAGGAGAAGCAGCTTGTGCTGAATTGGGAAAAATCCCATTTTATGGTGAGAGAAGGCATAGTGCTAGGGAACAAACTTTTTGAGAAAGTCATGGAAGTAGATAAGAGCAAGATCGAAGCTATATCAAAGTTACTCCCACTAAATTCCATCACAGTAGTGAGGAGTTTTCTAGGGCATGCTGGATGCTACATAAGATTTATCAAAAAAATTTCAAAGGTTGTGAAGCCATTATCAAACCTCCTTGCTAAAGATGTGGAATTCAATTTCTCTGATAGGAAGCATTTGATTTCTTAAAGAATGGCCTGACAACAGCCCCAATACTACAAGCACCTGATTGGGATTTGTCTTTTGAAATCATGTGTGATGTTAGCGATTATGCCATCAAAGCTATCCTTGGGCAAAGAAAAGATAAGAAGCACCATGCGATCTACTATGCTAGTAGAACTCTCGATGAAACTCAGGTAAACTAAACCACTACCAAGAAATAAATGCTAGCAATAGTATTTTCTTTCAAAAAGTTTAGATCCTACATAGTAGGATCAAAGGTGAAGGTGTACATGGACCAAGAGGCCATAAAGTATCTTATGCAGAAAAAGACACAAAACCAAGGCTGTTGCGATGGGCCTTGTTTCTACAAGAGTTCGATCATGAAATCATTGACAAGAAAGGAACAGAGAACATGGTGGTTGAATACCTATCTAGAATAGTATTCACTGAAGAAAACTAGGTACCAAAAAATGACAACTACATAGATGAGCCCTTGATAATGGACAAGTCAGTCGAACCAAATATGTGCCTTGGTATGCTTATATCTATAACCACCTGGCTTGTGAATAATTACCCCACCCTCCAAGATAACAAATAATTAGAAGAATAAACTTTTCTCTAACCTAAAGAATTATTATTGTGAAGACCACATGTTGTTTAAGAGATGCTCTGACAATTTATATTAGCATTGTGTACCAAAAGAAGAGGTGTCTCAAATCCTCAAGGAATGCAATTCCTCATCTTATGGAGGTCACCATGGAGGAGAAAGGACCGCATCTAAGGTCCTACAGTCAAACTTTCATTGGCGAACACTCTTCAAAGATGCCATGTCATTTGTAAAAGCATGTAGGGAATGCCAACTTGTAGGAAATGTTACTAAAAGAAATGAGATGCCTATGTCAAACTAGGTGGAAGTAGAGATCTTTGATGTCTAGGGAGTAGATTATATGGGACCCTTACCCTCCTCCAGAGGAAACAAGTACATTATGGTCACACTAGATTATGACTCCAAGTGGGTAGGAGTTGTAGCAACTCCCACTTGTGACTCTAAGGCAGTTGTGAGATTGTTTAAGAAGACCATTTTTCCTAGATTTGGGGTTCCACACACCGCAATTATTTATGGGGGATCCCAATTTGTGGAAAAATAGTTTGAAGCACAGGTGAAGAAGTACGGGGTCAAGCATAAGGTCACCACACCATACCACCCTAGACGTCATGACATGTCAAAGTTTCGAATCGATAGATTAAGAAAATATTAGAGAAAACCATTGGTAGGATTAGTAAGGACTGATCCATGAGGTTAGATGATGCCTTGTGGGAAAATATAGAACTTCTTACAAAGCATAGATAGGGAGAACCCCCTACTAGCTCATCTATGGAAAATTGTGCCATTTTCTAGTAGAACTAGAGAACAAGGCCCTTTGGGCCATCAAGTTCTTAAATATGGATATGGATAGAGCTGGAAAGAAAAGGTATCTGCCGCTCCATGAGCTTGAGGAACTAAGGCTACATGCCTATCAAAATGATATCATTTACAAGTAAAGAATGAAGGTGTGACATGATGCCCACATTAAGAACAAGGATGTGTTATAGGGAGACAAGCATCTGTTGTTCAACTCAAGAATTAGGCTATTTCTAGGAAAGTTAAGATCCAGATGGTCAAGCCCATTCTCTGTTGTCAAGATCTATCCATCTTGGGTACTGAAGATCACCAGTGAAAGGACTGGTATTTTTAAGGTGAATGGACATGGAGTCAAAAGATATTATGAAGATGAAGCCTTTGTTAGAAGATCAAAATTGAACTTAGAAAAACCACAACCAGTACCACCTGAAGATCCCTGAAGAATTTTATCATAAAAGTCAAGCTAATGACTATATAGCGCTGCTTGGGAGGAAACCCAAGGATTTACTGCCTTCTTTTATTTTGCAATACCTTCTACCTTTTCCGCTAAGTTTAAATTGTGTACATATAAGTTAGTCTAATTTTGAACTTCTCTTTTTTAAGAAATTTTGAATTTCTCTAAAATAGATAGTCAATTTTGAAACTTCATCTCTATTGTTATGATTTCATATGCCTTAAGATGAGTACATATATTGTTTAATTCAAAACCAAAATAATTGCTCTTAAAAATCCTTGTATCGATTGAAACCCTTTTATTAGTGCCTCAGTCGTGACACCAATTGCGTTCGAGATAATTGCTTTGTTAGCCTTTTGTTGCAGTTGCGATGCTCGACTTGGTCATGACACCCTTCATGGTTGCAACAAGTGTCTTGGTGTGACACACTTCAGATATAAAAGAGGGAGGTTTCCATAATAGTAAGTCTCTTTTCTTTCTATCTTTCTCTCGTGCTGCCAATTTTAAGAACCCTAAAAAACAAGCCCGAAGGAATTGAGGTGTGATCTATGCCGAGGCTAGGGCACCATAAGAAGACTATAGAAACCAACCTTAGTGAAGGGAACCCGCCATTCCCGCCTCTAACTTCGCCATTCTTCCCTGCCACCTCTATTCTCTCCCTCTCTAACTCTAGAAAGGTACCCATGCTCTTTTCTCTCTCGCTAAAGCATGTTTTATCTGATTCATGCCTTTATTCTTTCTTCTTCTCAAAGCACAGAGTGTATTGTTCTGATCCTTCCTTTGATCATTGTTTTCCCCCTAATTTTTCACTCTTAACCCTAGTTTTGACCTTTTGTCTTATTACACTTTGGTCGACAATAACAGTCACACATACAACAAAACCATTTCATTTGTTTTCCCTCCATCTCTACCATCTGATGTCCTATTCACGATGATGGTCTCAGCTAGATTACCATCTTGGTAGTGACATGCCTGGTTTACTTTTCTATTTATGGCCTATTGCAGTCATGACATTCATTACAATCGTGACTCTCCTCGTGATCATGAAAGACGTCTCGGTCGGACCACCATCTCGGTTACAACATGCTAGCATAGTTAGTTTTGGCTACTATTGTTCAAACCAAATGATCACACACCAAATTGACCTTTTCTCTCTTTCATTTCCCCTCCGTACCTTCCACCTATCGTTCGCTCGTCATTGATTTCCCCAAAAAATTGAGCTGCTAGTGTCCCTATTTCGGTCGCGACACTCGTCACGGTCGAGAAATTCGCCATGGTTACTATGCACCCTAGTTTCCTTCTCACTTTTTGACTTGCCTTGATCTCTTCACCGTTGCAACATCCATCTTGATCACGACATTCGACACATGCATGGTTTATTCTTGTAACTAACCTTGTCATGACAGCTACCCCTGACCCTATTTCGACTACAACACCCATCCTGGTCATGACAGTTGTCTTGTTCACGACACCTCTGGATCAATGAAAGTCTCTGACATTATAACCAACTTGTTGTTATCTTCATAAGAAATGTCTGATAACTTATTGTTTACCTAAATTGTAGAATGTCTTCCTCCACCTTTGACACCCTATCCAAGAAGATAATGTCCCTTGCAGGAGTCGAAGAGACAATCATGAAAATTGAGAAGAGGCTTCACAAAGATGTGAAGATGTCAGAGGAGGATAGAGCTCACATGGAAATGATCAAGGAGAAATATTAAAACATTTTGAACCATAAGCACTAGAGGAGTCTGAGTAGTCCCAAGAGACTGCAAAAATAGAGACTTATGAGTACCACCCTGAAGAAGTAGAGCCCAAGATGAAGTGGAAAAGAAAGGAAGTCATGGCAGTTGAAACCAAAGCCAAGAGATGAAAGTGGATTGTAAAGGATGACTCAAAGCCCCTGAGATAAGAAGTTGACTCCGGTACAACATAGAAGGAAGCACATGTAATCCCAAAAAAAAGTTGTCAATGTTCACACCAAGAGACCATGTGCACTAGTCGCACTTTGACCTGATCATGAAGACCAAGACTTTTAAGCAAACAAGGTACTTAGATGTTGTGGACTTCAAGAAGATGGGGATCTATGATAGAGTCATGAAATTTCTGGATGGAGACAAATTGCACATTTTGTTTATGAATGAGGTCTCGTCTCTGATAGAGCTTACCATCAATTTCATGTCATCACTTGAGAAATATCCGGTTATAGATATTGAACGCAAGATGTCTAGAGGGGAGTTCAAACTGGAGGTGAGAATAGGAGGGAAGGATCACATGATCACTAAAGCTATTATGAACACGATCTTCACCAAGACAACAAAAGAATCTCAGGTTTGCTCAGCTACACCTGGTGAAAAAGAAATAGTGGGATACTACCACCACATGATGTGGGAGAAGCTCACAAGAGAACTTGAGCATAGTCTGAAGAACTCCAAGAAACACTCATCACTTCTTGCTTTATCAGGGTAATGTAGAAGATAACCGCAAACAAAATCTTCACAAAATCTAAAACTAGGGGGGTGTTAACGGAGACGTATTCCTAATTTGGTTTACACTGAATAAGAAACTAGTAAATATTGGAAGATGGTTGATAGATAGATTGTCAGTTGTTATAGGATCAAAGGCAAAGAAGACTAAAGAATCATGCATGGCTAGCCACATAACCTTCATTGCATATCATTTGATAGGTATTGAGTGGATGCAGAGGTATAATCCCACCAAGGGACATTCTAAGATTGATATCAAGTCCTTGGTAAACACTAGTATTCAGGTACAGAAGGGGAACAAATTATTCTATAAATAAAGCTTATCCAAGCTTCTATTACCCTACCTAAATGGGTGTATTATGATGCCCACAAGCTGATACCCAGAGACAAGGAGGTAAATAAAATGCACTCTAGTGCAATCATAAGGGCTATAGATCCTCAATCACCAGCAAGGGCTGAACATGAAACAGAAGATGACAGAGAAGCAAAAGTCAGAGAAGAGAAAGAAATTGGCAATCCGGCAACGCAAGACTGCAAGATCAGAAATTCAACCTCCTCTGGACCATCAAAGAAAGATAGATGTTGAAAAACATTTGTCCTTGGAAGACCGGCCAGATCACAATGATGAAGGATTCTTCATTCCACCATCTTCCCCACCTGTGACGATTGTAATACCTAAGAGGACTGTCATGCCAACTACCCCCAGTGCCACACATGAATGGACTCCAAAGGCTACAAAAGACCTAGACAGGGTTCTAAGGAAACCAAGCAGCCAACCCAATCCCTCAAGTAGACAAAAAAATACATGAGGCTCCAGAGTGGAATGAACCACCAAGCACAAAACAAGAACTAAGTGCAAAGCAAGAAGCGGGTGCAATGCAGGAAAACTTGTGAGGAGAAACTGCTCAGAAAGAGAAAGACGAACAATGGCCCATCACCAAAGAAGGCACCGCGACAAGCGCTCAACCTTCACTACAAATCCCTGGAGCAAAAATAGCAGCACCATCAACATCTATAGTCGAACAACAACAACATCCACAAACCTTTGGTGACGTATTAGGGCATTGATTTTATGTCATTTGGACACCCATGCAACATTATTATAAAGTTAACTTTCATATCACTTCTAGCATGTATACACTAACAACACAAGTCTAGGGCTTTAATGCAAAAACTCTTGAATGCAAAAACTAAGTCACTTCCTCAGTTTATGCAAGAAGTGATAAATAACCAAACAAGGATGATGGAGGCCATCAAGAAATTTTTAGAAGAAATAGTGGACCTCCAAAAAGAGAGAGAAATCAAACACACTGACAAAAAAATGATGCGTTAGGGATATGAAGAGACCATACAAGATCTACAACAGGAATGCAAAAAGTTGAAGGAAGAGTGGGAATAGATGGAAGAAGAATGCCAAGAGCTAGAAGATTGGTGAGATAGAAAGAGGTAAAGACGTATGACCAGCTCCTCCCCTTCTCAAGCTTCTTCAAGCCATTCCAACCCAAATGACCACGGTAACAAAGTAGTAAGTACACCACAGTCCCAAAAAGAAAAAAGTGCCAATGTACACAGAGATCAGCCATAGGGTGCTGCCAAGGAGAAGGAACAACCACCCCCATAGAAGCAAAAAGCCTAAAAGGGCATCAATAACGTCATGCATGATCTTGAATTAAATGTTGAACCCACTGAGACTGAAGAAAATATTATAGAAAAACCTGCACATGCTAAAGTTGGCCTACAGGAAGCATGTGTAAAGATTTCATCCTCCTTCGACATAGCACTAGTCAATAAATTCTTTCAAGGAATAGACACCAATATGAATATTGATGACTACCTCCTACAGGATCCCCTCTAGAATAATCTCGACAATGTTATATACGACGGTAAGATGGAAGCCATGCTGGTAGAACTCCACAAAGTTGTGCTTGAGACATTGTCGACTGCAAATGAATAAGAAGAAGAGGTTGTTGGCACAAGCACCGAGGAAGCCAGAGTCAAAGAAGAACCAAGGAAGACAACTAAAGATCATGCTTCTACATGTACCCCCACTATTATTACACAAGCCATTAATGAGCATCGGGCTAGCGAGGGGACATCAGATGATGAGGAAGGTGGCCTTGAATTATTCTTCATCAGCAAACGAATAGGAGAATGGGACCTGCCTACTGAACCAGAAGAGATTGCTACAACACCCCCTCTCCTGTGTAAGTTGGTAGGCATGGACATGGCATAACTTTCCTGATAAACTGCTGAGATGGCCATGTACTAACCGACATTTTAGATGAAAATCTTCCAGGCACAGATGTTCTATACAAAAAAAGGGACAAACACTGACTAGAGAGAAAATCAGGGGGATATTCAAAAAAGAGAGTGTGAGTACACAAAAGCATGTACAACATCTTTTACGCAACTTTTCTAGAATAATTCCTTCATCTTGATAAAGTATAACCAACATTAAATGGAACAACGCAGCTTGCAAGGATGTTGTACAAAAACCAATTTAATTCTAAAGTGGGGAAGGAGCTTCAAGATGCTATAAAGAAGGAGGAGATCCATTTTGTCACCTTTCAGATAAGAAATGTCAAGCATCGGTGACTGATTGTCGTGAACCTATATGATAGACATACAATTGTATACAACTACTGTGCTAGAGAGCTCCCTAGTACTTTTCTGATCTTCAAGCACAAAGAAGCACGTGACATACTAAAGATCCCCCTTTGTCTACAATAGGCTATCCAGTTGGCAGGAGACCGCCACAAACCTAACTGAAAAAACATCTCATCTCTTCTAAAATGCTTCAAAAGACGTCGAGATCAGGGGATTGTGCATTTGTAGTGTTGAGAATGATTGGAATCCATCAACAAAGGTGTCCCATTAGAATAGCTCTTTCTAGAAGATTTGCATGACTTGCGGGGTACCTATGCTATGGATGTAAGATATGATCACTGGTTCTTTAATGACTCCAAAATGCCCCCCGATGCCATTCCATGCAGGTTGTATACAGGCGTTCCCTTACCATAAAAGAAGCCATGGTGGGAACATGTGCAAACCTTGTGGATAGACCCTACTGAACCTACTAGGGAATCTACTTTTAAGGAAGGGTGGCCTAAAGATAGGCACCAAGCTGAACCCAAACCAGAACAACAAGAACATCAGGACAAGTGAAAAAGTGATAACTGTAGCAGCTGCAACAAAACAATAAGAAGCACTCACTAAAGATCACCCTAAGGAAGGTGAGATTACTAAAGAGGAACTACCAGAAGTATGGCTAGATGGGCCACCTGGAGAGATAGAGCACTCCTTTACTGAATTTGACAGATGGGCCTACTAAGACCTCTCATGGGATTCATTGTTGCTAATCATGGAAACACTACAAGAAGATAGTAATCATGGAGAAGTCATATTCGATCGAGACAACATTTGTGTCATCAAGGATAACCTCCAGGATATGCTGAAGATGGGAGGTTATCTAGAAGTAAGTGTGACATATTCATATCAATCACTACTAGGTGACAACATGCCAAATGTACATATGGACTATTTCTTGTTGGTCGATGACATACTAAAGAACAAAGAGGTAGTTGAAAAAGATCACCTGCAATAGCATTTAAAGGACTCACTTCCTGATTTCAACTTCTTGCCAGTACTGCATGAGAAACACTGGACACTCCTTGTAGTCAATATTGTAGCAAAGACTTCCATCCTATACAACAACTCAGATTCAACCTTTTCACCAAACAAACACACAAATAAGAGTACATCAGAGACACCTACCAAATAGAAAGTGGAAACATGTGTGGAAGAAATCATAAACATGATCCACAACCATGGCAAGGGGTACAAAATCTCAAAGACAAAGGACTTCAAGAAAGCACAATTCTACCACAGAAGACCACAACAAATGCCTTTGTCTAATGATTGCAGTTTCTATTTCCTAGCCTGGAAGAAAGGTCTAGCCCTATGAGAGATGAAAGTTGAGAGCCTGAAACATGAAAGATATCATGCTCTCCGAGGAGGATACACTGATATGTTGTTGTAGTTAAAATGGGCAAACATTGAAAACTAGAAAAAATAAAATATGCTCGTTTATACCTAAACCTTCATCTTTGACACTCAGAGATGGAGTAAATGATAAGTTTGAGGGAGGAGTTATAAATGGTCTTGAGATACACAATTTTCCATTTGATTCAGTCCCAATTTTGTCAATTTTGCAAGGTCTTATCTTGTACATATTCATACTTTTACCCCTTCATAGTAGGAAATTTTGAAATTTTTTAACTTTGAGCTTTCTCTTACTTTTGTTCACAATTTTGATATTTTGCAAGGATTAATCAAGTTCCCCTTTTCTTAGAATTGTTTGTCCTCCTACCACCTTTGTGCATAATCATTTGTAGAGTGATGCAAATGAGATACTAATCTACATAAAAGAAAAAGACACAATAATACAATCTCATTGAATTCTTACAAAAAAAATGTTGTGTAAAGCGGAAGAATACCCCTGAATCTATGGAACCCCTGTAAATAAGGAGGACTTTACCAAACACACTCCTGACCAATCATACTATCCTGGAAGTACTAGCTAGAAAGTCTACTTCTCCCACAAGAAGGAAATAGCTACCCCTTCCAGTTTTAATTATCTCTTCTTTGGGATGAAAAAAGGCTTGGCCGCCTAGAAATCCTACCAACCCTTTCCCAATCCTGCAAGAATGAAAATCCAAAAAGGAAAAAAATATTATGAGAGTTTTTCCTAAAAAGATGTCGATGGATTCCACACGGCAATGTATTTCTGCACTCATGAATGCAAATCTGCCATGCCCAGAAGTAGAATCTCAAAGCCAAGTTATACCCACTTGCATTTTGAAGCAAACCTCATACAACCACCTGATACTACATTAGGGCCCACTTGGGCAACACTATCTTTACGATAGCACCATGGTTGTAAGAGACTAAGGCATGTAGGAAAACACTGAAAGCCTAACCTACCCAAGCATGATATCTTAGGCACAACCAAAATAAAGGTAGGATGTGAAAGATAACCCTTGTTGGAACCGTTTACAAGTATAGCCAGAAACCAAGGGCAGGAAGGTCATTGTGAAGGAGAGTCCTTTACTACAAAAGGTAGTGGAAAAGGCACAAAAGTCACACAACTCTAGAAATAAATGGGGGCATAGAACTTCAGGAAGTGAATTCAAGCCTATCACAAATGTTTTGTTGTAAGGATGTAATCACTTGGTAATGGTGTGTTCATAACTAAGTAATACATCAATAGCTCATCACTCGATGATTTGATTCTATCTATTAGCCTGAGGACAAGTTAGATTCTAAGTTTGGGGGAGTTGATAACATCTCATTTTGTGAACTTTTTGCACCTATTTTATTTCTATTTTTAACATTCCTTTTATGGATTTTCCTGTCTATTTTGATATCTTTGAACAATATCTAGATTTGAATTAATACCCTTTCCCACTCCATGCATACTCGTTGCAAGTCATGAGTGCAACACCATCTCACCCATAAGGGTCCACAGGTCTCTCACCCGAGATGAACCCAATGACCAGCAGCATCGTTGTGACCATAACTACACATAAGGAGCCTCAGTACATGCCAATAAAAACACTAGTCGTGACCAAGAATATCATTATGACCACTACCATAAGTCTTGACCCTTGATGAAGTCTCGATCGTAACAACACCTTCTCTCCTTGACCGAGATAGACGTCATGACAACTATTGATGGTCATGACCGCAATGATGGTCTTCGTCGAGGTACGAGTCATGACCACAACAAAGTGTTAAGTCGGTGGGTAGTGCCTATAAATAGGCCCTGGCCTCACCCAAAGAAAGGGGTCAGGTCATCAAGAGCGACAAAGTGCTTCCCAAATCCACAACTACCATCATTCATTTCCATTATTCTTGGATCTCCATAGATGAAAGTTGGAGGAGATAGAAGATCTACCATCCTCTTCTTCAAAAGAAGGAGTTGTCATCTTCCATGCCTACACCAGGTCTAGATATGAAGAAGTATCGTTGGTGTATCGCCTCCCCCCTTCTTTAGATTTATCATCTCCCCCACGTTGTATCTTCCCCCAATTTTCTTATCTTGATGTATCTACACTTTTGTAACACCGTTATGCTGACCATTAACATGTGTGGCTAAACACCTTACTTGGGTTGGGAGTAGCCACTAATTCTATCCCAACATGTATATACTTACATCCTTTTGAATATATATATGCTCCTAGAAAAGATTATCTCCATACTCTCATTCTTAATGCTTCACTTGTATGATTAGTACCATCTTGTAATGTATGATTGTTAATTCCTTGAAAGAGTAGTATTAATGTTATCTAAGTGTTATGGAGTTACATGAATGTATGAAAATGTTGGAATATTAAAGTGTATGGTCATATGGTTGTTTTTTGGTTGTTTGTTTGTCATATTGAAAGAGAGACACACTTATAATCTAGATCTATCCTGAGCTCAAGAGAGGAGCAAATAGACACATATGATGATTGCTTGTAATCTTTCTAAGGGTTTACAAAGGGGTGTGAGTATTGCATGTTGCTGAGAGATCATAGTAGGTCAAAGCCAATCCAAGTTCCCGTCGATACTTTGGTTACATCTTTCTTGTTTTAATCTTGTTCTCTTATTTTGTTTTCTTACCTTTCCCTTTATTGCTTTTTTTGGAGTAACATCGTTCCATAAGGAACACCATCTCAATCTACCCCTTCATGTAGTGTATCTGAGTCTAAGGCTTTAAGTTCCTAACACTTACCAACCTTGTCCCTGTGGTTTGACCCCGATCTCCTTCATTGGAACTCGTATGATAGTTGCGGGGACCTGAGTGTCGATTTATAAATCTAAGAGTCTGACTACTCTAGATCTGCTCTTTTTTGGATGCATGATTTAGGTCGGTCAACTCTTGGGCTCCATTGTCAGGGACAAGGCAAAATAGTTTTGTTAAGAACTAGAGTCTACTCACTAAACACCCGTGCCTCAAGCTTAGCAAAAAGCTTGACTGCACAAAAACTCTAAATCTACTACATTTAGATTGCTTGAAATACTTCGTTTTGCATGTCTAATTTTCTAACTTGACTATGCAAACTATTTAGGTAGCCTGAAAGGAAGCAGATTTAATCAAAACCTTACTCCTTTTTCACGACAACATGCTACCTCGTAGAGACGGTAGTCTTACTGTGGAATATCAGAATGCAATAGTCCAACATAATCGTCCACCTATGGAAACTGAAGAAGAAAGAGAGGAACGCCACTCAGACAGTCATCACCATGAGGAAAAAGATCATGAATAGAAACAAGAAGACGATCACGAGGAGCAATGTGAAGAGGAGTGGCACCATCATGAGAACTTCCACGACTACAAGAGAAGACAAAGAAGGAACCATCATGATTGCAAACGGGACAACCATAACAATAAAGAAGAAGATGATTAAGAAGACAAAATGCTTAGAGAGTTGGCTATAACAAGAGACAATGAATCAAGATGCCCAATCATTATCCCACAATTTGATGCAGCTAATTTTGAGCTGAAATGTGTAGTCATTTCGATGATCCAGAATAACCCTTTCCGGGGGAATTTAATGAATGAGAATCATTACCATCGTCTCGACACTTTCAAAAATATTTGCGACACTATCAAGATGAATGGAGTACCTCCAGAAGTTATATATTATAAGGGATTCATCTTCTCTTTAGAGGATAAAGCTCTGTCCTGGTATCTTAATCTACCTCACCAATCCCTTGATGGATAGAGGCGTCTTGCTGATGCATTCATAACTAAGTTCTATCCCACCGAGAAAACTATTTGAAATAGGAAAAAGATCACTTCCTTCGTGCAAAAATATGGAGAGAATCTTCATGGAGCATGGGAACAATTCTAAGAGTATCTAAGGGATTGTCCTCATCACAACTACTGTAAGGTTTTTCTAGTGACAAAATTTTACAATGGGCTAACTCCCATGGAGAAGACTTCATTAAATGTTGCCGTTTGGAGTGGTTTTCTTGAAAAGAAGCCGAGTAGAAATATGAAGATCATTAACAACATGGATGCACTGCAAGCATGAATGGAGTATGAGAGGAGTGGTAGGGGCTCTTCCAAGAAAGCTAACTATGAAGAACCTTTCATGGAAACTAAGGCTTTGGAAACTATCACATCTCAAATTCAAAACATAGCTATATATGTCAAATAGCTGAAGGATTCTGGAGGAAAGGGCAAGATATCTATTGAAAAAGTCATGAAATGTGTCACGTGTGGTGAAGGAGTTCACGAGGTTGACAACTGCATTTACACGAGGCCCGAAGAAAGAGAAAGAAAAGAAGAGATAGTGAACGTCTCTTATGCAAATTTTAAAAGGCCAGACCAACCCGGCTTCAACTATGGAAACAAGGATGCCATCAAGAATTCCCATCAACTGGGAGGCTCATCTAAGATGCCACCTAGGTTTGAATAGAGAGGTGGACAGACACAATACACCAAAACTACTACTTACCAGTAGAATAAAAACAACTATAAAGGCCAAGGACTAGGTCAAAGCTAGTATCTGAACAAACACATGAATAGGTAGAACAAAGATCAAGGGCAAAATAAGAGTAATAGTAATAGTAAACCTGACATGGTGTTGAAACTCTTCGAATTCGCAAAAAGATAGGCAAATGTTAATGAACAGCTAACTCAAAGTGCCATGACAAACACTAGTATACTAAGTACTATGTAGACTCAGATGTTGGATATGCAGACACATCAGAGGTAGAATTACCATCAGCTTGTACAACTTTCTAAGCTCATGAAGAATCTACAAGGGAGGATTCCATCCAACACTGAGCAAAAAAAGATGGCTACACTTCGATCTGGGAGGACTTTGGAAGATTCTGGTGCTAAGAACACCATAGAGGAAAGAGACTGTAATGATTCACAACCTAAATAGTAATTGTGCAAAAAGAATATGAACAAGAAGAAGCTATGAATGAGGACAAGAATGAAGGATAAGACAAAAAGAAGAAAGGTGCAAACACCAAGAAACCAGATCCTGCAAAAGAGATCTTTACACAGAGAAATCACTATACCCTGAGAGTCCCATTTACCTACAAACTGATTAAGGCTCATCTGAATAAGAGATAGGAGAAGTTTATTGAGGCAGTAATGAAATTACACCTGGATATACCATTTCTAGATGAAATTGAAGAGATTCTAAATATGCTAAATTCTACAAGGATCTAATCACAAAAAGAAGGATAGGGGATCACATCCAGATAGTACAACTAGCCAAAATGTCGAGTGCCATTATCCAAGCTAAATTACCAACAAAGAAGAAAGATCCATGGGCATTCAATATTCCCTTTTGTGTTGGAGACAATGTGGAAAGGAAGGGGTTAGCTAACCTGAGAGTGAGCATTAGCCTTAGGCCACTGACCCTAGCTCAAAGGCTTGGATTGATAGATATGGTGAAAATTGGAATGAGAATCGAATTGGCTAATCACACCTTTACAAAACCTATGGGAATAGTAGAAGATGTTCCAATTCACATTGGACAATTCTTTATACCATGTGATATAGTTGTGATCGACACTGTTGAGGACCCTAAGTGCCCAATGATATTCGGGAGGCCCTTCCTTGCCACAGGAAGAGCCCTAATAGACATGGAGGAAGGGATTATCAATTTATAAGTTGGTGATGATCACATTGATTTTTGTGTATAAGATGCCATGAGGGGACCCTCCCTATTTGAGTCATCCTATTTTATGGACAGATCTACTCAATATTGTGAGGAAGTTTAAGAAAGCAATGTGATAGTCAAACCTCTCATGCAAGCTTTGAATAATCATGATCCCATTCTAGAAGACCCTGAAGCGATTGAGATTCTGGATTACCTAAACCAACCTGAGGACAAGGAGTTCTGTGGTGAAGAAGAAGTAACCTTCAAAACAACAAAATATGCATCACTAGAGCAAACACCAGAAGAGAAAGAAGCATTGTAACTGAAGCTAGAGTTAAAGCCACTGCTTGAAGGGTTGAAGTACAAATTCCTTGATGATGAGGAAAGGAATCTTGTGATAGTTAATGTAGACTTGACAAATGAACAAATGGAAAAGTTTCTGAAGGAACTCAAACTGTGAAGGAAGGCTGTAGGATATTCCATGGAGGATATCAAGGGCCTTAGTCTAGCTCTGTGCAAGCACAAAATTAATCTGAAGGAGACTGCTAAACCCCTAGTTCAGCCACTAAGGAATTACTCTAGATGTTGAAGAAGTTGAAAGTAAAGAAGTAATAAAGTTACGCGATGTAGGGATCATCTACCCCATCAGTATAGCAACTGGGTCAGCCTGATCCACATGGTACCAGAGAAAGGAGGGATGACTGTAGTGAAAGGAAGCAATGGGGATGAAGTAGCCACTCAGACGCTTACCTAGTGCATAATGTGTATCGACTACCACAAGCTTAATGCTACAATGAGAAAAGACCACTTCTCTCTACCTTTCATCAATCATGATCTAGAAAGGCCTGTAGGACAATCCTACTTCTATTTTCTTGATGGGTACTCGGGGTTCTATCAAGTCCCCATCCACCCTGATGGCAAGGAAAAACTACTTTTACCTGTTTCTATGGGGCATGCGCCTTCAGAAGAATGCCTTTCAGGTAATGTAATTCACCTACTAATTTTCAAAGGTGCATGATATCCACAATCTCATATTTTATGGAAGTCATAATGGAGGTATTTATGGATGACTTCTCGGTATATGGACCCAACTTTGACAGATGCCTTGAAAACTTGTGGAAATTATTACAAAGATGTGAGGAGAAGTGTAACATACTAAATCTTAGATGTAATCTCCATGTAACCCTTTTGTTCAAGTTTCCCTTTCATTTATGTCTTGTATGTCCTTGATGTTTAATTGGTGGAACTTATAGTGGTTCGATGAACATTTATTCACTATTTGTACCAATAAAAGGGTTTATGCACAAATACCTTAGTGAAAGTCTATTTAAGGACCTTATTTAGGTGTTATAAACCTTAATCTAACTTTTTTAAATGTTTTGAAATCATAAAATGAGCATAAATTTCAAATTTGGTTCAATTTGTATGTTGCTTGTGTAAGTTATGCAATTTTAGGTACATTCTAGACTTTTATGCAATTTACTCAATTGGGAGGTTTTCTTTGCAAATTATCACATGCTTTATAATCCTTATATATTACCTTACCCTTATCAAGATTTTGAACCATGGGTCACCTAGTTGCACCTTGTTTTGAATGTGTTCCTCTCCAAGGGCATTTTAGGGATTACCTTCTTTATAAATGAGCTTATCTTTCAAAGCTATCAACCAATGGGGTTATTTCTTTGATTGTAGGACGAAGGGGGATGGCCTAGAACCGACATTTGATATTCAAAAAGCCTCTATGAGATGTCCTCTTTCATGGCCATGAAGCCCTAGGCTAAGGACACATGGAAAGTCCCATAGACACCTCATGCTTGCCTCCTTCTTTATAAAGACATATCTACCCCTTCCCACCTCCCAATTTGAAAACTCTTGTTCTCCTTCTCTTTCATATATATTAGATCATCATTCCTACTATGTTTTTCCATGAAGTTTTTTTCCCAAGGTAAAATAGGGTGCCTACCTTGGTGAAGAAAACTCTTAGGGTTTTGAATTTTCTCTATTTAGGGTTTTGAAAGCTCCTTCTTGGTGATTTCAACCAAAACTAGTAGGTTTCCTCCTTCCCTTCCTTGCTTTCATGCTATTTTTCTTCCTCCCACATTCTTCTATGTTGGAACTATGGCCTTACATGATGAAACCACACCTATAACCCTTAAACACCTCATCTCCATGTTTAGTTATTAGGGTTTTCACCTCTAAAGTGGAGAAGGTGCTTCTTGCTCAAGATAAGAGCTTTGTCGGAGAAAATAGACCCTCGATTTTAGGAACCTTGCTACTAAAACATGTCCACCTTCCATAGAGGCGAGTTTTATAACCCCATTCTCATATATTGCTTACAACATGCTTAAAACTCATGCTTCTATGTTTAAAATCGATGATCTCCATCTCTATTTACCATGTTCTTCTAGGGTTTTGGTTTCTTGCTATTTTACCTTCTCTAGAAAATATAGTTTGTTTACCTAAGCATATCCAACCCTGATCTTTGTTCAAATGGTGTTTTCTCCCTCTCTCTCACTCTTCCTCTCTCTTGAAGATTTCTGACTTATCATTTCCTGATTGGTTCAAATTGAAAAATTCATATCTTTTAATCCTCTTATCCAAATTTGACAAATAAACATGTTTTGGAATCAAAAAATTAATCTCTATCTGATATAAATTATTTCGAGGTCTGATTTCAAGGTTTGATGAAGGGTGATTTTTGGAAAATGAATTTAATGCATAAAATCCATAAAAGTACATCTTAATCATCATAGCTCCAAAATTAACATAAAAATATGTTTTCTTGATTAGGAGAACCTAATGAGTTCATTGGTTAGGTTTTCAAAATCTAAATCTGAGTTTTGCTAAAAAGTTCTAAAATTAGAGTTTCTATACATTAAATGTGCATTATGTATTCTAAAACACGTTAATACATTGAAAATAGACAAAGTGGAACTTGGACTCAATTAAAGTGGTGAAAGTTAGTAATTGATATCAGTAAGAGAGGTATGTGCATTCTTACACCATAAGTTGGGATATTTGCAAACCAAACCCTATATTTCCCTAATGATGCTTTAATGAACCCTATTCCCTCTATTTATGATTCTTTTGTTAAATTGCCTCAAAATTGGTAATGATATTATTTTTCTTGGGTTTTGTACCCGACTGTCATGTTCTAATTGATGTAATCTTTTTACTTGCCATGATTTTTTCTAACATGTTGATTTTATGGATTATTTATCTATATTAGTGGTACTTATGTACAACCACCCATAGATATGTCCTGTATTATTTCCCCCTTGGGAATGTCTTATTCTCCCCTATAAAAATATGTCTAGATGACTAGGAATGTATTAACTCTCCCCTCATCTATATGCTGAGGTCTGGTAGGTGCCTCAACCCTACTTAGTTAATGTAGTCAATATTAATAATGCATGGAAATCTTTTATTATTTTTCTTGATATTACAAGCATATATCTAATTATTCCTCATACTCTTGTTCTCTTCATCTTTTGATGAAATCTTAGCCTTTACTTTCATGTTATTTCCTTATCTTTTGTTCTTGTTCATTATTTGACACATACCATGTTTTTCTCTCTCTTGCTGGGTGATTTCCCAACCACCCATGTTTAGATTGAGGTGTTGAACATGATCAAGGAGAACATAGCTTTCAGCATGGACCTAGCTCTTGGAGATGTTGCTTGGAGATAGATTTGAAGTAGTTTAGACTTCCCTCTACTTAGATCCTTGTGTTGCATCATACATATTAACCCTTATGGGATATTATTATGTACTTTTGTAAAAGTTTGTGAAAATTGACTACAGTCATTTGTTTAATCCCGTTGTTGCACTTTGTTTGTTTTGAATATCATTTGTTAAAATTTGAAATTTTAACACCTACTCCAGCATTCCTTTGAGTGTGTTCAGAATGGATGTTTTATTCTTCAATTTTTTTTAGTAGGGAGTGGATCCCCCATCTCGGGTCCCACTCCTTATAAGAAGTATCATATGTTGAATTGGGGAAAATGTCATTTTATGGTGAGAGAAGGCATAGTGCTAGGGCATACAATTTCTGAGAAAGGCATGTAAGTAGATAAGAGCAAGATCAAAGCTATATCAAACTTACCTCAGCCAAAATCTATCACAGGAGTGAAGAGTTTTCTGGGGCATGCTGGATACTACAAAAGATTTTTCAAAGACTGTGAAGCCATTATCAAACCTCCTTGCTAAAGATGTATAATTTGATTTCTCTTATAAGTGCCTTGAAGAATTTAATTTCCTGAAGAATGCCTTGACAACAGCCCTGATACTACAAGCATCTGATTGGGATTTGCCTTTTGAAATAATGTGTGATGCGGTCGATTATGCCATCAGAGTTGTCCTTGGGCAAAGAAAAGATAAGAAGAACCACACAATCTACTATGCTAGTAGAACTCTCAATGAACCGTAGGTAAACTGCACCATTATTGAGAAAGAAATGCTATCAATAGTATTTGCTTTCGACAAGTTTAGATCCTACTTAATAGGACCAAAGGTGATGGTGTACATGGACTACAGGGCCATAAAGTATCTTATGCAAAAAAAGGACATGAAACAAAGACTGTTGCGATGGGCTTTGTTGTTATAAGAGTTCGATCACAAAATCATTGACAAGAAAGGAACAAAGAACGTGGTGGCTGACCACCTGTCTATATATTCACTAAAGAAAATCAGGTACTAGTAAACGACAACTACACAGATGAGGGCTTGATGATGGCCAAGTCAGTCAAACAAAATCTGCCTTGGTTCGTTGACATCTATAACTACCTAGCTTGTGAAAGATTACCCCCGAGATAACTTACAATTAGAAGAAGAAACTTTTCTCTAATCTGCAGAATTATTATTGGGATGACCCCCTGTTGTTTAATAGATGCTTTGACAATTTATATCGACGTTGTGTACAAAACAAGTTGCCTCAAATCCTAAAGGAATGCCATGCGTATCTTACAGAGGTCACCATGCAGGCGAAAGGACTACAACTAAGGTCCTACAGTCAGTATTTTATTGGCCGACACTCTTCAAAGATTCCATGTCATTTGTAAAAGCATGTAGGGAATGCCAACTTGTAGGAAATGTTACTAGAAGAAATGAGATACATATGTCTGACTGGGTGGAAGTAGAGGTCTTTGATGTTTGGGGAGTAAATTATATGGGACCCTTCCCATCCTCCAGAGGAAACAAGTACATTTTGGTCACAGTTGATTATGTCTCCAAGTGGGTAGAAGTTGTAGCAACTCCCACTTGTGATTCTAAGGCAGTTGTGAGATTATCTGAGAAGACCATTTTTCCTAGATTCGGGGTTCTACGCACCATCATGAGCGATGGGGGATCCCATTTCATGGAAAAATTGTTTAAAACATTGTTGAAGAAGTATGTGATCAAGCATAAGGTCACCACACCATACCACCCCAGACGTCAGGATAGCTCAAAGTTTCGAACTGATTGATTAAGCAGATATTAGAGAAAGCCATTGGAAGGACCCATAAGGACTGGTTCATGGGGTTAGATGATGCCATGTGGGCATATAGAATTGCTTACAAAATGTCGATAGGGACAACCCCCTATGGGATCATCTATGGAAGATTGTGTTTGTTGCTAGTAGAACTAGAGGACAAGGCCCTTTGGGCAATCAAGTTATTAAATATGGATATGGACAAAGTAGGAAAGAAAAGGTATATGTAACTCCATGAGCTTGAGGAATTGAGGCTACATGCCAATCAGAATGCCCACATCTACAGGCAAAGAATGAAGATGTGGCATGATGCCCACATTAAGAACACGGACGTGTCAGAGGGAGAGAAGGTTTTGTTGTTCAACTCAAGAATTGGGATGTTTCTAGGAAAGCTAAGATCCAGATGGCCAGGCCCATTCTCTATTTTCAAGATCTACCCATCTGGGGTATTGGAGATCACTAGTGAAAATACTGGTACTTTTAAGGTGAATGGGCAAAAAGTCAAAAGATATCATGAAGAATAAGCTTTTGTTAGGAGATAAAAATTGGACTTAGAAGAACCACAACTAGTACCACCTAAAGAGCCCTGAGGAATTTTTATCAGAAAATTCAAGCTTATGACTATAAAGTAGCACTGCTTGGGAGGCAACCCAAGTATTTGTTGCCTTCTTTTATTTTTTAATGCTTTCTGCCTTTTCCACTAAGTTTTAATTGTGTACATATAAATTAGTCTAATTTTGAAATTGTCAATGTTAAGCAATTTTGAATTTCTCTAAAATAGATAGTAAATTTGGAAACTCCATCTCTATTATTATGATTTCATATGCCTTAAGATGAGTACGTATGTTGTTAATTCAAAATATGAATAATTGCTCATAAAAATCCTTGTATCGATCAAAACCCTTTTATTAGTTTCTGGGTCGCGACTCTAGTTGTGGTCATGACAATCACTTTGTTATCCTTTTGATGTGATTGTGACGCTTGACTCGATCGTGACGCCTGCCACAATCGCGACAAGCATCTCGGTAGCAATACCTGTGGAACATAAAAGAGAGAGGTTTCTATAACAAAAATTCCCTTTCCTTTCTATCTTTCTCTCGTGCTGCCCATTTGAAGCACCCTAGAAAGAAGCCCTAAGGAATTGAGGAGCGATCCATGCTGAGGCCAGAGCACCAGAAGGCGACTGCAGAGACCAATCTTAGTAAAGGGCACCCACCATCCCCGTTGCTGACTTCACAGTTCTCCCTTGCCACCTCTATTCTCTCCCTCTCTAACTCTGGGAAGGAACCCATGCTCTTTTCTCTCTCTCTGAAGCATGTTTTATCTTATTCCTTCATGGAATCTTTCTTCTTGATGCACAAATTGTATTGCTTTGATCCTCGCTTTGATCATCGCCTTCCCCCTTGTTTTGCACCCTAAACCGTGGTTCTGACCTTTTGGCTTCTCACGCTTTGGTTTTGATCACGGTCGCGGTCGTTATACATTGTTTCAATGACATGGTTTCAATTCCAAATGTCACACATACAATAAAACCTTTTCCTTCATTTCCACTCCATGTATACCATCTTATTTCTCATTCGTGGTGCCGCGACATGCCTAGTTTCCTTTTTAGTTTCTAGCCTATCATTATTGCGACATTCGTTACGGTCATGACTCTCCTCACGATCGTGACAAATGTCTCGGTCAGACCACCACCTCAGTCGTGACACACTAGCATAGTTAGTTTTGGCTACCGTTGTTCCAACCTAACGATCACACACCAATTTGTCCTCTTCTCTCTTTCGTTTCCCCTCCACACCTTCCACCTATCATTTGACCCTCCTTGATTTCCCCATAAACCTGAGATACCAATGTCCATGTTTCGATCGTGACACTCGTAGCGGTCGAGATATTTTCCACGGTCGTTACACACCCTTATTTCCTTCTCAGTTTTTGACTTGCCTTGATCTGATCACGATCATGACATCTGCCTCAGTCGTGACATTTGGCACATGTGTGGTTTATTCTTGTAACTAACCTTGTCAGGACCGCTACCCCTGACCCTGTCTTGACCACGACACATGTCCCAGTCAAGATGTTTGTCTCGACCAAGACACTTCTGGATCAATGAAAGTCTCTAAAATTATAACCATGTTAATGTTATCTTCATAAGAAATGCCTAATAACTTGTTCAGCAAAAAAATGCTTGATAACTTGTTATTTATCAAATTGCATAATGTCTTCCTCCACCTTTGACACCCTGGCCAAGCAACTGACGTCCCATGCAAGATTCAAATAGACAATCAAGAAAATTGTGGAGAGGCTTCACAAAGATGCAAACATGTTATAGGAGAATAGAGCTCACCTGGAGCTAATCAATGAGAAATATGAAAACATTCTAAACCATAAGACACAAGTGGAGTCAAAGGAGTCCAAAGAGACTGCAGAAACAAAGACTTCTGAGTACCAACCTAAAGAAGATGAGCCCAAGATGTAGGGGAAAGGAAAGGAAGGCACGACAGTTGAAACTAAATCCAAGAGACAGAAGAGGGTTGTAAAGGCTGACTCAAAGCCCCTAAGAAAAGAAGTGACTCCGGTACATCACAATAGGAAGTGCATGCAATGCCAACAAAACAATTGGTAACGTTCACACCAAGAGACCAGGTGCACCAGTCGTAGTTCGACCTGATTATGAACACCAAGACTTTTAAGCCAACAAGGTACTTAGACATCGAGGACTTCAAGAAGATGGAGATCTATGATAGAGTCATGAAATTTCTAGATGGAGCCAACTTATGTACTTTGTGTATGAATGAGGTCCCATCTCTGATAGAGCTTACCGCCTAGTTCATGTCATCACTCGAGAAATATCCAGTCAACGATATTGAATTCAAGAAGTCTGGATGGGAGTTCAAACTAGAGGTGAGAATAGGAGGGAAGGATCACATGATCACTGATGCTATTCTGAACACAATCTTCACCAAGACAAAATAAGAAGCTCATGTCTACTCGGTTGCGCATGGTGAAAAAGAAACAGTGCGATACAACAACCACATGATGTGGGAGAAGCTCATAGGAGAACTTGAGCATAGTCTAAAGAACTCCGAAGAAACACTCATCATTTCTTGCTTTATCAGGGTAATTCAAAAGATAACTACAAACACAATCTTCACAAGATCTAAAACCGAGGGGTGTCTAAGGGAGACCTATTCCTAATCTGGTCTATGTTGAATAAGAAACCAGTAAATATTGAAAGATTGTTGACAAATAGATTGTCAGCCGTCGTAGGATTAGAGGTAAAGAAGACTAAAGAATCATGCATGGGTAGCCACATAACATTCATTGCATATCAATTCCTAGGTATTGAGTGAATGTAGAGGTATAATCCCACCAAGGGACATTCTAAGATCGATATCAAGTCCTTCATAAACACTAGTATTTTGGCATAGAAGGGGAACAAATTATTCTACAAACAAAGCTTATCCAATCTTCTATTACCCTTCCTAAAATGGGTGTATTATGATGCATGTAAGCTACTACCCATCGAAAAAGGAGGTAAATAAAATGCATTCTAGTGCAATCATAAGGGCTACAGATCCTCAATCACCAACAAGGACAAAACATGAAACTGAACATGTGCTGGAAATAGAGCAGCAAAAGCCAGAGAAGAAAAAAGAAACTGGCAATCTGGCAATGCAAGGTTGCAAGATCAGAAATTCAACCTCCTCTAGACCATCAAAGAAAGATAGAAGTTGAAAAACATCCATCCTTGGAAGACTGGTTGGATCACAATGATGAAGGATCCTTAATTCCACCATCTCATTCCCCTGTGATGGTTGTAATACCTAAGATGACTGTTACGTCAACTACCCCTACTTCCACATAAGAATGGACTCTAGAGGCTAAAAAAGGACCTAGCCAGGGTTTTGAGGAAACCAAGTAGCCAACCCTAATCCCTCAAGAAGCAAAAGCAACACATGTGGCTCTCGAGAAGAATGAACCACCAAGCATAGAACAAGCACCAAGTGTAGAGCAAGAAGTGGGCACAACGTAGGAAAATGTGCGGGGAGAAATTGCTCAAAACGTGCAAGACAAACAACGGCCCAGAACCAATGAAGGAATTGCAGCAAGCACTCATCCTTCACCACAAATCCCTAGAGCAGTGACAACAACATCAATAACATCTACAGCCAAACAACAACAACGTCCAAAAACCTTCGGTGATGCATTAGGGCATCAATTTCATGCCTTGTGGGAACACATGCAACATTATTCTAAAGTAATCTTTCATGTCACTTCTAGAGTGTGTACACTAACAACGTAGGTCTAGGGTTTAAATGCAAAAATTGAGTCACTTCCTCAGTTTATACAAGAAGTGATCAATAACCAAACATGGATGATGGAGGCCATCAAGAAAATTTCAAAAGAAATGGTGGTCCTCTTAAAAGAGAGAGAAATCATATGTGCCAACAACAAAATGATGTGCAAGGGAAATGAATTGTTCGTGCAAGATCTACAAGAGGAATGCAAAAAGTTGGAGGAAGAGCGGGAAAAGATGGAAACAGAATGCCAAGAGCTAGAAGATTGGCGAGCTAGAAAGAGGTGAAGTTGTATGACCATCACGTCCCCTTCTCAAGCTTCCTCAAGCCCTTCCAACCTAGATGACCATGACAATGAAGAGGTAAGTGCACCATATTCCCAAAAAGAAGAAAGTCCCAATGTACACAGAGATCAGCTAGAGGGTGCTGCCAAGGAGAAGGAACAACCACCCCTAAAGAATGCAAAAGCCGCCAAGGGCATCAAAAATGTCATGTAGGGGCTTGACTTAAATGTTCAACCCACTAAAATCGAACAAAATTATATAAAAACCTACACATGCTAAATTGGCCAAGAGGAACCATGTGCAAAGATTTCATCCTCCTTTGGCACAACAACAATAAACAAATTCTTGGAAGAATAGACACCAATATGAATATTGTTGACTACATGCTACAGGAGCCCATCCAGAATGAACTTAATGATGATGTATACAATAGTAAGATGGCAACCACACTAGTAGAACTCAACAAAGTTGTGTTTGATACACCATCGACTGCAAATGAACAAGAATAATAGGTTGTCAGTAGAAGCATCGAGGAAGCCAAAATTGAAGAAGAACCAAGGAAGATAACTAAAGATCCTACTTCTACATGTACCGCCACTATTGTTGCACCAGCATAAATGAGCATCAGGCTGGCGATAGGACATCGTATGATGAGGAAGGCGGCCTTGCATTGTTCTTTAACAACAAACAAGCAAGAGAACGAGACCTGCCTTAAGAAGAGATTGTTAGCACACCTCTCCCATGCAAGCTGGTACGCATGGACATGACGTCACTTTCCAGAATAAACAATCCCGATGCCCATGTACTAGTTGACATTTTAGATGAAAATCGTCTAGGAATAGATGTTCTGTACAAGAACAAGGTACAAACACTGACTAGAGAGAAAACTAGGGGGATGTTAAAAAAGAGAGTGTGAGTACACAAAAGCCTATTCAAAGTTCTTTACACCACTTTCCTAGAAGAATTCCTTCATACCAATAAAGTACAACTGACATTCAATGGAACAACACATCTTGGAAGGATGTTGTACAAAGACCAAATTAATTCTACAGTGGTGAAGGAGCTTCAAGATGTTGTAAATAGGGTGGAGACCCATTTTGTCAACTTACCAACAAGAACTATCAAGCACTGGGGACTAATTATCGTGAACCTATAGGATAGACATATAACTGTCTACAACTATTGTGCTAGTGAGCTTCCTTGCACTTCACTGATCTTCAAGGACAAAGAAGCACGTGACATATTGAAGGTACCCCTTTGTCTACAATGGGCTATCCAGTTAGTAGGAGACTGCCACAAACCTATTAGTAAGAACTTCTCCATCTCTGCTAAAGTGCCTCAAGAGATGTCGAGATCAGGGGATTGTGCATTCCTAGTGTTGAGAATGATAGAATCCATCAACAAAGGTGTCCCATTATAAGACCTCTTTGTAGAAAATTTGCATGGCTTGTGGGGTACCTATGATATGGAAGTAATATACTCTAGTATCACATTGAGACAAGTTTGGTAACAAAGGGATCCTTCTAGATATTTGTTTCTCTCTCTTCAAATAAACATAATTAATCATTACAAGCAAGTTCCTCTTCCTTCTCAATTTTCCATAGGTTACTAGGAGAATCTTTTTTTCTATGAAATTTAGAGGAAATCTCATTAATACCTTTCCCAACTTATATATTTTTTTGGGATTTATTGTGAAAACTCAGGACTTTCTCTTAAAGGATTGTTTTCAATCAATAATCCACATCATAGGAAGTCCTTTTTATCTAAATTCTAGAATTATCTTAGTTTTTTTAATTATCTTCAAGTTTCCAAAAGTCTCGTTGAATTTTATATATATATATATATATATATATATATATATATATGTGATTCCTAAAAACTTGTGTTTTAAGTCATGGTTAGACAATTACTCAATTTATTATCTAAGTCAAATATTATCTTAGAATATTTTGAAAACTTTTTCATTGTCCCATATTTCGATTATCAAACAATTTAAAAGGTCGTTACTATCCAATTATGCACAAATTCCTTTTATTTCTTAAATGTGTGCCACAAGGACTTATTTGCAAAGCAAATAGTCTCATGAGCCTCACTTGGGCCATGGATGAACCTATGCCACAAGTTTGATCCAAGTTAACATCATTATTCTATCATTTACTAAATTAGCTAATTTGTTTATCAGCTCAAGCTTTATATTTGTAGAATTCAAATTTACTAAATTTGAGGATCTTAAAATAGGTATTGTGCTAGTTGTAATATTTGTGTTTTAGACAACAATTGATTCATGGACACACCCATTCTAATAGAGTTAAACATACTCTTTGTAATAAGGGTGGTTTACTCAGCCTATGTTGTTTATTGTAATACCATAACCTATTACAACATATCATTAATTGTTCCATTTAACTAGAGTTTGATCATGTAATACACAATAATATGTTTCAACATAATTTGCATTGTATCATGCAATAAAGTTTGCAATGAATTTTATATAAAATCAACCATTCATACAAAGATTCAATTGTACAAACAAGAACCCTATAAACACATAAACTAGTGGCTACACACTTCTAGAGTCGAACAAAAAAAATAGCTTTAAGAGTTCCAGGCATGTGTCATATGCCAAAAAACAAATATCACCCACTCATGTCAGACAATCTGATGTATGCTCAAGAACACACATTGCCCACTTATTTCACAGCTTACAAACCTATTATTGGTTTGAGTAATAACCAATATACTTTCAATACTAAAATCATATGTCATATATATCAACATATTGTTAGTTTTCAATGTATTTAAAGTTTGAAAAAACTCAAAGTATATATTAGCTAGATTTAATTTCTAGAATATCTCTAACTCTCATATCAACAATGTCTCTCATATACTTCATTACGTAATACACACAATCAATATTTTTGGGTTTCCCTGGACACTATCAAAAATGAAGATAAGATAAAGAGAAATACATTAGTGATAATTATTAAAGACAATTGTATTTTGTGCAAAATATTGAATTAAAAATAAATAGGTGAACTATTAGAGTGACAATTCCTAGATTTGCTAGCCCTTGCCCATTGAATTAGAAAATAAACATCAAGAATCTCTCTTTTGTACCATCCCATTCTACCTTGCTCATCGAAATGAACCTCCATTAGCATGTGTTTCTTGGGATAGCAATATTGAATAAAGTTGAAGCTTGTGCATATAACCGCTAGCCACCAAATAGATTTTTCTCTTCACAACTACCCCTCCACCTAGATTGCCACTTCCACAATAGAAACAGGTCTTTGCCTCTACATGACACAACAACTAAACAACAGTGTGCAATCCAAGAGCAAAGAAGCATATTCACTGATTACCCCTCCATTGGGCAACATAGAAAGTGTAACACACCATTAAATAGACATTAAGCTAAGAAAATTCAGAACTTAGTAGTGCATTGGTCTCATTAAATAAACTACTACAATGTTCAGGTGTTGATACAAACATTCAACTACATTGAGGAACTTACCTCATATAAGTGTAGATCATAGTTAGGTATTGATCAATGATATCAATTCTTAAAATAAGTATTCTATATTTACTACCAAAAACCATTGAACCATACACCTAGGTTTTGTTCCCATCTACACTTGGACGTCAATTTGGGCAGCTAAATCTTTTCTCATGGAGGGATTTAGGAAAAATATATGCAGTACATGGAGTGTTAACACATGGAATGAGAACTGGATCTCACAAAGGAGAGGGAAGGGATCTCTAAATGATTCTTATGTGGGATGCATACCCACCTATTTGAGAGGGCAAAAGTGATATTATGGACTGATCATGTAGATATTAAATATCTTTTGCTGAACAAGGATAATAAACTGACGCTAATAAGATGGATTTTACTACTACAAGAGTTTGATATAAAAATCAAGAACAAAGTCAAAGCAGAAAATTTAGTAGAAGATCACTTGTCTAGGTTGGAGAGAGTGGATGAATCTGGGATGGAGGTACCCATTGTTGAGGAGTTCCCTGATGAGCAACCTTTTTCCATGAGGGACAAGGATCCCTGGTTTTAACACATAGTAAACTCTCTGGCATGTGGAGATCTACTAGAGGACAAGGTATGTCAAGACAATAAAAGATTCTTCCATTCTTTGAGATTCTATGTATAGGATGACCCTATCTTACTTAAATAGTGTAGGGATGGGATTTTGAGGAAGTGTGTTATAGAGTGTGAGTTTGACGGCATGCTTTCTCATTGTCATTCTTTCCCCACTAGGGGAACCATGCAAGCTCAAGAATGAAAACTAAGGTTTTAGAAAGTGGATTTTACTGACTGTCACTATTTAATGACGCATATGATTATGCGTGGAGGTGTGATGTGTGTCAACAGTCTGGCAACATGTCTAGAATACATGCAATGCCCCTCAATACTTTTCAGGAGGTAGAAGTTTTTGATCATTGGGGCATTGACTTTATTGGTTCTTTTGTATCTTCTAATTCAAATTTTTACATTTTGCTGGAAGATGGTTATGTTACAAAATGGGTGGAATAAATTCCTACCCGTACCAATGATTCTCATATTGTGTGAAAATTTGTTAAACATCATAATTTTTTCTGGTTTGGGGTGCCAAGAGTGATCGTAAGTGATGGGGGATCCACACTTCACTAATAGAAAATTTGGGGCTATAGCAAGAAAATATGGAGTGAAGCATAGGGTAGGAACCCCATATCACCCCATACACAAGGTCGAGTTGAGGTGTTAAATAGGGAAATAAAGATGATCTTAGAAAAGAGCCTCTCAGTCAATAGGACTAATTTGAGCATGCAACTAAATGATGATCAATCGGCTTATAGGACAACTTTCAAGATGACTATAGGCACTACCCCCTACATGCTAGATATGGATGTGCATGTCATTTTCCTATGGAATTAGAGCACATGGACAAATGGGTCTTTATGAAATTGAATTTTTAATCTTTCTAGTGCAGGGATGAAGCATAGACCACAACTAAATAAATTAGATGAAATTCGGCTATATTCCTATGATAGTGGAAATGACTAAGAAAATGCATGATCTCCACATTCTCCATAAAGTTTCCTATCGGGTTAACATGTGATATTGTTTAACTCACGAATGAAATTGCATTCTAGGAAGTTGAGGTCCCAGTGGAGTGGACCCTATGTGATTACCATGGAATTCCCTCATGGATCCATTGAGATATGTGATGGGGTCAAGACGTTCTTGATAAATGGATAGTGCCTCAAACATTAATATGGAGGAGAGTAGTTCAATGAGGGAAAGGAGTTGATGATCATTGAGCTTCATTGATAGCTTATGTGAAAAAAATTCCAAGCCTAAGACACTAAACAAGGGTGCTTATGAGAAGCAAACCATTCATTTTTAAATTCTATCCTTTATATGTTGTTTACCATCTTTGAATAGATTTTTTGTTTTTTGTCTTGATAGTATTTTTTATAAGTAAAAAATGTACCTTGATGCTTTTGATTTGGTATGCAGGTAGAAAAAACTTGGTACCACCGATAGTTGGGTTGGTGGCACCAAATTTTAATTAAATTCATGGTAGGGATATCGTAAATTTTAGTACCACTGACAAGGGAGTCGGTGGCATGAATCTCTATCAAAATGATTTATGCAAGAAATTTGTACTACTTTCAATCAACTCACTAGCAATAAGATTTGATGAGAAAGAACATGAGCCTAGAAAAATATAGTTCATACTACCGAGAGGCTACTAAGTGGTATTGACTCCTTCAACTCCAGAGGCAAAAATCAACACAGCTCGGTACTACCGACACAAAAATTTTGTGGTAATGACAAAGGATGTTAGAGGCACACAACATTACAACTTGTTACCATTAACACCCCGTTGGTGGAACCAACTTAGAATAATGGAATCCATGATACCAACATCAACAATCGAGATCCTTCACATTCAATGATCGTTGGCACCGATCTGGATGTACATTGCTGAAGTCGGTACCACTGAATTTTGTCAGTACTACCAACATGGAGCTATCCCTACCTCATTACATCAGTAGCTGACGATTGCCAATATCAAAAGATGACACTAAAGCCCCATTGATAGGGACAGAAGTCAGTACCACCGACATGCCGCACCACGGTCGATCAACAACTATATAAGGGAGGAAATGGTTGTTATTCATTCACACCCAAAGCACTCCCCTTGCCATAGTGAAGGTGCCAAAAAATCCTGATGACTTCCACATCTCTCTGACATCCCTGAGTCTACATTGTTCTCCCTTCTTTGCCCCCATTTCTCATTCCGGAAATCATGGCTTCAAGGAGGCAAGCACCATCAATAGGCACATCTGACCATACGGTACCCAAACCATCAAGATTGACCCACCATGATGAAGAAGGAGATCATACCAATCCGGTATGGTGATTGTGCATTCCTCGACAACACCAGCTTCACCAACAATCTGCTCCAAGTCTATGTCAAGAAAGATATGATAGGAAATCATGTTTTCTTTGGTGATTGGCCTACATACCAGGAGATCACATGTGATTTTCTCACCACTCTAGAGATCTGTTGCATCCTTAAGCATGGGGAAGGCTAGAAGTCAGGATGGGTGAAGTTCTAGTTGTACAACATTGGTCATCAACTGGCACCAGTGGTTAGGGATTGACATTAAGCACCCATTTTCCAAAACTTTACATTGCTACAGGAAAAATACTATATTTTCTAGGTCCACTTAGGGGCAAGGTAAGGTCTAAAAGGTGGAACTATTTGTTCCATGAGGATTCCTTTCTTTGGGTAAGGAAACAATAAATCTTGAGTCATTCTACCTTCAATACATGCTTGCGATAAAGAGGTAGGCTCAGAGGAAACCCCAATTAACTTTAGGGGACTTCTTAATTCACTCGCCCTCCACCTCCACCTCGAAATGTCGAAAGCCACCGCACTGAAGACTTCATCAACACTCAATTTGTAGCCAAATGCCATGGCAGGGAGTATGTCAGTTGCACTATTGAGGAACAGATTAAGGAAATGGTCCTCCCACCTATCTTTTATCTTCGAGGAGTGAACTATGTTTGTTGGTCAACGGACAATGTTGAGTCTATTTGAAGGAAAGAGTGTTGAAGAGGAGCAAGAAGAAGAATTTGTAGAATAAGAAGATGAAGAGGAGGTAGCGATGCCTTTTCTCAGAGGAGGCATTTTGATAACAACCCTTGTCGTTATGTAGCATCCAACTCTACAATGCCACGATCACCTCCAACACTAAGAGACTCTTTCTCCATGGAGGGTATGTATGGGTGTTGCAGTCCATTTAGTAGGGTCAGTAGCAATAGTCAGCCACCTTGACTAAGATTCATGGTGTTGAGGAGTAGCTACTTCAGTAGCAACATGTGATCCATTCCAATGAGTGCCTTCTCCTAACCAACCAAGTGGACATGAACACTTGCCTGCAACACATTGAGTACTATCAGTAGTCACTCTATGACCATTATTAGAAGGGAAATTTTACTAGCTACCTACATCTTCTAAAAATGTCAGCAAACCCACCCACATGTACTGGAACTCAATACCCTCCGGATCCATAGATGACACTGGGAACATTTCAGCCACCACCACCCTTTTGAGCACACAGTACCCCCGTTCCACCTCTTTGTTTAAAATTGACTATGAGCACATGGTCAAGTTTAAGCTTAGGGGTGTTGGAACATATTTATATTGTTTTATTTTTTGTTTTTGCAAGTATAGGATTCAAATCTATATAGTGTAATCGTGAAGCTTAATTATTATGATTTCATCTATCATCAAAGAAAAATGTGTTGCATTCCTTTACAATGAAAATTTTAAAGAAATTATCACAATTTTTAAGTTTAATTTGCAAAGCTAAGGAAACACCAGCTAGAGGAAGTGAATGGGTTAGTCATCTTGAGGACATCTAATATGAAAGAAAATCTTAATTTATCCAAGATTTTGTCAATGGCGATGACGTTTTTCCAACCCAACCAAATAATTAATGAGGCCTTCAATGAAATTTTTAGTAAGAAACCCTAAGGTTACCTTATACACAGGTTGTAGGAGAGGGACATATCATAGTTACAAAAGCATTGTCTCTTAGTCATGTGATTCCATCCACATTTCATTACAAGTCATGCACCTCGTTAAGATGATCAAGTAACCCAAATTATTTTCTCTTGGCTGCATTGCATAACATAATAGGTAGCATGATAGTTATTTTTGTTTATTGCATTAGTTTGAAAAAATATTATAAGGATGTGCATAACAATTAGTTGTACAATAAATTATACAAAGATTGCATTTCTTGCATCATTCTTTACATCATGTATCTATGTAGCTTTCTCATCAAATATGAGGAGATGTACATCTACATCCCTCCCAAAAGAAGAAAATCAAAGATATGTTGAAGAAAAGCTTGAGCATAATCATAAATTGTGCTAGAATAAAAGGGCATAGAAAACAAGAGAGAAATCAAATAAATAGGGATAAAAGGATGCCTTGAAGTCAAATATAAAAATGTTTCAAAGATAAGCGAAAATAGTTACATGTTTGCATTCTTTTACCCCACACTCATTAATTAGATGATACCTTAAGTGCATTCATCATTCCACCATAATAGTAGGCATTAGGATTCATGCATTTTTCATTTCCATCATTTTGTAGGTTCAACATATTTTTTTTGCATAAATGATTCAAATGTTACTTCTGATTTTTATTCCTAGCCACCTATTTCATTCCACCCATTTCTCTTTATGGTAGGCCACATAAATGATTGATCCCCTCATTCTCTATTATATGGAGAACTACTTCAAACATAGTTTCATAGGTAGACAAGAGTAATGTAGATAGGGAATCACATGGTACATCAAGAATATGCCCTATTGACTATGATGTTAACTACTCTATCAATAGTGTTTCATTAATTAAGGGTGGACATGTTTTATGAGCAATTTCAATCATTGTAGAGTAGTTATTTGTTCAATGTCTGATAAGGGTCGATTTGGCACCATCAGGTGGGGTTATTTGAGAATTGTAGTTCATATTATTTCTCTACTTGCTGACTTATTTCAAACTGATCCAATGGTAGTGTTTCTAGAGGGTGATCAACATTCAAGCTTAGAGGACTTTGATGCATTAGATTTTAATCACTTTTCATAAGCTATTTGTCATATGTATTTCATGTATAATTGATCATCTTAACATGACTTAGGAATTGTTTATCATCATTAGCTTGTAAAACATTAGTGTGTCAAATTGTGAGTTTTTTACAAAATTATGTCAATTTGTCATATTTTATTCATAGTTAGGTTGGTTTCCCTTTGTTTTAGCATTTACGTCACAACTCACTGCTACCGAAAGAAAACTCAATGGTACCGACACTAGGCAAAATCCATTAGGGAAATATCAAAATGTTGATGCTATCGAGAATGAGCTCGATTCTAGGGAAAGGATGTTCAATGCTACCAAAAGATAGAGTCATTGTTACTATCTATCTAGCCAGAAAGCATCAGGAACCATATTTAACGGTTTCAATGCCACTGACACCGTAGTCGGTGGTATCGAGTTTTCCATCCAGATGAAGTCAGAGCTCAGAGGAATCAACTTGGTTCTACTGATGTACAAGTTGGTAGTACCAACACTTATTAGGGTTTTGAGTCAGCCGACAACTCAGTGCCACTGACTTTTTTGTCGGTGGTACTGACTTTGCACGATCAAAGTAGATTAAAGATTAAGACAGATTCAAAGACTGCAACTTAATAATGGCTCGAGTCCCACTTAGGACCTAAGGGGAGTTTGGCTAGATTGATCTATCACATCTTATTACATTGAAACCAACATGGATCCAATAGAGGAGGATATGAAGGAGAAGACCGTGTACCAGATGACTCGGGCACCTCTGGAAGCATATTTGTAGTTGGAACATTGTGGAAATCGATTTGTTCATGAGAGGGGATCATCCATACCGATTTATCAAGGGTTTTATCTTAGCTTTCCTAATTTTTTGTTGTTTTCTCTCTCTTCCTTGTTATATTTCTTAATAGAAATCATGCATGGCTTATCCCCTTATTCCTTAGGACCCGAGAGTATCCTAGTTTTGCATTGTAATTGACTCTGATGATTATATATATATATATATATATATATATATATATATTCATTCCATAATTCTAGATGTAAATATATGATTGCTTAATGAATTTCCTATGATTGATCACCATGTTCAATTGCTTAAACCATTAATTGCTTCAGGAGAGGGATTAAGGATTGGACAATTCATAAATTTACATAGACAATACCATGCCTCGAGTGAGGACCCACGATTGCAAAGGGAATAACCTAGAGTTTTCACTAATTCACCTATCTAATTCCTAAATTTCTATGGAAGTGGGGTTTTTCTTAGTATATGTAGTGTATTATGCTGCAGGAGTGGGTATTACTTGCTATGGGTCCCTTGATGTAGGGTTAAAGGTAAATGATTATTAATGAAATAGAGTTAAATGCAATGTATACCATGGTGAAATTGTAATACTAAGGAATCAACCATTTCTTGATCACATTCCACTTAATTTAAATCTTAATTCTTAACCTTAGTTATAAATAAACAATCAATCACTCTTTTCGTAGGCCTAGATGATTAGGTTGTAGTTAGTAGTAGTCTCTGGGGTATGTTTCCCTGAGTTTGATATTTGGGCCTCATAGGCCTATAGGACTCCATGCGTACACTTATATTTTGCATGCACAATTTAGGTGTGTCACATATTCATACAAAAATTACTAGAGGAATAATAAAGTGGATATCTTGTATTATAGAATGTAACACATAGGAGGTTTCATTTGTAATCACATGTACTATTTCCCATAGTCGTAAATACCCTAATGAGTTTAATTGATTAATGAGTATAGCCAGTAAGAAATTGATATTGGGAAATATAAAAGAGTCTGAAACTTTAGAATTGAGTAAAAAAATATGAATATTGTCAACTTAATATCTAACATTGAGAATGACATGCACATCTACCCTAAACTTATAATCTCTAACTACATTTTGATATTTGATCATGAATGCATATGCATGACCCTACCTTACAAATGGACATAATATGCTAATGATCATATGCTCACTTAATAATAGGACAAACATAGAGTTAGAATATATTGTGGTGATTGGTAATACAATGCATTGGTTACCTTTAGTATAACGAAAAGAAACTAGTGAAATTGATTATATATGCAATTACTTGAACCCTTGAAAGAGAGAGAATGGAAGAACCATCAAATTATAATAACCACAGATGTGAAAGAAAACCCAAATAGAAACATTCCAAGATAAGTGATAACACTATTATACTACTTTGTAGATCCTTCCTCTTGGATCCTTGTTATGATTGAGCAATATATGGAGCTTAGAATAATTTGAGACATTCCTTATTCTCTATCTCCCTTATTGAGTTATTTCTTTTCCCTCTTGATTCCATGTAAATACATTCCTACCTCTTGAAGGTCCCCACTCCTAATTAATAATTGTTGGATATTTTTAAATTTATGATAGCACTTGATTTAATCTTAGAGTTTTGAATCCCTTTAGGTTTTTTCCTCTAAGTATTTTGGCTCAGTTGAAGTAGGATAGTTCCCACCACCCTATGCTCAATTTGTATTGGATTAGTTGTCCCCTAGTATACTAGTTGAAATATCAATTAGGCTAATGTGTCATTCTCTCATAAATGAATGTACATTAGGATCTTATCCCTTGAAAGAAATGATATGACAAAACTTAAGTTTAATATTTAAAGTTGATCATATTATTGCAAATAATTTTGAATATTTTAATACCTTGACTATGGACAATCTTACATAGCTGATAGCTACACAATCTTATCAAATTACCATCTTGAATTATGAACACCGAAGACATGGATTTTTTTATCCTTATTTCGCAAAAATAAATCCATGAAACAGTACCCTACTAAAATTGATCTTACATCCAAATTGTGCTTTCTTCCTACACTTTATATAGCTCAACATAATAATATAGTACCAAACATTTCTACCCCCTTTACTTCTTTGGTCGATGTTGTGTATTATATACCCCCCAGGATATACATGATAGGTGATCATTGGAACATCTATAAGAGATGTGCATGAGATGTTCTCTATTGAAGAGTAGATAAGATCCATCTAAATATTTAATTACAATCAAAATGTACAAGATTCCATTAACTCTAATTATAAAGCATGAATGTTCCCTTACTCATTTATATATATATATATATATATATATATATATATATATATATATATATATATATATATACTGGTTCAAATCATTTAGAAAAAAGATTCCATAAACTCTAATTATAAAGCATGAACGTTCCCTTACTCATTTATATATATACAGGTTCAAATCATTTTTAAAAAATTATTCAAAAGATTGAATTTTACATTAGACATGAATTCTACCATTAGATTCCGATGAGGATGTTGTTTGAGTCCAAGCTAACCAAGTAATCGTGTAACTTTTTTTTTGAATTTAAGATAAATTTTAACATCATGACATATGAGTTATTAGAAGAGAGATGTATCATGGTTAGCAAGATTGTACCTCCTTGTCACATGATCTCATCCACCCTCATTCAATACCACACACCAGTATAGACATGATATATGATTTGAATAGTTTTCCTCATGTAAATAGTTCATATAGGTTAGTTTGCATTAAAAAATTCATATAGTTTGATTTTGCATTTGCATAATTCATGAAGGTGTAATGTAATTTTTCTACATCTTTTTTGAATAAAGAGAGTAAGAAAGTTGTATATATCCTTACTCCTTCAACTTTCATAAAAAGCATATTTTACACATAATTTACGTATGTCTGATAAAAGAGCGACTAAGAAATAAAAAAGAGAGAAAAGGAAGAGCATAAAGGAGAACAAAGGAAAATGATGTAGAATAAAAGAGAAGAAAAAAATCACCTCTCTCAAGTATAAAGTATGTGGGAACCTATGTTAAATCACCCTCCACTTCTCCTTGTCATTAGGATGAGGCATCCACAATATACATCATTCCACAAAAATCATTAGGCATTAAGATATATTCAATTTCATTTCATTCATTATAGGTTGGTCATTTTGTTTTCTTTCACATAAATAAATAGCATTATGTGTGAATTCTATTTCATGACACCTATTCCACCCATACACAGCTCTACACGATAGGAAATTGATAAAGATTTATTCCCTTGATTCCAATATAATCATGGAAGTCCATCCATTTAGATGATACATTGAAGGAAGTAGTGTAGATAGGGATACCATGTGATATACTCAACATACTTTGTACTTTCCATGATATCTCTCTACTTCAACTTACTTGTGTGTTTAGCAGTCTAACTTTGATGCTTTATTTTTTTTTCATAATTGGTCACTTGTATAGTAGTTGTTCATTCTATGGTTTGAGAGAGAGGTTTGGGTTTGTTGTGTCAAGAATGGTGAGTATCATATAGTTCACATATGTGTCTATCTTTTGACTAGTTTAACGAAATACAAAGCAGTGTTTCATGAGGACAAGCAATTTAAGCTTAGGGGAGTTTGATGCACTTGATTTCACTACTTAATTATGGGTTTATTTAAACATATTTTCATTGGAAATTATTTTATATTCATATGTTTTATGTGTCTTTTGCCTAAATAGTATGAAATAACTCTTGTGCATCCATTTTATCTTACTTTTATGCATTTGGCTTGAAATTATTATATTTTACTTTTTCCAAATGCATTGTTTGATTTATTATAGACAAATAAAGTATAAATAGGAGAAAGTTGGTACTATTGACATGGAGAAAAAGAAGGATACATCAGATAATTGTCTTGGTACCAGCAAGACAAGGCTTGATACCACCGAGATGTCGAGTCTATACCAATAATGGTTAGTTTGGTGGATCCAACAAAAAGGTCAGAAAACCTCACTAGAATCTTGGTACCATTAACAGTCATCTCTTTGGCATCGAAATAGATATCCCTATTCAAGTGAACTTGGTAGCACTGGCTTTCAATTCAGTGGAACCTGGATTCACCGAGATTTTTTGGTGAAGACTCACCCATCCAGGGGAACCCTTCATTTTATCCAGATGCTTCAGTTGATCGACCAATGGAATCCACATGCCACGTGCATGAATGATTTTATAATGATGATGATGATCACGATGATGATGACTTTTATCCTCCTCAGGGAAGCCAAGATACCTCACCACTTGATGATCAGTTTGAGGAACCTGGACCATATGTTGATCCAGAATGGAGTGATACCTCTCATATTAAGACTTGTCACTTCTCTTTGAGTAGTACACCAATCATGGTTTGGAACAATTTGTTCAATGTGGATGATGACGACAGTTGTTCAAATTGGAGCACTGAGTATACTAATGATGACGATCTAGAGCAACATGAGCCGACATGTGCTTCCCTTACAAGGCTTGGTAGACATCGAAGGAGCAGGATGGACAATCCACTACAAGATGGTTGTTGAGCATGAAGATACCCCAAACCCCATAGAAGATAACAAGATTGGAGTTGTAGAACTGTAAATAGATTCAACTGGGGATACTTCTTGTTTAGAAAATGATTGGATGACTCAGACTATCTATAAATATTTATCTGAGCATCCAACCTCTAGAAAACTTTCAACATCTCCCCTCTAACTCATTCTCTATTGACATCCTAGGTGTGACAAAGTGAGTTTTTATAATAATTTCTCTCTCTTAAAAATTTTATTATCAAATTTTGTTGACTAAAATACCCTCATATACATTCCTCACTCTATTGAACAAAGTTGTGTCACAAATTGCAAAAAAATGCAAACTCTAGTATGCTATGATGATAAAATACATGTGTTAGTGTATTTACTAAATGAACATATCAAATATTCGAATTTGGATTTCAAATTTATATTATAGTTTTATAACGACCTTATAAAACAACCCCTAAAATTTTATTGCAATTGGGTCAATCAATTGGGATATATGACCAATTTAATTTTGTGCATATTCCATTCATTTTGGGACCTTATGACCTAAGTTTCGAATTTCCTTTTGTTTAAATGTGTCACGCGGCTTGTTCTTGGGTCCGGATGTTTCTGATCCTACGATCCTGGCCCCTCGGATTGCTCGGGTCCAAGGGTCAAGGACACGTCACCTACCTCCTGCCTTTCCCGACCTCGACCCCAACAGAACCCCTAACCCAACGATGACCTCGGGTGCCTGACTCTTGCATCGTCTGCATGAGATATTTGGAGGACGCGCTCCTCTCACCGAAATGAACTCAACGAGTCCTCACACGTCACCCAAGACCCTCAGATCAGGGAGAACAAACTCCCTTCCTTCTGTGCCTCTCACTGGCAGTGGTGCCCATGTTAGGGCTTCTTCTTCTAGCACCCCCACGTGCCTATTTAACCCCTCCAATAGCTCTGCCATTTTCCCTTTACTCTTTTTCCTACATCGATTGTGAGCACAACCACCCTGAGCATCACCACCATTCCCACCTCCTCTCCATCATTGTGTAACCTTAGAGAAACCTCCACAGACCTCTCCTCATCAATTACCTTCTCCGTCAAGTCCACCCCAACCTCGGGGTGCTTCACGGTCGACCCCCGACATCTCAAACGCCCTGTACATATAAAGCCACCGTACGCTGATGACCTTCACCACACCCACGGAGGAAGGGGACTCCAAGAGGAGACTGAGGGTGGGAACTTGATGCCTGTATGTGGAAAGGTCCATAGAAGTCGATCGTGCCCACACTTCTTCGTGATTTCATTGCTCCACAAGTCAGACCCTTGCCGGAGTTGATCCAGCTGCTTGGTCTAGCAGCGAGCAAGAAGAAATAGAGTAAGAGGGGAGAGGCCGAGTCGGACCAGTAGGCTTTTGCCACATTAGCTAGAGAAGTCGCGGGCCAACACTCCAATTCAACAATCTGCATGCTTCCTTGCAAATCTTAGAATCAACGAGAGTCGTCGATCCAGTCGGATCCGATCGTTGATCAAGGTAAAACCTTTCTTTTAATTTTCTTTTTCCCAAGAAATTGTTTATCTTAAGAAAATCATAGAAAATTCTAGGATTAGCAGAAAATATCAAACCTATATACCATTTTGATCATAAAAATATTCTCTATCCAAATAAAATATGATCAAGACCTATATCCGTTTCCTTTTTAAAAAATAGTTGTCTAGAGCCTATATGACCTTTTGATTATAATTAATTATTAATAATAGTTTCCTTGATGATATCTAAATTTATACAATATATTTAACCCTAGATGAAACCATGTTCTCTAAATAACTCAAAATACTAGTCTAAGTTGATAAATGATGAAATGATTAGAAGAAACCCTAAATCTAGTCTTATCTCTCTACATGTAATTAAAGGTACATCTTTATAACAAATCTAATACTATTAGATGATGATTAGTGATCATGAATGCTCCTGAACCCTGAACTGAACCCTGATTTATGAAATCATTAATATCTTAAGGGTTGCTTCCCTTTTATCTAACCATCCTAGAAACCCTAGTTTATGAAAATCTTCTGTGTAATTAACTAAATCCTATCTTTTAACCAAACTTTTGTATGATGGATAAGACCTGATAATATATCAAAACTCAATTTAAATATGGAAAATCCCTGATCTGAACAAGATAACATGAAAAGAATAATAACTAAGAACATATCTTAGCCTTGGTCACATGGACCAGTACTGATGTTGTACCCTTGCTTTACCTTGCAAGGTGACTTATTTCTTGATTAATTCAAATCCTTGGATATCTGATCTAAACGAGCAGGCACGTGGTCTTATAAGTATAAGACTAGATTTTTGGTTTCCTATGATATGTAATATCTTGAATTCTCATATTTGGATATGATTGCTTGGTTGAACTAGTATGAGTTATACTTCGCCAAATCTAATAGAACATAAATGAGTATGATGGGTTGTAGCTACTAGAGCACATAGCCTGGTGTGGATGTATGTTTCCTAACATGGATGTATGATTCCTTGGCCCATGTTAGATGTATGATGATACTATATTGCCTACACTAGATGTAAGTCAAGTGCAAGTATGTGTAGTACAACCGCATCAAAGTGAATGCAATAAAAGGAATGTTTACCTGATATTCACCTTAAGAAATGGCTTTATCTCTCTTTCTTCTTTTTCAAATATTTTCCTTTATGCAACCTTATTAGTGTAACTTTTTACCACGTACCAACTTTGTTGATGTTTTGTTTCTCATATTTTCTAGGAGCAAGTAACAATTGACAACAAAGTGAAATGCATGCTCAAAGTACCTGAAGGCATAAATTAATAAGCATGGAGGATTTATTAGATAGATCTATTCCTCTTTTCTTATTCTTTCTAGATGTTAGTTTATTTTTTTCTAGTGGATGTTGAGGATGACTGAGATCCTATGTAATAAAGTTATCTTTCTTTAGAATAATATTTTCTCTCTCTATGTAATGACTTTATTTTTATCCTTATGAATGAATGTTTGTGTGGCTTTATGAGATGATGTGAACTTTGATCTTGGTTCAATCTTTGATTTTAGTTGATTACCTTAATCTCTTATATTTTCCCTTTTGACATCTATAGATATGAGTGCACACATATCTATGAATGTAACTATCGAAAGTATATAGAAATTGGGGTCGTCACACTAGGGCCTTTCTATTCAGATTCATACATTGAGGGATACCTTGAGGATTCTCTACTGAAGAATTCATTTCAGTTCAGTTCAAGTAAATCCCAGTACAAAGATGACTTCCCCAAGTCAGCAATTTTTATTCCTCGTCTTCAAACTCAGAAGGGCCCACATCTCTGCCTATTCTACTCCTATTACGTGGCGGAGCCCGTCAGCGAGGCATAAGTGACACTGGTCCCAAAACTTATGATTTTGGATCCCAATGTTGGTATCATGGGGCAGACACCCCCTTTCTCTTACTTCTTTCTTTTCTCTTTTTGTAAAATTAATTCCTTTTTTGCTTAGATAGTTTCTTTCCTCTAACTACTTAAATATTTCCTTGCATACATTCATCATTTTAGAACTTTAATAATATTCTTGCCCTTATATCCATGCATGCCTTCCCTACTACTCCCAAGTTTAGGTCTTGCTCGAGGATGAGCAAAGTTTTAAGCTTGCGGTGGTAGAACTATTCACCCTTCTATCTCTTTATTTTTCATGTATGCATGTTTATTCCCTGCATTTAGTATACATTTTTAAAATTTTGTAGCACTTTGTTCTATAATTTGTAGCTTTGTAATTAAGGCTATGTGGTGTGAATCTAATACCTAAATGCTTATCCATGATCCTAAATGCACATTTTTCATCTTAAAAATTGCCTGATCTCTTGCCTGACTTTCTCATTGACTCTTTTCTTATTTGGTAATAAATCTAAGGTTATGTGCCTCTTTTATAGCTTAAGACATTATTCCATTTATATATGTTGTAAATTACAAACCAAGGATATAGGACTGTTGGAAAAGAACTAGAGCATGATCAAAGACTTCTAGTTGTGTTATTCACAAACTTGCCTATACTCTAAGAATCCTTGAGTCATAATTACTACTTTTTGCACATGTATTAAGTGAATAATGTTGAGTTTTTAGCTATAATCAGGTTAAAGTGTTTTCCTTGATGAACTATGCTCCCTCTCACCCAAGATTGAGTCAAAAAGATGAAAAATAAAAAATTTCAAAAGAGGCTTGGCCTACCATAAAATTCCAAAAATATAAAAATAGTTCTCACCCAGGACTATAAATTAGAATGCAGAGAATAAAATTCTGAGTGTGAATAAATGTGCGTTGTTTTTTTGTTTTAGGAGAGTTGAGGATGGTGCCCAGTTGGTCTGTGAGTGTGCTCATGAACGCGGGTATGTCGTGCTTGGTAGTGCCACCCAAAGGTTCATTATAGAGTCACTAGAAACTCCTAGGAAACCTATGAGATCATCCCAGTAGCAGGGTTGGTTCGAGCGCAGAACGAGGAGTTCATCTCACTACTCTACACCAACTGTCTCAAACTGTAGGGACTACTACTTGTTACATGGACAAACCAGACGCAGACCGGGGCCCTCAGAAGTCATTAGAGTCTTTTTTTGCTTCTTAGGACATGAATAAGTGTGAGGCGCATTGTTCCTAATTGGTATACATGAATACATGATGATGGCTCATTGCTCATCACTCACATGATCACCTATTTGACAATATTATTATGTCGTATAATTATGATTCACACCCCATGAGTATCGACAGGTTGCAGTGAATTTGCTTAATCTTGCCTAGACACTCTTTGATCGTACTTTAGCATGATTGTGCTCGATTGGTGGGGGGTTGTTCTAAAACAACATGGGTCAGAAGAATTAATGTTTTAAACTATTTTTCTTAATCTTAGCATTTACCACCATGCTTAATTTGGATGTTATCTTTTTGTTCTCTGAGCATGATCTTGCTTGAGGACAAGCACATATTTAAGCTTGGGGTGGTTGATAACACCCAAATTCAGGCATTTATGGTTTTGTGTCATTATAGCCTTAATATGCCTAAAATAACCCTCGATTCTTATCTTTTGGTAATTTATATCTTTTCATAGATGAAGTTGCTCAACTAGCCAATTTTGGGACTTACATGCACCAAACCAGAAAAGACATCTATTCTCTAAGATTTCACCCCACACATGGTTTTTGTAGCAGCTAGGCTTCCATCTGTCGCGACCGCGACACCTGACGCAACTGAGATGCTCAACATAGCCATGCTGAGGACAAGGGTCATCTGCACGTGTCTCGATCGAGGCACCAACCTCGACCATGACACCTTTCACAACCACAACACCTATCTTGACCATGACACTTGCCGTGACCGTGACTGAATCTCATCTGCCGCGACTGAGTCTCTCAGCACGACCATGTCGAGCCTGACATGAACACGCTGAGGAAAATTTCAGATGCACTTGCCACGAGTGCGACATCTGTCTCGACCGTGACACTTGTCATGATTGCTATACTCAACACAGTCGCGCCGAGACCGGCACGGCCGTGCTGAGGACAAGGGTTAGTTGCACCTGCCTCGACCATGGCACCTGTTGCGACCGCAGTACCTGTTGTGACTGCGAAACCTATTTCTCTTGTGACACATGTCTCTACCATGACACATGTCATGACTGGTACGCTCGGTACAGCCATGACAAGCCTGGAACAACCGTGCTGAGGAAAAGGGTCAGCTACACCTGTCTTGACTGATGTACCTACCTCAACCATGACGTCTTCCCCTACTGCTACAAACATCTCGACCACGACATCCATTCCACCACGACCCCCGAGACGACCATGCCAAGCTCGGCACAACCATGATGAGACAAGTGTAGCAATCAGGATAGGTGTCATGACCACTCATTACATACACTTCACCTTCACCTATAAATACCCACCCCTCTCTACCTAGAGAGGGGTTTCGAGATTTTGGAGGTCTGTGGTTCCAAACATTGGAGGTTCCATTCCGTGGTTCCAACCCGTTTTGGTTCCCAAAGCCCCATGGGAGAGTTCTAAGGTATAAAAGGGCTGAAGTGCTCATCCTACGCCCATTTCTTCAGTTTTGTTTCCATACACAGTCATTTTCCACCACCATTCACCCATATCCTACCATTCTCAGCCATCTTATACCTCCATACACCCACCAAATTGTTGTTTAGGGAGGAATTGAACAGAAAGGAGGCCAAGGAGTCCATAAGACCAAGGAGGACAACCCAAAGATGAGATCTGGCCTATACGGAAGCTAACGAGCAAGAGTAACCTCTCCTCTATGGGCTAAATCTCTTCTTCTTCTTATCCTTTCTTCTACTATTATACTTTATTTTTATACAAATGATGTTCTTCCATCTTTGTTTGATGCCAACTATGCTTTTCCATGGCTAGTAGAGCTCCTTCTTGACTATGTAGCCGATTTTCTGGCATGTTTATGTACTTTTACCTTAAGTAAGTAGTTTTATTCCAGATCTAGTATATTTTCTATTCTATCTTCTCTTTCTGGTTATGATTGCTAGTTTAGTTGATCTCTTTCTTTCTTGAACATCTATTTATGCCTATATCGAGAGATTTGTTGTAGAAATAGATAAGTAATGGTAGTTTGGATCGAAATTTGAAAAGCGGACAGTACAAGGTGATCTACATAGAATTGTAGACCTGGGCACAGCCAGGCCCACCCAGCACAGTTGGGCCCACTACCAGGTTCTGCTCAGATCACACTTGTTCCTAGAAACTCAGAATATTCTAGAATTGAGAGGGTATCTAGAATATCCTAGGGTTTTGATTTGTCATCCTTGAGAGAGGTTTCATATCATTGATGAGTTTTAATCATGTTGCGCAAAAGTGAGTGGGATGACCCCACAAGAACATATACCACAATACATACTATGTTTGAATGTAGGTTGTTTGCTGGGGTGTTCGAGGGTTGTCTACGCTTGAGAACGGGTGCACAAACTACCCAACTTGGGGTTACATAGCCTGGAACTCCTCTCTGATTAGTAGAATCATGTAGAGTCTATTTTATTTTCTTTACTTTGTTTAATTTTATTTCATGACATTTTGCTAGACTAGTTCTAGTTCCATACTTCTATCAACTATCAGATTGGATTAACTGACTTAAGTGTGAGATCTTAAGCGTCTTAAACATCCCCACGTCCCTGTGTTCGACCCCATATATCTACTTTGACCCTGTAATAAAGTTGCGGGGGTCCTTGAAGGTTTCAAGTTATAAATTTAAAATTTGATCCTTATGAGCCCACCACCTTTCGGACCCTCGATTTAGGCCTATTAGCTGGTCTTCCAAGGATAGATGTTTTTCATCTTCTATCTTTCTTTGATTGTCCAGAGGAGGTTGAATTTCTGATCCTACAACCTTACGTTGTCAAATTGCCATTTTCTTTCTATTCTCTAGCTTTTGTTGCTCTTTTTCTAGCACATGTTCTGTTTCATGTTCAGCCCGTGCTAGTGATTGAGGATCTGTATCCCTTTTGATTGCACTCGAGTGCATTTTCTTTACCTCCTTTTTGCTAGGTAGCATTTTGTGGGCATCATAATACACCCATTTTAGGTAGGGTAATAGAAGCTTGGATAAGCTTTGTTTAAAGAATATTTTGTTCCCCTTTTGTGACAAAATACCAGTGTCTACCATGGACTTGATATCGATCTTAGAATTTCCCTTGGTGGTTATATACATCTACATTCACTCAATACCTAGGAAATGATATGCAATGAGCATTATGTGGCTATCCATGTAGTATTTTTTAGTCTTCTTTGCCTTTGATCCTATGACAGCTGACAATCTATCTATCAACAATCTTCCAATATTTATTGGTTTCTTATTTAGCACAGACCAGATTAGGAATAGGTCTCCCTTAGACAACCCCCGATTTTAGATCTTGTGAAGATTGTGTTTGCGGTTATCTTCTGCAATACCCTGATAAAGCAAGAAGTGATGAGTGTTGCTTTGGAGTTCTTCAGACTATGCTCAAGTTCCCCTATGAGTTTCTCTCACACCATGTGGTTGTTGTATCCCACTGTTTCTTTTTCACCGGGCATAGTTGAGCGGACCTGGGCTTCTTCTATTGTCTTGGTGAAGATCGTTGTAAGGAGTGGTATCCCAAAGGGGAACCACTCCCTACTAAAACGAAAAGGAAACATCCCAAACCAAACACCAACATAAAAATTTTCTCGAAAGGGATGAAACTAATTTATTCAACATGAATGTATCATAACACCAAAGTAGAAGTGGAATTTAAAGATGTATCTAACCATTTTAAACCTTGTTATCATACTAATCTTTCACCACACATGGTGACATGAAGGAAAAACTAACTACATATAGGACTAGCTGAGGATCACCTAACAACTTTAAGAAAAGTCTCCCACGAGTCAGCTACACTTGTTCTAGTCCAGGTCCTCTTTGATTTCCTTCTCCTAGTCCAATACTTGGGGTTGGAAGCATACCCCACAAAAGGAAAAGAAAAGAGAATATCCACAAAACGTTGGTATGTGCATGCTAAAAAGAAATTGAGCAATATATTAAGAATGAGGGGCTTCAAGTATAAGAGGTAGGGACTACCCAAAAAGGGCATAAGAGGAAAGAAGCACTATCATATGATAGAGGAAATGCTTGCCATAAAATCAATAATAAAAGTGGTGCCACAAAAGCACAGATAAATCTTTTTGGGCACAAAATCCATAACAAGCTGCATGTATGTGAGATAAACATAGCACTAGAACAACATAAATAACAAAGGCGGCTAAGCCTCATAAACTTGAAACCTGATGGAGATTGGCACATAACCAAACTCCCAATAAATAAAAATGTGGGTTGAACCTCATAAATTTGAAACTCGGGTATGTGGCACATAACTTCCATCCCCCAAAAAAAAATAAGGGCACAGAACCCAAGAAAAACAATGCAGTTATATTACTCTAGAGCTATTGAGTCACACAACATGCTTAATAGAGAGGCAAGTAAAAAAAAGTATAGTCATAATAAAAAGATTTGTCACCACATAAATGACAATCTAAGAAACCACCATAAAAGTGGGCAAAAAAATATTACCTATCATCATATCATGAACAAAGCATAAGAAAGACCAAGAGAATGTCCAAACATGATAATATGATCACAAGATCAGTACCAATAGAAGGTACTTCACATGAAGCATAATCTTTTAAAAGAAAGAATATTGTGTACGCTATTTTCCATAGGACGAGGAGAATGATAAAGATAGGTTATTGCTCAATAAGAATAATAGAGGATGCAAACATACATTTAGAGAAAGAAAATAGAAATTGCTCAATATAGAAATAATGTGGCATGTAATCATACCTTACTCAAGAATCTTAATAGTCCAAAGTCAAACCTAGACCCAAGTCTAGGTCTCCAAAGCACCTATGATGCATATATGTAGAATTAGGGTTAGGTTTACATTAATTATTCAAAACCCTAAAAATCACCTTTTAATATTAGTGAATTAGGTTACCAAAACCACACCATGTTTTAGATCATCTATTTCTTAGATCAAAACATATTTTATTCAAGTTTTCTAACTTATAAATTATTAGTTATAATTTTTGCAAGTTATTATCTACTTAGATGAATCTATTGAAAAAACCCTTTATAAAGCATTGGATTTAGGCAATAAAACCAGTACCATTTTATAAATCTTATTTTTCTAAATCCAATGACTATTCATTTGTAATTTGTGGATAAGTAGAGAATTAGTTATGAATTTTCAAAGCTCGACCAATCAGAAAAATCCAAAAAGCCAAATAAGCAGACAAACTGCTAGAGAGGAGAGAGAGAGGGAAAGGGAGCTCATGCTAAGGGCCCAATCATAGGATGCCAACTTAATCGGCCCTACAACAGGCTGGCGAGCCGCTCAACATGGAAAAAGAAAACAAGACAAGTGAAATTACCATTCTACCCCTAATGAGAGAAAACAACGAAAGAAGATAATAGGGGGGTAGAATTGGGAAATAGCATGGGGGTTTCTTCCCCTCTGGTTCTCACCATTGCTGGAAAGCATCAAAGCTATAACTCATGCCCATATTTGGGCAAAACCATAATACTTGATAATTTGGCAAAAAGAGGGTACAGAAAGGGAGCATAGAGGATTACAGACTCACCTATGTCTCCAATTTGTTCGGAGATGAAAAGCAAAACGTAGGATATCTGCCGCAAGATCAAACACAAATCTCAATCATCAATAGTGATAAGCACGAAAATGAATCAATTGAGTCCAGAGGACAACTATTCTAGGGTTAGCAGTGTGGGGAGTACCCCTATTTATAGGTGAGGGGATGCGTACAGTTATAACTCAAAGGGACCGAGAACCGTGAAACCCAAGTTTTGGGTGTTTTAGTTAAAACTCAATGAATATGTGCAATTTTAAGATCAAAATGTGTGCAATCCTATTAGGAATGTGTTGGCAAAAGAATTAGCTAAAAAGAAGGAAAATCGAGCAAGAAATCTGAGTTGGAAGTTTGCGGCAAAACTGGTTATGTTTCCCGCTCCAGTGCGAGCTAGATGACACTCGGAAACCATTGGATTGTGGATCAAATGGTCCAAAACTGTTGTGTGTGAAGAAAAATTAAAATTGGCCGAAAAATAACACGTGACACATAAATCAAATCCTAAATCGAATTGGAATGAAGTGTGAATACATTTATTTCTCTTTTACTCTTTCTTCTTTTGAGGGTGCAAATAAACTCCAAATTAAATGAAATTTGACAAGCAACCTATTTTTGATATGAGAACTCTAAATATGATATTAGATTTTCCTTTTGAGAAATTTTGATGTGTTAAAAAAATAAAATACTATTTTCTCTTTCCTCATGCATTTATGGCTTTAAGATTCTCAAAATTTGATGTAACTTCTCCAAAAAGTCAAATTAAGTATGTTAGATACGAATTTGCCATTAATTTTGAATGTTGGAGTTGTTTGTACATTTATTTAATATTTTGAAGGTTCTACACACTTTCTCTCTCCTAACTTTCCAAGTACATTAAAGATTATTCAAATTACATGAAAATTCACCCAAAGGCTATTTTTAATGTAAATATTACAAATATAAGATTATTTTCCACTTTTGGAGCCATTACATGTTTTATTTCACATTTTGAAAAAAAAAACACCTTTTCTTTTATAAATAAATTAAATGTGATCATTATTATCCTAAATTTTTGAAACTTGGCTACCAAGACAAAGCATATCCAAAGAAAACAAATGTGAAGTTATTTTTAACCAATAAGTTTTCCTATCATAAATATAACTCATTATTCATTATTCCAATTATATTCTCTTATTAAATAATTCAATATCAGATTAACCTGTTTAAAGCATTATTATTCATTCATTTTTCTCTTCCTTTCTCTATAAGGCTAAGGAATGATCTAGAACAAATCTATTCTATTGTTATTTTACATAAGTTTATTTATTTCATATTTAGTTAAATTATATGTCATTATTCTCAATTATGTACACCATGTCCTTTTATGAACATTACTACCTCATGTGACATATCTTATGTCCCCTTCATTGATTTTGATTAAATTGAAAGTGTTTTGTCATCCTTGTTTAGCCAAGCTAAATACTAAGTTCTCAAACCTCTTAATCGTGGAATAGGATTAAGTTCTAGGTTTCGGTATGTTACAATCGTGTTCAGAATAACTTTAGTGATCATGTGATCCTTCCCTCCTATTCTCACCTCTAGTTTGAAATCCCCTCCAGACATCTTGCGTTCAATATCGTTGACCGATTATTTCTCAAGTGATGGCATGAATTCAAGGTTAAGTTCTATCAGAGACGAGACCTCATTCATACATAAAATGCACAAGTTGGCTCCATCCATAAATTTCATGACTCTATCATAGATCCCCATCTTGTTGAAGTCCTCGACATATAAGTACTTTCTTTGCTTAAAAATCTTGGTCTTCATGATCAGGTTGAAGTGCGACTGGTGCACCTGATCTCTTGGTGTGAACATTGTCAATTGTTTTTTTGGGGTCGCCTGTGCTTCCTTCAGTGTTATACTGGATTCATCTTCTTGTCTCAGGAGCTTTGAGTCATCCTTTACAACCCTCTTATTTCTCTTGGCTTTGGTTTCAACTATCATGACTTCCTTTCTTTTTCCCTTCATATTGGGGTCTTCTTCTTCAGGTTGGTACTCAGAAGTCTCAATTTCTGCAGTCTCTTGGGAATCCTCAGACTCCTCTGCAGGTTGGTACTCAGAAGTCTCCATTTATGGTTCAGAATGTTTTCATATTTCTCCTTGATCATCTCTAGGCGAGTTCTATCCTCCTCTGACATGTTCACATCTTTGTGAAGGCTCTTCTCAATTTTCCTGATTATCTCTTTGACTCCTGCAAGGGATGTTAGCTACGTGTACAGGGTGTCGGAGGTGAAGGAAGACATTCTACAATTATGGTAAACAATAAATTACCATACATTGCTTATGATGATAATAGCAAATTGCTTATAATGTCAGAGACTTTTATTGATCCTGATGTGTCACAGATAAGACAAGTGTCACGACCGAGACGGGTGTCATAGTCGAGACAGGGTCAAGGGTAGCGGTCATGAAAAGGTTAGTTACAAGAATAAACCACGCATGTGCCGAATGTCACGACGGAGAGAGATGTCGCGACCGCAATGAGATCGAGGCAAGCTTGAAATTGAGAAGGAACAAGGGTGTGTAGTGACTGTGGCAACTGTCTCAATGAGACAGATGTCATGACCACAATGAGATTGAGGCAAGCCAAAAACTGAGAAGGAACAAGGGTGTGTAGCGACCGCAGCAACTGTCTCAACAATGACGAGTGTTGTGACCAAGATACGGACACTGGAAGCTTAGGTTTGTGACGAAATCTGGTTGGGTTGAATGATAGGTGGAAGGTGGGGAGGAAAATGAAAGAGAGAAAAGGTCAAATTTTTGTGTGATCATTTGGTTGGAACAACAATAGCCAAAACTAACAATTTTAGTGTGTCACGACTGAGACATCTATTGTGATCGTGAGGAGATTCACGATCGTAGAAAATGTCGTGATCACGATAGGCTATAAAAAAAAAGGAAACTAGGCATGCACGAATAATATTATCGTCTCGAATGTGGCATTAGAGGTAGAGACAAAGGGGAAGCAAAGGAAAAGGTTCTGTTGTATGTTTGACCGTTGGGGTCGAAACCATGACAATCAAAATGGTGTATAGAGACCACAACCGCAATTGTGACCAAAGCACAAGAAGCCAAAAGGTTAAAAGTAGGTTATAGGGTGATAAACAAGGGGGAAGATGATGATCAGAAGTTAGGATTAGAGCAATACGATCCGTGCATCGAGAAGAAGAAAGAATAAAGGTACTAATTAGATAAAACATGTGTCAAAGAGAGAGAAAAGAGCATGGGTATCTTTCCAGAGTTATAGAGGGAGAGAACGAAGGTGGCAGGGGAGAACGATGAAGTCGGCGGTGGGGATGGCGGGTGACCTTCACTGAGGTTGGTCTCCGTACTCGTATTTTAGTTCTCTAGCCTAGGCGTCCATCGTTCCTCGATTCCTTGGGGCTTCTTTGCTAGGGTTCTTCAGATCGGCGATGTAAGTGAAAGATAGAAAGGAAAGGGACTTACTATTATGGAAATCCCCATCTTTTATATTCGGTAGATGTCGCGACCTAGACGCTCGAGTCGAGCATCGTGACCGCAACAAAAGGATAACAAAGTGATTGTCTCTACCGTGACTGGTGTCACGACCGAGACACTAATAAAAGGGTTTAGATCGATACAAGGATGTTTAAGAGCAATTATTCAGGCTCTCAATTAAAAAATGTATGTACTCATCATAAGAAATATCAAATCATAACAACAAAGATGGAGTATCAAAATTGACTATCTATTTTAGAGATATTTAAAATTGCTTAAAACATAGAAGTTCAAAATTAGACTAACTTATATGTAGACAGTTTAAACTAAGTGGAAAAGGCAAAAAACATTGCAAATTAAAAGAAGGTAGTAAATACTTGGGTTACCTCCCAAGAAGCACTAATTGATACTCATTAGATTGACTTTTCTGATAAAAATTCCTCAAGGCTCTTCAGGTGGTACTGGTTGTGGTTATTCTAATTCCAGTCCTGATCTTCTAATAAAAGCTTCATCTTCATAATATCTTTTAACTTTGTGCCCATTTACAAAATAAGTATCAATCTTTTCACTGGTGATCTCCATTACCCCAGATGGGTAGATCTTGACAAAAGAGAATGGGCCTAACCATCTAGATCTTAGCTTTCCTGGAAATAGCCCAATTCTTGAGTTGAATAAGAGAACCTTATCTCCCTCTTACACATCCTTGTTCTTAATGTGGGCATCATGCCACACCTTTGCTCTTTTCTTATAGATGCGGCGATTCTCATAGGAATGTAGCCTCATTTACTCAAGCTCATGGAGTTGTAGATACCTTTTTTTACTAGATCTATCTAGATCCATATTTAATAACTTGATGGACCAAAAGGCCATATGCTCTAGTGCTACTGGAAAATGGCACAATTTTTCATAGATGATCTGGTAGGGGGTTGTTCCTATTGAAATTTTGTAAGCACTTATATATGTCCACAAGGCATCATCTAACCTCATGGACTAGTCCTTACGTGTCATGCCAATGGTTTTATCTAATATCTTCTTAATATGTCTGTTCAAAACTTCGACCCATCTTGACGTCTGGGGGTGGTATGGAGTGGCGACCTTATGCTTGACCTTGTACTTCTTCAGCACTTCTTCAAACTATTTTTCAATAAAATGGGATCCCCTGTCACTAATGATGGCGTGTGGAAACCTAAATCTAGGAAAAATGGTCTTCTCAAACAATCTACAACTACCTTAGAGTCACAAGTGGGAGTTGCTACAACTTCTACCCACTTGGAGACATAATCTACTATGACCAAAATGTACCTGTTTCTTCTAGAGGAGTGGAAGGGTCCCATATAATCCACTACCCAGACATCAAAGATCTCTACTTCACACATTCAGACATAGGCATCTCATTTCTTCTAGTAATATGTCCTACAAGCTGGCATTCCCTACATGCTTTTACAAATGACATTGCATCTTTGAAGAGTGTCTTCTAATAAAAGCCTGACTGTAGGACCTTAGTTGTGGTTATTTCTCCTCCATGGTGACCTCCATAAGGCGAGGAATGACATTCCTTGAGAATTTGAGGCACCTCTTCTTTTGGTACACAACACCGATATATTTGTCAGAGCATCTCTTAAAAAACAAGGGGTCATCCCAATAATAATTCTTCATGTTAGAGAAAGTTTCTTATTTTGATTGTAAGTTATCTTGGGAGGTAATTGTTTGCAAGCTAGGTAGTTACTGATGTCAGCGAAATAAGGCATATTTGGTTTGACTGACTTGACCATCATCAAGGCCTCATATGTGTAGTTGTCATTTAATGGTACCTATTTTTCTTCAGTGAATACTATTCTAGACAGGTGGTCAGCCACCACATTCTCCATTCCTTTCTTATCAATGATTTTGTGATCGAACTCTTGTAGAAACAAAGCCCATTGCAATAGTCTCAGTTTTGTGTCCTTTTTCTGCATATGATACTTTATGGCCCCGTGGTTTGTGTACACCTTCACCTTTGATCCTATTAAGTAGTATTTAAACTTGTTGAAAACAAATACCATCGCAAGCATTTATTTCTCGATAGTGGTGTAGTTTACCTGAGCTTCATTGAGAGTTCTACTAGCATAGTAGATCATGTGGTGCTTCTTATCTTTTCTTTGCCCAAGGACAACTCTGATGACTTAATCACTAGCATCACACATGATTTCGAAAAGCAAATCCTAATCAGGTGCTTGTAGTATTGGGGATGTTATTAGGACATTCTTTAGGAAATCAAATGTTTCAAGGAACTTATCAGAGAAATCGAATTCCACATCTTTAGCAAGGAGGTTTGATAATGACTTCACAACCTTTGAGATATCTTTGATAAATTTTCTGTAGTATCCAACATGCCCCAGAAAACTCCTCACTCCTGTGATGGATTTTGGTGGGGGTAACTTGTATATATCTTTGAACTTGCTCTTACTACTTCCATGCCTTTCTAAGAAATTTTGTGCCCTAGCTTTATGCCTTCTCTTACCATAAAATGGCATTTTCCCAATTCAGCACGAGCTGCTTCTCCGCACATCTTTGTAAGACTTTCAACAAGTTTTTAGGGCATCTTTCAAAGTCAGGTCCATATATCGAGAAGTCATCCATAAATACCTCCATTATGTCTTCCAGAAAATCTGAGAATATGGATATCATGCACCTTTGAAAAGTAGCAGACGCATTACATCACCCGAAAGACATTCTTCTGAAGGTGTATGTCCCATAGACATAGGTAAAAGTAGTTTTTTCCTGGTCATCAAGGTTGATAGGGACTTGATAGGACCCCAAGTACCCATTAAGAAGATAGAAGTAGGATTGTCCTGCAACCCTTTCTAGAACTTGGACAATGAAAAGTAGAGGGAAGTAGTCTTTTCTTGTTGTAGTGTTAAGATTTCTATAGTTGATACACATTCTCCTCTTGATAACCATCTGAGTGGATACTTCATCCCCATTTCTTCCTTTCACTACAATCATCTCTCCTTTCTTCGATACCACGTGGGTCGGGTTGACCCAGTTGCTATCATTGATGGGCTCTTCTACAGAGTAATGATCCCTTCCTCCACGTCTATTAGGGCTCTTCATGTGGCAAGGATGGGTCTCCAAAATATCATTGGGCACTTTGGGTCCTCAATAATGTTGATCACCACTATATCACATGGTATAAACAATCACCCAACATGAATTGGAACATCTTCTACTATTCCTATAGGTTTTGTAAAGGTGTGATCAGCCAATTTGATTCTCATTCCAATTTTCATTCAAGACATTAAGCTAGGGTCAATGGCATAAGGCTAATGCTCTCTCCCAGGTTGGCTAACCCCTTCCTTTCCACATTGTCTCCAACACAAAAGGGAATATTGAAGGCCCCTAGATCTTTCTTCTTTGTTGGTAACTCAGCTTGGACAAAGGCACTCAACATTTTGGCCAACTGTACTGTCTCAATGTGATTCCCTCTCCTTCTTTTTGTGATTAGATGCTTTAATAATTTAGCATATGTAGGCATATTGTAACATCCCAGTATTTGAAGTCTCGGATAACATGATCTTAAAAGGAATGATTAGACTACCCATATCACCAAGGTGCACCTCCTTTTCTGGGAGCCCATCACTAAATAACTCCATAGTTAAGCATGCTCAACTTGGAGTAGTACTAGGATGGGTGACCAGTCGGGAAGTTGATCCTGGCTTGCGCGTCAGTGTGGACAAAGTGTGCAGTTAAGGCTAGTGGTGGTTTGTGGGCCAGTCTTCATTCCTGAAACTCTACTAGAGCCTTGGGCAGTGGGCCCATGCGTTACAAATGGTATTAGAGCCATAACCCCTCCAGTAGGTGGGGCCCACATGGGCATGTGGCATGCCAGTCTTGAGCCGTACGGTCCAGGCAAGTTGGAAAGGACTATCCGTAGAGACGAGATGCAGCCGCCCTTACGCTGGTAGCCGTAGACGGGAGCTGGGTGTCCATGGGCCATTGTGGGCCTGCACTGAAATTGGGTCATATTATGAGGCCATATAGTTGATCCTTGACGAGGACGTCAAGAATCTAAGTGGGGGAGATTGTAACATCCCAGGATTTGAGGCCTCACATAACATGATCTTAAAAGGAATGATTAGACTACCCGTATCACCAAGGTGCACCTCCTTTTCCGGGAGCCCATCACTAAATAACTCCATAGTTAAGCATGCTCAACTTGGAGTAGTACTAGGATGGGTGACCAGTCGGGAAGTTGATCCTGGCTTGCACGTCAGTGTGGACAAAGTGTGCAGTTAAGGCTAGTGGTAGTTTGTGGGGCCAGTCGTCATTCCTGAAACTCTACTAGAGCCTTGGGAAGTGGGCCCAGGCGTTGCAAATGGTATCAGAGCCATAACCCCTCCAGTAGGTGGGGCTCACATGGGCATGTGGCATGCCAGTTTTGAGCCGTACGGTCCAGGCAAGTTGGAAAGGACTATCCGTAGAGACGAGATGGAGCCGCCCTTGCGCTGGTAGTCGTGGACAGGAGCTGGGTGTCCATGGGCCATTGTGGATCTGCACTGAAATGGGGTCAGATTATGAGGCCATATAGTTGATCCTTGACGAGGACGTCAAGAGTCTAAGTGGGGGAGATTGTAACATCCCATGATTTGAGGCCTCGGATAACATGATCTTAAAAGGAATGATTGGACTACCCATATCACCAAGGTGCATCTCCTTTTCCGGGAGCCCATCACTAAATAACTCCATAGTTAAGCGTGATCAACTTGGAATAGTACTAGGATGGGTGACAAGTCGAGAAGTTGATCTTGGCTTGCGCGTCAGTGTGGACAAAGTGTGCAGTTAAGGCTAGTGGTGGTTTGTGGGGCCAGTCGTCATTCCTGAAACTCTACTAGAGCCTTGGGCAGTGGGCCCAGGCATTACACATATCTTCAAATACATCTAGAAATGGAATATCCAAGTGTAATGTCTTTACTAACTCCATAAACTTCTCATATCTCTTTGTCAAATGAGCCTTAATCAGTTGGTAGGAAATGGGACTCTCCGGGCATAGGGATTTCTCTGTATAAAGACCTCTTGTGCATGATCTAGTTTCTTGGTCTTTGTACCTTTCTTTTTTTTGTCTTTTCCTTCATTCTTTTCCTCATTCACGGGCTCTTCCCATTCAGATTCTTCTTGCACAATTACTATTTCAGGTTGTGACTAATTATGATCTCTTTCCTCTATGGTGTTCTTGGCACCGAATCTTCCAACGTCCTCCCAGATCAAACAATAGCCATCTTTGCTTGCTCAGTGTTGAGTGGAATCTTCCCTTGTGGATTCTTCATGAGATCAGACAATTGTGCAAGTTGTTGGTCAATCTGCCTCTAATGTGTCTGCATATCCAACATCTGTGTCTGCATAGTACTTAGAACACTAGTGTTTGTCATGGAACTTTGAGTTAGTTGTTCATTAAGATTTTCCTGTCTTTTTGCGAATTCGAAGAGCTCTAATACTAGGTTGAGTTTACTGTCACTATTGCTCTTGTTTTTCCCTTAATCTTGGTTTTGCCTATTCATGTTCTTGTTCTGATACTGGCCTTGACCTTACCCCTGGTCTTTATAATTGTTTTCATTATGTTGGTAAGTAGTATTTTTGGCATCTATCAACCTCTCTTTTCAATCCCAGGTGGCGGCTTAGACGAGCCACCCATTTGATGAGAATTCTCAACGACATCCTTGTTTCTATGGTTGAAGCTGGGGTGGTCTGCCCTTTTGAAATTTGCATAAGAGACGTTATTTGTCTCTTCTTTGCTTTCACCTTCTTTATTGCTTTTTTTGGGCCTTGTGCAAATGTAGTTGTCGATCCTGTGACCTCCTTCATCGCATGTGACACATTTCATGAATTTTTCAATGGATTTCTTGTCCTTTCCTCTAGATTCCTTCATCTATTTGACATTCATAGCTATCTTTTGAATTGAGCCATGATAGTTTCCAGATCCTTGGCTTCAACGGATGGTCCTTCAGAGTTAGCTTTCTTGGCGGAGCCCCTATCACTCCTTTCATACTCCATGCCTTCTTGCAGTGAAACCATGTTGTTAATGATATTCATAGTTCTAATCGACTTCTTTTTAAGAAAATCACTCCCAACGACATCATTTAATGAAGTCCACTTCATGGGAGTTAGTCCATTGTAAAATGTTGTCACTAGAAAACCCTTGCGTTAGTTGTGATGAGTACAATCCCTTTGATACTCTTGGAATCATTCCCATACTTGTGAAGATTCTCTCTAGATTTTTGCATGAAGGAAGTGATCTTTTACCTATTCAAAATAATTTTCTCAATGGTATAGAACTTAGTGATGAGCACATCAACAAGAGGCCTCCATCCATCAAGGGATTGGTGAGGTAGATTAAGATACCAGGACAAAGCTTTGTCCTCTAAAGAGTAGATGAATACCTTATAGTATATAACTTCTTAAGGTACTCCCCTCATCTCGATAGTGTCGCAGATATTTTTGAAAGTGTCAAGAAGATGGTAAAGATTCTCATTCTTTGAATTCCCCCCGAAAGGCTTGTTCTGGATCATCGAGATGATTTCATCTCAAATTTAGCTGCATCAAACCGTGGGATAATGATTGGGCATCTCGATTCGTTAGCTCTAGTTGCAGCCAACTCTTTGAGCATTTTATCTTCTTTTTCATCTTCTTCTTCACTATTATGGTTGTCGCGTTCGTGATCATGATCGTTCCTTCTTTGTCTTCTGTTGCAGTGGTGGCGGTGCTCGTGATGGTGCTGCTTCTCTTCATGTCGCTCCTCGCGATCGTCTTCTCATCGTTCTTTACGATCTTCTTCCTTATAGTAATGGAAGTCTGAGTGACGTTCCTCTTGTTCTTCTTCAGTTTCTGAAGGTGGACGATTAGGTTGGACTCTTACATTCCGATCTTCCCCAGTAAGACTATTGTCTTTACGAGGCGATATATTGTCGTGAGAAAGGAGTGAGGTGTTGATTAAATATGCTTCTCTTTGGGCTACCTAAATAATCATCATAAAGATGTAATCATTTCATTTTTAACAACTAAAGGGTAATTTTATCTTTAACTGGCTAAGCAATAATACATTATCTTTTTTATTCATTTAATTAATAATTATGAAGTAATAATAATTTGTTATATTTTTATTATAATTATGTCAAATAACTACTTAATGATATTTTAAATACAATTTAGTAAAGAACATACTTGAAGTGGAGAGAACTCCCTCATCAATTATATTATCTAAGAAAGAAAGAAGTAGCTCGCTGCTCACAGAAAGAAGAGAAGTAGCTTGCCTGCTAAAGAATAGAAGAGAAACAAGCAACCAATTAGGTAGAAATTTCGCTGGCAACATGCCAAACTTCAGAACAGCTCAAAATCACTTGTATTTGAAGAAGAAGAATGGAGTGAGTTGTGTGAATGAAATGGCTGGTTTCGTACCCATTATATAGGGCAATGATGTGTCCTATCTGGGGATGCATTGTCTTCACATTAAGCCCAGACATTGTCCCCAATGTCCATTTAGCCTGTTGGGCGCAATGATCAGGTTCGGTTGAGACAATGCGTCTTTGATGGCGGCACATTGCTCTTGTGTAGGGACAATGCGTCCTTTTCTGAACGCATTGGCCCCACCTCGGGATAATGTGTCTCGACTGGTGACACAATATTCTCTCTAAAAGTAATACAGTCCCATTTAGGATGTATTTGTCCCACTGCTGATCAATGCATCCTAACTGGGGATGCATTGCTTCAACTGTAGGAACACATTACTCTTAGTGGGAGTAATGTGTCCCCATCTAGGACGCACCAAAAATAGGTCATTTGGATATCAAATTCAAATCATACTATTTTGATAATAAAATAGCAAAATAACATGTATTTGTCACATCCCCGTATGTCTCACTTATCAACGTTCATACTCTAAACAAGAATTCTGGGAATCAATGAATTAAATGAAGTCTCTATTAATTTGTGTGGGAGTGGGGGTGGGGGCAAAGTGCACGCGGTGAAAGTAAACGAAGATGACGCATGAATAAGCCGCCAGGCGATACAAACACGCTGCTGCACAGAGATATATGATATTCTCGACCGATTATCAGTCTCAGATTCCTTTACAAAAATCTAAATTGGATCCTCAACTAGCACATACCCAACTAGTGTAGTCGAAAAGAATTCAGGTAATCCTAAAATATTCGAGAGAATCTAAGGTAGTACGTCTCATCCAAATATAAATCTATCAAAATATATACTAATCTGATATTTAAGTTTTGTGAATCAGAAAGTAGCTCCACCGCTTCCTACGACTCGAAAGCTACATGAGACGGATAGACAGGTCCTGCCATAACTAACGAGCAATACATGGATTGACATATTAATCTCCCAAAGATAGAATCTATATGAATAAATATTATAAAAAAAAACAATTTGGCCATGAACCTTGTTTAATCTATATCTAATCATGGTTTATTGTTAATAAAATCCGCGCGTGACCATATTTTACAAAGGAATTCAATTTGTTTCACCTATTTGTTTACACAAGAAGGTCAATCGGGCCTGAGTTCTACTAGCATAGTAGATCATGTGTAATGAGATGAGCAAACACTCAAGGAGGAGAATCGACTAATCTCGATCATACTTCTTTCTGCACTTATATTCCAATATGTGCTTCTAGCCAACAGTATCGCATATCCCACTTGCATGGTTGGAAAACAAACAAACAAACGATGTAGAAAATTACATAGTTCAAAACTCAGACCCCGATTACTTTTCTTTGCCCAAGGACAGCTCCGATGACATAATCACTAGCATTTTTATCCAAGTTTGCTATTATCTTGTGTAGTATCGTCGTGCCCCGATACTACAATCACGTGATCCAAATATTGTTCTCTCTAGAAGTAATACGGTCCCATTTAGGACGTATTTGTCCCACTGCTGGTCAATACATCCTGACTAGGGATGCATTGCGTCAACTGTAGGAACACATTACTTTTAGTGGGAGCAATGTGTCCCCATCTAGGACGCATGAGAAACATGTCATTTGGATATTAAATTCAAATCATACTATTTTGATAATAAAAATAGCAAAATAACATGTAATTTGGATATTAAATTCAAATCATACTATTTTGATAATAAAAATAGCAAAATAACATGTCATTTGGATATTAAATTCAAATCATACTATTTTGATAATAAAAATAGCAAAGTATGTTATTTAGGTTTATGACCGGAGAAAATTAGATAGGCCATATGTGTTTAAACTTATGGGAAGTGTTCGCCACTAGTAAGCAATGGAAGAAGAAAAATGACTTGGAGAGCAGATGAGTTGGGTTAATTTTAAGCAGTATGTGAGCCAAAACTTCCACAGTCACATCTTCCTAAAATCGACGAGACTTGAAAATATTAGACACTGAACCATAACAGCGAACGAATAAGAGACAGAACTTATAAATCTACTCTGGTTTTGTCCATAACTATCATTTTCCTGGTTAGGATAACATAGTTACAAGAAACATGTGGTCACATTCGTAGTAACTCTCTGGAGTATCCCATCATTTTCTGTAAGAAGTCTTCTCATTAATTTCCTCATGTGCTTGTGTAATGTGTTTGAATTAAAATATTTGACTGTCTGTATGTCTCACTTCACTACAACAAATATTAGATTTCCCGGCATAATGACATGCTGTAAAAACTGCATAACTATGCCGGTATTGTATTTATTCGGCATTTTTCAATATACCGGAAAAATGCCGTTGAAAAGTGTGCCTCCAAAAGTTTCACGGCATATTAAGAATTGTCGTAAATAGTATCAAAATCGGCATTATGTCCATGCCGGGGATAAATAGTTATCGCCGGAAAATGATGCCAAACCTGACATTCTAATATGCCGGAAAGATGTCGTTTATAGACGTGCCGCTACCAGATTCTCAGCATTTTCAAATTGCCTGGAAATAATGCTACACCCGGCATTACATACACGCCGATAAATAGCATGAACGGCATTACAACGTTGCCTCAAAGAAACAGACCTGACATTTCCAAGATGTCGGGAAAGTAACGTATCATTATTTTAGATTCAATATTAGTTGGGTAAAGACTTTAGAAAGTTCGGACTGTGCATTTGGAGAAATTAGGCTGAGAACTCATTTATACATGCGCACCACATTGATCGAATAAAAATCTAGAATCATGTCATCCACTTCATATTTTCTTCTGTACAAAGCTTAATCTTGTTTTTTTGGTATTCTTAATAAAGACATACGTTTGTACATGGTCAGTGTCTATAAAACTGTAATCTGACATCTAATTCTAGGAGGACTTCTGGCTGAAGAAACATCTCAACCATCCAATAACTCTTATGATTGGACCATCACAGGACTACTGAATCATGTTTTGCAAGCAGCAACAAAAGTACCAAGTACATAGGTGATTCAGTGGCTGAAAGACCACATCATCTTCAAGCTTGTCCCACTTGGAATGCCACCCTGCTTTTATCCTCCATAGCTATGTATTGACCCCATTTCTCTTCAGTCTTTGTCCGGCGATATGAATTCTTTAAACTTCTAGACAGTTGAACTTTCTCTTCGTTTCTTTTCATCTCTAAGTAGAATAATTTCACTCTGACCATTCATGCATGTATGTATCGTCTCCATGACCATTAATGCCCTCAATCTGTAGATACATATAACGCACATGAGTTTACATCAATCCACAAATGGAAACAGGGTGCAAGCTGCTACTTAAAAATTAAAACACAAATTTGGTATCTCTAAGAACTGTATGAACAAATATAATAAGGTTATCAGAAAGAAAAAAGAATATTATTTAATTAACTAGAGTGAATAGGTCATACTTCTTCATGCTCAATTGTATGTGCCAAGGGAAGAATGACCTGGCCACTGAATCCTCCATGAGAACAAGGGAAACCAGAAGTGGCTGCCTTGCCAGTGGCATTGAAGTACAGATCCATGTTACTGTCAGCCCATTCTGAGCGATGTTCCCTTAAGAATATTAGAAGAATATCTGGGGACACATTCTGTAAAAAAAAACAGAAAAAGAATTATGAAGGTGATTTCCATTAAAAGCATGCCCCATATAGAACTAGATATAGCCATTCTAACACTTGCATATAAAAGTTTCAAACAAAATCAGTCCAGAGGCAAATATATTGTTATGCATAACCTGTATAAGCATAGATGCTTTTGCACATAGAACTGAACTTCTAACATCAGTGGCTCCATTTGTGAATCCAATATTCATACCAGCCGCTTTGCTAGAAGAATTGACAGATATTGTCACATCATCAGAACCATCTGATGCTAACGTGGACCAACCTTCATCTAAAAATCCATTTAAAGCCTCATTGAAACCCCTGTAGAGAAATATTTGCCATTACTAAGCATATATGGAATCCATCAATAATACGAAGAGATGAGAAATATTTGCCTTTAGTCAACATCTATGACATCCATTAATTAAAAAAAAGATAAGTAATTGGGCTTACCTATAGAGCCTGTGACTGAGTGACCTCAAAGCAGTAGGTTTCTTGCCCCAAGATGCAGCAACGGGATGATAAGCTTCAGCTACAATTTGCTTAAGGAAATGCAGAGCCTGAGACAAATGAGTTGTTATTAATATAAGAAAGGATAACCATCAAAATTTCACCATAGGACCCCAAGATATACAAAATGTCTCATACATGCAATTCATAATGAAAAAGAAAAACACCGAACTAATAAGCTTTTAACTAAATCAATTTAGGCAGTGACATGTCCATAATTGTCAAAGATACAGTAAGTCTAACCGCAAGAGTCATCTTCTGAGCGAGCATCGAAGAAGATTCATGTAATGGACGGAGAACTTCAGGCATAGTGCATGGATGTAGAAAAACAATTCTCCATATTAGACAAGTGAGAATTAGATAAAATCATCAAACTTTAGAAGCAAAAGGCTTATACCTCTAAGTCCATGTGATCAACAATGTGAATAACTGAACCTCCTCCGTCACACAGCCTTATCAAAAAGCCACTGGGAAACATTTCCGATCGAACAAAATGCTGCATAGTGGGAATGCAAGGACCCCCTTGTGTGTTTTTCAGTGATCTTTCACAAACCTTCCACAAAAAGATAAACTATCAGATGAAGCATCTATTACAACTAAGATCTTGGACATGTTCAACGATAAAACACTTTGAACCGAACATTAACTTTAAACAATACCATTTAATCAGTTAGTCCCTTGTGTTGATAAAGATTCATATGGTGAAAATGCATTTTTCATGATTGATTGGATTATTATAACTAGAGAATGGTGTGGCAGTACAGAAAGTGGAAATAATTGTGAACCTTCCACTAGAGGTACGGTGCAATTTGCTTTATATATATTGATTGATTTTTATGCCTTAAAAAAGAGCCTGATGAACTTGTAATGAGACTAAGCCCCGTTCCTGGTGGTTTCCTTAACTAACTCTTATTTTTAGTCTCACTTTAAGTTAAACCGGGACGTTTTCTCCTAGACATAGCATAAATCAGTGATACACGTAGAAGTCAGTTGAAAATTGTCTTACAATCAGATATGACACGATTCAGAGTGATCAATGTGCATACTGATTTCAAAAACTTCAAAGAACAGGTTAGAATCAAAGATAATGCATTCTCTTAAAAGTTTTCCATTCTGTAAGAAACTTTTAGGTTTTCATCCCTCGAGACCCTTGGGCATCAATTTTAGCTTTAATATTGCAAATTTCGTATCATCAATATTGAGTTTTGTTAACATGGTTCAAGTAATTAGCTGTACTTGAGGACAACGCATAAAATCAAACAAATTACACATTTTGGCTGTGAAGCTGTAAATATCAGTCTGTTACCACAAGGCTTCCATCTTCCAAAACAGAGGTATAACGCAGCAACCAGAAGTCACGGGGAGCAGCTAGTGTAGTTGGTGCATAAAGCTGCAGCAAACAAAATGGCGAATAAGACAGAAGAAAGTCATCAGTGATGCAACACACAAATAAGAAAATCCAAAGTTACCTACATATACAACAACTCGATGGTACCACCAGTGTCTGTCTGTACTACATTCACAACATCAAGCGATCTACAGTCTCAGAACCACAGCAGCCAGTTTTTGAGGATCTCAACGACCTGAATGAAAGAAGGGTATTTTTGTCTGGTGATGACGAAGATAAAGACAGAAATTCAGACAAAAGACATGACAAAAAGAACGACATGTACCTTTGTTGGTTCTAGACCTACTAAGCCACAAGCTCGTGCTGCCACACCAGTGCAGCCATGTGAGATAGCAACGATTCCAACAGAATCCGGACCAGGCTGAAACAACAAAGAATAACACATGATGTTATTTAGAGCTGAGATGGACATCTGAGCTGAAAATCAGTTGGAACAATCAATCATTGATGTGTTACTCTAGCAAACACGACAAGAGTCAAAGACTTAACTTTCAAGGGTAAGTGCCAACAATCAATCATGAAAAAGCAATTAAAGACAAAAGCTTTGTACCACTATCAATGGAGCAATAGAGGCCATGGAATCAGAGTTGTCGAGATCTACTAACCTTCATCCCAGGCATTTGGACCCACTCCACGACAGTTCCAGTCGCCTTTGATAGAAACTCTATTAAAGTCTCTTCTGCAATGGACGCAAGTCTGCAGGGAATATCATTGAAAGATAACAATACGCAACATATGCAGAGCGATAAAGCTGAGGCAGGACCCCAAAAAGAAATTTCAACTCTTAGGATTCCTTCACCCACCCAGAAGAGCCAGCATCCTTTAGGGGATGTTGAGAGGTCAACTGGTGCTGACCGCCGGTGACAACAGAATCATAGCTGGTATCCACAGTAGTCAGTGCTGCCTGCAGTTAGAAATAATAACCAAGAACGATGTTTTAAAATATGGAAATCTAGACCCACCAATATATTGCATGATAAAATAAGAGGCCAAGCAAATGAACTGCTTCTCTCTGCATCGGAACCATCAAATGAACAACACAAGACATCAGGAACAAAGATAGAAAGATGCGGCATTTACATAATGAATATAAGGCAGAATAACAACAGAGCATACATGCCTCCTGTTCTGAAACCAGACTTTGATCTGTTTGGGCTCAATGTTTGAGAGAATGGGGCCCTCCCTACTGAGTTGCTGCCTCCTGATGGAGCTCGACTTGGAGCAGTCGTAATACAGCCTCTCGAGCACTTCCACCTGCTCGGGTGTGTACCTGACATACTTGCCCGGATCCAACCCGTTCTTCCCATCCTTGCAAGATGTCACGGCCATCATGCCTCCAGTGACAAACCGGTGCCCACAGAGGGAGTCATTGATCAGGTAATGGGGAAGGAACAAGAACAATAAGAAGATGTCACGGAACCGTTCTTACCCCAATCCCAATCCTACTCATCCCTAAGGTAGATCATTCATATATAGTCAACATTATATCAAGATTTCAATATTTACTCAAGTGTCAAGCATATTCGAGGATGGATGATCTACCTAGCTATTTTAGGAATATATATCAACCCTAAATATTATCATCATTATTCAAGTCATCATCAAGTTCCTAGATCATCATCATGATACTTAGCATCATTGGAATTCCAGATCAGGTTGATGGGTCATATATATCAAGGGTTTTGTAAGATTTGAGATCCATGTCAAGATTACTCATTATTCATAAAGATGATAATCAAGATTGAATCAAGTAATTAGATCTAGATCACTAATGATTCATTTTCAACAGTCAACTAGTTTGGATCTAGATTTGTACTTCAAGATAATCATTAGAGTCAGATACTAGGTTTTCCAAGAATTAACATCACTATTGAGCCATTTAATAAACTAAAAAAAGCAATAGATCTAGATTTCATTATATCAGTGAGCATAGTTTGGAACCAGGTTTCACAAATATTTTTAAACGATTCATTGGATTTTTCTGATCAAAATAGACTACTTGTTCATAATTTTTGGAGCTAGGGTGTATTTTATATGATTAAAACAAGATCTGGGCATATAATTGAATATTTGTCAGAGAAGAGAAAAATAACACCTTAATTGTGAAATATGAGGGTCGTTCGATGTGTAAAGGATGGCCGAGATTTGAACACATAGGCGAGGTAGCTTCTTTGATTGGCAGTCTGGTTCAGAGGCTAAAACAGCTGGTTCACACTTGATTTCTTGGCTTGGTTCAACTGAGTAAAGGATCGGGGCTCCCCTTTCCTGGACCGGCCGGTCCATGATCCTTTCTTCCTCACGTGCACAGGCTTCCTTGCAAGCCCAGAAATAGGGCAGAGGAGCCTCACCGGCGTGGAGGGGCTTTAGGAGTAGCGGTGGGCGACGGAGGCCACGAGTAGGTCGTCCCAGTTCGCCACTGTCTCGCGAGCTTGGTGGGGGCCAAAGAAAGGGGGTAGGAGGCTAGGGGCAAGGATGCCCAAGGCAGCCGTGCGGAGGTGCCGCGGAGGCACAGTGATAGGAGAAGAAGGGATCAAGAGAGAGAGGGCATGAGAGGGCAACGTGAGGTGCCGCTCATGATCGTGGAAGCGAACTGAAGCCGATGGCAGGGTTTAAATAGTGATTCGAGGCTAGGTTTAGGGTTACCGGGGGGTGGCGCACCCTAAAGGGATGGCCTGTTTCCTTGGGCTCCAAGTAGCAAATCCGCAGCACCAATCCGTGCGGAAGCTTCGAGAGGGGGTGCGAGATCATTTGGTCAAGACATAGGGCGCAACCGGTCAGGTTTGCTCGATTGGGGTTGGGAGCCATGGTGGCTAGTCCACCGTGGACCTGCCATACTGGGCGCAAGGTAGGGGATGACCCCAGCGCCGTTGGATTAAGATCCAAGGCTGCTGGGTCAATCCGCCTTGCCCAGCCGCGCCCAAAGCAACTGATGGGCCGGGCCCAACAAGGAAAAAGGAAGATAAAGGTGGAAAAAAAGGCAAAGAAACCTAGGAAAAGGTTAGATTCTTAGAAAAATTGTATAAAATCATAGGAAGGTCCAAATGATCTCAAATTTGGACCACAACTTCACAAAAACGTGGAGAACCTTTATAAAAAGTTTGAGGACAATAAGATGAATTTTGATGGGTCAATTTATTTATTTGTACAAAGTGATGAATTAATCAAATATAAGGTGTTATAATGTGTATAAAGTTCACATTGTTCACCGTATTTTGTATTTGAGTCTCAACTTTGCTTATGTAGATGAGAAGATTAATTTAGGACCATTAATGGATATAATGAGGTCAAAAGAGTAATTATTTTATTATAATGCTAAAATCCACTTTGTCACATCCTTCCCTCCTTAAAAAGGAATTTTGTCCCCAAAATTCAAAATATCCTCAAAAATTGATATTATTCAACCTAAGTCATTTCCTCAAATATTGGGGTATCCTCAAGTATAAAATAAAAATCATGTCCTCAAGTTTCAAGTAATCGAATTAATCATAATTGGTATTCCATGTTCCCTACCATTTTATCATCGAGCAATTGAGCACATATATTGTCCAAAGTCATTATATGAGTCACAAATATGGAGACAATCCTATTGATCAAAAATTTGGAGAGATCATATTTAAGGTCAAACAAAAAGAGTTCAAGTGTACAAGGTGACTTCCAGTCCCAATATCTCAGGGTCTTAAACTCTCCATTGGCCTAGGTGGGGTTATACATCCATGATTTGAGATTTCATATTTCAACATTTTGAGACAACATCATACTTTCCATATCATTATTTCGAGCTCAAAATCAATGGGAAGGTCCCACCCTAGTCCTCACGAGAGCTAAACCCTAAGTCATTAATCGAATGAGTCAATATAGTCATCATTTTGAAAATTTCAACATTTGGGATTTTGAAGTCATTAGTCATATATCTAGTATGATTTGTAGATCCAAATAATGTGAACATAGGATTCGTATCATTATTGAGATCTGATAATCATGAGTCACCAGTCCATTAATCAATATCAAGAGTCGAGATTTTAAGCATCAAAAGTGATAGGTCCGAACTTTGATCATATGTATATATATTTCAAAGCTAGGGTTGATATTCCTATTTAGACCTTAGGGGAGATCACTCATATATATTCAATTTCTAGTAATAATATTCAAGAAATATTTGATCAACGCGTCAAAATTTCATTATCATGGTTTCCAAAGTTGATGAATGATCTAGACCTAGGTCTATCTAGGAAGTCAACCTCAAGCTATATTTAATATTGCCATATGTCAAGGTCATTATCAAATCAGTATTCAGATCGAGTATCAACCATGGATTTAACCTATTAGGCTTAGGTCAACCAATCCAAAATCGGGTGAAAGGAGATACCTTTCCAAACTCTAAATAATCAATAGGATGAAAACTTAGAGGTAGTCATGATGGGGATGTGACCTAGGTTATGGGAGTCATGAGTCAACTACCACCCTAATCTGGCACATTACCAACATTAGTCATTGTCAATTGAGCTTATTCAAATAGGGAGAGTATCCATGATTAGATCATATATATCCAGGTCATAAGATCAAAATTCAAGATAATAGGTCAATAATGTCAAGATTTGCAATTCTTTCCTTTCATGATCAAGGTAGTGATACAATTTGGAAATCGGGGATTTGAATTTGACATTCGAGGAATCAGAGAATATTAGTGCAAAATCTAGTCCCATAATCATCATATCAAAATCGAGATTGCAAAATGCATCAATAGTCAATAGGAAACTACTTTTTGCATCATAGGTTTTACATCTTGATTTTGTGAATCCTAAATTAGTCAATTTGATAGCATAGCCATGATGGGCATTCACTTGGGAAAAAGAGTTTGCTTGACTATGTTGAGGTTTAATCAACAATATGGCAACATGGATATTAATCAAATCGAGACCTCATCAGCAATGAGGTATAATGTTTAAGTCACCCTTATTTCACCAAATCATAATTTTATAGTTTACCTCAAACATAGGGAGCATGTAGTCTAATTTTGATTAAATCGGGTTTTTCATGAAGGGTCAAGCATGAGTATTTCATTTCAAAGGTTTCATTGATAAAAATTGAGTTTTCATACTAAGGTCAGATCATGGTATCAATTTTCAAGATTTAGCGATTCCCATGCTTAAGCTACCCATAATTGAGACATCATGTGGTATAAGGTCACAAGGAAGGACCACATGAGGAGGTGAGAAGACTACCTAATCTTCATCTACATGGGTGGCTTAGGATTGTCCTTAAAGAAGAGATGAGATGCTAGAAGACTCTCTAAGGTTTCATAAGAGAACCTTTAGGTCCAGTTCTGGATCAATTGAGGTTGGGTAGAGCGGGGGATCTCAGCCACTATGAAGACGGATAGGAGAAATTATGTCAGGACCCCGAGCCAAGACACCTCAATTTTCACCATTATGGACTTTAGGGTTTCTTGGGTGTAAGAGACTTGAGGAATTATTTACTTAAAGTATATGAGAGTGTGTAAGCTCTGATACCAACTGTCACGGAACTGTTCTTACCCCAATCCCAATCCTACTCATCCCTAAGGTAGATCATTCATATATAGTCAACATTATATCAAGATTTCAATATTTACTCAAGTGTCAAGCATATTCGAGGATGGATGATCTACCTATCTATTTTAGGAATATATGTCAACCCTAAATATTATCATCATTATTCAAGTCATCATCAAGTTCCTAGATCATCATCATGATACTTAGCATCATTGGAATTCCAGATCAGGTTGATGGGTCAAATATATCAAGGGTTTTGTAAGATTTGAGATCCATGTCAAGATTACTCATTATTCATAAAGATGATAATCAAGATTGAATCAAGTAATTAGATCTAGATCACTAATGATTCATTTTCAACAGTCAACTAGTTTGGATCTAGATTTGTACTTCAAGATAATCATTAGAGTCAGATACTAGGTTTTCTAAGAATTAACATCACTATTGAGCCATTTAATAAACTAAAAAAAGCAATAGATCTAGATTTCATTATATCAGTGATCATCGTTTGGAATCAGGTTTCACAAATATTTTTAAACGATCCATTGGATTTTTATGATCAAAATAGACTACTTGTTCATAATTTTTGGAGCTAAGGTGTATTTTATATGATTAAAACAAGATCTGGGCATATAATTGAATATTTGTCAGAGAAGAGAAAAATAACACCTTAATTGTGAAATATGAGGGTTGTTTGATGTGTAAAGGATGGCCGAGATTTGAACACATAGGAGAGGAAGCTTCCTTGCTTGGCAGTCTGGTTCAGAGGCTAAAACAGCCGGTTCACACTTGATTTCTTGGCTTGGTTCAACTGAGTAAAGGACCGGGGCTCCCCTTTCCTGGACCGGCCGGTCCAGGATCCTTTCTTCCTCACGCGCACAGGCTTCCTTGCGAGCCCAGAAATAGGGCGGAGGAGCCTCACCGGCGTGGAGGGGCTTTAGGAGTAGCGGTGGGCGATGGAGGCCACGAGTAGGCCGTCCCGGTTCACCACTGTCTCGCGAACTTGGTGGGGGCCAAAGAAAGCGGGTAGGAGGCGAGGGGCAAGGATGCCCAAGGCGTCCGTGTGGTGGCACCGCAAAGGCACAGTGATCGGAGAAGAAGGGAGTGAGAGAGAGAGGGCATGAGAGGGCAACTTGATGTGCCGCTTATGATCATGGAAGCGAACTGAAGCCGATGGCAGGGTTTAAATAGTGATTCGAGGGTAGGTTTAGGGTTACCGGGGGGCGGCGCACCCTAAAGAGATGGCCTATTTCCTTGGCCTCCAAGTAGAAAATCCGCAACACCGATCCATGCGGAAGCTTCGAGAGGGGGTGTGAGATCATTTGGTCGAGACATAGGGCGCAACCGGTCAGATTTTCTCGATCGGGGTTGGGAGCCATGGTGGCTAGTCCATCGTGGACCTGCCATACTGGGCGCAAGGTAGGGGATGACCCCAGCGCTGTTGGATTAAGATCCAAGGCTGCTGGGTAAATCTGCCTTGCCTAGCGGCGCCCAAAGCAACTGATGGGCCGGGCCCAATAAGGAAAAAGGAAGAAAAAGGTGGAAAAAAAGGCAAAGAAACCTAGGAAAAGGCTAGATTCTTAGAAAAATTGTATAAAATCATGGGAAGGTCTAAATGATCTCAAATTTGGACCACAACTTCAAAAAAACGTGGAGAACCTTTAGAAAAAGTTTGAGGACAATAATATGAATTTTGATGGGTCAATTTCTTTATTTGTACAAAGTGATGAATTAATCAAATATAAGGTGTTATAATGTGTATAAAGTTCACATTGTTCACCGTATTTTGTATTTGAGTCTCAACTTTGCTTATGTAGATAAGAAGATTAATTTAGGACCATTAATGGATATAATGAGGTCAAAAGAGTAATTATTTTATTATAATGCTAAAATCCACTTTGTCACAGAAGACTAAGAAGGATAGGAAGAAGGAGAATCAAAAGTTGTATCCTTTTTCTGAAAAAAGAGAAGACCCCTTCCTTGTCGGCTACCTCCACCTCCCCAGAATAGGCAGATAGATAGCTTGTTTGCCCGCTTGCTTCCAGCTCATAGAAAGAGGGAGAACGCCCTCATTCAAACTCTTCCATCCATCTATCCACATAAAGTAGTGCCCACCGTAGGAAGATGGAGAACGCCTCAAAAGGCTGGAACTCTTTTATTTGTGGGTTCCCTTGCTTATCCGTTTCTCCAAGCCTGACACTCGCCACGACGACCCACACGAGCCCATTTGCCCAACATAGTTATTCACATCAAATTCATCGAAGCATTTGATTAGGGGGTAGGCCTCGAAATGTAATAAATGCCTAAGCTTGATGGATGCAACAACAAGACTATATATATTTAAAAGACTGATCCTAAATTAGTCATCTAAACGACTAATTAACATCCTCTTAATTTCAAATACTAGAAGTTTTGTCTTAACTACAAAGAAGTAGTCAGGTAATACACTGCCAATCTTAAATTAAAAACATTTATATATTATCTACAAATAAAAAAATAGAAAAAAAATGATAATCTATGAGATCCAATGCTTGATTATGTCATCTAAACAATGAGTTCCATAAGTCCATGAGTAATAGGGACTCCAATCTTACTCCAAAACCTGTAAAGAAATTGTGTTAATGATATGATCTATGATTAGATATGTATTATTAAATTTATGAAATATCTCATCATTAGGGTTTTCAATATTCATGACATCTATAATCCTGCTAGACTTTATTACATTGAATAACTCTCTGATGTAAGTGTGAGCTTTTTCAGCTTTCTGATCAGCCTGTTCAGCTCTAGCTCTAGCATCTGCTGCAACATTTTCTGCGTGTTCAACTCTAACTCGTGCATCATTTGCTTGTTGCTTATATTTTTCAATCTCCTTCAGATACATAGGATTTCTATAGCGAGAATGACCTACAACTGTACTTCCCCGCATGCGTACATGGCCTGATCTTTCAGGTCCAAAGACCTTCAAGCATATCTCATCATTGCTAATTTCAATTGTTCCATGTTCACGTTGAGACACCAGATTTGTGATTTGTGCCTAAAAAACAAATTAAATTGTTAGAATTTTCATTTTGAATTTTTTTTGGAATTTATGTCAAGCTATTATCCTATTTACCATCTTTTCTTTAGCAACAACATCTACAAGCTTTTTGTCTTTTCTCGTTCGAGTCTTTTCAAACATCCTCACTCGACTTGGCACAACTCCATTGTTATTGATAGTTTGTAATTTGATAATAATAGATTATGTAATATGAAGTATAACCTTATACTAAAAAAATAATATCAATAAGAAAAAATTTCACACTTCTTCATGTTCTATAACACTAAATCGAGTCCTTCCAGTGTAGTGAAGCATTGCTTGTTTAGAACGACTGATCTTGTTACGAGCAATGGCAGCCTTGAAAATAAATATAAAACAAGATCAATGGATACAAATATAAATCAAGTTCAAATATTGATACAAGAAATATCCATAATAAAGAGAGTAGATCATTGTTGGACTCACAAATTTATTTCATATTTACCTGAAAATAGTCACTTTTCCAGTATTTTTTCACAAGAAACTCCCAATCAGATTTTGTTACATTTGGAGGACAATTTCTTAGAGCTTCATCATCAGTGGTGTATGTTAGATAAAGAGCATACAACTCAGTCTTGAATTCACGCCAAGCCTTATTCAATGATCGATAAATGGAACGTGTTCTAAGATCATTTTCCTCAGGTAATAACTCATTACTATGAATGATAAAATCGTCCTACGTAAAAGTTAAGAAAATATTAGAAATGTACATTTATTAGTCAATGAAGTAACACTTAGAAACTAATTGAAACCTGAATCAATTGGAGCATCTTCTCCTTCTTTTCACTAGGCATGCAACTCCACCTTGTATAACTAAGAAGAGCATTTATAGAACTGCGAACAATAACTCCAACTCGACTGGCCATAAGAGCTTGACTTTTACTTATTGGATTACCTTCAGAATTAAATTATATCTTTATTTTAGCTCCACCACCATTTCTGAATGACCTAAAACTTATATTTTTTGTTTTCCCTCTAACCCTCTTTCTCTTCGGTTGATCTAAGACATGAAAAAAAATAATGAATACCTTATTCATAATTAAGCTAGAACTAATTAAGTATTACCATGATGACTATCCGTCTCTTCCATAACTTGATTTGGATCAGTATCTGGTTGTGAGTGATTGTCTAAAGTCTGGGACCTCAAAACCCTATTACTAGCATTAGCCTTCCTTATGGGTACATCATCATCATTCACTGAACACTCAAGAACTTTATCTATGACCATATCCTCCTCTTCAGGTTGAGGTGCCAAATATTAGGAATCTAATCAGTAAAACATATTTGTAAGACAAATGAACACATAAAAAAATAAGTTTACCACGATCCATTCTATCGCGCACAATAGGAGATGGTACACATGTCATTTTATGTAGATAATTTCCTTCACCACTATATGACCCTCTTGTATCTTTCCCAACATCAACATTTTTAGATTGACGTGTATTACAAGTTTTGCTACCAAAATTTACTACATTTAATAAAAACTAATGTTAAAATATGGTCTATGTAGAAGCTTTTTTGCATTACTTATGTACAAACAAGGTCTAGTTCTCACCAATATTATTTTTGGTCAAATTTTGAAGTGGATCAATAGCTTGGTCAGAGTAATTATTAACGTATTGATCCCTCAAGATCCTCTTGCCAGTGTTTGTTCGCCTTAATGAAACATCATCATCCTTTATGTGACCTTCAGGAACATCATCCATGGTGAATCCTCCATCTTCACAATGAAGTTGAATACACTCAAATCTATAACAATATATACAGACACATAGGACAAGAAAACAATACTTGAATATTCAAAATTTGATAGTTACCCTGAACTTTTCTAGCATGTGCAATGGGAGGTGTTTCACGTTGCTTCGCATTTAAAGAAACACCCTCATTGTTCCGTTCACCTCTTTTTTGTTTTGCAACTCCAAAATGTTCAAGTTGATGCGAAGGCTTACATGCTTTGAGTTTGTGGCTAAATTTTACTGCATGTCCTTCCTCTACACATTGAACAACCATACATTAGGAACTATCAATATATACATATGTAGGATAAACATACACATATAACAAATATTGAAATTCTAATATTACCTTGATCATTTCTAGCATGCACATTAGGAGGATCTTTGCAATGCTTGTCGTGTAGAGAGAAACCATTCCTATTCAGTACCCTTGTTTTGTCTTTTACAACACCAAAATGTGTTAAGCATGATGTATACATAGGAAATATATTATACATGTAAAGATACAAAGTCAAATTATCACCATAGTTATTCTTGATCATATTTTGAGTTGGTTCAGCAGTCTGCCTAGCATTTTGAGACTTTAGAGCACTGTTACCAGTATTTTTCTGCCTTACCGCAACTTCATCTTTGTTCATGTAATCTTCTCTAAGATTATTCATGGCCAATCCCTCATCTTCATATTGAACTAATATACATTCTTAACTTTATCAATATTTACAAAAATAAATGATATATACATACATATAAAAATGCAGATTTAATGTTACCTTGAGCTTTTATAGCATGCACATTTAGAGGAGCTTTGCACTGCTTGTCATGTAAAGATGACCCTATCTTTTCATTCAAAACACCAGAACATTCACGTTGATGCAGATTACAATTTTTTGGGCTATTGTTGACTGCATTTTATATAAGTATTGCTAAAACATAATGCTCAAAAGATATTATGTATTAATTGTAAACATATAAAGTCAAATTATCACCAGTATTCTGAGTGGATAGATTTCTTGGACCAGACATCAACATATGTGAATGTTTTTGCAAATTGTCAAGGGCTAGTGTTTCTAAAAGAAAAGGGAAAGAAGAAGTTAGCATAAAGAACACATACTTCTTCCTTAAAATTAAAATATAGAAGTCAACAACTAATAGACCTTCACTCATCTTTCTCATCAAAAATTCCTTACAGGTTTGAATCTGTTGAAGAAAACCATCATGTAGGGCATCTACATTCTTGTCTTGAGAAATTTGAATGGGACTTGCTCCCATGTGAGGAAGGGATGGTGCCCCATTTTTTTTCTTTTGCAAGACCAAAATCTTCAACTTGATGAGGGTTTTGAATATTGTTGCTAGATTTAGCTACATTTCATGAACATAATTTTATACTACTGTATGCATAGAGACATATATATTAATTTATTTAAAAACTATACTTGGATTGTTGCTGGATGAATTCCATGGACCAGCCATCAACATGCGTGCATATTTTTGTGCAATCTCATCAATAGATTTTTCTGCAAATATGAATTTATTAAGTGGAAAAAATTATGGATAAATCTCTATTTTTTTAACTGATCTGCATAATTAAAATTTAGCAAGCTACGCATGAGATTCAATTGAAACATTTAAAAAATATGGCATACATTACTTACTTTGGGTCATATGCTACAATGGCCAGCCATTAGAATCTCATAATTACCTGCAAGTTAGTCGTGGGTACTAGACAAATTGACCATATTTCCTACATGTATCTCATCAGATTATTTAAAAGGATAATGATCCAAAAAAATATCAAAAGAAGCAATCAAAGGCAACATTTATAAGCATTTGCTAATTAAAATCACAAAATGGTAGATAAGACAAAGGAAATGACATCCATCAATGTTCACAAACATAATCACCTCTCATGTGTACTAGATTAATTGACCATATTTCCTACAAATATCTCAAAAAAATCCAAAAAATGTGAATATGTAACATACAAGTGAACATCATAATGAGGAAAAAGCACATGTAAAATTTTTGCAATCAGTTGTTAATAGAAAAAATCAGATGTGTAGATGCAAAAGAAGAAATGGCATCCATCAAGGATTACAAAATAATAAGTAGCATCAATCAAAGTCTATGAAGAAAATACAAATGCATAAAAAAGAAAATCAGTTGCTTGTTTCCCATATATGATGTCCATCTTTGTCAATCCATCTGTGTTTTCTTGCAGCTTTCATTGACAAGGTCTTCACTACAATGCCTCTTCCAATGGTGAACATCAAATGCATCTGACGGGAATGAGGCATCCGCATGTGAATTGTATGTGTTTTCTTGAAATGCACTTTTGTCATCAATAACATCCTCATCTCCCTCATGGAAATATGTCACATTGTATAAGTCACGTGGTGGAGATTCAATAATAACAACCCAGTTACTCCTAGAAAGATCATCGGCATAAAAGCATTGTTCAGCTTGAGATGCTAGCATAAATGGTTCATTATTTTTCAACTTGCGTTTTGTATTTAAACTAAAAAAATCATATTTGTCCCTCTCAAACCCTCTTCCTTGATTATGCAGGCCCCACCACTCACACCTAAATATGTGAGCCCACTTACCACCTGTGTATCTCAGCTCTAAAATTTCATCCAAAACACCATAATAGGAAAATGGTCCATTAGTTGACTCTACTTTAACATGGACACCACTATTTTGTGTTGTCAACCCATTGTCACGATCTTGAGCATGAAATCTGAATCCATTAATGTCTATGCCCGTGAAAGATAGCACCTCTTTATCAGGACCACGAGCTAGACTTAGAAGTTCATCATCAACTTTGCCTTGTTTGTGTAAGTGAACCACCTATCATAATAGACATACATATTAAACACAAAATCCCATCTTATATATATATTTGTTACAGTAATTTAAATACTCACCCGACTCTCCAACCACTCCAAAAAGAACTTGTCATGTACCACTTCGATATTGTGAACACCCATATTTTGAATTAGTTGTTTGTGCTCACTACAAATATTATTATAAAATTAGATACTTAGCATCAAGAAATGTAAAGTGTTGTTAAACAAATATGGGTTACCTTATATATGGAAATATTGCATCTGAGTTTTCAAGAACATATTTATGCACCTGCTGCCATTCTTTAACACTAAGACTAGTGGTGGTGCCTACTGATTTCCCGATATATTTGAAAACTGGAAAATTTGAAGACATTGGTGTCTCACTAATGTCATGGTGTCGCCGATGATTACATCTAGTGTCATTCTCCTTCATATATCTTGAGAAAAACACCATACACTCATTAGTGATATACATTTCAGCTATTGAACCTTCTGGTCGATTTTTATTCCGTACATATGACTTCAAAGTATGAAGAAACCTACACAAGCAATGCAAATTTAGAACATACAAACTAAATAAAAAATATAATAAAAATATAGAATATAATCACCTTTCAATTGGATACATCCATCTATATTGCACGGGACCTCCAAGAATTGCTTACCTTGCTAGGTGAATGCGTAAGTGTACCATTATATCGAAGAATGATGGTATAAATATCTACTCCATTTTACATAATGTAATGGCCATATGATTTTCCAACCTCCGTAGATCTTCTACTCCTAGAACTTTTGAGCACAACTCTTTAAAAAGTATGCTAAGCTCAGTCAATGTCTCAGATATAGCCTTTGGAAAAATTCCACGTGCTGCTACTGGAAGGAATTTTTGTAGAAATACATGAAAATCATGAGATTTCATACCAAAAATTCTATGCTCCTCAACATTCACACATCTTGATATATTTGAGCACAACCCATCTGGAAACTTAATATCCTTCAAGAATTCACAAAGACATTTTTTTCCCTCAATTGATAAAGTAAAGGACGGAACTGGGACTTCTAATTTTCCATTCACAATTTTTGGAAGAAGCTCTTGCCTTATTCCCATATATCTTAAATCTTTACGAGCTTTAGAATTATCCTTAGTCTTCTCATCAATATCCATGATCGTTCCAATTAAGCTGTCACAAATATTCTTCTCGATGTGCATCACATCAAGATTATGGCAGATCCGAAGACTCTTCCAATAAGGAAGTTCAAAGAAAATACTTTTCTTCTTCCAAGCATGAGTACTCCTTTCTTTTGAACGTTTGTTCTTTTGCTTTCCAAGTTTTGTTACAAAGATGTCATTTAGTTGACTCAAAGCATCTTCTCCACATAGCTCTTGAGGATGAGGTTGTTCTTCTTTCTTCCCATCAAATGCATGTTCATTTTGCCGCCATCTATGATTTTGTGGTAAAAATCTACGATGCCCCATATAATAGAATTTCCCCCCATGTTTCAATCTAAGAGACCAAGTGTCCTTGTGACAAGAGGGACATGCCAACTCGCCTTGGGTGGTCCATCCAGATAAATACCAATAAGCAGGAAAATCGTTGATTGTCCATAATAGAGCCGCATGCATTTTAAACCTTTGCTTTGAAACAACATCATAAGTTTTGACACCTACACCCCATAACTCTTGTAGCTCCTCTATCAATGGTTGTAAATAAACATCGATCTTGTAGGTAGGGGATTTCTTATCGGGAATGATCATGGATAAAATTAGATAGTCTTGCTTCATCAAAGCTAGGGAGGTAAGTTATACGGGATGAGGATAACAGGCCATACACTATAAGAAGCACTCATGTTACCGTATGGATTAAAGCCATCAGATGCCAATCCAAGCCGGACATTGCGCGGGTCACTAGAAAAAAATGGATATATCTCATCAAATCTCTTCCACTCTTCAACATCAGTTGGGTGTCTTAATCTACCATCATTTGTGCGCTTTTCTTGATGCCATCTCATCTCCAAAGCTATTTTATGGCACATGTACAGTCGTTTTAACCTTGATATTAGTGGAAAGTACCATAACGTCTTTTTAGGAAAAACATTTACTAACTTAAACTTTTTCCTTTTAGCAGTCTTATCTTTATCAGTTTTGTCAATCGAATCATATTTCCACCTACAAGATCCACATTTTGAACACATGTCATCATTCTTTTGATCCTTCCAAAAAAAGCATGCAATGTTTTGGACATACATCTATCTTCTTGTAGTCAAGTCCTAGGTCAGTAATATACTTTCTTGCTTCATAAAAAGATTTAGGCAACCGACAACCCTTAAATGCATTTGATAACAATGTAACCAAACTATTAAATAGATTATTTCTCATTCCATGAAACCCCTTTAGCTGTAGTAATGTCATTGTGAATGATAATCTTGAGTATCCTTCACAACCATCATAAAGTGGTTCCTTTGCATCTTTCATCAACTTACAAAATTTAGTAACTTCATGACTCAACTCATCAACATTGTAATTGTCATCCATTTCATCAAATGTTGGAACATAGCTATCAAGAAATCCTAGACCCTCCCTTATCATTCCCTCTACATCATTAGCTTCATCCTCATCATCATCAGACATGTCCTCAACATTGTCACTATCATTAGGATTAATCAAATGAACTGATTCACCATGAGCAACCCAACATGTATATGACTCAATTATGCCATACACTATTAGATCAGCTGACACCTCATCTTTTGTTTTGCAACTTCCGTTGTTACATTTGATGCAAGGGCAAGGTATTAGGCCATCAACTTCTACATTTCTAGATGCAAATTGAATAAATTTTGCGACATCATTTTTATATTTCGTTGATAATCTATTCTTATTTTTCATCCAGCTTTTATCTATTGCATCCATTAAATCCTACAAAGATACAAGCATGTATGTTAACTACGTTTTATAAGAAAATACAAGAATTGATATCCGATGATTTCTTCTATAAACACTAACATAAATACCAAACCTAGTTAGCGTAACACTGAGATAATAGCTAGCAACACATGAAAACATTTAATGTATAAAGTAAACAAGTATTCCAAAGGAAGGCAGAATCAGAAATTACATTAGAACTTGCTTTTGCATTTTTTTACAAATACAAATGTAAATATTTTAAAACAACACTCACTCAATTCCCTGGGTTGAATAGAGCTCCTTTTCATTATAAATCATGCAATATGTAAAGTTGAAACGAGGACCCTATATTGAGGGGGATTTTATATCAGACAACAACTTTTGTACGCAACATATATTATGGAAAAATGATCTGCCATTTTGGCCTTCCTTTAACAAAATGTTCTTAGATATGTAAAAAGCAAAATTTATTAAATATTCTTGTATAGTTGGGGTATTAACATCTAAATATTCAAGACCTATTAATGAACTGTACAATTTTTATTTTTAGATGTGAAGCAAAAGGATGGCAGACTATACTATATTTTGCAGAGAAGCCTCGCTAAGGCTTTTTTTGGGAGTGAATAACGAACTCTGTATTCGTAACCTCTTTTATAAGGATCCTATTCTAAAGAAAAAGTAAGCTGCAAACACAACTACAAACCGGCAACTTCTCAATTTTGTTTAGAATGCCTAGAAATGTGAAATGTCTAGGCGGGTGCATAGGCTGCCTAGACGTCCCCATGGAAAAACTAGACACCCAGCCTCCTTACCATCTAGTGTCCAATGACAGTAAAGGGCAATGGATAGAAGAATGAGGGGAGAAAATTACAACCTAAATACCCTAATGGAACAAGTTAAAAGAATTATTGTTAGTTTGTAGTTGCTAATACATTTATTCTAATACAGGTAGTCGTCAAATCAAAACACAAGAAATGAGGCTAAAAAATGGCGGGTAGATTGGGAAAATGGAAATTAAATGCACATAACAACACTCTTAATTTAAGTATACACCTAATAGAAATATGGACAAATATAATAGAGAAAATGGTGTCAATATTCTAGAGTTTGCATGTTTTGTTGCTAAATCAATCATTAGATTTCAAGTTGGCTTAGATTTAGTTATACAAGATCACAACTTTTAAAAAATAAATACAGCCAAAGTGATATCATGAAAAGGTAAAAAATGATTGCATGAGCATGACAATGATTATCATCATATAATCCTCACTATGTTATGAGAATGTCAATACTTATTTCATATTTTCTATGACATCTCTTTTTTTACATTTTTTTGCCAATAAATTATAATATAACTTATAATGGCTAATATAATCTTTTAAATATGATTCATACTAAACCCAACATTAATGGTATCTCATTTTGAATATGATTTGCATCAAACCCAAATCGTCTATATATAGATGTTGAATTGTTATCCAGCTGTAAGTTGTTGCCTTTATACATGGAAGATTGACACTCATATGAAATAGTAATTATATACATAATAGTAATAATAATAAATATACACATATTTGAAGTTATCAATCAATTATGGATATAATAAACTACAAATCAACAACTTCTAAATTTTGTTTAGAACATCTAGAAATGCCTAGGCGGACGCCTAGGATCCCTAGGCGTCCCCATGGAAAACTAGGCACCAAATCGCCTTACCAACCTAGTGTCAAAGGAAAGTGAAGGGCAATGGATGGCAGCATGAGAGGAGAAAATTAAATTAGTGAATACATCAGTGGCACAAGTTAAAATAGTTATTGTTAGTTTACATGTTGCTAAAACATTGCCTCTAATACGGGTAGTTGTCAAGACAAAATCTCAAGTAGAATGTAATCTACTAAACAAAAGAAAGGACATTACATGGAGATATAGACTGATGTTGTCATATTATAAAAGAGCTACAATTGAAGCACATGTACCAAATCATCAGACATGACACTAACAAAATGGCGGGTAACTTGGGAAAATGACAATTGAATGCACATAACAACACCCTTGGTTTAAGTAGACACCTAATAGAAATATGGGACCAATATAATAGAGAAGATGGTGTTGATATTGTGAAGTGTAGTAATAAATTATTTCTTTTTCAAGAGTACACCTTGCATCGTACTAGATTTAAATTCTTCATGAGTCAGAATGAATGAATAAGGTTGGCTTTATAAAATAAGAAAAATGCACTTCACCTTCATCAAACTCAGTTATGGGCAAATGAATTTGCAAACTGTTCTAAAGCAAGTTGGTGAAGTGTAAAATACATAGCTTAAAGTTAGTATTCACAGATGACAAATTTTACCAATACTATTACAAATTTTAGATGGGATGAAAACAAACAAAAAAAATTAGTAGCAACAAAAAAAGAAGTAGAAGTAGATGAAGGCCTATAAACAGAGAGTCATGGATGATGAGAACAACAGAGAAGGCTTGGACCATGACCATGAGAAAGAAGTGGTCCATCTGGCTCCACATTTGTAGTAGATTGCAAAACTCCTACCTTGTTGGCATTGATTACGAACCTTCACAAAGAGCCAGACAATGACCCCATGAATCCCTGATGAAGATGTGGCAAGATAGTGGCCCTAGATCTCCACCGAATGGGCTAGAGGAATATGGAGGGAGCAACAGTTGAGTACTGAAGTGTGGAGAAGTTGTTACATGTGAGGAAAAAATCATGGAAGGAGGGTATGCTGGTGAGAAGGATGTGGGGGTGGGGAAGTAACTGAAGGTGAAACACCATTCCTTTGACGTCATGAAACGGTTGCATTTATTGTGAAACCAGCAATTTTCATGCAACTACGATGTTAATTTGTGCCCTATTATTTAAGGGATAACGTCAAAACCCAACAACCAAGAGCGTGATATTTTCGTAACATTTCCTATCAGTTAGTTTTACATGGTAGTCCATGTTTTTAGGGATGAATAACGTGCAACAATCGAAAGTTATCACTTTAGCAGTTGCGTAGGAGAGGCAAGTGGATGATTAGGTAGAAATGTTTTTTTGGTAACAAACTGGTTGGTGGGAAATAGAAATCGAGAAAAATCTAGAAGAAATGTATGAAATATTGTGGCAAGAGAGAGACTGAGAAGTTCAAAAAAGATTCAGTGGTCCTTTTAACTTGTGGCGGGATTATGTTGTGATTAACTTATGTAATGATAATGAGGGAGTGTGAAAGGTTGACTGAGTCTAAGTGGACAACGTTAGAAGAGGAACGATTGTGAGAAGAAGAGAGAAAAGTGGAGGGCCTTACGATGGGAGTTGTTGATTTCGAAAGACCGAAGGACGGTTTAAGAGATGGAAACTGTGTACGTGGGTGGGAGGTGTTTAATCAGTTAGAAATTATGAGAGTCTGTAAAAGTAGTAGATGAGTAGTTTTTGAATGGAAGGCAAAAAGAAATAAATAAAAACAGTAAAACTCTTGAAAAAAAAGGAGAGAAGAGAGAGGATTAAGGAGAGTTCTACATTTTGAAATGAAGTAATGTGATTGGTTGGTGGCAGACTTTGTAATTCATTTCACAAACTCGCTTTTTTTATAGTAGTATAGATGTAGCATGATATTCTAATAACTTCATTTTTTTAATAAAGGCTTCTCTACATATATCTAGCTACAATACTTGGAAGTGGCCAAAATTTTAATTAGACAAGCATGTTGTTTGCAAATTACGTTACAAAGTATACCAAAAACATTCAATTGACAAAGCATACCAAAAACATTCAATTGAATTCATTAAGATTATGCTTGCCAAAACAACTGAAATCAACAAAATAAGTAGGACATGGTCAAGTATTATGTGGTTGGCTCTATTCATAGCACTTATTACATGCATATGATAAATTAACTATCAATAGAGATTAATGTAATTTGTGATGCATGCCATGTCCATGTTAATTATTTTTATTGTTCCTAATGTTAAAAGAGTTAACATAAATTCTTAAGTGAACTGCAAAGTAATCGCATACATATCGCATTAATAAATTTTGCATCTCAACTTTCTGAATTACTAATATTCTTATTATGTTTAATTATACTAATAACATTGAATGCAACTTCATATAGAACAAGCCCATCTTTTTTAGACTTTTCTGTAATTGGTTAGCCGGTTGTAATTTTAAATGAGAAGAAATATAAAAATGTTTAAACAGCTGCATGATATTTTTATCATAATGATTTAGTTCTTGCATACAAGATTTTGTGTGTTTAGTTTTAAACGTCTTCTAGATTTTGCTATGAGTACATTTTAGTATGGTTTAAGGAGAAATGCACAATGGCAAGTGCATACATTTCCTTCCAAGGAAAATAATGTTAATATAGAGATGTGTCAAGCCATGAATCGGTTGGATACTTTTAGCAGCATGGATGACATCAAGAAATATATGAATGATAATTGTTTATGTCTTTTAAATGGAAATAAAAATAAATTGAAAAGGAACTAAGAAAAATAGTATGAGGGGTAATTTGGGCTTGGCAAGAACTTCCAGCCATGATTTATTCACAGATTGAGCCCCTAATGTAAGCAAGGAGAAGAATGTGATAGTCTTGTATTCAATTTATAAGTGACAACATTCTAGATTTCTTATTGAGAATAATAATAAGATTGGAAAGCCGATCAACTCAACAGATGCCTTATCCCATACAAATCCAAGATAATTATGATAGTTTTCAACCTACTAGCAATCAAGAATACTTAAGACTGTGATTATGTTACTAACAATGACACATTTAAAAAATTTTGGACTTGCACATTTTTCTTGTACCAATAATGAAGAATAACCATACTAATCTACATTTAGGATCAGATTAATAATCTTAGCAAAGATAAACATAAAAATATCAAGATAGAGACATGCTTTGTTTTTCGGTATTGGATATGTGTACCTTCAAATAGAAGCCCAATGAGTTATTTTGACAGAATAGTCTGTGCCTCATCATGATCGAACATATCGTACATGTACAGACAACAAAAATAAAATTTTGTATTGGCCTATCACACATGTTACAAACAGAATTCAGGTTCTTTATAACAACATAACATTTGCAACATTTTTGACCAAATCATCTATCCATAATTTATTTTAACAAAATCACAAATATATATATTTCAAACCGAATAAAAAATAATGATGTGTCCCAGGTCGAGGTAAGATTGTACTTGCCTTTTCCAGTCAAGTGTGATCTACTGATGAATACGGATAGAAGTGATCAACTCCAGTCAAGGGAAAAGTAAAATCACCATCAGCTTGTCAAGGAAAAGGGACCAGAGCATCGTTAACGTTTCCAGAACATGTGAATGATCAATAATACACACTGAATAATCCACATACTATGAGTGTTTAATGGCCACATACCTACCTCTGGTGGCTTCCTTCCATGGTTGAATCTTTGGGGAAAATCGGACTAAGTGGTCAATCTGAAATCTTCAGGTGGCAACCAGAAGAAATTGGGGAAAACATGACAGAGGAGATTTGTCAGGAGGGGAGAGATGGACTGTATGCCGAAGAAGAGAAATCAATACGGACAAAGACGGAGGAAGGGGAGGAACTTGGCGTCCAAAATTGGAGGGTGGGAAGACTTGTGCAGGCTAAGAGGGAGAGGAGATGGCGCCGCACAGAAGAGGAAGAGGGAGAACAGGGGGAGAAACCTGGCGCCGCATGGAAGGGATGAAGCAAAGCAGCCGATCACTGGAGTTACTGGGACGGCCGGTGCGCGCGGTGCTTCGGAGAGGAGGACATCGAGGAGACGTGGGCGGACCGGAGATCACTGGAGGGACGGCCGGTGCGCGCGGTGCTTCGGAGAGGAGGACATCGAGGAGACGTGGGCGGACCGGAGACGTGGAGGACGGCGCGCGGAAGGGAGAGAAGCAGTTTTGCGCAAGAAATCTGGAGCGCAGAAGCAATTGTTGAGGGAGATCGGCCGATCGTGCAAGGGAACGGGGACCGGAGGAAGCGTGGGTGAGGCGAGGAGGCGTGGGGTATAATCGCGCTAGATTTACTTAAGCGGGCAGTTTTTAGGATAATTATGACTTTAGAATCCGTTTAGCTAGGAACCGGGAGCGGGAGCGGGAGCGGGAGAGACCTGCGGCACTACCAACAAAAAATGCCACAAAAAGATGCCGTGTAATCCAGCGTTTGTTGTGGTGCTTATCAACGTTCATACTCTAAACATGAATTCTGGGAATCAATGAATTAAATGAAGTCTCTATTAATTTGTGTGGGAGGTGCACGCGGTGAAAGTAAACGAAGATGACGCATGAATAAGGCGCCAGGCGATACAAACACGCTGCTGCACAGAGATATATGATATTCTCGACCGATTATCAGTCTCAGATTCGTTTACAAAAATCTAAATTGGATCCTCAACTAGCACATACCCAACTAGGGTAGTCGAAAAGAATTCAGGTAATCCTAAAATATTCGAGAGAATCTAAGGTAGCTCGTCTCATCCAAATATAAATCTATCAAAATATATACTAATCTGATATTTAAGTGTTTGTGAATCAGAAAGCAGCTCCACCGCTTCCTACGACTCGAAAGCTACATGAGACGGATAGATAGGTCCTGCCATAACTAACGAGCAATACATGGATTGACATACTAATCTCCCAAAGACAGAATCTATATGAATAAATATTAAAAAAAAAACAGGAAATCAGAAGTTTAACAAGAATCCCATTTTCAATCAATTCCCAACTGCATCGGAAATGGTATATTGAATTGCTGACTTGATCCGTTGTGGAGCATATTCGACTCACTATCAAAGGAAAACGATAACCGCCGTAAGGAGAGTCGTCGCTAGCTTTTAAATTCTGATTTGGATGTACATTCGATGCATTTTGCTTCACATGTTGGATTGTCGACATTCCTGTAATAAGTGTTAGTTATACCAAGTCGAGCTCCAAACAGGAACTGTGGGCACCGAAACATTCATCAATTAGATGATATTGTTTTATTCATTTAGTGGAAAAAGAAGTCGACAAAAGTTGAAAGTAAATGAAGACAATGCACGCGCAAGCTGCTGACGGGGTCGGCAAAGACACACTAGTACTGCACACGTTTACAAAAAAAATTTATAGATATCTACTGGCTGGCCCGAGATCGTGAGAACGGTTGTTCACCCACGGCAGATTGAATGGCGACGGTAGGATTGACGGCCCTACAGTTGGTCCTGATCTCTCCGTCGGTACCTTCTAGCACTTGGATGTTGCCCATCTTGACCATGGAGCTCTTGAACCTGCTAGCCCACCCATTGGGGTTCCTGACGTTATCCTGAACGAATGACATCAGCGTGGCGTCGGTGGTGAGCGCCTGGTCTGACCTGAACAGCCCGAGGTTGTTCAGCACGGCGACGTAGTACTTGTTGTCGAGGATGTCCGGGGTGATGATGTCCATCTTCACCGTCACACTACCTCCACCGACGGCGGGGCATACAGCACGAAGGAGGTCAGCGTATGCAGAGCTGAGCGTCGGGTCGGTCTCTGCCAGGTTGGTCGTCTGGTTGTAGAGCCGGTCGATGAACGAGGCGCACCCGGACCGTCCGAACGTGTGCGCGCCGGAGAGCGTGACCATGTCCAGTGCTGAGAGCGACTTGTTGGCGAACCTCTCGACGAGCTCGGTAGCGTTGAAGAATGGCGGCGGCAGGTTGTCGAGCGCCTCCTGGGCGATTGAGACGCTGCCGTCGCGGCGTCCAGCGGGGACCAACCAACTGACATTCCCGGCCAGCGCGGAGGCGTCGCGAGCGGCGAAGGCGAGGATGTCGGCGCAGGAAACGACCGATGGGCACGCCGCTTCGATGGCCGCCTTGGCGGCGTCGATGACCTCCATTCCACGTAGGCTGGCGTTCGGGCCGGACGTCTTCTCCGTGTCGTTGCCGTCCAGGAGAACGGACGCGTCGCAGCCCTGCCGTGTGGGTGGGTACATGCATGAGTTGTGGCGGTCGACCAAGTCATACGTGTATACAAATGTAAAATATGTATATATTTCTCTCTACAACGGTAGGTTGAAACTGTAACACTACTCACCCTCACGAAACAATCGTGGAAGAAGAGTCGCACGAGCCCCGGCGCGATCCCGTTGTCTTTGGCGAAGGCCGCAACCACGGCGACCTGGACAAGTTCCTCTGCTTCGGGGCACGTATCCGTGTAGAATCCAACCTGGAGAGCATCGTGACCGGCCGGCAGAAGAACCAGCACCACCACCACCGCTGCCACAACCGCCTCGAACCTAGACATGACACTGCTCCTGAGTGGCTCGTCGACGGCACAAAATCGAATCGGAGCCTCTGCTCGTTATCAGGTAGCTTATTAGCTGTGGAATGTGAGTAATATGCTGCTAGTTTGTATCATTTATAGATGAGATACTGAGACGAGGTGTAGGGTACAATGCGAGCCAGTTGCAGGATGGAGTGGCGGCGAGCACATGCGGTGACCGGTTCGCGCTCAGTCGGACTCAAGTACTCAACGTATCTGCAAGTTGGTAAAGCTACGTAAACCCTCTCCTCCTATGATCTCTGTCTGTGATCGAGGTGGCCCATGTAGATTATTTAAAACCGGATCCGTCTGCCAATAAAACGAATTATTCTACGCCAAAAATGTTAATATGCGACGTCCATATTGCATGGGAAGCCATAGTTAAATATAACCAGAAAAGACAAAGACCCTTAAGGCGGCCCTTAGAGTAGTTCATGCACGCAACAGGTTCCAACAACCACCGGTGAAGATCCGTCTTAAATTTATGAGTTCCTTCACTCTATGTCCGTGCTTTTGCAAGAATTACATTCCACACTCCTCTTATTCTAAATGCATTAATTAAGAAAAATTTTACATACAGTCACTTATCCACCCGGTGGTCTACCCGGAAGTTGAAAACACGCGATATTTAATGCATGGCACAATGCTCCGCTTGCACCAGACTGTTTAAATTATTGCTCATGCAGCAGCCATGCAAATCTCATGCAAAGTGTAGACATATCTGCAGCCAATTTATTCTGCATGTCTCTACATGCAAAAATTATGCAAGAGATGGTTATCTCTCCACCAAAAACGAAATATGTATTTTCCCTCAAACTTCGATTTCTATATTTCTATTGCATATTTATCCCCACTGCAGATTACGTAAGTATTGTACCCACAATAAATACATATACATTCACAAGTGAATTTGAGAGGTACTGTACTTATATTTGACAAACTGGGTTGAAAACTAATAATTGGGTACAATACTTATAGATGCATTTTATAGTTGATTATTAACCAGATGTGCACTACACTTTTGTAAAAAAATTATGTCCAGGTGAAAAATGTTGTTATTGGATTCCATAGAACTGTACTTATGCTTCCAGATCAATTATATAATTATGCTTGATTTTGTAATTTGTTAGGTACTGTACTTATGCTTGATTTTATAATTTGGTAGGTACTGTACTTATGTTTGAAAATATTGGATTCCGTAGGTACTGTACTTATGCTTGTTATTGGATTCCATAGGTACTGTACTTATGCTTCCAGATCAGTTATACAATTATGCTCGATTTTGTAATTTGTTAGGTACTGTACTTATGTTTGATTTTTCCGTAGGTACTGTGCTTATGCTTCCTGATCAATGTTGTTATTGGATTCCGTAGGTACTGTACTAATACGGGAATGTTGGTGGGTGGATTAAAACGAGAGAAAGGAGTGGAAATGTTGGTGGGTTGAAATAGAGCTGGAAAGAGGAGAATGAGGGCTAGAGAAAGGAGTGGAGAGAGAATCTCGGGACTCTTCGGTTGCTGCATAGAGTTAATTGGCGTGAAGTTATTTCGTATTAAAAGACTGCTGCATGGAGTTAATTGGCATGTATTAAAAGCTGGCTGGGACCACATTTTTGTGGACTCCCGATACACGGGTGGGTGACTGGGTATAGATGGGACTATGTGTAGCGTGGCTCCTAATTAAATCGTCTCCTCATCGGCGTTTACCGGCGAGCACATGCGGTCGACCGGTAAGCAGTTAGTGGGACTCAACGGATCTGCAAGTTGATAATGCTACGAAAAATCTTCTCTTATGATTTATGTCTAGTGATCGTGGTGGCGTGTAACCCATGTAGATTCGTTAGACCTGGATCATATTCAACAAAAAAGATTTCTTCACCACCAGAATGTTAATATTTTATATATATACAAATAAATCTTAAAAGTGAAATAATAATTATATATATTATACTATATTAGTATACGATATCAATATATAAAATTATTAACTTAAATACTAAATATAGACTATACACTAATAGACTAAATCATTTATGTAAAAATGCAATATTTAAATTTTCAAAAAAATTTATGAGTACTGAAAATAAACATACATATATGACATAGATATATAAGTAACACGTACATAGCTATTGATAAATATATTATGCATATAAATTGTAACTCATATTTATTACATGATAACATATATATCTAAACATCACAAAATTATAATATATATGACATTTCCTTGTGGGTATATATGTTTACCAACTATAAATATAGTTGTTCAAACATAACTATATAATCAAATTCAAAGTGGTAACCTAATATTTGACATAAATACTATTTTTTTTGTTACTCAATAACATATTAAGAATCAAATTATTTTGTTAATAAAGTTAGATATATTTATATTCTATATAATCTAATATGGCTATATGAATTTGTACTAGTATTGTTGTGCAAACATGTATTAATATCATAAATAATAAACATTTTGACTTATATTATGATTTTATTGTTTTTTTCTTTCAATTATTTGATTATATTTTAACGACTATTTATATAAACTCCTGCATGTAAAAATACATATTACTCAAAGGAAATAACATATATTTGTATTTATATTTAAAATTTATATTATATATTAAATATATATTGTCATTTGTATATAGTTGATTTTTATTTTTATTTTGTATTTGTATCATGTTAAAACTATATATTATCATATACGTTTTTAAGTAATGTAATATTTTTATGTATTGATTTAAATAATTGAGTTCTATATGGTATGGTTTTAGTGTTGTATTGATCGATTCTACACGATTTTATATACATATATGAATATTGTGTTACCATGTGATATTATATTATATTATTATTAATATATTTAAACTATATTAAATATATTATATGTTTATGATTATTAATATTCTTAAGGAACTCTTTAAACATTATATAAAATATATAAGAAATAGTAGCATAGTGTCATAGTCAAAAATAAATAAAGAATGCGAACGCATTGTCCCCAAATGGAGCAATCTGTAGTGAATACAATGTGTTGCCCTAAAAAAAGTGATATTTCAAAAAACAAATACGGCAAATTGGACATTAAGATTGAGAAAAATGATATTTTCATTTGTTATCGTTATTAAAACTGGAAAGGAAATAGATTAAAGAGGCCGTTAATATTCATACACAAAAAAATTCCAACAATTAGGGGTCAAAATACATCTCAATTTATTAGTTCTTTCATGATAAGCCCCTCATTTACAAAATAAAATTCATTAAAATCTGGTTAATCTACAGGCTGAAAAATTGTAATACATATTAAGGATAATTTTATATAGGCATTTTTTGAATTGACTTATTTAGTATGTCTAGAATTTGAGATATGTATGGGTCGGATTAGCTGTAAGACGTGTCATTTCATATTATCGGGTCACTGTGGTATTCAGTTGGCATATTTCTGTGCATGGCCATTTTGGAAAATTTTATAAGACCAGAGTTGGTATCGGGTAGTGACGGATCTTGGGGGGAAATATGGGGGGGGGGCGCATACAATTATGCATACATGTGAATCAATTATAAAAAATTAAATAGTCATGAGATTTTTTTCTCTATTTTATGATATAGGTAAAAGTTTGCATTGGAAGATAATACAAAAATCTGATGACTCAATTCATCTCTTAAAATTTAAAATAATGCATTTCTTTCTTTTATGTTCTAGAAGCCTTCAATAATAGAATCAATGTTGAATGACTCTGCAATCTCTCTTTCAATATGAACAATTAGATTATCACTAAGAAATTCATCCTCCATTTTGTTTCATAGTCTCGTCTTTGTAAGTTTCATTACTGAGAATGCACGCTCTATTGTGGCTATGGAGACTGGAAGAGTCAAGATAAGACGGATCAATCTATCCAAGAGTCGATGAATTTTGTTCATTCTTTTTTTTTGATAAAGCACAACATAAATCTGATAAAGTGGAAAGGTTCTTGAAATCTGGATTTGTAGGAGCAAGTGTAATGAAATGACAAAGTTCATATCTCAAATCAACCTTTTCTTGGTCATTGAAATCTGATGAATAATATTTTTCAACTATAAGACATATATTGTCAATATTGAAGTCCTTGTAGGCATTCCTGGGAGTAAAAGAAGAGCTTAATTAGCTTCAACAAATCCATTACTTGGTCATTGAATCTATGACCAAGCACATATAATTGGTTATCGATTGTGACAAGAAATATCTCCACACGGAAAAAATGAGCAACTGTCATCTGACTCTGTTGGTGTCGTCCACGTCCAAAACGAGTAATGTAGGAGCTATTCATATCAGGAAAATATATATCATGTTTCTCAAAAAATATCTCACGCCATTTAACAACTTTTCCCATCCATCATTTCTAAAAGTCTGAATCAAGAATTTTGTACTTTTTACCAAGTGCATTGCATTCACTATATCTTGATTTTTCTTTTGTAATGCTTGACAAAGAAGATCTGTGATTCCCATTATCTTTTTCATTAAGTGCATTATGAATACAAATTCAAAATATGTGAGATTCTTATAAGCAGCATCGACATCACCACGTTGAGAATAAGTTGATCCATCATCAATAATATTTTGAAGAACATAACAAGTTGGATCAAATAATTCCAACAAATTGCATACAGATTGATAATGTGAACCCCAATGAGTCTCACCAAGTCGTTTTAGAGATCTAGTTTGGTTTGCTCCTTTCCCTGTCTCAAGTTCATCAATGGCTAATAAGTTTGATATTTCCTTCTCTTTTGAATCCTTTAGTTCCTCGATTCGCTTACATCAAGTAGAAATTAAATGTATAATAAACATAAAATTTGAGAAGAACGGGTGAAGTGATATGGCTTCTCTTAAAGTGGCAACAAGAGCCAGTTGTAAACGGTGAGCAAAACCATGAATGTAGTATGCAGAAGGGCAATCTTGAATAAATAATGCTTGCAACCCATTCCATTCTCCGTGCATATTACTAGCGCCATCATATCCTTGGCCTCGAATATTGTGTATAGAAAGATTGTGTCTAATCAAAACATCACATAAATGTTTCTTAAGAGTCAAAGCAGATGTATTTTTCACAAGGATTAGCTCAAAAAATCTCTCTTGTACTAGACCATCCTTATCAACAAATCGTAAAACAAGTGCCATTTTCTCCCTTTTAGATTCATCACGTGCTTCACCAACAATGATGCAAAATTTAGATTCTCCAATTTCTTCACATATATATGCCCTTACCTTCATTGAAACAATGTGTAGAATTTCCTTTTGAATCTGATGAGATGTGTATCGAGAATTGTATGGGGCATTTTCTAACATCATTTCTATATGATGTTATCAACTTGATCATCTCAAGAAAATTACCCCTATTTTTAGAATTTGTAGTTTCATCATTACCTCTAAAATCACATGATTGAAATGCAAGCCACCGTAACGCATCAATGGTGACTTGGAGACGTAATCGATTCTTTTTTTATTTGCTCAGAAGAATGTACTTGTATGACATTCTTTATATGCATTGATTGGTTAAGAAGATCATGACAAAATTTAACAACATTATTGTGTGGGGAGCAATGATCTTCACCAACGTGAATCAGAAAAGCACAATTTTTTCCATCATCGACTTTTTTCCAATTTTTAAATCCTTTTGAGATAAAAGCATCAACCCCAAAGTGACCACTTGGATTGCTAAACAGATAGCATGGAAAGCATTAAGCAACATCTTTAACAGGAGAATATTCCAACCAATTTGAAAACCGACTAAACCATGTATATTGAAACCGACGAGGATGTTTCTCAGAACCTGATAAAGGATAATTTTCAAGGAAAATTTGATATGGACCCCATTTTAAATATGCTCTACGGACTTCATCTCTTTGATCATGTGGATATCCCCATATTGGAGGACGTAAACCAGGATCACGTTCTAATGAATCAATAACAAGCTCTTCAGATTCAGTTCGTGGAGTCTTAATAGGGAATTGGTCTTTGATTTTTGTTCCTTCAGAATCTATTGGTCTCTTAGGTTGAACATGCTCTGTAGAAGTCGTGTTATCTGTCACATCATTTAGTTTCGTGAAAAAATCATGTATAGTCTCATTCTTAGACATGGTGATTTCTTTATAGTACCTAAAACACATATCCGTTTGTCAAAATAATTGCATTCAGACATAAAGTTTTGACATTTTAATCCAAACAAATAAAAATTATTTTAAAATGATCAACAATATCAAGTATTGTGACAGGAACGGCATGTTGCCGTGAACGTGGTGCCATAGTATTGTTGTGATAATAATGTAAAACATTTTCTATATGTGTGCTTTAGGATTATATAAATTAGTTAATTGACATTGAGTAAAGTTGATCGAAGTAGTTTTATATTATCACAAACATGATCAAGAAATAAAATGAAATACATGTTGACTTACAAGATAGTCTGGCAACTCCACAAATAAGAAAGTCTAGCCAATATGTTGGGTATAGAATATGTTGAACTCCAACTTCTTTGTCTCTCTTATCCTTCTTTTTTGGCGTGCTTGTGATGTGTGATCGACAAAGAGATAAAAGATATCAGACTGCGCCAAACTTCCATCGATGAGGATGGCTTGATGTAGCCATAGTAGTTTTGGAAGTAATCAAATGGAGTTGTCTGACGGTAAGGCACAACTGTGTATACTATATCATGCCCAAAAAAATTTCAAGTCAAACTACCAACCTGTACCGAACAATGTCAGACGTCTTTTTAGAACAGATCCCAAATATGGGTGCGTGTTGGAAATATCAAAAAGTTCAGATGTATGTTTTTGCATCGTCTGAGATGATGGTTCTGATTTGGTTAGCATTGGTCATTTCTTAATTAACTTTGTTTCTTTTTTGGGACCACAAATTTACTCATGTGTTTAAGATTTTGATTAGTTGTTACGTTATCTAGAAGGGGGAGTTTGACCAAATATAGGAAATGGATAGAAAACTGAAAGGAATTTTGCAGGAAGAAAAAGAAAATTGCCACGCAAGGAAATCAGAATCTGATTGCAAGTAAACGAGGAGTCCTCGCACGAGAAAACATGCATGCCTTTTTCTTCGGTAGCCACCTACCTTTTTAGTTGAACAATAAATATAATATATTTTTTAAATCTTGGGGGGCGTGCCCCCTAGCCCTATGGGAGATCCGTCAATGATAATGTGAAACGTCTTTTTTGAACAGATCCCAAATATGGGTGCGTGTTGGAAATATCAGAAAGTTCAGATGTATGTTTTTGCATCGTCTGAGATGATGGTTCTGATTTAGTTAGCATTGGACGTTTCTTAATTAGGGCTAGTTTGATTGGGTGTAGTGGGGTGTAGTTTTATGAGTTTGTAATGTAAAAATGTACAGCAAACACGCACTTTGTCATCCGGCTACACCCTACCAAACAGGCCCTAACTTTGTTTCTTTTTTGGGATCACAAATTTACTCATGTGTTTGAAATTTTGATTAGTGGTTACGTTATCTAAAAGGGGGAGTTTGACCAAGTATAGGAAACAGATAGAAAACTGAAAGAGATTTTATAGAAAGGAAAAGAAAATTGCCACGCAAGGAAATTGAAATTTGATTGCAAGTAAACAAGGAGTCCTCGCGCGAGAAAACATGCGTGCCTTTTCTTCGGTAGTAATTTAAAGATTTATTTAATGAGGTAGAGTTGTGCTTCTTATCCATCCTAGCATGTTAACTTCCCTATAAAACAAACATGTTAACTTTGACATTCAATGTCGCCGGCCATGCTAATGAGAAGAGCAAACACTCAAGGAGGAGAATCGACTAATCTCGATCATACTTCTTTCTACACTTATATTCCAATATGTGCTTCTAGCCAACAGTATCGCATATCCCACTTGCACGGTTGGAAAACAAACAAACAAACGATGTAGAAAATTACATAGTTCAAAACTCAACAGCCGGATTTTCCAAGAACCTTCCAGCCTACATCCTATACGATTGACTTAGCACGCACGAGATGTTTGATCAGATGAGCATGCGTATATCATTGCGGTTGAAAAAGCCCCTCAATAGATACACACCAGGTAGTCGGTACTATATTTGCGTCTGTAGAATAATTCGGACGGCTACGTCCACGTCGATGGCCAGCTAACCGGCCCGCCATTGTGGAAGGGTGACGAACGGTTGCCCCTTATTTTGAGGGAACAACTGTATTCTATATGGAGTTTACACTGTGGTCGCATTGGATATATAGATGGGTGATGTTTCTTCCTTGATATGATAAGTTCTACTTGACCCTGCTTAGGTGCCCACTGTTTTTATCATTTTGTTAAATTAGGGTTAGGAAGTGGACCGGCGATCGGAAGTGGTGTGGTGTTCGTGGCGGGTGTCCTGCGGCCCCTATGAGTTGGAAGAAACCCGGAAGCCACTGTCCACGAATAATAATGCGTATGTACTTTTGTTTAGTGCCAGACATAGGTAATCTATTCCCAACTCGAAACGTAGTTTTCAAATATGAAATGATATCTCACTTATGGAAGTTAGTGTTAGCGTTGGAGATGTCCGTTACTGATCTCTCATACCAAACACGCTTCCTTCCCTTTCACATGATCAAATTTGGCTCCTTTCCCTTTGCCAAACGAGCACTTATGGAATAAAGTCAAATAGGACAAAGCCAAAGCAGTCATTCCGAAAGATGGGGACAAAGTGGGAAGTTCCCTTATCCATCGACTCCTGCGCGGCCAAGGTTTATTTCCCAAAGAAGAAGAATATGCTTGTAACCTTTAACATTAATGAAACGCCATGTGATCTGTACTCGATATTCCTGACAAAAAAGATAAACAATTAATGTGAATCTTGATCAGTAGTTGTTGGATCCTGTTGCGTGCATGAACGTTAACTGCCGCCTTAACCTATACCCATTGCCGCTTCAATATCGGCACCCCATGCATGTAGTACGGACGTTGCGCATTTTATTGACTAGTAGTTAATTTCCAAATGTTATATGGGTGTGTGTTCTCTGGCTGTGTCTCTCGGGATGCCACATTTTCGTAAGGTGGTTATGTTACATAGGGATATGTTTAAGGCCATAAATTCCTCTTTGAACCCACGAAATCCGGCCTATCCTAATTGAAGAAAATTAGCTCTTTGTTTGATTTTGTCAATTATGACGGCTACATGTTTGAACATTGAGATGAGAACTAAAATTCGGTCTAGGCTTTGATTTCTGCAAAGTCAGATTCATATTAACAAATTCAAGCAATCCAAATTCTAATTTGAGATAGATTATAATTTATCATGGGTTACTTACTAAGACTATAGAAGTTGAGTTTTGGTTCAGACAATGTAAAACCCGATCTGGTTCGAAGTTTACTCTTTGCAACAACTAAAAAAAAAATCAATTTTGAGTTGCACTCTTTTGCATAGACCTAGAACTGACCCAAGACCAATTTTTTTACCTCTAGCAGTATTGCACCATACATTTTGCATTTCTTTAGATGTGGTTAAATTCTAAAAATTCTTCATTTCAATAAATCCTTTTGTCATTTAAAAAAATAGTTCTCCTCCAAGGTTTAAATTTCCCATCACTTTCTAAGATGGAAAATGAATACTTTTTTCTCCAAATTGGTTTTCACATTTCAATACATACGCTTTTTTGTTTGGTAGCCTTAGAAGACCTACATGTGAAATAGCTATATGTGAAGGAAACTAATCTACATAGTGAACTAAAAGAAAAGATTTGGATGCGTCAACTAGAGGGCTTTGAAGACAACGAGAATCATGTTTTCTTGTTGAAGAGGTCCCTCTATAGGGTGAAGTAATCTCCTAGAAAAGAACAGTACACAATATTTGAGATAATGTATTTTGTAATAGCAGCTACAATACATGTGTCTACTATAAAGGACCGGATGACAACTCTTTTCTTACCTACTGAGATTTGTTGATGATAACTTAATGTAGAAACATGTCTATGATTGACAAAGTGAGATCTCTTCTGGATGGAGAATTCATATGAAAACCCTAGGCATATGTAAGAAGATTTTTTTGCGCAGTGATTCAAAGGGATAGCAAACTTTTCTTGGCATAGGTGAAGTATATCAAGAAGGTACTTCACGCGTTCCACATGTTAAATGTGAAGGATGCCATTGCCTACTCGCTTCTGATTACTAGCCTTGCAATAGATAATATGATGAAGAAGAGAAGGAGATGGCGCATGTGTCTTACTCTAGTGTCATTGGTAAAATTATGGAAGTTAGGATTTGCACTAGACTTTTCATAGTGATAAAATAAAAAAAGCCATGATACATTGATCCTCGGTAGGAAAGTCCTTGATAGCCATCCATATGTCATGCATTTGGTAGAAAATTATCACACTTGCATTGTTTGTTGATTTTGACAGATGTGAAATTACGATCCTATGTAGCTTGTTTCACCTTTATATAGCTCGAGACCTCCCTACTCTCACAAAATCATTATTTCCATGCAATGCCATTATACACTTTGATATAAGAGTTACAGGGAGTATGAATGTTAGGTCCGAAATTAAAACTTGGGTAATACTAAAGTAACAAAGTTTCATATATAATAATATAGATAACAGGAAAATGAAATTTAAATAGATGTCATTCATTATCTTAAAAAGCATCCTCTTAGCACGTTTTGATATTATACTAATAAGAGTATTCACATTGAGCTTTGAGGAAGGAGGGGTGTTTTGTAATACTTATTATAGAAAGAGTGTTTGTAATACTTATTATAGAAAGAGTGTTTGTAATACTTATTATAGAAAGAATGCTTTGTAATACTTATTATAGGATTGGGGTATATTTCTTTTTTTATAAAAAAAAAAATTTAGAGCATTTATGAATATGTTTTGGTTAGTTTGTTTCAGGTCGGATTTAGGAGAATCGGGTCAGTTGACATGCCTATTTGGAATATAAAAAGAACTTATCGCACAACTAATCTACATGCCAGTCTGCCACCTCGTTCACAATCACAGAGATCACTAGGTAAGGACAAGAAACTTCCTTAAGCATGACGCACCTATGCCCATGAGGATGGGGACGACTACCAAGCCTAGATAGATGCCACCCCGGCCCAGAACTGCCTCTCCACATCGACCCTACAGCTTCGATCTCTCGGTACCTCTATAAATGGCACCAGCGCTGCGAGTGTTATTTGCAAACTAGCTCAATCTTGTGCACTTAGATAGAATACAGACCGCCAGTGTTCTCACGTCATTAAGGAGCACTATCTAATGGCGAGGTTCGAGGCGGTTGTAGTAGCAGTAGTTCTGGTTCTGGCTCTGCTGCCGGCCGATCATGATGCTCTCAAGGTAGGTTTCTACAAGAACACGTGCCCCAACGCCGAGAAACTGGTCCAGGATGCTGTGGCTGCCGCCTTCGCTAACAACACTGGGATTGCACCGGGACTCGTTCGCTTGTTCTTCCACGACTGCTTCGTGAGGGTGAGTAGCTCTACAGCTGCTACCTTCCCATCTAACTAGATATATATCCCCGTCCGATTGACTACTTTTGACTGACTGCTGCGCACATACAGGGCTGCGACGCGTCCGTTCTCCTAGACGGCAACGACACGGAGAAGACGTCCGTCCCCAACCTCAGCCTCCGAGGCATGGAGGTCATCGACGCAGCCAAGGCTGCCATCGAGGCGGCGTGCCCAAAGGTGGTGTCATGTGCGGACATCCTCGCCTTCGCGGCGCGAGACGCCTCCGCGCTGGCCGGAAACGTCACGTGGAAGGTCCCCTCGGGGAGGCGCGACGGCAACGTTTCCATCGGCCAGGACGCGCTCGACAACCTGCCGCCACCATTCTTCAACGCCACAGAGCTCGTCGACAGGTTTGCCAACAAGACGCTTTCAGCAGAGGACATGGTAACGCTCTCCGGAGCACATACCTTCGGACGATCCCACTGCTTCTCATTTACCGACCGCCTATACAACCAGACGACCAACGCGCCCGAGACTGACCCCTCGTTCAGCTCTTCCTACGCCGACCTCCTCAGGAACATCTGCCCGGCCAGCAGCGGGCCGTTTGATACAGTCACCGTTAAGATGGACATCATCACCCCGGACGTCCTCGACAACAAGTACTACGTCGGCGTGCTCAATAACCTCGGGCTGTTCAAGTCGGACAACGCCCTCACTACCAACGCCACGCTGCTGTCTTTCGTTCAGGCCAACGCCAAGAACCCTAATGGATGGGCTAACCGATTCAAGCGCTCTATGATCAAGATGGGCAGTATCCAGGTCCTAGAAGGCACTAATGGTGAGATCCGGACCAACTGCAGGGCCGTCAATCCTAAAACTGGTTCTTCTTCCTCCCAATGGTCCGCAATTGACTCTGCCGTGGAACGGTTCGCACGAGCTTGGGCCAGCATGTAGACATCACTTCATTTTGTAAGCGTGTGCAGTTGTGTCTCTCGCAGTCCCCATCGAGCTTGCGCATGCATTGTCTTCATTTACTTTAAGTTTGTGTCCAATAATGAATACATATCATCCAATTAACTTGCTGGTGCCCACAATCTCTGTTCCAAGGACGACTTCGAAATGTCCACAACCCAACATGTCAAGCCAATTGCACTATATATATGTTACTATACGTGTGCAGTATAATCAATTCATTCCTTACTTTATATCACCCAAATAAAATCTAAAGGCGGCGAAGACTTTCATTGCAGCCCTAACCATTTTTTATTGGGAGTGAGTAGAATCCGGTTCAATTGATGGATGTCAGTATGTCACTTAGATTGACATTTCAAATTCTAGTAGGCATGCAGCTGACCAACGATTGAAAATGGGATTCCTATTCATATGTTTCATATTTGAGGATTGATACGGATTCCTCTTTGCCTTTGGGATTTGTCAATCAATGCGTTTGTTGTTGGGGACATGAGGGAGCAGCTACATCACCTATCGAACACCTCTCACATGGCTTTTAATGGAAGTGAATGGAAGAGACATTTTCTAGTTGACGATCTCAAAATGAGTTTAAAATAAAAGGTAATCTTGATTGTGGCGAACTATAAATGGATGAGAAGGGTCACGTTAGATTTTCTTGAGTAAATGTAGATTGCGTAAATTCAATTAGGTGACGCTAATTGCATATGTGCTAGCTGAGCATCTTTTTTTGAAGGCTACTAGCTGGCTGAGCATCTAAGACTCCTTTTTTCTTGAAGAATTCTACGATAGATACCTAGTAGATATCATCAATACAACTCTGTGCGGTGGCGTATTCATCTCACCTTGCCGCTTATTTAAACCTCTTCTTCGTTTACTTTCATGTGTGCACTGCGTCCCCACCCATTAATATAGCCATATGAAACCTTTGAATAAGATATAACCATATGATTTTTTTTTTTTTTGGTTCCCATGGTTCATGTCTCGAGAACGAACCTGGACAACTGAGACATACCAAGATGTTGACAACCAAATATGTTAGTTCAGCGACTTTACATATGCACCTAGTACGACAGTTCTCTCATTGTTTCATTCTTTAACTCGTTCGAATTAAATCCCTATTTAAAACGATTGTAAGGACTTTCATTAGAGCATTCGTCATTTTTTCTTTGAAGTGAAATAGAATTCTTCATTTAATGGTTCCCCACATCTTAGCTGGGATGGAGCTGACGCAGTTTACAAATAGCATTATATTCATAGGTATATTCTCATATCCGATTGTCAATTGTTTTAAAATTATATAATAAACAACTGGCTTCTTTGTTTGAAAAGGAGCAATGGGGTAAGACATGCTGTTTATTCAACCCTTTCGCAACGTCTTTTTGTAATAGAAAAAAGACAAATAAAGGCGGTCGTATTGCGTTCGATATTGAGAGAGAAAGAGGACTAGGGACTTGTTAGAAAACGTCTTTTTCTGGGGTTTATTACCATAAGGTAAATGTTCAAGTATGTATCTACCTATGTATGTATACATTCAAAACCAGATTTGGGTGGTCTGATATCGTGAGACCTTGAAGAAGAGAGTAACCCCATTTCGGGCATCAACGACAAGAAACCATAAAAAGGATGATTCGCCACAACATGTATAGGGAAAAATATAGAAAACCAAAGATAACTCTAAAAATAAGAAAGAGAATGTTGCATCTTTAACAAAGATATGGTGTAACGTACCATCCTTGCATGTTAGGAATTGTGGTGGGTAAATGATGATGCTCTACAAGATTGAAAGCACAAGAGTTAATATGGAAAAATCTCTCCGAGATTAGGAGAGAAAGACCACAGGACAATATCGGTCAACAAGTACTATGTAACCATGATTACAAATCATACTGCTCAGATTTAACCACTTCTAAATCTGAGAAACTCCCCTCATCTGAAAATAAAGATAAGGAATAACATAATTACACCCAATCTATACAACCCCTCTTCTTTCACCTTTTCTCCTCACGACACCACTACCGCTGCTGGGGATTGCTTGTTGCCGCTGGGTCGCCTCTTCTTCTTATGAGGTCGCCTACTACACTGTCAACCAGAATCTCTCTCCGCCTGAGAGATGTGTGTCCTCCGCTGATCAGACGGACCATTGTCATTGTCGTGACACCGATAGTGTGCCACCAACCAATGTGCGTCTTCCGCTTCTTGGGTCCACCGTCGTGGTGTCACCGACTAATGTGCCTCCTCTACTGATCAGACAGAGCATCGTCGATGTCGATGCCGCGTCACCAACAAAGTGCCACCAACTGTGTGCGTCCTCCGCTGCTCGGACCTGCCTCCGTTGTCGATGCGCTGTCGTTGTGTTGCCAACTGTCAACTGCTATTATGCCTCAAGACAATGACGTTGGTCCTTTTCCATCCACGAGAGAGTTGTACTGTCAGTGCACCAATGTACCATTGACTGTCAGCGGCTACTTTGCTTCAAGACAAAGTCACTGACCATCTCTTACCATAAGAGATTACCACCAGTTGTTATTGTTCTCTGGCCCTTCTACCACATAAGGAATCAATAACCAACAATTAAATGGTGGGATCATGCATCAACAGGTGGGATAAATCTCAATGGCTTCCCCAGAGCCTCTAGTTATAGGCCTTCATGATATGTGGTTGCAACTAGGAATCTTATTCCAATTCGTGATCTAATTTCAAATATTAACTAATCTCACACATAGGGAGCCATCTTCTTTCCTTTTTGGATTCAACTCCTATTAGGATTGGCCACACAAGCCAACTCCTACTTCAGCCCAAATCTATTTAGGACATGGGCCAAACCATCCATATCCCAACAATCTCCCCCTCTATCCCATGAGGGAGACTTTGTCTTCAACAATCATCTGGAGTAGCTTCTAGACCACATCACCACATGTGATGAATCCATTCTCCTCAAACATGTCAACACCATGCCGTCTTCATCCATCTTGTTGAAGTCCCACCATGACTTTACTCTATTCCCAGACAACTGATCAGAAGAAGTATCATGCCAACGTCGCTTCTCTGTCCATGTCTGCACCTGGAACATTGTAAGCTCCTCTTGATCAATCAGTCAAGCCATCCTGGATGAAGAACTTGTTTATGACTTTCTATAGTAAGCTTCAAAAACCTTCTTTTGACGCTCCCCCAGTCGATGTAACCTCACGCCAAGAGCCAGATCCTTCATTTTGCATGCATCAGCTACATGTCCATGTATTGACCTTCTTCCTCATGTGTGCACTATCTAGAAGAGGTCTTTGGAGTGACATTCTCTAACTTAGAGTCATCATGCTACACATGGTTGCCTTTCCAGATTGAATCCCACACTCAAACATGCAGTTATTCTTGTGACTGCTTCTCATCAATGTTGCCCTTTCTATCTTCAGACGTCATCTCACTATGCCCACTACATCCTTCAAACCTTGCTCTGATGCCACTTGTTAGGAATTGTGGTGGGTAAGTGATGATGCTCTGCAAGATTGAAAGCATAAAATTTAACGTGGAAAACTCTCCCCAAGACAAGGAGAAAAAAACCACGATATAATATCAGTCCCCAAGCACTATGTAACCATGATTATAACTCACACTACCCAGATTTAATCACCTATAAATTTGAGAAGCTCCCCCTTCCTGAGAAAAAAGATAAGGAAGAATATAGTTACACTCAATGTGTACAAACCCTCCCTTTTCACTTTTTCTCCTCACGACACCACCGCCACTACTGGGGATTGCTTGTTGCTGCTCTGACTGCTGACCAAGTCGCCTCTTCTTCTGATGAGGTTGCCTACCTCGTCCCCAACTAGAGGCTCTCTCTGCCTGAGAGATACATGTCCTCTACTGATCGGATGGACCGTTGTGGTTGTCGCATCACCAATAGTGTGCCACCATCAATGTGCGTCTTTCACTGCTCAGATCCTCCGTCGTGGTTGATGCACCACCTATGTGTCTCTGACTGATGTGCCTCCTCTGCTGATCGGATAGAGCTTTGTCAATGTCGATATCACAACACCAACAAAGTGTCACCATCTAATGTGTGTGCTCAGTGGATCGGACCTGCCGCTGTTGTCAATGCACTGTCGTTGTGTTGCTAAGCTTCAACCACTATTTTACCTCAAGACAAAGTCGTTGGCCCTCTCTCATCCATGAGAGAGTTGTATTATGAGTGCACCAATATGGAACTGACTGTCATCTACTACTTTGCTCCAATGCAAAGTCGTTGATCCTCTCTTACCACAAGAGAGCACCACCAATTGTTATTGTTCTCTGGCTCTTCTACCACAAAAGGCACCAACAATCAACAACTCGTAGGATCACACACAAACAGATGGGATAGATCTCAATGGATTCCCCCAGGGCCTCTATTTATAGATCTTCATGACATGTGGTTGCAACTAGGAATCCTATTCCAATTCCTAATCCAATTTTAAACATTAAATAATCTTACACATTGGGAGCCACTAACATGCTATAACCGTGCGTATAAATGCAAGTGTACGCGTCGAGTAATATAGGCCTATGTGAGGCTCGAGTCGAACTCAGGGAGACGTAGTCTCAGTGACTACTACTAACTACGATGCGATCATCTAGGTCGATTAATAGGTTGAATTTGAGTTTAGACAAAATAAAAAGAGAATTAAACGGAAATTAATGGTGGTTAAACCAAATGAGATGAATTCCTTAGGATAACTGATTTCACAACGGGGTCTCATTATACCTAATTTCTCCCAAATTAACAGAAATTCTTTTCTTAACCTGGATAGAAAGCATGTAGTCATAATTGTCTTCTTCCACAGTGCAATTCACTACCTAGATCTAAGCCGATTCCACTTATGTAGCAAATTATATCTTAGTCTAGGTGCATTATCGAAGACTTTGGGTTTCTCTCCACTAACCGTACATTACCTTTTCCAAGGAAGACTTGGGAAAGTGTATATATTATGGTTTTCCAACCTTTAATTCTCCTTCCAGAGAAATTATCAGTCTATTACTCTACCGATGGTGATAAAGCATAGGTAGATCATTCAAAAAACAACTATATATCCAGGAATAAAGAGAGATCTATATTAATTCATGCAAAAGTCGATACAACGATCCCTCGGGCTACTCCTAGGTCCTAAGGAAAGGAGGGACCGTATTAGCCCTATATGGTTTTCAGTTACGAATACATGGAGAGAAAGGAGAAAAATGTGGGAAACATGAAGGAAATTCATATAAGCCCTAGAGAGAAGGTATTCCAGATGATCCTCCTCGAGAAACACACGTTATGTAGTCTTCCGACATCAAAAATGCCCATCGGAGGTGCTCGGATAACCCGGTTGGCGGCCTTTGGCTCCGTTCTCCTCTATCCCTCTTCTTTGGATTTTGTGTGGCACGGTGTGAGATGATGTCTTCGTCAAGCCATCCTTTCCCTATGTCATAGGACCAACTTATAGTGCCAAAAAACGTCAACCATCGGATTAGAATGATTAGATTAAGTGATGATTCCGGCGGAGTCGGTACCACCGACTCTGGTATCGAGTCTGCCTTCCTCTGATCGGTTACTGATGAAATCTTGGTACCACTGACAAGGATGGTCGGTGGCACCGACTCTACAATGTGCATAAAGTACCTGAAAAGTGCATAAAAACATGCATAAGTCTGGGGAATACATAAAATCATATAAATATGATAAAATAAACATAATTTGATGCAAGCAGAGTGTACATACCAATAATAGTGATTTACGAAAATATATTCAAGAAAATGACAAATAAATACACAAAATAGGTATAAAATAAGCCTGTAAAAGCGACTCAAAACCCATGCATTAAACTCCCCCTAAGCTTAAACCTTGCTCGTCCTCGAGCACAAAATCTTTGGATCTGATTGAGATCAGTCAGCTGAAGGACATGAGTGCATAAAGTACCTCTAAAAAGTCCCCACCTTCGGTCCTCATACCAGCCCTCGTTGACCACTGAACACTAACTGCCATCCCAACGACCATAAACATCTATAAAAGACTTTCGTCCCCCAATCAATGAAACACTATCAATTAAAGCAGTTAATATGATAAACTCATTCAGTTCATACTTGGTGCATCGTGTGATCTCCTATCTATGCTACTCTTTTTCTCTAACTACCATCTACATGGAAGCAGTTCTCCTGATAGATAATGAATGAGGAGAAAATCGAATGAGTGGCCTACCGATAAGAGCAACGGGTGGTCGAGATGGGTTGTTGTGGAAGAATCATGAGCATATAAAATCATTCATGCAAACAAAAAATTATGATGAACCTATGATGATGGAAACTTATAGAATGATCCTAATGCCTACTCATTGAGGTGGAATGATGCATGAAACTATTATTTCATCTCAATATAAGACGAAACATCTACAAAAGCTACATCATGTACTAATTCTTCCTTATAAAATAGGTAGGAATATGCCCTTTCTCCCTCACTTCCTGAAACTATACTCAATCCTTTTTTTTCGATCCTTTTTTCTTTATCCAAGCCCCCCTTTCAACATGACATAGATATTACAGGCTTACAATACACTTTTCTAATCATGATACTATTTTCCTTCTTTCTTTCAAGGGTATGGACAAAATCACTACCTTCTTATGTTTTACAAGAATAAACTTAGCACATGATGATACTATATGATTTTTGTAATGCAGTTGCAATTATATGAACAAAGATGTTATGCAAGTAAATGACATACACCGCAATTTTGTAGTGCATGTATGATTTTCTATTTTTTTTTTAATTTTTCACTAATGAAAGCTAAAATAAACAACTATTATGCAAGGTCTACTATGCAATGTAAATGCAATCAAAAGAAAGAATGATAACATGTACTCAATCTTCTTATGGTGGAGTGTAAAGTGAATGTGTGCGGTGGATGAGATCACACGACTAAGAGATCGAACCTTTAGAGAAAATCATATGTCCCTCTCTAATGACCTGTGTACAGGGTAATCAAGGGATTTCTCTCTTAAATTTTAGTTTAAGGTCACATTAGTGTTTGGTTGGTTTGGGCTCAACAACCTTGTCAATCACTTTCCTTGGACAATTAAGATGGTCATTCATATCCCCATGTCTTGAAGTTGACTTACCCAAGCACTTCCTCAGTTATGCAACTCAATTACTCACAAGATAAGCTCAATTTTTTAAAAATTTACTCCTTTTTCATGTGCACACAACCCCAAAGATTGATATCCTCAAATGAAACCATGCATTTACTTTTCCACAAATTACACTAGATAGATTGTGGATCCTAAAAATTGCAATAAACCTAGAAATAAATACAACAAATTAAAAAAAATCATAAAAAAATAAAGAAAAGCTAAGATAAAAGGTTGTTCTAGAACCTCTCCCCAAGCGTGAATATGACTATGGCCTCATAGTCAAAATTCCAAATTAAGAGGTGAAATAGTGGTACCATTTGCTCTGAAGGGTGGTGGAGGTGGATGGTTGGAGGCTCATTTGACCAAGTTGTTCTTACTAATATCCCTCTTCTTGGTGGCCCATTTTTGAGTCTTAGTGGTGCTAAGACATGACATTCTTCAGCCTTCTTTTCTCTACAAAAAATGGTGCTAAAAAAACTGTTTCGATGATGTTTACGACCTCTTTTAGGTGGTTGTCTGGTAGGAGTTGGTGGCACCGGCTAGGAAGTCGGTGGTACCGACATTGCCAACATGTCAGTGCTTTTGATGAACCCACCAAACCCGGAACAATAAAAAATGTCAGTGGCACCAACTAGGAAGTCAGTGGTACCAACAATTTAGCATATATACGTGTCTGTAAGTTTCTAAAAATCTTCAGGGAAGTCGGTGGCACCGACTTGAATTTCAGTGGTACCGACTTTGTCTTTCCAAAGCCGATCCAACTATGATCAAATCTCGGTGCCACCGACATGGATGTCAGTGGTACTGACCCTGTATGTTTAGCATACTTCCAAACACGAATCAAGGTACCATTTTTACAAAAAATTAAGTAAAACTAAGTGCATAAAATTAAAAGAACATAAAGAAACAATCTAAAAGTTGGGTTGCCTCCCAACAAGCACCCTTATTTAATATCCTAGGCTTGACATGAGGAATACCTTCAACCTGGGTTGTCAAGGGGTGGCTCTGATTATTCAGATGGAAGCTTAAACTCAACTCTATCATCATCCATTCCAAGTGTCAAGTAACCTCACACAATGGTAGTGATCACATCAGCTGTATCTTAGAATGGCCTTCCCAATAGCATCTCAGATCCTTTCATCTCAGGCATATCCATGACCACAAAATCTACAGGAAAGATGAACTTGTCTACTTTGACTAGCACATCCTCGCATATACCCTGTGGCTTCACAATTGATCCATCTGCCAACTCAATTGTCATGGTGGTTTTTTTTTTCTTCTTCAATCCCAACTTCTAAAAAGTAGCAAGATGCGTGAGGTTAATGCTTGCCCCTGAGTCACACTATTTTTTGGGAATTATTATCCACCTATAGAACATGGGATGTAGAAACATCCTGGATCCTTCCATTTTATTGGAAGCTTTCCTTGAATAATAGAACTCACCGCTTCGTCAACACACCAAACATTTGTATTGTTGATCCTACGTTTCTTGTTGATGATGTCTTTCATGAATTTTCCATATGCATGGATTCTCTCTATAGCCTTCACCAGTGGGATGTTGATCTGGAGCTTTCAAAAGATCTTAAGAAATTTCATAAAGTGCCTTTGCTCTTTCATCGGCTTCAAACTATCCAGGAATGGCACACTTGGCTTCTCTATGCGCTTGTGCAGTGGAACATATGGAACTTTGGGGGTCTCCTCCCCCAAGCTTGCTTCAACACCACCTTCTGAGATAGAATTTGTCACATCTTATATGGATGGCTCGACTTGTGGCTGCTTCTCCTTGTTTGTGGGTGTCTCCTTATTGATTGTGGCTGCTCTACTATGGAGTAGAGCCTTCACTTTCTCTTCCTTGTGTGGCGTTCTGCACCCCCCGGTAGTCCATACAAACAGTGAGGGTATGGAACTTTGGGGACATATTCCATATCTAACTGTATGATGTTCTTCTCAGGTATCTCCTCAATAGGGGGCTCTGGCTCCTTATTAACCGAGATATATTTAACCTATTGATGTTGTTGCATAGGTGTTGCATTCGCAGTAGATTCTTACTGAATGAGCTTCTTCATGGAAGCCATCTCCTCCACAATTTGAGAAATTTGATACTGCATGCTCTATATATGTGCCCCATGTTTTTGAAGAACCTGCTGTGTCTGTCCCATGAACAACTCATTTTGCTTGAGCAGTTTGCTCATCATCTCATTGGTACTATCTTCTTCATTGTTTATATTCCCTTGTTGCCTCATGTATTTGGCCTTTTCTGCCTCTTCTTCCTCTTCCTTCTGACATACCTTCTTAGCAATCAAATCTAGCTTTTCATTCAATGCATTGATCACCTTTAACTCTGCCACACTCTTGATGTGCTCCAGGCATTCTCTCTCATTACCCCAAGATTGGTTTTTGGCCATGTTCTGTAGTATATCCTGACACTTAGATGGCGTGTTGTTGAGAAAGAACCATGTGCCTGCACTATCTAGAGTGACACGCTCGTTATGGTTAATACCAAAATAGAACATCTTCGCATGGTTCTCCTAATCTATCCCATGATGATGGACTTTTCTGAGCATATTTTGGAATCTCTCCCATGCCTCTGTATTTGATTCTTCAACCTATTGCTTGAAGTTATAAATCTTCCGGACCAACTCATTGGTCTTCTCCGTCGGGAAGTATCTTTCAAAGAAGATCTCAATCATCTGATCCTATGTCTCAACTGATTCCTTTGGCAGGTTGTATATCCATTCTTTTTCCTTGTCTACTAGCGATGATGGAAACAGCTATAAATAGCCATCTGTGGAAACCGATCCACCTTCACCATGTCACAACACTCTACAAAGTTGTTGATGTGTGCCTCCAGGTCTTCATGAGTCTGCTCATGAAAAGCCTGCGATTTAAATAATGCTATCAGCCCTGGATCAATCTTGAATTGTGCCACATTCACTGCCTATTTCTTTATTGGGTCCAACTGAGTAGTTGAAGAAGACGCCTTGACCTTCTCCCATATGGTCTTTTGTTCAGCTGTTGTTCTGTCACCCATTGTTGCTTTACTAGTACCTTGAAATTTCAAATAACAATGTATGAACCAATATTAATAATTGAAAAAGATAAATAAGATTTGTAATTCAGTTCAAAAGATTAAAATAAAATTATGAGAAATAAAAAGTGGCCTAGAGTGGCCGACCGCAACACTCGTAGTGTTGAAAACTTACCGTCTCCTCGGCAACGATGCCAAAAAGTTGACACGCTATAATCGTGAGTATAAATGCAAGTATACACATCGAGTAATATAGGCCTATGTGAGGCTCGAGTCGAACTCAGGGAGACGTAGTCTTAGTGACTACTACTAACTACGATGTGATCAGTTAGGCCAATTAAAAGGTTGAATTTTAGTTTAAAGAACATAAAAAGAGAATTAAACTAAAATTAATGGTGGTTAAATCAAATGAGATGTATTCTTTAGGATAACCGATTTCACCATGGGGTCTCGTTATACCTAATTTCTACCAAATTAACACAAATTCTACTCTTAACCTAGATAGAAAGCATGTAGTCAGAATTGTCCGCTTCCAGTGTGCAATTCACTACCTAGATCTAAGCCGATTATACTTCCGTAGCAATTTATATCTTAGCCTAGGTGCATTATCGAAGACTCTGAGTTTCTCTCCACTAACTGTACATTACCTTTTCCAAGGAATGCTTAGGAAAGTGTATAGATTATGGTTTTCCAACCTTTAATTCTCCTTCCAAAGCAATTATCAGTCTATTACTCTACCAATGGTGATCAAGCATAGGTAGATAATTTAAAACACAACTATATATCTAGAAATAAAGAGAGATCTATATTAATTCATGCAAAAGTGGATACAACGATCCCCCCGGGCTACTCCCAGATCCTAAGGAAAGGAGGGTATTAGCCCTGAATGGTTTTTAGCTGTGAATACGTGGAGAGAAAGGAGAAAACTGTGAGAAACATGAAGGAAATTCATGTAACCCTTGGAGAGAAGGTATTCTGGATGATTCTCCTCGATAAACGCACGGTCTGCAGTCTTCCGATAGCAAAAACGCCCGTCAGAGGTGCTCGGATCACGTGGTTGGCGGCCTTCGGCTCCGTTCTCCTCTCTCCCTCTTCTATGGACTTCGTGCGGTGTGTTGTGAGATGCTTTCTTCGTCCGACCATCCTTTCCCTAAGTGATAGGGCCAACTTACGGTGCCCAAAAATGTCAACTGTTGGAATAGAACGATCAGATTAAGTGTTGATTCCAGTGGAGTCGGTACCACTGACTCTGGTACCGAGTCTGCCTTCCTCTTTTGGATTGGTTACTGATGAAATCTCGATACCACCGACAAGGATGGTCGGTGGCACCGACTCTACAATGTGCATAAAGTACCTAAAAAGTACAGAAAAACATGCATAAGTCCGGGGAATACATAAAATCATATAAATATGATAAAATAAGAATAATTTGATGAAAACAGAGTGTATAGGTCAACAATAAAGATTTAAGAAAATATAATAAAGAAAATGAGAAAAAATGCACAAAACAAGTATAAAAGAAGCCTGTGAAAGTGACTCAAAACCCATGCATCAGCCACCTTATTTCTTTTTTGGATTAAAATCCTATTAGGATTGGTCACACAGGACAACTCCTACTAAAGCTCAAATACATTTCGTACATGGGGAGGACCATCTGTATCCCAACAAGGAAGGCGTTAAGCACCCCAATACAACCATCCATGGAAGATATTGGCTTATCTTTTAAAAAACCAATGTTAAGTATACTATCTCTAGAATTTTTGCTCAAATATAATATAACTACAATCATAAGGATATAAATTTTATAAGAAATGATATGATTGATCTCAAGTTATCATTTCATGAGCATATCACTTATGTGGTCAATAAAAGGAAAATAAAAGAGAGGAGAAATACATAATAGAGTTGAACCCACATTCCTTGAGTGTTTCTCGAGGAATAGAGGACGTGTGCCTTCATTTTGTTCTTGAAGAAAAATGTAAGAACTTTCCTTGGATAGCCATGAACACACCTTTAAAATCCTTATGTAGATGTAATCCTTAAGGACATGGAAGCTAAAGCCAATTGGTGCTAGAGCGTTCTAGACGTTCTTCTCTTTGATTCTGGGAAAGGTTCGAATATGCTCTAATAAATTTGTTTCTTGTTCATTCAGGTTATTGTTTATATACTTAGTTTAATAAACTATAGTTAGGATGACATCAATTTCGATTAAAATGGGTATATGGTGTAATACTTGAAATACAATTAAATCGAATTTGTAATTTCGCTAATATTTGTATTTTATGGAATACTCAACTCCATGTATTTACATCATTCGAAAAGAATCTGCAAGTTGACCAAGACTTCAGTCACCATTTTGTAGTGATGGGAATAGATTTTGACCCATGATAATGGCCATTATGTTAATTAGATTGTCACTTAATAATATTTGGTGTGTCTAGTTGACTATGGTTTCAAAATGGGATTCCTAAACATTGCAATGGTTTCACAATTAATGATTAATATAGAGACTTCACTGCATTTGGAACACTACAGTGGACATCGTTTTCAAGTAGTATAGGAATGGCCTTGGAGATCTATGACCTATCAATCCCACTCACAAAAAGTTCAAGTGGCAAAAGATGGGGGACATGCTTTTAAGTTCACTGTAACACCCCTGACCTGGGTTATGAGCTAACCCTAGAAGTTTTGCCTAAATATGTAATAATACACTTGTAAACACTCCCTGGTATGTAATTATGTCCCTCAGGGACATTTACTTTCATAATTTGCTCCTTTTGCATAAAGTTGTAGCATTATGTTGTATGCAGGGACCTATGTGCAAATTACCCAGTTTAAGGGTTGAACTTGCAATTTCACAAGATAAGATGTTCTTTTGATGTTGAGACATCATGGAGATGTCTATGATGAAGTTTGAGGGATTTTCCAAGCTTGGGCACCAAGGTGCAGCTGTGGAAGCAATCCCCAAGCTCAGAAACCCTAATTTGGGGTAAATTGCAATTTACCCAAATTGAGGGGTCCAACTTGTAATTTTCACCATCTAGAACATCTTTTATGACTCTTGTCATCATTTAGAGTAGAAATGATGAAAGGGATACATTATTTATAAATTAAATGAGAAAAATGATCTTTGTGATAGAAATCACCTAAAATGGGCACAAAACCTTTACATGAATGTACCCTAGTTGAAGGTTGGATTCCTATACCCTTAGATCTTGAGTTTTCTTAAGAATTGCTTAAGAATTGATGGGCTTGGGCGTGCCTTTGATCAAGGAGGGACCTAGATGTGAGTTTTGGCTTTGAAAGGTCCTTATGTTAGAAATTAGCCTAAAACTATAAAAGGCTTTTCCTTTGCATATGAGCAAACGATCCTTCCCTGTTCCATTCACTTCCTTTCTTTCCCAAACGGCCAAGCCTTGCTCTGGAGCTCAGGAGAAACGACCAAGGGTGCAAGGTAGGTTTGGATTTCCCTTCTTGCCCAATTCTATGGTTAGAACTCGGATTCAAGGGCAAATTCATGGCTAGCTTACTTAACTCTATCTTTTTAGCCATCTTTCCTCAATCCTCCTTGGAGAAGTCACCTTGGCCGACCAGTAAAGCTTCTTGGAAACCATTGAAAGCTTGGACCTCGAAAGCTTGGAGCTCAAGGAGCAAGCTTTAGGCGGGTTTTATAACTCTAAACCTATGCTTTACTATATGCATCTTTATATGCGATTTAATGATAGCTCTTAGTATTTCCCTACTTTTCCCTGCTATTTTGCAAGCAAACCCGTGGGATATCTGTACTGTTCTTGAGCTAGATGATGAAGGCGTGTTTTCCAAGAAAAACCCACCGCTTTTCTTTTCCCTAAACGGTCCTAACAGTTTGCTCTCACGACCTTAAGACCGTGAGAGAGCCTCGCGGTCTCGAGACCGTGAGAGGGCTCACGGTCTCAAGACCGATTGGCCTTGTTGACCAAGCGCGGACCGTATAAGAAACCTGTTTCTAATTATATAGGCTAAATACCCTCAAAATTTGGGAGACTAACTCCAAAGGAATCGGGAGATATGACCTTTTTAAGTCACAACTTTAAATGAATTAATTGCTGATTTTCAAACGGTCTGAATTTGCCTTTTTGGGGAAACGGTCTCAAGACCGTGAGGTAGCTCACGACCTTAAGACCGTGAGGGAGCTCACGACCTCAAGACCGTGAGGTAGCTCACGACCTTAAGACCGTGAGGGAGCTCACAACCTCAAGACCGTGAGGGGGCTCACGACCTCAAGACCGTGAGGTGGCTCACGACCTTAAGACCGTGAGGGAGCTCACGACCTCAAGACCGTGAGGTGGCTCACGACCTCAAGACCGTGAGGTGGCTCACGACCTCAAGACCGTGAGGAGGCTCACGATCTCAAGCCCATGAGGAGGCTCACGGTCTTGGAGCTAGGAAGGGGCTCACGGACCTGAAGGGTCAAAGTGGGCAATCGGTTAACACTTTCAACCAATCTTAATTCAATTAATGACTCTATCTAACCTGATCTAGTCTAATGTTATCATCAACCATTAGTATGATGAAAGAGAGAGAAAGTAACTCTAATCACTTAATGGTGATGTTTTTGGCTATGTAAGCCTATGATGATTCAACCCAACCTGTTTTAGAGTGATGTTGACATCACCTAACCTTATGATGAGAGAGAAAGTACTTCTAGAGAGAGAAAGTACTTCTAGAGAGAGAAAGTACCCCTTTGAAACGGAAACTCAATTGAAGCATCCCCAATACACAGAAATGAGCATAAGTAGGGTATGATCCACCTGTGTGAGATCATAGAAACCCTAATTATGATAAATGATGAACCTTTAACTAATCCAAGAGCATCAATGAAGGTGTTACTCAAACATGATGATGTTATGAGTTTAATTCACCTTGATGTGAATAGTAAACCCTAATTCAAGGGTGATGACATGTAATGTGAATAGTAAACCCTAATTCAAGGGTAATGGCATGCTTTTGAGCAATAAACTCTATTTGATTTAGATTAAAGATTTAACTCTTATAACAAGAGTAGGAAGTACATTCCTTATTGTTGTATTACCTTTATCAGATGTATTAATCATGCAGGTTCTGATATGAAGGTAATCATATCCAGGTATGGATGTTGATGTTATATTCATTGAAGGCATGTTGTAGCCTTATGAATAAGTAATGAAATTTGATGCCTTGCTAGTGGCATCCTATGTTGATAATGGGCTATGAGAGCCATGAATACCATCAAGGTCATGCTTTAGAGATGACTTGTGATGAGGATAATGAGAAACGATGATTGATATGAGTTAGGCCTGTTACATTTAGTATTCTTCTTTTATAGCTGCTATGCTACTGTTATTGTTTGAAGAACAATGTATGCTGTTAAAGAATACTGAATGTACCTAACTAATCAAGTATAATGTAGAGCCCTGATCATAGATCCATCATTGTCAGAAATTAAGTGATGGTGAAACAGGTTTTCCATAGGGAACTCCTGGAGCACATACTTTTGAGTATGTGGGGTACATGGATGTGTAGAACCTTACATCCTAGTGTAGGAAAGTGATGTAGATGTGGAATCCATCCATCCTTCACTATAGTTCCATACCGTATCAGTGGTAGGTAAACATGAAACCTCCTGATGACGAAGAAAGCACAGATATCCGTATCAGTGGTAGGTAAATATGAAACCTCCTGATGACGAAGAGAGTACAGAACGCCACTGTGACTCTAGAATAGCGAAGGACCAGTTTACCCTGGTGAGCTATAGTAGTAGAGACACAAGATGTCCTACAAGTGATCCTCTTACTGACTGAGGAAGATGAAGGTCATGAGAATCCGGCTCTCTTAATGACCTATGTATGATACTGATGCGGCTTCTCAGCGATCAGTTGGAGTATGAGTGGTAAGCCTCATCTCCACAGGGCATAATGTTGTTTGTAAAACATAATCAACCATGTAGTATAACTTGTTAGAGATGACTCCAAGTTAGTTGATTGATGTTATATTGCAATAATGTTGATATTCTCCATACCTCCTAATTTGTAGAGATCTTGTTATATCTGCAACTGTTATAGAATGCTTTGAAGGCTTTACTGTTTAAAATAATTTTTGATGTTATAATAAAGCTTCTGGCGAAGAGTTATAACTCTCGCTGGGACAATTATGTATAATTGTCTCACCCCGTAGACTTCAACTTTTTAGGTGGACGTCGGAGACGAAGGAACCAGCCTACAGGTGATCAGTCTCAGTAGCAGCAGCACCAGGGGCAGCAGTAATCTCAGGTGGAGATTTGTCCTGCCATGTGGTGTAGTTAGAGTCAGTCCTATGTGTCCTCTGTACTCTCAGGTCTTGGAGTCTTATGTTATGTGATCTTGAGATTTTGTATCTTGATGTATATAATTACTCAAGAAGTAATTATCCTGAGATGTAAACAGTTACCTCTCTTTATGAAAGGAGTTTTTATGGATACAAGTTCTTATCTCGAAAAGTTTTAAATTTCCCGTGATTTTTGTCTTCCGCTGATTACCGATTCGCTTCCGCTAAGTTTTATTCGTGTTTATGTCATGGTTTGGAGATCAGACCCCACAATTAGTGGTATCAGAGCTCTAGGTTCGCCGAGTCTACAGAGGCATAGGACTTAGGAAGTTGAGTCTGTCTTTAGTATTCCTTCCTTATCTAATAGAATCTCCTGCTCCTCAGGAGAAGAAGATATTTAAGGATGTCCGAACCACATGACGAGAACATGGCTGAAGGTAGTTCTAATGCACCTCAAGGCGGTGCAGGAATACCTGAGATAGAGCAGCCTGTACCAGAACAACCTAGAGAGCCACCCCGGTTTGACCCAGCTGACTTGGGTAACCCGGTGGTTCAGGCGATGTTCGGGCAGTTCATGGCCGCTATGACCCACATAACCGACAGAATGCCGATGCCTGTTCCCAGGGCACCTGTCCAACCAGAAGGTCAAGGTATCGGAAAGACTTTCGAGCGACTGCGTCGTGTCGGAGCTACCGAGTACCACGGGACTGCTGACCCCGCAGATGCTGATCTGTGGTTGACTGAGTTAGAGAAAGCTTTCAGGATCCTCCATATCCCTGAAGTGGAGAAGGTTAGACATGCTGTCTATCTCCTCAAAGGAAGTGCTGGTCACTGGTGGACCATGGAAGAGCAGAAGAGACCTGGGATAGAGATCTCGTGGGAAGATTTTCGGCGGGATTTTGTTAATAGATATTTACCAAAGACCTTCCTAGACGATAAAATCTCTCAGTTTGAGAGATTAAGACAAGGCATGATGAACATCAGTGAGTATGAAGCTAAGTTTATGGAGCTATTGCGATTTTGTCCGCATATGGCTGCCACAGAGGAGGAAAGGATCAGAAGATTCGAAGGAGGTTTGAATGCTGACATGTCAACCCCTGTGTCTACCTTAGAGAACCGCGAAAGATTCTCTACCTTCGTTGAGTCGGTACGAAGGATAGAGAGATCTGTGGTTGAGAAGAGGCAGACTCAAAAACGATATCCACAGTTCCAGGGTTCTTCATCTAGGGACTCTAAGCAGCCTAGATCCTCTGCACCTAACCCTCCACCATCTAGATCTAGTCCTCAGGCTGAGTGGTCTCCAAGTGGAGGTAGAGGGCAAGGACAACTACCCCAGGAGACTCACAGCTCTGCATCAATGTCCGTTACTGGACCACCAAGGCCACAAGAAAGAAGATGTTACAATTGTGGTAAGGTGGGACATTTGATGAAGGACTGCTGGTCTAAGCCTGTCAGTGTGACACAGCCTCCGAGACAAGAACATCAGGGATCACAGAGAGGACAATCTCAAGGGGCAGGTCGAGGACGCGGGCAAGCGTCCCAAGCCGGATCATCATCACCACCTCAACAACAGCCTATAGCAAGGTTCTATGCTATAAACTCACCTGAAGTAGTGGAAGATCCACAAGTGGAGACAGGTCAGATGGAACTTTTATATTCTGATATGTCCAAAACTTGTATAGTATCTATTTTGTTTGACCCGGGTGCTACGCGCTCTTTCATCACTCGAAGAGTGATTTCTAACTGCATCATGGCATTTAGTCATAAGGCAGGTAGCTGTTGTTGGAAACTCTGATGAGTAGGTTTATTACCTTGACATGCTTACTTATAAAAGAGAAGGATAAGAAAAATGTAAGTACATATTTTCTTACTGCAGTAATCATATACCCTGGCCAGGTATACAATTACTGATGATAAGGTAAATATGGAAACTCCTAAATGTTATCTTTTGATTATTCTAAAGCAAGTAGATAATCTGATATAATCCAAAGAGATATACAGTTTTGACAAAATAAGTAAGTAATATTAAAATAAACATGTCTGCTTTCCCCTTTTCTTTCTATGATTTCGGGGACGAAATCCTTGTTAGGGGTTTATGATTTGTAACACCCCTGACCTGGGTTATGAGCTAACCCTAGAAGTTTTGCCTAAATATGTAATAATACACTTGTAAACACTCCCTGGTATGTAATTATGTCCCTCAGGGACATTTACTTTCATAATTTGCTCCTTTTGCATAAAGTTGTAGCATTATGTTGTATGCAGGGACCTATGTGCAAATTACCCAGTTTAAGGGTTGAACTTGCAATTTCACAAGATAAGATGTTCTTTTGATGTTGAGACATCATGGAGATGTCTATGATGAAGTTTGAGGGATTTTCCAAGCTTGGGCACCAAGGTGCAGCTGTGGAAGCAATCCCCAAGCTCAGAAACCCTAATTTGGGGTAAATTGCAATTTACCCAAATTGAGGGGTCCAACTTGTAATTTTCACCATCTAGAACATCTTTTATGACTCTTGTCATCATTTAGAGTAGAAATGATGAAAGGGATACATTATTTATAAATTAAATGAGAAAAATGATCTTTGTGATAGAAATCACCTAAAATGGGCACAAAACCTTTACATGAATGTACCCTAGTTGAAGGTTGGATTCCTATACCCTTAGATCTTGAGTTTTCTTAAGAATTGCTTAAGAATTGATGGGCTTGGGCGTGCCTTTGATCAAGGAGGGACCTAGATGTGAGTTTTGGCTTTGAAAGGTCCTTATGTTAGAAATTAGCCTAAAACTATAAAAGGCTTTTCCTTTGCATATGAGCAAACGATCCTTCCCTGTTCCATTCACTTCCTTTCTTTCCCAAACGGCCAAGCCTTGCTCTGGAGCTCAGGAGAAACGACCAAGGGTGCAAGGTAGGTTTGGATTTCCCTTCTTGCCCAATTCTATGGTTAGAACTCGGATTCAAGGGCAAATTCATGGCTAGCTTACTTAACTCTATCTTTTTAGCCATCTTTCCTCAATCCTCCTTGGAGAAGTCACCTTGGCCGACCAGTAAAGCTTCTTGGAAACCATTGAAAGCTTGGACCTCGAAAGCTTGGAGCTCAAGGAGCAAGCTTTAGGCGGGTTTTATAACTCTAAACCTATGCTTTACTATATGCATCTTTATATGCGATTTAATGATAGCTCTTAGTATTTCCCTACTTTTCCCTGCTATTTTGCAAGCAAACCCGTGGGATATCTGTACTGTTCTTGAGCTAGATGATGAAGGCGTGTTTTCCAAGAAAAACCCACCGCTTTTCTTTTCCCTAAACGGTCCTAACAGTTTGCTCTCACGACCTTAAGACCGTGAGAGAGCCTCGCGGTCTCGAGACCGTGAGAGGGCTCGCGGTCTCAAGACCGATTGGCCTTGTTGACCGAGCGCGGACCGTATAAGAAACCTGTTCCTAATTATATAGGCTAAATACCCTCAAAATTTGGGAGACTAACTCCAAAGGAATCGGGAGATATGACCTTTTTAAGTCACAACTTTAAATGAATTAATTGCTGATTTTCAAACGGTCTGAATTTGCCTTTTTGGGGAAACGGTCTCAAGACCGTGAGGTAGCTCACGACCTTAAGACCGTGAGGGAGCTCACGACCTCAAGACCGTGAGGTAGCTCACGACCTTAAGACCGTGAGGGAGCTCACAACCTCAAGACCGTGAGGGGGCTCACGACCTCAAGACCGTGAGGTGGCTCACGACCTTAAGACCGTGAGGGAGCTCACGACCTCAAGACCGTGAGGTGGCTCACGACCTCAAGACCGTGAGGTGGCTCACGACCTCAAGACCGTGAGGAGGCTCACGATCTCAAGCCCATGAGGAGGCTCACGGTCTTGGAGCTAGGAAGGGGCTCACGGACCTGAAGGGTCAAAGTGGGCAATCGGTTAACACTTTCAACCAATCTTAATTCAATTAATGACTCTATCTAACCTGATCTAGTCTAATGTTATCATCAACCATTAGTATGATGAAAGAGAGAGAAAGTAACTCTAATCACTTAATGGTGATGTTTTTGGCTATGTAAGCCTATGATGATTCAACCCAACCTGTTTTAGAGTGATGTTGACATCACCTAACCTTATGATGAGAGAGAAAGTACTTCTAGAGAGAGAAAGTACTTCTAGAGAGAGAAAGTACCCCTTTGAAACGGAAACTCAATTGAAGCATCCCCAATACACAGAAATGAGCATAAGTAGGGTATGATCCACCTGTGTGAGATCATAGAAACCCTAATTATGATAAATGATGAACCTTTAACTAATCCAAGAGCATCAATGAAGGTGTTACTCAAACATGATGATGTTATGAGTTTAATTCACCTTGATGTGAATAGTAAACCCTAATTCAAGGGTGATGACATGTAATGTGAATAGTAAACCCTAATTCAAGGGTAATGGCATGCTTTTGAGCAATAAACTCTATTTGATTTAGATTAAAGATTTAACTCTTATAACAAGAGTAGGAAGTACATTCCTTATTGTTGTATTACCTTTATCAGATGTATTAATCATGCAGGTTCTGATATGAAGGTAATCATATCCAGGTATGGATGTTGATGTTATATTCATTGAAGGCATGTTGTAGCCTTATGAATAAGTAATGAAATTTGATGCCTTGCTAGTGGCATCCTATGTTGATAATGGGCTATGAGAGCCATGAATACCATCAAGGTCATGCTTTAGAGATGACTTGTGATGAGGATAATGAGAAACGATGATTGATATGAGTTAGGCCTGTTACATTTAGTATTCTTCTTTTATAGCTGCTATGCTACTGTTATTGTTTGAAGAACAATGTATGCTGTTAAAGAATACTGAATGTACCTAACTAATCAAGTATAATGTAGAGCCCTGATCATAGATCCATCATTGTCAGAAATTAAGTGATGGTGAAACAGGTTTTCCATAGGGAACTCCTGGAGCACATACTTTTGAGTATGTGGGGTACATGGATGTGTAGAACCTTACATCCTAGTGTAGGAAAGTGATGTAGATGTGGAATCCATCCATCCTTCACTATAGTTCCATACCGTATCAGTGGTAGGTAAACATGAAACCTCCTGATGACGAAGAAAGCACAGATATCCGTATCAGTGGTAGGTAAATATGAAACCTCCTGATGACGAAGAGAGTACAGAACGCCACTGTGACTCTAGAATAGCGAAGGACCAGTTTACCCTGGTGAGCTATAGTAGTAGAGACACAAGATGTCCTACAAGTGATCCTCTTACTGACTGAGGAAGATGAAGGTCATGAGAATCCGGCTCTCTTAATGACCTATGTATGATACTGATGCGGCTTCTCAGCGATCAGTTGGAGTATGAGTGGTAAGCCTCATCTCCACAGGGCATAATGTTGTTTGTAAAACATAATCAACCATGTAGTATAACTTGTTAGAGATGACTCCAAGTTAGTTGATTGATGTTATATTGCAATAATGTTGATATTCTCCATACCTCCTAATTTGTAGAGATCTTGTTATATCTGCAACTGTTATAGAATGCTTTGAAGGCTTTACTGTTTAAAATAATTTTTGATGTTATAATAAAGCTTCTGGCGAAGAGTTATAACTCTCGCTGGGACAATTATGTATAATTGTCTCACCCCGTAGACTTCAACTTTTTAGGTGGACGTCGGAGACGAAGGAACCAGCCTACAGGTGATCAGTCTCAGTAGCAGCAGCACCAGGGGCAGCAGTAATCTCAGGTGGAGATTTGTCCTGCCATGTGGTGTAGTTAGAGTCAGTCCTATGTGTCCTCTGTACTCTCAGGTCTTGGAGTCTTATGTTATGTGATCTTGAGATTTTGTATCTTGATGTATATAATTACTCAAGAAGTAATTATCCTGAGATGTAAACAGTTACCTCTCTTTATGAAAGGAGTTTTTATGGATACAAGTTCTTATCTCGAAAAGTTTTAAATTTCCCGTGATTTTTGTCTTCCGCTGATTACCGATTCGCTTCCGCTAAGTTTTATTCGTGTTTATGTCATGGTTTGGAGATCAGACCCCACATTCACAACCTTAAAATGAGTTTTAAACAAAGCTAACATTAATTGTACCATATTTTGATTGAATGAGATTAATTATGCTATATTCTCTTGAGTCATTGATCTTTAAATTTTGGGGCCTCTAATTGTGTATGTGTTTGTAGAGGGTCTAAGTCATATATTTTTTAAGAATACAAAGTTAGTTGTACAATAGATGTTAATATAGTTAGAATATTGTGTATTAGTATGTTGTTGTAGCATGCCCATTTTCTATGTGTCATCTTCATTTACTTTGATAGTGTGCACTTTGTCCCCACAAAATTAACATAGGTACACAATATAATTTTTTCCATGATTGACTTTTAGTAAATGACCATTGACAACTAAGATATGTAATATGGTGATAGAAAATGATTTTCATGATAGTACATTCTCCTGTAATCCTATGATGTTCACATTTGTTCCATTATTTGATTTTTCAAAATTCTGTCAATTTTAAGATCCCGAGTGGACTTTTATTTAAGTTTATGTCCTTTTTTCTATAAAATGAGTAGCATTCCTCGTATGATGCTTCCCAATTGTAACATGATTAAGTAAATCTTAGTTAATAATGGTGTTAATATGCATCATGAATTGTATTCTTTTTTTTTTGATATTTTCTCATAATGGTCAATTAATTTAGATAAGGAAACTAATGTATGTTTTCTTGATTATATAAGGACAACTTAGGGTAAGGCACATGATCCACTGAACCCAATTAGGGTTCCTTTTGTAGTAGAAAGAAGAGAGAGAAAGGTGAACATGTTTATTTATGATATGGGGAGAAAAAGAGAAAAAATGACCACTTGTAACTAGTATCATTTTTGGTGTTTATGTTCTAATATAAGCTTATGGTTCTATTCTATATCTACAAGTGTGTATGTGTGATTCTTATTATATTTATCTATACTTCTTATGATTAAAATTAGAGTGATTTAAATTAGAATATTATAATTTAGAAAACTGAAAAGGGATGAAATTTTTTGAATACCATTTTTTTAGTATTTATATAATACACACTATTTTCTTATCAGGCCCCTAAGTTTATAGTTAGAAATGAGAACAAGAGAACATTTTGTCCATAACTTTTGTCCTTCTAGTTGGAAGGTGTCACATGAAGTCAATTTCATAAGAATCACTAGTAAACACATAGGGTAAGGTAGTGGTTAATATGGTCTTGATGTGATGGTTAGGTCTTGATGCACTTTTGCATTCTGAAATAACTTAATAATATTATAATAGTTGAGTTATAGAAACATCAAGATTTATTGCAGAAGCTGTGAAAAATAACTATTGTATAATTGGGTCAGTTGTCATGGTCTTAAAAGAAAACCTAACACTAGAGGTGGAAAGTCTACACAATTTTAGCAATCCCATGTTCTTTAACATGTTGTATCACACATATTAAGTCAAATATAACTTTGCGTTTTGGAGCGACAAATTTTTTCAATATTAAATTGTTGCATTTTGTGGGATTTTTCTTATTTAAATCTTTAAAAAATTATTTATCTTGTGCACAATCACTTCTAGAGACCAGTTGCACCTGCAATGAACACCAAATGAAACTAGCAGACTAGATAAACACTTCCAAATCACTTCAACTGCCCCAAGCTACTTCAACAACCAAAACTACTTCAACACCCCCAAAACACACAAATTCCCCTATATCACTTCAAGAAATCCACACCAAACCAACAAACAATAAGAAAAACAATTAAGTAGTTGCACACTCCCCAAAATATTACAAAAAAAAATACAAACAATGACAAACAATCACTAGTGACCCTATAAACAATGGCATCATTTAAAACAACCCCCCATATGCCACACAATCAATATCTTTCTTCATAGCATGAAAAATCACTCAAATTTGGCAATTTACACACCATACAATCATCACACAGAGAGATAAAAATAACATGAAATACACTCAATCACATCCATTCACCATGAGTTTTTAAGGAAGCTTGTGTTATATATAAATAAATTATCTAGTTCAACATGTAGCCATATGGGAACAACTAGTTCGGGCGATCAAGATACATTACTAAAAAGAGGAAACATTTGAAGAATATTGAAAGTCCTCTTTGTAGTTACTAAAAGTCTCTTAAATGTGTGTACAATCCATCATTTCTAATCTTCTCATTATACATGTGGTTATCAAGTTCAAACTTAGTGAGTTCCCTTACGAGGTTATACTAATTGAACAATTGAAAATTAAACATGATATTAACGCGGTGAAATTGGAAGCAAAATGTGAAATGGATATGCAAATTTAAAGTAGAGAATTTGGATGTAATTTGAAATTGGTAAATGTAGTTGGTCAATGAATAAATAAAGTCTCATAGCACAACGATCACTACAATAAATATTCCATTCACTAGAATGTAATACAACTAGTGAATGAATAGGAAAGATCTTAGTGTGATTTAATAACATGATTATAAAAATTAGCATGCAAATAATTTTTAAATGAATGAGAACCATATTTAGAAACCAGAATGGATTTGCAATAGGCCTGAGAGTATGATTGATAAAAATAAAATAGAAGAATAATTTACAACATCTCTTTACATGAAAAATGGCCACTCTGAGTCAAACTCTAACTTAAAAGAACATATCTATCATCCAAGATGCAAGTGGAGTAGGCCTAAGAGTATAGAGTGATTAAAACATATCATAGTATGTAATCCTCACAAATGCATCAACTATAGGACTAAGAGCATTGGTGATGGAAATAGACCACAATCATATTATGGTAAGTAATTCACACCAGGAATGCATTAACACTAGGACGTAAATCATGGAATGGTTAAAATAAATACAAGAACAAATTACAGTAGCTCTTTGCGAACGGGATGTATAATTGAGTAAATAGAAGATTCATGCCCAGACTATGAAGTAATTAACATATAACTGAATAGCTAAGATCAATATGATAAAAATATTATTTAGGAATATCATAGAATGCCATTCACATAACTAATTTATCAATATAGGCCTTAAAGCATTAAGTTATTAAAACAAATCACAAAAATAAACTATAGAAACTCTATTCCAATGGAATATATTAATTAGACAATAAAAACAACATGGTAAAAGCATGTAGTGATTACTATTGGATGAATGAGAAAGATTAATGTTCTCAAAATCTTATTAAAATATATCACAAGCACATCATAGAATGTAATCAAAATGATGAATGCATTAGCACTAGGCCTAAAAGCATGGATGGTTAATATAGACCACAAACATTTCCTATTATCCATACAAGGAATGCATTGTGACTAGGTCTTAGATCATGGAGTGATTATAAAATGGCACCATAATCAATTGTAACAACTCTATTTGAATGGGATGTATAAATGACAAAATGGAATGTATCATTTCCAAAGCATTTCTTAATTAACTATGGAATGAATGGGAAATATCTATATGCTAACCATTTACTAAAAAAGCCAGAAACATATCAAAATATGTAATCTACACAAGGAATGCATAAAAACTAGCCTTAGGTCATGGAGTGATTAAAGAAGACCAGAAGAATAAACTACAAGAACTCAATGTGAATAGGGTGCATAAATGTGAAAATAAAAAATAACATGACTAGAGAAGGAAGTGTTTAACTATTTAGTGAATGGGAAAGATCAATATGCTCAAAATTTGATAACATCATACCACAAACATATCACAGTATGTGAGGAAAATTTATATGTGATAAAAATGAGTTGGTTCAATTAGATAAAACATGCTCATATATATAAGAGAGGGGACTAATGCAAGGAATGGATGAAAACCTAACGGGCCAAATGCATTTTGACCCATTTACATATGAAACACACTAACAATAACTCTAATAGCATCCAACCAATACAATGAATGCATCATCACTAGGCCTAAGAGAAAGATTGATTAAAATGGACTATGAGCATAGCATAATTTGTAATATAGATAAGGAATTCATTGAAATTAGACCTAAGAGTATGAAATAATAATAAAAAACCACAAGAATTGACTACAATATCTTTACATGAATGAGATGCATACATGAGAAAATAGAAAATAACATGGCCAAAGCATGCCGTGATTAACTATGGAATGAGTGGAGAAGATCAATATACTCAAAGACAATAGTAAAGATATTAAAGGATTCATATATTGTCCTTACATAGGGACACCAATCACTTTTTTAGGCATGTAGGAAGTGTGTAAAAGAGACAAAATGTCACAACATAGCATTCTAGAGGTTGAAGTGCTTAGCATTCTAGAGGTTGAAGTGCTTGATATATGGGGCATCAATGGTATGGGATATTTTCAATTCTACCACATAAATGAAAAACATTTTTGGTGGTGGTAGACTACATATCCAAGCGGGTCGAAGTCATTCCCACTCAAAACTAAAATTTTAATTTGTATATGTTTGTTTAAGAACATCATTCTCCCAAGATTAATTATTCTTGGGAGTGATGATAAAAAATAGTGGATCACACTAACAAAAATGGACATTGAACACGCTTCTATAGAATTATGTGTAAACCCCTAATGTCTCAACTCTATACCATTTATAGTCTTCAAAACAAAATGAATTCTCCAATTGTCAAATAAAATCAATCCTTCAAAAGATTATTTCCACATCATATAAGGATTTGACATTGAAGATGTATGATGTCTTGAGAGCATATCACATCACTTTGAAAACACTAATTGACACTAATCCTTTAAGACTAAACTATGGAAAATCATGTCATCTTCTAGTCAAAATGAAGCAATGAGCCTATTGTGCTATCAAGTATATAAATTGTGATTTAAAAAAGGAGGGTGAAAAAACTGCATATTGCAGATCTAAGAGATGAAGAAATTGAGTATGGATGCTTATAAGAATGCTAATTTTACAACTAAAGGGAAAATACTTGCATGAAAATAATCGATAATAAGTAATTTATAGAGGGGGTCAAGTGTTGCTATTCAAGTAAAGACTAAATTTGGTCGCAAGAAAATTACTGTCTCAATGGTCATGGACATTTTCTATAGTCAATGTGTTTCTACATGGAGCAGAAGAAGTGCAAGGAATGTATTTTGATCTCAAGAAAATGACCAATGACACAGGACTACGGTAAATGTAATGATCTAACAAGGATCACAAATCCCTAACTAAAGAAACTTGAAGATCATTTGAGGCCAACTCTAGACTCCATATAGAGTGCCTTTGGTGGATTCGGCCCAAAAATCTATCTTCCCATTGTATCTAATTAGAGTTTACTTCAATCACATAGATTTTTTAATTTTAGTTTGGTAATTGAAAATGACTTTCCATGTCTAATGGTGATGAATCCTTTGTTCTACATAGTCCCATGATGATATATCCATGGTTAAAGTATGATTGCATCAATATAGGAATAAATTCTTACTAAAGGACAAGTGTCAATATCAAACACGGTATGTGATGCATAATCATTTCATTTACTATGCAAAAATGTCATGTAAATATCTAGACTAAGAATAATGAAGAATCCCCATGGTGTGTCCTATTGAACCACATCTTGTACCACAAAAAAGCATTTTTCTAAGATGTCAAAAAACATGTCGTTCTTGGAATCCACATGATTTGTAGATTTAATTCAAAGATAGATAAATGATAAATGACATGTATCAAAGCAATGCACAATCTTCTAAACTTCAAAGGGAACAACATTTCTAAAGGGGGTACAATCGATACACATGTTGCATGGATAGTATAGGCACACATGTTACCCCTCAAACACAATATGTGGGAACTATTAACTATTTGGATTAGTAAATGTTGATCGTGTTGTGTTTTGAAATTGGAAAGAAATTACATTATGAGAAAGGATGGATCTAAATTTTCCATCATATTAAGGTACCCACTTGCAATCCAGTGAGTTTGTTATCACAATGTGGACACAATTCATTACATTCTTATAAGAAGGAAACTAGTTGGGAGCTTAGATTAGCTATATATTTGAATTGTTGATGCTTCAACTTTTACTTGTGAGACGAAATTTTAGTTCTTGTTTCCTGGGTTCTTTGATTATTCCAATTTTATTTAAATAATGATTTTTTTCTCTATATTTATGTGGTTTTACATGATTATTTTTACCGTGCACAAGCTAGTCTCCATTTAAAAGACATTACCCAACTCAATGCATACGTATATATAGAAAGATCTGATTGAACAATTTTTACCATATTAACCTATGTGATAATGGGCTTATCACTTGGAATATACTAATGTACAACCTATGGACAATTATAATAATGTCATATAATATTATGTTTCTTGCTAGGATTTTCCTGAAGAAAATTCATACAATCAAACGAAATTTAAGAATCCATGATAACTCAGTGTGATTCATGTACGCTTTGAGGGGGTGATTATTACACTAAATCTTAGAGGCCCCAATTAAGAACATGTATCATTCTTTAGAACCTTAGGGTATATTGTTTCACTATAAATGATAAAATCTGAAAAGAAAGTGGCTAAACTTCCCTCTTAGTATATAGATCTAGTGGGATAACTAATCTGGTAGAAATAGTAGGATGCTACATCATAAGGAAGGTTTTTTAACCCAAACCGACCATGCATCCATCTTTATATTTGAGGCTAGGGCATGAGGTTAAGTGATAAAATCATGTTTTCCACTGACTATTAATCAACATCAGTAATAAAGTCATTAGATCATTGACGTATAATTGGTCCTTTCACTAGGACAATGTAAACTAAATTTGGAGAAAATATCAAATGTGTTAATTTCAAAATTGAATATGAATAAATATTGTTTAGTTCCATTTCATTCTAATGCAATTGAGTATAGTTTTCTTTTAGCTTGAATGTTTGATGCATTCTCCCCACATGTCTTTCTGATTTATTGAGGGAAAGAAATCGTTCAGGTGGGGTTTGGTATTAACTTATTGTGTTGACTTATCCTAATCCTTTTATGTTTCTATTGCTTTACTTAATCCCCAATTAATCCTTAAATTGTCAAATTTAATGATTCCTATGTTTTAGTCATTTATTCCATAAAATTCCCAATAGTGATCTTCATTGACATCAATTTGATATTTCAAAAAAAATTTGGATGAAAAAAATGTGATTCAAATTATTGAGGTGGAATTGAGATTTGTTTGAAGTGAACACTATGTGCATATGAATAAACACATCATATTCTCATATAAGAACTAGAACATTTTTTTTTAAATTGGCCATTCTATTCATCCTGTGGCCTAGGCTTGATCCTGGGACCTCTCGCTAACAAACTGAGTGTCTAACCATCTTTGTCTCTTCCATTAGACAATAAGAACTAGAACATCTATAGATGACAAACACTACATGTGCACTTAAAATAACGGTATGTCAAAAAAATCGTGTAAAGGTAGGCTTCTGTAAAGATCTTTGTGCGTCTTTCCAACACGTCATGTTGCTTTTTAAATTTGAAATATTGAGAGGACCATGTTCGAGTCATACATGTTGTGTTGCCCCACCAACTTTATGTGGAGATTTTGAAACCTAAAGAGGGGACATATAGACTCATAAAAAAATAATATCAAGAGAGGAAACAACTCCAAAGCACTTTGAGGGTAGAAACCAAGGATTGGAGGGAACAAAGGAGGCCAGAGTTGTTCTTTTTCATTGATATATTGTTTATATATCTCCTAACATCCACATCTCAGTCTTCTCATACATGATCTAGAGGAGGATCTTATGATCTATTTTTAGTCATCCTGGAGCATGCTTTGGGATATAAAAAGGATCCAAGGGATTATCTTCCCTCATACTTCATCTTCTGAATTATTACCACTTATGTATCATGAAATACATAATGGCTTGCACCTCCCTCTTATATGCCATAGCCATTAGTGAAAAGTTTTTAGTCTCTAGGATATGGGGGTAACCTACACGTCTTTCCATTTTGAACAAGTATTTTTTTTCAATGTCAATTTATGTTGCATACTTAATATATTATTTGTCTCTTGTTGTATATCTTGATCAACCACACCAAAAATCTTATGCTCCTTTATATCTTTTGATATGATGTATTAGGAGTATGGAGAATACATTATGCATTTGTGGTTAATAACAGGAGAAATCAGTAAATCTTATGGAAACCTATTCCTAGATTAGGATTAGCAGTGGTAAGTGGGGGCATTACGTAGTATATAAATTTGATCAAATGTATGGTGTACATATTGGCACTCATATGATGTAACTGTATGGTTTTATGGGAAGGGGATACAATAGAAATACAAACAGTTTCCCAAAAATCACTTATCCAATGGATCTATTACATCCATAAAATGTCGATATATTAGAAATAGAATAGATATCAAATATATCTTAATGAAAACTAGTTGTCCAACAACTAGAAACATTACGTCGATGTAAAACTTGCACTTTGGATCTAGAACCAAACATGTTCTTGTTTTCGATGCCTTATCATCGCATGAAACCTTGTCTTCATCTTGAAGAAGTAGCTTATCCACAATCCCCCACTCTAAAACCTTTTCTTCTACATTATCCACATAGATGTGGAAACACATAGTGCATTGTCTTCGTCCCTAAGAGGAAGATGCACTTGTAGTTGTCAATTTTCTAACACCACTCACTCCCCATCTTCTCCTATTGAGGGTTGTTGTCCTTGGAATGTGATTTTCTCTGTCCAAGATGAAGGACTATCAGAAAACTTATGTCTGAATGTGTGTCAAGTTCTACCTCTCCCACTGGATGTCCACCCCTTTATATAGGAGAGGATCTTGGATTTTCAAAAACTTCAATATCATTTTTAACTGCAACTCACGTTCAAAAATATAATAGGATTATTGTGAAGGACTCCTAGTTAGAGAAATAGGTGTCAAATTGGTCGCTCGACATGTACAATGAAAGTCCTTTTCAATTAAATTTAGCCAATTTAGTTCCTAATTGTCTAATAGACTAAGACGTTGACATGACTTTATTGTGCGTAGCACACAAGCGAACATATCGAAGTAATAAGACCATGTAGGCCCAAGTCGAACACAGGGAAGCGTTTCTCCAGTAGACTACTACTAACTGTGATCAAATTATCTAAGCTAGTTGTAATCAGTAGAATTGAGTTGAACGAAAGAACAAAAGCAGAAATAAAGAAAATGGAATGTGGAATTAATCAGAAATGGAGCGAATTCCTTAGGATAGTGGTTCCACCATGGACAACACTAGTAATCACTCTCACACAAACTAACACCTATTATCTCAATCCCTAGATAAATAACATGTAGCTAGAATTACCTACTTTTGTAGTGTAATTCACTACCTAATCTAATGCAATCCCACTTCTACAGTTATTGGTTGATTAGTTAGACACTTTTACGATCACTCTCTGGGTTTCTCCTCCTACTTACACTCCATTTTTCCCAAAGGGCTCAGTAGACGGGTAAATCTATGCTCTCCAACCCTTAACCTCTCTCCCAAGATGACTAAGTTCTATTAATCCACTCTTGGTGATCAAGCACAAGTAGAACATGAAGCTATCATAGATTTATATCTAGTAAAAGAGAAAAGAATGATATTAATGCATGGAAATCAACTATAGTGTATATTCAGGCTACTCCCGGATCCTAAGGAATAAAATCTTTTAGTCTTGCATGGTTTTTGTCGACGAATACATAGGAGAAAGTAAGCAAAACGTGGAAAGTACGAGGAAACTCAAAGAAACCCCTCAATCTCCGTCCATCTAGAAAATCCCCTCTGTCGTGCGATCGTTTTGCTATCTTCAGGTAGCATAAACATCCTTCAGAGGTGCCCGGATCTCCTCGGTCAAAGCCGTTGGTCCTCTGTTCTTCTCTTCTCTCTTTCCAGTCATCGTATGATGAAAAATAATTGCCTTCTCTTTTTGTCTGTAGTCCCCCTAAGTCATAGGAGACACTTAGGGTACCAATTAATCTCAACCGTTAGATTAGAGATAGATCTTCGGTAGGCCTGATCAAGCAGACTCATTAGTATCGACTGGGTGAGTCGGTGGTACTGATTCACTTAGGTTTTCTTGCTCGATCACGATATTGTCAGTACTATTGACTTCACTCGATAGTACCAAATTTTGTGGTCTTCAAGTTGTCTCTCTGACGTCAACTCAGTAGCATCGAGTTTTCTCGATTCATTGTTGGGCTCGCTGATACTGACTCAGTGGAACCGACTCTAGTTGTCGGTAGAACTGACTCTGGGTGATTTTTATGATAAGTCTCTAGCGTTAAGTCGGTACCACCAACTGTTGCCAAGTTGGTAGCAGTGACTATTGCCAAGGTGGTAGCACTGACTTTGTGGCTCTCATTTATACCTGAAAATGCACAAAATCATAATAAGCAATGGGGATGCACAAAATATTATATAAAATAGTAAAAATCATGAAATTTGATGCATTTAACCGAAACATGCCATCTAAATCATTTCATGCATAATAAATAAAATAAATGACTAATCTACACATGAAATAAAGGAAAAATTTGCCTGAAATAACGACTAAAAACACATGCATCAAACTCCCCTAAGCTTAAATATTGCTCATCCTCGAGCAACACTCTCTCAGATCTATTTGATAAGAGTCAATAGAAGGACATAACACATACATTCCTTTCTTAATCAAATCCACCGTTCCAACCCTAAACTGGCCTTCACTGACCACTGAACTGGTAACTGCTCTCAAGTGCCCAAAAACTTCCATAAAAGGTGTCAACCTTCAGTCAATGACACTATCAAGAAAGCTGTTAACATCATAATTACTCAGACATTTTCTTGGTGCATTGTGTGATTCCCTACACGAAATTGCTTTCTCCTAACTACAAACTATTGTAAGCAGATCTCCATATAAGCATGAATGAGGAGATAAATCATTAGAATGGTCTACCAATAAGAGAAACTAATGGTTTAAGATGGCTGGAAAATGAAAAATTCATAAGTACATCCAACCTATTTATGCATAGAAAAAGAAGAACCTAAATATATGAAATGAATGACATGAATGAATCCTAATGCCTAAAAAACTTATTTCTTTCTTTTCTTTCATGGGATAATGCATGTATGAACGAGATGATTCTATTTGTCAACTCGGAAGAATGCATATGTGGATTAAGTCATCACTAAAATGAAAATGTAGGATACACTCTTCTCCTTGTTTTCTCTCTTTTTTTCATTTCTTTTTCTAAAGGCTAAGTTCCATGCTTCTTGCCTTCATAATTTTTTTCTCTTTTTTTGTTTTTTTCTTTGGAGGTGTATCCTTGCACTTTTATCTTTGGATTCAACATTAAAATCCACATGATCCAGAAAAATATGCATGCAATGTTGAAGAGTATGCAACCACATGAACTGTGTTATGCAAGCTAAAATGGTATGAACTAAAATTGATGCATACAAATGCAATGTCTTTTTCTTTTCAAATGCAAGCAAGCTAACTAATATGTTCCTATCATGCCATGCAATGCAAGAAAGGAAAATAGATTGGAGTACTCCTAAATTATTTTGATGTGGTGAGTCAAAAATGAATGGAAATGAAATGGAATCACATAATTAAGAGACAATGCCTTTCGTTATATTATGATGTGTCCCTCTTAATTGACCTGTGTTCAAGGTGATCTAAAGGTTTCTTTCTTGTATTTTCATTTAAGATCTCATTATGGTTTGGTTAGTTTAGGCTCAACATCTTCATCAATCACATTCCCAAGATCTAAACACTTCCTCAAGTGGTGTTACAAAAAGATTTTGCAATTTAAGCCTTTAAGGATATGACCATTTTCACGCAACAACCCAGAGAGTACACTCTTTTCGAAAATGAAACCATGCATTTACTACTCCACAATTACACTAGATAGATGTGGATCCTATACTTGCACAACTAAAAATAAAAAAAACAACTAAAGATAAAAATAAAATAAAAACAAAGATAGAAAATTGTTCTAGTACCCCTCCTAAGATTGAATATGACTATGTTCGCATAGTCAATACTCACACCCAAGAGGTGGAACAGTGGCACCATGTCCCAGAATGGTGGAGGTTGCATGTTGGGGTCATGTGGAGGAAACATCCCCTAAAATGAGAGGTGTGTAGGTGGCATAGGTGGTGACTATGGGTACTCCCTAAAGTATCCACAGTTCTAGTAGCTGTCGAGGAAAGGCTACTGGTACAATTCCATCTAATGCAGATGCATGTGAACATTCTCTTGGTTGGCCAAGAGAAGGTGTTCATTCTCGTAGATCGCCTACTGGTTCTGGTGCAGCCTCCCTTGGATATCCTGCACACCTACTAGTGTCTCCTGATGCTATTGTTGTCCTATCTGGATCTTCTGTAGAATTGTCTACATGCCTTCAATGTTGTACGAGTCATGCTCCTCCTAGGAAGGTGGTGAGGTCAAGGAAGTCGAGGCAGCATATGTGCGGGCCCTTTTTCATGGGAATGATCTCCTAGTCATCGGGATGGTGGGCTCCACCTCCTCAACGTCGTCGTTGTCGCCACTATGCTCCTCATGGTCACCCTGAGCTGCTGCTCTAGGCAGATATTCAACATCTCCCTCATTCAACAGCCACCTAAGATGTTCCACCCCGCGTAGGTTGAAGACAGGTTTGGGTAGCCTCCGCTCCCAAAATATGCCTCGGCGGTTACAATGCACATAAAGGATATTGTGGTGGTATCAGGGAAGATGCGCCTTGCAGAAGTGAAGGAGATCCAACTTTGTATTATCTATAATGGCTCAAGGGTGGATCGATCAAGGCACAAATGAAGAGCTATAGGGGTGATGAGACCCACAAATAGGATCGGCACCTTCCTTATCACATTGCGCCTTACAGAAAGCATATGAAGCAACAGAAAAGCTCCAAAATTTACTGTCTCCCCATGCATTAACCAGTATAGTAAGTAAAGGTCCTACCTTTGGACCGTCCATTGAGATTGACTAGACCTAGCAAAGATGGTGTTGACACAGAGACGGTGCAACATACGAGCAAATGGATGCTCAATATCAGTCACAGAATGAATGTGCCAATGATGCGGAATCCCACAGGCACCTCAGTCAGCTACTCCCTAGCCAGGTTGAAGTCAAAGTCATATGGATTTGAGCGTTCTGGGACATGAGCCCAGTTGAAGATATGATTGAATGCTCTCAGCATGAGGGAGTAACTTTTGTTGAATAGGCAAAAATTGACATTGCCCTCCCGCCATTCGCCTCCTATCTTCTACTCGGGGGCGACGAGAACGTCAAGTGATGCCAAGAACTACAAGACCAAATCTAGGTAGGTCTACTAGTCACTAAAGAAGGGATTATCTCCCTCCATGTCTTGTTGCTGACATACCCAGTGCATGTTCTCTGTAAGCTCGCCATCTCAGTCAGCGTTCTGTCACCATATCTCATCAGAATGACTTCTCTTGTCTGCAAATCCTCATAGAGCTTCCTTATCTCCAAGGATGGGTGTTGAATGCGTGTTAACTGGGGGACCAACTCACCCTGCGAGGGAACAACTCCTCTCCTAGGAGCCATGTCGTAGGCACAAGTAGGTGATTAGGAGAATGGAACCTCGGGGAAGACCGTCGGATCCTGGTGTAGCCTTGCTCTGAAATGTAGGAGTGGGGGTCGAAGGATGGAAGAAAATGGCTCCACCACCCCTCCTTTTGTAGACGACCATGACAGAGTCAGTACCACTGACTTTCTGAGTTAGTGGTGCCGAGTTGGCTAGCACAATCTAAAGTTAGTTGCATCGACTGATGACGATTGCCTGACGTAGCTGGTGCGGATCGGCTCGGGTCGGTTATACCAACGACACATCGGTGGTACCGACTTATGCCATGGATCAGTGCCACTGACCACTGGATGAAGTGTGTCGTGACTGTTGGATCTCGATCGACCAAATTGCTGATGTGGCCCGTCGGTAGTACCAACTTCTAGATTCGATAATACCAATTTATAGAATTTGTTGCTGCTTTCAAGTTTTTAGACTCAGTATACCAAACCTGGGCACACCCAAAAGTCAATAGCACCGATTGAAATGGTTGGTGGTACTGAGTCCTTATCAGTGACTCCTGGAATGATCGTTAGAAATTCAGTGGTACCAACCTTATAAGTCGATGGTATCGAGTCTGTGCAGTTGATGGAGGATGATTACTGACCACATTTTGGTACCACTGACTGCAAAACTCAGTGGTACTAACTTGTAAAACCATGCACACTCCCAAAATGAGTCAAGGTACCATTTTAAAAAAAATTAAATAAAGTGCCAACTGAAAACAAAAATGAGCATAAAATAAAGAAAATAAAGATTGGGTTGCCTCCCAACAAGCGTCATTGTTTGACATCCTAGACTCAACAGTCAATAGAGCAAGAAATCTATAAAATGGTGCGAAGTTGCACCTCCTCTATCTGGGGCTCTATCTCATCTCCATAGTATTTCTTTAATCATTGGTTGTTTACAAGGAATGACCTATTCCCATCTACAATATTCATAGCACCGTGGGGGATAACTTTTCAATTACAAATGATCCACTCCACTTAGACCTTAGCTTACCCACATGTAACCTAAGCCTAGAATTAAAAAGGACTTTTTGACCCAAAAGAAACACTCTATTTAGAATGTGTTTATCATGAATTTGCTAAGTCCTTTCCTTATATATCATAGAGTTTTCGTAGGCATCCATCCTAAGCTCATCTAATTCATTGAGCTCCAAAAGCCTCTTTCTACCCGCTCCATCTATATTGAAATTCAGCTTTTTCATGGCCCATTCAGCCTTGTGCTCGAGGTCTGTGGGTAGATGGCAGGCATGACCATAGACTAGCATAAAAGGTGTTGTTCCTATTGGGGTTTTATAGGTTGTTCTATAGGCCCAAAGAGCATCATTTAACACATGGCTCTAGTTTGTCCTATTGGTTGAGATTGTCCTTTCCAGGATCTTCTTCACCTCTCTATTGGACACCTCAACCTATCCTTGAGTCTGTGGGTGGTAAGGAGTCCCCACTCGGTGCTTCACCCCATATTTTCTCAAAAGATCTCCAAACTACCTATTAGTGAAATGGGAGCTACCATCACTAATAATTAGGCAGGGAACACCAAACCTACAGAAAATGTATTCTTTAACAAAACTGCACACCACCTGTACATCATTGGTGCGGGTAGGAATTGCTTCCACCCACTTAGACACATAATCAATTGCAAGTAATATATATAAGTTAGAATGAGATGACACAAATGGGCCCATGAAATCTATTCCCCAAAGATCAAAAACCTCAACTTCTTGAAACACATTCAAGGGCATCCCATGTCTCTTGGAGATATTACATGCACGTTGACATGTGTCACAACAATGAACAAAGTTGTAAGCATCCTTAAACAAGGTAGGCAAATAAAATCAACTCTCTAAGACTTTAGTAGAAGTCCTAGAGCTCGCATGGTATCCACTTGTGGGTAGAGAATGACAATGTGACAAGATGCTCTCTTCCTCACATTCGGGTACACATCTTCTTAATAGCCCATCCCTACATTGCTTAAGAAAAATTGGGTCATCCCAAATGTAAAACTTCAATGAGTGGAATTTTTTTTTCTCCTGATAGCCCCAATCTGCAGGCAATTCCTTGCAAACTAGGTGATTAACGATATTTGCAAACCAAGGATCTTCAGTTTTAACTACAAACAATTTTTCATCCTGTAATTCCTCAATAATGGGGATAGCTATGTGTTTTTCATCTGCCCTTTCCAACCTAGATAAATGATCGACTACAACATTTTCGACCCCCTCCTTATCTCTTATCTCAATGTCAAACTCCTGAAGCAAAAGAATCCACCTAATCAATCTAAGTTTGGTGTTTTTCTTTTCTAAAAAGTATTTAATCACATCATGGTCGGTCCAAACTATCACCTTAGCCCCAACTAGGTATTGGCGGAATTTCTCAAAAGCAAAAAATATCACCAACAACTCTTTCTTTATAGTGGTGTAATTTAATTGTGCATCATTTAAGGTCTTTGACGCATAATATATGACAATTGGAGTCTTTTCCCTGTGTTGACCCAACACAGCTCCTACTGCATAATCTGATGTGTCACACATCAGCTCAAAGGACAAGTTCCAGGCAAGAGCCTGCACAATAGATGCAGATATAAATTTTTCTTTAAGAATTCCAAAAGCCTTAACACATCACTCATCTAAGGAAAACTCGACATCTTTTTCTAAAAGCTCAGATAAAGGTTTGGTGATTTCTGAGAAATCCTTGATAAAATGATGGTAAAAACCAGTGTGTCCTAAAAACCTCTTCACTCCTTTCACCTATGTGGGTGGAGGTAGCGTGGAGATGACTTCAATCTTCACTCGATCCACTTCCATGCCCTTACCAGACACCTTGTATCCAAGGACGATCCCTTCGCTTACCATCATGTGACACTTCTCCCAGTTTAGAATTAGGTGAGTATCCTCACATCTTTGTAGCACCCTATCAAGGTTATATAGACTATCATTGAAATATTCACCATACATGAAAAAATTATCCATAAAAACCTCTAAGAACCGCTCTACCATGTCAGAAAAAATGGCAAGCATACAATGTTGAAACGTTGTAGGGGAGTTACAAAGTCCAAAAGGCATCTTTCGGTATGTGAATGTTCCATAAGGGAAGGTGAAAGTTGATTTCTCCTGATCCTTAGGCTCAATGGAAATCTGATTATACATTGAATACCCGTCAAGAAAGAAAAAATGTGAACATCCAACTAATCGTTCCAAGATATGATCAGTAAAGGGTAAAGGGAACTGATCTTTAAGAGTGGTTGCATTCAATCAGTGATAATTGATGAATGCATATTCATCTGAGTTTAAGTCACCATTTTTGGCCCAGTTTTGCACTGAATGCTAATATTCACCCCTTGAATATGCTCATATACAATTTTCCTCAGTTCCATATCATTATTTAGAGTTTTGATCAAATCTATTCGTCTCCATTCCAGGATTGAACATCGTGCTACGTGTTCCAGTATAGGAGGTGTAGGGAACATCGCCCCAAGAAACTTTCGATAATTTGTACCCTTTTTCAATGGCTAGATCCTTCATCAGAATGCATCCTGATCAATCAAAGGATTCATCAACGCATGCCATTCGACCCTCAGCAATGCCCCCCCCTGTGGGGATGGGTTTGTTTCATGATGACCACGACCAAGGAGGCTATGACCGCGACTTGGTTGCACCTCGTACTAACTTGGACCGCGGCCTCAGAAGATCGTGACCTACATGGGAGACCTCGACCTCTGAGGACTCGACCAGAGGAGACTACAAACTAAAGAAGACCTCGACCACAATACCGTGAGCCACACAGAAGTCGTTATCGTTGCTAGATCGCGACCGTGATCTTACCCCTCTTCAACCGGACTTCGACTGCGACCGGTACCACACCACAACTATGGCACACTAGTGCAACTGTAGAGAAAGACTGCGACCGGTACCACATTACAACCGTGGCAAGTACCTCGACTGCGGCCAGTACCTCGACCGCGGAGTTAAGTCGATGGCATGCACCTATAAATAGATGACCTCCCCATCCATTTGAGGCATGTCTTCCATGATGCCGAGAGGCTTCCACTCTATTCCCAGCCCTCAGGATGATGATCTCTGTCACCGAGGATTACCTTTGTGGAGATCTTACCTCTACTCCATCTCCACTCCATCCAGATCTATCTTCTAGCCACGAAAGTGGTTGGACTTTAGATCTACAGATCTACTCTACCGTCGGTCATCCACTGCTCCTTCTCCTACGAGTGAGAGTACAAGATGAGAAGGAAGAAGGAGAGAGAAGATCTGTCTCGACTGACTTAGTGTTCTTCCCCTCCTCGTTCTAGATCTACCCCGAGATCGTGTAGAAGACCATTTCTCCACTGAGCTACGGGCATCTTCTTTACCATGGCCATGGTGGAATCTTCCCACTCTCTTGTTTTTCTTATTTCCATCATGTGGAGTGAGTAGTCCTCTTCTCTGGGGTGTGGGGGCTAGCCCCGCTGCCCATGCTTACATGTTCATCTTAAAACATTCCATGGCTTTATATAACTTTTCATCTCGTGTTAATCGTTTGATGCGTGCTTGTGGACTAATCACCTGCCTTGCATGATCTATTATAACCCTTTGTTGTGAGAACTTCAATACTTAGGTTTATTAATATCGTTTAACATGCTTGATGCCTTGACAATAACTTCTAAAATATATCTTTGGAGTAGTAAGTGTGTGATCTAGTAGGTGACGAGACATCTGATTCCTATAGTGATGCTTACACGAAGCTAACTTCCATATAGAGGGTTCGCAACTCTATTTGGATAGTTGTTTCTGGCCTGGATGTGTTTTGGATGTGTTTGCATGTGTAGTGGTGGTAAAACCCGATTCCACCCCAATGATTCCCATCATTAATTTAGACTCTATTTTAATCATGCTCTTCACTTTCCTTGCATTTAATTTAACTAAACCCAATCAACTGTTTGTTCTAAATATTAGTCATACTTGGACTGGATCTGACTAGTAAGATTCTTAAAAATTTTGTCCTTTGGGATTTGATCCTTAACTATACAACGATAAGACCCGTCTGCTTGCAGGTCGTATTATTGCATGAGGTTTTGGTAAAAACTCAGGGATTTCAGCCATAGGTGAATTTGTTAGTGTAGTAAAAACCACATCAATAATCTATACACACTCTCCATCCTGTCACTAACCTAGTAGAAATCAATTCATTAGTAGCATTGGTAGTGACCGAGATCCCCCCTTTCTTAGGAACTACCTGAGTGGGACTAACCCACATGGAGTCACAGATTGCATAGATTATACCTGCCAAACGTAGCTTGACCACTTCCTTCTTTACCACCTCAATCATTATCAGATTGATATGCCTCTAAGGTTGGACGATTGCCTTAGCTCCTTCTTCAAGCCTGATCTTGTGTTGATACAAAGTTAGAGAAATCCCTTTTATGTCAATTATGGACCATCCAAATGCATCTCGGTGGTTTTTCAACACGGCGAGTAACTTTTCCTCCTCTTCACCACTTAAAGAATATGATATGATAACTGGGATCTTTTCTTCAGCAACTAAGAAAACATACTTCAGGTGCGGAGGTAATGGCTTCAGCTCCAAGTCTGGTGGGCTCAACAGGGATGGGACCAATAGTGGTGACGGTGGTCCAAAGTCCTAAAAGTGCCTTGCATAGTAGCAAGGTACTACCTTCAACATCAAAACACACTCCTCAAGGTGGTGGTTTCATATGATGTCCTCCACTATGTTCGTCAAACATGCTTCGAAGGGTAGCTTGGGTGATGACTGTATCACAAAACCATCTATTGATTCCTCTTTCGTAATAGGGTCATAGTCATCTCCCTCATTATTCGGATAGCGCATTGCTTGAGTCAGTGAGATCACCTTTGTATTTTCCAATATGTCTACTGCTAGAGTACCTCTTTCTACTTTAGTAATAACATGGGCCATATCCAGGAATTGCTTCCCTAGGAAAAGAGAAAATTTGCCATCCACCTGTTGAAGCATGTTACATTGCTCATTATCTCCCATGGTTTTAGAGTGCTCTGGAAGCTTGATCTCAAACCTGTCATCTTGGATTCCCATAGTCAGACGTCCTCTTCCCATCTCAAGTATGATATCTATAGTAGCTTCAAATGGTCTTCCAAGTAGAATCTCATTGCCATGGTCATCTTACATTTCCATCACAACAAAATCAGCAGGAAAGACAAACCTATCCACTTTCACCAGGACATCCTCTCATATACCATATGGCTTGAGTACGAAATTGTCTGCTAACTGGATTGTTATGCTTCTCTTCCTGGATTCTTTGTGTTCGATCTTCTTGAAGGTAGACAGGGGCATCGGATTTATACTTGCCCCTGAATCACATAAAGCTTCTCCAAATTTTGTCTTGCCTATGAAGCATGTGATACTAAAGCAACTCGGATCCTGCCTTTTCGGAGGTAGTGTCCCCAAGATGAAGGCACTAACCTGCTCTTTTAGAACTACAACATTGGATTATGGTATCTTACTCTTCTTTGTAATTATGTCCTTCAAAAACTTCCCAGAAGATGGTATCTTCTCAATGGCGTCGATTAGAGGAATGTTTACAGATAACTTCCAAAAATTTTCCAAAAATTTCTTAAACTGTCGCTCCATCTTGGTTGCTTTCAAACTATTAGGAAAGGGCACTAAAACTTTGGGTTCCCGCTGGCAAGGTAGAATGTAGGCCTGCATTTTATTACCCCCAACCTCATCAACATGATCCTTTTCTATCTTTTCATGTACTGCCATGACTGGTTCTTCTACATTCACTAGTATAGTTTGAGCTTTAGCTTCTTTAATAACCGGCTCATGTGCTGTTTTATTAAGTAGTTTCTTGCCGATGCATAGTAGCACGACCTTCAAATGTTGGTTCCTGGAAGGTACATTGGTGTTCACCGGAAATCCTTGTTGTGTTGGTTGCTTCAATGCACTAACATCCGCCGCAATCTGAGAGATATTTGTCTCTATGTTGCAAATACGTGCCCCTTGATTCTAAAGATCCCTTTGAGTTTGTGCAATCTACATCTCATTCTGACTCAAAAACTTACCTAACATTTATTCAATCTTGTCAATTTTCTGTTGCTCTGGTTGATATTGTGCTTGGCCACACTACCGTTGCTTAGGATGTTGCTGATGCGCTTGAGATGGATCCTGTTGGAAGTTGTTAGGGTCCTTCCAAGAAAATTTTGGGTCTTTCCTCCCGGAATAGTCATTGTTCTTGTCTTTCCCCTAACACATGTACTTGCACTATTCTTCTTCTTCTTTAGTAGGAACTTTGTCCTTAGCACAAAGTTTCTTAGCAATGATATCTAACTTCTCATTCAATGTAGATATCACTTTGGATTCACCTACACTTTTGATGGTTGCAGGTGGCTCTCTTTCTTCTCCCAATGATTGGTTTTTAGACATGTTTTTGAGGATTTCATGGTAGAGAGTAGGCTTGTTGTTGAGGAAGAAACCTCCTCCTTCTCTATCAAGAGTTGTTTTCTCCCCTTTGTGTAAGCCATAATAGAAAATCTTATCTTGCCCCAGTAGATCAATGCCATGATGAGGCACTTTTCTCAGTATATTCTAAAATCTTTCTCATGCCTTTGAGTATGACTCATATGCTTGATATCTAAAGTTATGAATCTTCTTCACTAAACCATTCATCTTTTTTAGAGGGAAGTAGCACTTGAAGAAAACATCTATCATTTGGTCCCATGTCTCAATGATTTCATCATCTAGATTGTTGAACCATGATTTTGCATTATCTGTCGGTGACGATGAGAATAGGTTAGTGTATATTTTAGTCACTAGGACCCTATCTATCTTGACCATGTCACAGTTCTCTACGAAATTGCTGATGTGTGTCATTGGGTCTTCAGAAGGATGGCCATGAAATGCTTGAGATTTTACAAAGTCCACGAGTCCAGGGTCTATTTTGTAGTTGTCCACATTGATGGCTTGCCTTTTGATGGGCCCTTTCGGTGTCGTAGTTGACGAAGCCTTTATCCTTTCCCATACAATCATTTCTTCCTCTCCTTCCATTTCTACTGTCTCTAGTTCTTCTGGTGTAGCAGGTCTCTCAGGCAGAGGTGTCAATAAAGGGGTTCAGTTAAACCTATCCATAGATTTTCTGGACCCCCTTTCTCCTTGTAAGAGCTCTGCTTGTCCAAAGCCTGGTGAGGATGGTTCTCCGTATTATGTGGCTCTGGTGTGCACCATGCACTAGTTTCCCTGAAATAGAAGAAAGTAGGTATTAGCATAAGATATATGAAATGTATTAAGAAAAATCTTATGATTCAGCTCAATGAATTTGTAGTAAAAAATGTTAAAATGAAAAAGAAAAATTAGCCTAGAGTGGCTAACCACAACACTCATAGTTTTGGATGTTGTCGCTTCAACGACAATGGTGCCAAAAACTTAACACGACTTTATCGTGCGTAGCACACAAGCAAACATATCCAAGTAATAAGGCCCTATGAAGCTCGAGTCGAACATAGGGAAGTGTTTCTCCACTAGACTACTACTAACTCTGACCAAATCAGCTAAGCCAATTGTAATCAGTTGAATTGGGTTGAATGAAAGAACAAAAGCAGAAATAAAGCAAATTGAATGTGGAATTAATCAGAAATGGAGTGAATTCCTTAGGATAGTGGTTTCACCATGGACAATACTAATAATCGCTCCCACACAAACTAACAGCTATTATCTCAATCCCTGGATAAAGAACCTATAGCTAGAATTAGCTACTTCCACAGTGTAATTCACAACTTAATTTAATGCAATCCCCCTTCCACCGTTATTGGTTGATTAGTTACATGCTTTTATGATCACTCTCTGGGTTTCTCCTCCCACTAATACTCCACTTTTCCCAAAGGTCTCAGTAGATGGGAAAATCTACACTCTCTACCCTTAACCTCTCTCTGAAGATGACTAAGCGTCTATTAATCCACTCATGGTGATCAAGCACAAGTAGAACATGAAGATTTCATAAATTTATATCTAGTAAAAGAGATAAAAATGATATTAATACATGGAAATCAATTACAATGTATATCCGGGCTACTCCTGGATCTTAAGGAATAAAAACTTTTAGCCTTGCATGGTTTTCATCAACGAATACATAGGAGAAAGGAAGAAAAATGTGGAAATCTTGAGGAAACTAAAAGAAACCCCTAAATCTCCATCCGTCTGGAAAATCCCCTCTGTCGTGTGATCGTTCGGTTGTCTTCTGGCTGCGGAATCATCCTCCAGAGGTGCCTGAATCTCCTCATTCAAAGCTTTTGGTCCTCCGTTCTTCTCTTCTCTCTTTCTGGTCATCGTATGATGAAAAATGGATGTCTTCTCTTTTTGACCATAGTCCCCTTAAGTCACAGGAGACACTTAGGGTACCAATTTATCTCATCTGTTGGATTAGACATAGATTTGTGGTTGGCCTGATCGGGCAGACTCGGTAGTACTGACTAGGTGAGTCGGTGGTACCAAGTCACTTAGTTTTGGTTTCCCGATCCCAATCTCATCGGTAGTATCAACTTTAATCGATAGCACTGAGTTTTGTGGTCTTCAAGCTGCCTCTCTGACGTCAACTTGGTAGCACCAAGTTGGAAACTCAGTAGCATTGAGTTTTCTCGATTGATTATTGGGCTCGCTGATGCTGACTCAGTGGCACTGACTCTAGTTGTTAGTAGTACCGACTTTGGGTGATTTTTGTGACAAGTCACTAACATTAAGTTGGTACCACCGTTTGTTGCCATGTTGGTAGCACTGACTCTGTGCCTCTCATTTATACCTAAAAACACACAAAATTGTAATAAGCAATGGGGATGCACAAAATATTATATAAAATAGTAAAAATCCTATAATTTGATGCATCTAAAAGAAACATGCCATGTAAATCATTTCATGCATAATAAATCAAATAAATGACTAATCTACACATGAAATCAAGGAAAAATGTGCCTAAAATAATGACTAGAAACACATGCATCAAACATCTAGTTCTAATTCAACATTGATTTCATCTTGTCTACCAAATTTCTTACTAGTCAGGTAATTTAATCACCTGCCTAAATGGTGATTAGTCAATCGAATGTCACTCAACATATCAATTGACCCAAACCATCTTGTCAACTAACTATATAGCCCAAACGATTGATTCGGTAGAAGTTATGATGTACATGATTCTAAACAATTCTAGTCATACGAGGGAATGTAAACTTCAGTGCCTTAAACCATCTGTATGTGTGTGGCCACATAGGTTCCACATTATATTGGTAGTGGTGTCAAAGACCATACAAGAAAAGAGAACTATTTAGAAAAATGGCATTTTTAGCAAAGTAATAGAAATAAGCTAAGAATTTTTTTAACTTATGAGTAAGTATTGTTACCAGGGTTGTATAATCTCAATGTCACAAATATGGGGATTGATATAGATGATTAGGGTTGTCATCCTCTCAGAATTCAATCCATGTGAATCAGACAGACTACTGAGCTCAATATCATATATTGGCTCACATGAGTATGGCCATGTCTTCTATAGAATCACTTATGAAGTGGCCAAGATTTCACTCCAAGGAAAGGAAAAGTTCCATCTACATCACTCACAATAATCCACAAGCGTCACATTGCACCCAAAAACTACCTATACAGAAACCATATTTTAGAGTCAGTTGGGTAGTGTTAATGTACACGTTGCAATATGTGACCATTATAATGACTTTTCGTCTAAGGATCACGATCAATGTTGTCACATTGAGACATGAATCAGAATATTATGACATGAATTCCATGTGTCATTCTAAAATTGTGTCTATCCAGTACAACTAGTTGTCTAACAAGTACCCATATATCTAAATTGTTATAATGACCAAAGAAACATAGTCACATTCAACATACCAATTGGACCTAAGTGTTACTGTTGTCATATTATATCCACAATATAAATTGACTCTAGACATAACAAGAATCAATACTCTAGAGTATCCATATAATCTCATGTTCTGGTCCTAAAGCTAAACAATATGCCATTGAGTCAAAGCATTCTTAAGACGTTTTACATTTTTTCTTCAAATCAATACTGAAACAAACATAATAGATATATTTTTTATTAATCATCAAATCATATACAATGTATGCCTTATTACAAACATCACGTCATGTCTCTTAGGGAACATAAGTACATTCATACACTTGCATCAGAGTCAATCACTCATGAATCATTCCAAGTGATCCAACCTGACCATCATACTTCCATTGTGAAAGTGCTTTTGTCAAGGGATCAACAACATTGCATTTAGTTGGTACTCTATAATTTTTTTACATCTCATTGATGTACAATCTCTTGTATGAGATATTATATCAATACTATGCTCTTGGAATGTTGATGTGATCTGGTTTCCTTAATATGTGTTGTGGATTCATTGTTGTCATATTAATTCGATATTGCGTTCTCAATGGTTGAAACCATCCCAAGTTCACTAATGATCTTCTTGATCCATACTACTTCCTTTTTCTGCATTGAATTCTAGAAAATACTTGACTTATGTTGTAGCTCTTTGTTGAAACTCTTCTACCTTTTAACTTTGTCATTTATGCAAACCACATATTAGAATCGGGTTTGGTAATCATCCTTGTCAGTTTGAAAGATTACATTAGTGTAACTCTTTACAACGAACTCTTCTTCACCTCCATATATGAAAATTGATCCTTTGTTCTTCTCAAGTTCTTCAAGAAGTCCTTCATAAAAATATAATAACCTTCACTGGGATCTCAGTAATACCTTTTCATCATGCTCAAAGCATATAAGACACATGGGTGTTTACATAACATTTCATGCATTATAGAACCAATTGCATAAGAAAAATAATCTTACTCATGTATGTCTCATATTCCAAAGAGCTAGGACATTGGAATTTTGAGACATTGATTACATGGGACATGGGTAAGTTTTATGTCTTAGAATCATTCTTAGTGAACGTTTTTAGTACTTTGTCAATGTATGTATTCAAGATGAACCTAAGAATACTTCTAGATCTTTCTATATAGATATTTATTACTAGAGTATGGGATTCTTTACCTTAATTGTTCATGGAGAAGGTCTTCCCAACTAAGTCATAACGATTGTAGTGTAGGCATCTTTCATCAATAACGTCATCCATATATAATATTCAAAATACAATTATGCTCTAACTAACTTTCTTGTAAACATAAGGTACATTTACATTTTTAATAAGGCCAAACTTTTTGACTATATTTTTAAAAATGAGGATTCCAACTTCTAGATGCTTGCTTCAACCCATAGATTTACCTTTGTAGCTTGCAAACTTTATTATCTTCATTTAGATCTTATGATTTTATTTTGTAAACATACTCAACAATGTTATCGTTATGGAAAGTAGAATTAACACCCGCTTGGAAAATCTTATTTTCATAATACGATGTAATGGCAAGCATGATACTAATGGATTTAACCATGACAATTGGTGAAAAAGTTTCATAATAGTCACTTGTGTGAAACCTTTTGTAGCCAATTACCCTTTATGGCCTTGTACATTACCATCTAAACCCATCTTCTTCTTAATAACCCATTTTCATCCTATGGGTTTTACCTCTTTGGATGCATCCAACAAAGTCATACTTTGTTAGTTTACATGGATTCCATCTCAGATCTCTGGCTTCAAGCCATCTATTGGAATATTATCTCTCAATAGCCTCATTATAGATTGTTAACTAATCATCATTTTTGACCAACAACCATCTAATTGAGTCATGAGAAATCCAAATCTATCATGCTCTAGAAATGTTCTAATCGATCCTAGAGGTACCTATTATAGAGTAGGAGTTTCTTATTTCACATGGGTGATTCTCTTTATTCCTAATCTACCTACATAGGTTCATTGTAACCTTCTTGTACTCAAACTTCTTCAAGATCTATTTTCCTCCAATGCTTCCTCAGTCTCCTTATGATATAAAAAAAACATATATCTGATTTGGATCCAGGTTTTCAAATATCTATTTATTGACCTAAGCTTTACATCCACAAATATTTATAAAAGGAATATTGTGGCATTTTTAATTCCATATCTCATATTGTTTCTTTTGTACCAGTTTACAGGATATGTGATTACCATTTTGAAATATTATAAACTTTGTCTCTAAATTATTATCACTTTTGTATCATGAATTCCATTATGACTTGTGTCTCCCTCTTGTAATCGTAGTCATCAATGAATAGTCTTTAGTTTTTAGGATATGGGGGTATCTTACATGTATTTTAATTTGAACATGTATCTTCTCTTTTTTATTGTAAGTTTATTTCATGTTGTGTAGTTAATATGTTATTTCTTATTGTTCTATATGTTGATCAACCATAACACGCATCTTATGCTCCTTTATGCATTCTGATATGTTGTATTAGGAATATGGATAATACATTATGCCTTTGTGGATAATTGATGGGGCTCCAAATGTCATACCAAGAATATTCTTAAAGAATAACTTCTAGGTTTAACCAAAAGTAGTGCACTAATTCCCAAATCCACACGAGTGGAAGCCTTATTGTAGTATACTTTAAGATCAAATCCAAAGGAAAACCATTAAAATAGTTATATAGATTACTATTTATCACAAAGTATTTGAAATATTTATTAAACTAAATTGTTGTCGAAAGAACCCGAGATTACAGAAATAAATAAAAGATAATAAAGAGCATCAGGGCATGGGGATCTGCTACCTTGGCCTCTATAATTATCCTAACAAGATCTAACTCTCTGATATCATTGTTAAATCGAGGCTTAGTTGTTGCACCTCATGTGATGAAGGTCATCACTTGGCTTAAACTCCCTTAGAACTGACCATCCTCAACACCCAAGTTCCCTATTTATTCCAATTGAACTCCCTTACATATGACCGACCATCCTTGTCACATAGTAGATCAAAGTCCAATCACCTCACTATCCCTTTCTGACATCTATGGAGCACAATAAGATCATTATGGTGTCTAATCATGCTCACAAGTACATGCATATCTATGATTATAACATATAAGCAAAGCAAGTCGTCAATTTGCAGGGCAAAGAATTAAGAAGAATGATACTTTATGTAGTAACTATAATTGTCGAGTTTCAGATACAAGCTAAGATAAAATATGGGCAATCAGGGATATTCCCCATGCCCTAGCACAAGGCATCTACTCACTCATTGTGACGGACAACAATAATGACATAGTAGGAACGTTGGATAAGGCCATGACGTCTGGTGCAGGAAGACCAATCTCTCTACTGCTGCCACTTCCTCCTCCCTCCTCGCTAGGTTTTGTGTTGTACAATATGGATTCTAGTCACTGATCAGAGACCCCTTAGAATGGATGACAAGGGTTCTCTTTTATAGTCTTCTTTCCCCGTTGTAACAACCATATACTTGTACGTCAAGGCTGGTGACTTGAGATAACTTTGGTAGAGAGCGACTTGAGGGGAAATTCCCATTGTTGGATTTATGGGAGATTTTTGTGCCAGTCCATCATCCCATTGTTATCTGAAAATATAGTTTCCTTGTAGATAATGAAATAATTTTTTCAAAGTATATTTAAACATTAAATTTTGAGTTTGTATGCAAAAGATATGGATGTTTTAGTGGGACATATAATTCTGACTGCGAGAAACTTTGTTTGCCAGCCAGTCGACCAGTATAGAAAGTTAATAGGTTGGTCAATTGTTCAGCCTTTGAGGATAGAATTTCACTTCTCTTCTAGAATTTCCATTAATCCTGCAAATAAAACACCAAAATACATTAATTACCAAATAATTTACTTTAACGACTAAAATCCTAAAACAAGTGATATATGCAATAAAACATGCAAAACTAAACATATAAATGCATCTATAATGCCCCTAAAAGGATATAAAAATCACTCATCAATAATTAATGGAGGTGATTAAGTTAGATTAAGAAATGCTATGGGAAATTATTCTTGGATTATCATTCGAAAGGGTAAGTGGAGAACTATGTAGTTTATATTCTTTCTTGAATGTATGGTGTACATATTGAAACTCATATGATGTAAATGTAGGGTCTTGAGGGAAGGGAGCAAAACAAAATACCAAATATTCCCAAAAATCACTTAGCCAATGGATTCATCATATCCATAAAATGTCAGTATATTATACATAAAATGGATCTTAAATATATCTCATTGCAAAACTTGTTGTCTAACAACTAGAAATGTCGATGTAAAACTTGCACCTCTAGATTCACATTCAAACTCATTGATGTTGTTGATGCCTTATCATCGCGCAACACCTTGTCTTCATCTTAAAAAAGTATATTATCCTCAAGCCTCTATTCAAGAATCTTGGCCTCTACATTGTCCACATAGATGTGGAAACATTTAGTATACTATCTTGGCCTCTAAGAGGAGGATGCACTCCTAGTTGTTGATATGCTAGTGTCACACACTCTCCATATTCTCCTATTGAGGAATGTGACATACCAAAACAATGAGTATAAAATACAAGTGTATGTGTCGAGTAATATAGGCCTATGAGGCCCAATTGTCAATCTCAGGGAATCATTTTTTAAAAACTACTACTAAATGTAACATAATCATCTAGGCCTAGAAAATATGGTTTATTAATGGTTTTATACTAAGAGCGTGGAATGTAATCTTAATTAAATTATTTTAATCATTTCATCACGACATGTGTTATATTAAAATTCCATTTCATTGATAATTATTCACCCTAAACTAAAGACCTATAGCACTACTACAGAACATGCTTTTTGCGTCAGTTATTTAACCCCATTTAGCGACGGTTTTCAAGCGACGCCTATGTGGGCGCCGCTAAAGTTCGAACACTTCGGCGTCGGTTTTTTAACCGACGCCTATTTAATCTATAGGCGTCAGTTGTATATACAAAATCGGCGCCAAAAGGGTTCGCGCCACAAAAAAGGGCGCCATCTCGGACACTTTCTGCGTCGGTTATCCGACGCTATATATCCTATAGGCGTCGGTTTTATACGAATAAGGGACACCATTTCCACCACGGGTGTGGCCACATTAGGCATCAGTGTTTATCTAATAACCGACGCTATAGGCATTTGATGACGGTTTTTTATAAATAACTGACGCCTATACTTTAATTTTTTTTTCTTATCAGTTTGCAGGCCTGCTGTGGCTGGTCAGTAGGATGAGAAGCTGAACTGCAGGTTTACGACATCCATTGATATCAGCCTACAAACATGCCACAAACCTACAAAATCAACAAATATTTTTTCACACAAGTAGATACATTCAGACATCAATTCAATTCTCACATTCACACATGTAGAAACATTCAAATACATGTAGAAACATTCAGACATGTATAAACATTCAGAAATATTCATTTACAAAATATCATTCATCATCGCTATCAGCATCCCAATTATATCTTACAATCGCCACTGCTTGTATGGCATTTTCCCATTCTTCTCTTATATCATTTAATGCTTCCATCGTATATGGAGCATGTACATTTTTTAAGCATTTACCTATAGTGTGGTCAGTTTTAAACATCTGCAAAGAGAATGATGTATGTATATAAGTAATAATATAAAAATAAGATTGATATATTTCATACTAACTAATGATACTATATATAATACCTCATGTATGGTAGTAATATCCAATGCGGCATGTCGGATAATCATATGCATAAATCGCATCACATAGTATGCGCATGCCCAGCCGTTGTCTTGTGTAGCGCACTATAAATTGAAACATACAAAATATTAAAAAATACAACTAAGCACAATTCACATAAATAATATATACATTGGAGTCGGGAACTTACTTTTACGTTCTCCCAAATTATTGGCTAGTTCTTTCTCCTTGGGACATTTCCTCCAGCATTTTTGAATGCATCTAAACCCCTACATGTTAATGTAACACAATAAATTGCATAATTAAATAGTAATGTAATAACATATGTTAACGGATATAAAAAAGAAATATTTCTCACCAGAATAATGGCATTCTCAATATGTGTCCAAATTTTAGTGTTCAATGTACTTCCCACAGGATCTAGATAATAAACAGTGAACGTCCCAGGGGCAATAACTAGTAACTCCCAATGTCTACCGCTAGAGGTAAAAAAGTTAAAAATTAATAACTCAAAATGCACAATAAAAATGGAATTTTCTTAAGTCCAAATTATAAATAAAGTAAACTTACTTGACATTGAATGGAGCTATTATTATCGTCTTATTTTCTTGACTGAAAATTGTAAAAGCATCTATACAGTATTGTTGAACACTATCAGGGTCTTTAGCTACCATACTAATCAATGATGGAATAAAAAATCCCACATGATCAAATGCAAATTGTTTGCATTGATCTTCAACTAAGTAGCTGCAAAACATGTATTACGTATGCATTAATATATAAGAAACCAGATCACTAGATCTTACACAAGGTATATGGATGTATAAACAAGATCTCACCTTATCTATGTCTCTATCATTGATGTATTCAGCCAATCATACATAAACAACTCAATAATATCTTGTATAAATAAAGAGCTATCGTATGATTGACCTGCATAATCTGCATCTAAAGAAACAATTATAGGACAATGTATATTATGTGCCCGTAGACAACATGCCATTCCCCTACAAGCAGGACCTAATGGGTATTTTAGGTCAGTTGGAACCCAACTTGGTAATGCAGGAAGTGGAGGTGGAGGCCTAGGTGTTGCGGGTGTCTTCTTTTTAACATGTATATATAATTTCAGATCAGTTGACCTCATATATACACATTAACCATCTAAAGTAATGTAAATTTATCTTACAATTTCAGTAGTGTAGACGACATCTGCTTTGGGCCACAATATCACCCCGCCTTCTGCCTCAGCAAGTGTATCAATATCCGGGTGGGGATATGGCAATGCAACTTCCCTCCAATCAGGTAATACACGTATCGGGCTCACACGAACGTAGCCCGGCGGCATTGGAGTCCCGTGAAACATTGCCCCAGGAAGGGATGGGTAAGCCTGCGCCTCTGCAACAACATAGTCTTGCATTCTTAACCAGCATGGCTTCAATGCCTACAAATTTACGTAAAGAATATTATACATATATACATATCATCTTAAAAAGACTAAGTACAATGTCATAAACAATACTTACAACAGACGTGCTAGGCGATGGGTCTCCAGGATTACTCACAGTCTGTACATCAGGAGAAGAGTGGGTCGCCATAGGCTGATTGGAAGCTTGAGATGCCTGCCACCGCACTATTTCTTCCTTGACCTTCTTGGCAACTATATCCTCGACTCTCTTATTCTCCTATACATGGATAAAAGAAACATTTGCTTCTTATTATTGAATTCCCTTTTGCGGTAACATTCTAAAAAAAGAATAGGTTGCCTCTTCTTGTGAAAGTCTCGCTCTGGGTTTGCGCTGGGATGGCCCAATGAATGCTTTGATGCCCACACCAGCGCATGCACCCCTAACACGTCCAGGATGCTCTGGATTACCCAGAGCAACTGTCAATTCATCCCTTGTTCCCTGAGGGATGAACGTGCCTTGTTTCCTCTACTCGTGCAGCTCCCGCTAATCACCATCAACAGAAATTGGTAAGTAAACACCACAAATAATCAATATTCAAACGATTTCTCTAAGAGTTGTATTTTACCATTTTCGTAGCCGCCTCAGCAATTACGGGCTTCTTTATTTCACCCTTCTTGTTTTTGTTGGATTTAGGGGAGACAGAGAAGGCAGCGGAAACAAAAATTTTCTCCCCAACCCATACTGAGGAAACGCGTCAACGTCTATATAATAGGAAAGGATGGTTTATGGAATCATACCTTGTCCCGAGGCTTGCTCGGCGACAATACCTCGCGCAATGCGCGGTCTTCAACTCTGGTCTTGGACGGTGTCTGTGCAGCTCCGGGTCGCACCGGGACTGACGACTCCTCCTCCTACCGGACTGTCGGATGACAGTTGTCCTCCTAAGCGGCAGTGTCCTCCCGCCTCTGTAGTAGTCCACACGGACCACCTGGAACTCCACTCTCCTTGTCCCACAAGGAAGTGGAAGGAGTCGCACCCTCCTGTTGATGTACTAGTTGCCAACACACTCTCCTTCTACCAGTTGCAACTGCAGTTGTCCTTCCCTTGCTGCACCTCCCTTTTGCGGGAAGCACTTGCTCGGGATCTCTCACGGTTACCAAAACCAGAGAGAACGAAAACTTCGCAAAGCAACCGGCTTGCATTGAGTTTTACTTTGAGAAGCCCCCAATACCCCTATATATATAGGCGGGTCATGGGACAGGGTTTTCTGTGCCCGGCAATACGGGACTAAAGCAAGAGTAGAAGGGTTCGAGAATTTTCCACAAAAAGCAACCGGTTCGCAACTTGAAATGATCGGTTCACAACTGAACCGATCGGTTCGGCCATTGAGCCGATCGATTGGACCTGAGCCGATTGTTTGGGGCACTCCAACCGATCGGTTGGTGCCCTGAACCGATCGGTTCATGGTCCTAATCCGGCTCAAAAAGACTTTCCTTGTTTCGTTCTCAATTGGTATCGTATACCAATGTTATTACCAATCGAATTGGGCAATTTGAAACCAAAGGAAAATTCTTGCCAACATGACTTTCCCAACTGGTCGGTTGCACCAGTTGAGCCGATCGGTTCAACTCTTGAACCGGTCGTTTCAACCTGGGCATGAGCTGATCGGCCTGGACACTCTAGCCGACCGGTTCAGCACCTCAGCCGACTGGTTCATCACATGAGCCTATCGGTTGGTAGCACAGGTTGGGCAAAATCAGTCAATTGCGATTTCAATCAATCCGATACTCCAATCAATGCATCCAACACCTTGAACCATATGATATTGAGCTATCGACTGATTGAGTGTTTAATTGAACTACTAAACTCCTTTAGTAATCAATATAAACATTGCTTTGTGGACAAAACTCCTCTTCCAGGTTAAATCCTATGTGTGTGACCCTGCAGGTCCATTTCACGTTGGCAGTGAAAGTCCATAACACTTATGACTTCACAAGCAAAGAGCGGTGCCTAGTCACACATCAGTGCTACCCAAGTGAAAGTAGAAAGTTGGAGAACAACTTTCATCCTACAATCCGTGAATGGTGTTACAGTGAATGTATAATTCCTTTGTCACTGATATCCCGAATGAACTCAAGGCATGGAACAGTCATCCTATCAACGTTCATTCACTTTCTTGATCTCAGAGTAGATTGAAGGAGATATGTATGACATCAATATCACATACTGATTCACACATGTGTGCGCACGCCTATCCCAATCCTACTCATCAAGTGGCCTTGGATATCAAACTCCCTAAGGAGGGACAAATCCCATATCTATCACTCACCCCTCAAAAGCCCCATGTATCAAAGACACCCAATCATCACCTTTATAACAACCCATGTTTCAGGACTGCGTTTGATGATGTCAAAGTGTGCCCAACGACATGTGTTGAGTGCAGTGATTTCAGGTCTAAGAATCACACTCACCACCATCACTGTGAGTACTGACTGTGACTACCATCTCATGGTTCCATGTGTCAAACTCACGGTGGGTCTGTCCGGTACCTTGTTCTCTAACAAGTACCTATGTGTTTGGTTTGATATCTCTATATCATGACTAATGAGATTCTGTCATCAACCAACACCACAATCTAGTCTTGTGTGTCATTGCTGTCTATCTACCTTCCATAATGACATCCGACTAGGGACATAACAAGAATGTACAAACTCTTAGCATCCGTATGATCTCATCGTTCAGGTCCTTAACCTGAAAGCATACGTCATTGAGTATTGTCATTCTCTAGACATTCAATCTGTTCTATCACTATCTCATATGACTGAACCAGAAAGAATTGGAAGCTTGCCTTTGATGTTTATCAAATCAATCTTAATGTATCCCACCAATCATCCCATGATTGGCTCTCAGGGCATACATACCAACAGACTCCCACTTGCACTGCGAGCCAATCACCCTTGAATCATATTCATAGTGATTTTTCAAACATGTCCCACATGTTATTGTGCTCTTGTGCCAATATAGTGAGTAATGGAAACATCGTGCCAAAGTCAGTATAAATTGCATGTCTCTCATTTCTTCACTGTACGTTGCACGTATGAGATGGATTTGCCGTAATATGTGATCTAGTATTCCGTTGCTAACCTTTAGCCACATTGCATGATCAAGGATTCCAGACTTGTCATCAATGACTGGAATATCTATAAGTTCATCTCATGAACTTCTAGATCCATATAGTATCCACTGATGTTCTCTAACACACGGATACTCGGCATTTCCTTTTAAATGGTTTTATTGGAACACTTCCAATTATCAACAAACTTCCACTTTTATACATCCTATGTATATTTTGCGATTAATTTTTTGTCCTTTCGGAAGTTCGCATCAATGTAACTCTTTACATCGAACTCTTCCTTATCTCCATAGAACTAGTACTTCCCAAGTACTTATCAAGTTCTTATGGTATTCCAATAACCCTTATTGGAAGTAGACAGACATCCACTCGTACTGTCCTACATACGAGTGATCAGGATGAGCACATCATATTTCCATGTCCTACATACAAGATGATGAATGCATTTTATTCTTGCCATGTCATACATGCAAGACAATGGGATGATTACATACATGATAGATCCATATCTATTCTTAGTGTTCCCATTCTTCATAAGAATTGGACACTTGGCCTTGGGATACTAATATCCATATAACATGGACAAGTTTTCTCCCACTGAATCTGTGCATACTGAACCCTTTAGTACAGATTGCCAATGTATGCTCTCTCTTTTCCAGGTCAAGAGATTTGTCGAGAACTATCTCTATAGATCTCTATTTCTATCATATAGGAAACATCTCTATCTTCCTTAAAGATAATTTCCACTTTTGGATTTTCATTCTAGAACAATTCCATTTCACATCAATATGTGGAATGTGAATACGCTCCCACTAAATCACAGATCCCTTCTTTATCTTTGACATATCAGTCAAACCCTTTGACTATATCATCAAAGTAAAGATCCAATTTTGAGTTGCTTGTACTCAATCAATCACATTGATTAGTCCATTGTAACTTATAGACTTCATTTGCATTAGTGGATTCATAAACCTTATAGGCTGTGTCACGTACACATCCTGGTTTTATTCCTCATAGGAATGCGGTTTTAGTATCCATATGCCAAATGTCTTAGTCATTAAGTTGCAATTAAAAAGCATCATCCTTCTCAAAATGTTATCCATGTGTCTTAACACTTAAGACTCATTTGCACTTATGGATTTCATCCAATGAGTGCTACCATCAAGGTCATATACCTTATGGTTCACATGGAAACCATTTAGGATGTTATGATCATAAATCATAACTCAAAATTCGGTTCCTCATATTCATCTAGATAGTTGACTCATCACATGAACAACTCATCACATAGATAATTGAGGTGTATCTGTTAAGGATATAAGAACTCACAACCCTTGTGATTCTTAATTTCCTTTATTAGTGTGGGGTATTCTTTTATTAAGAAGAATTCAGTTATTCGATAATCATTCTCTAACTCTTTAGAGTATGATTCCTTCTTGATTTAGACATCACCATGCCTTAATCATGAGTTCACTATGATACACTATCATAATCACTCATACGGATCTCAAACATTTGGTCCAAGTATTTCATTCTTTGATCTCATCAAGAATTAATACTTTATCAAATTTGTACTTCATCTATGATAATCTTGAACACTTCAAGATATTCATATTGGTATTTCTCTAAACACCATTTGAAGTATTAGCATTTGTTCCAATAGGTATGTAAATACATCACATGTATTATACCTAATAGGATAATCATTCTCCCACTACCATTAGTGAAGATTGATTAATCATGTACAAGAGATTCATGTCTCTTACTGGTTCTCTAACCAAAAGAGTCTAGATTTATCCATCATATGGAAACTAGAAATGAATTTCTCATGATTGATGCTAATTTGATCGTTTGAGTTATCAATAACTTTAGGTATCGTTTTATCTTATGCATACTATGTATCACAAGATAAACAAGGCATTGCCACAAAGATCATATCTTTGAGATTGAAACATCAACTTTATTAATTGCCATCATTGTCATACAATATGCAATAATAAAGTGTTTCTATCTATTAGCAATATATGAAATAGCAGTTCTCAACTCTATTTCGTGCCCTTTAGGCTGAAATAAACTGAAAGATACTCCTATCTATGGTAGCAACACTTGCTCCAATGATGGGTATTTCTTTCTTGGTCCTTTCGCAAAGGCCATCACTTCTTTGTGGATATTGCATATCATATATGACATATCCATATCTTGGTATCATATACCTCAGATAAAGAAGCAGTTCATTTCCTGATACCTTAGGTGGAGATCTCCATCCCCTCCTTCATCTTCTTTTGTTCTTCCAGATATAGAGGGAAATCCCTCATACACCCTTTCCCCATGTGCCTTGAGGCTGAAGACGGCTTGGATTTCTGGCTAGCATCAGAACACTTCTTAGCTTTGCCCTTGTCCTTGCCCTTAAGAATTACCTTTTTTTTATCACATCAAAGACTATGGTTTGTCTTTCTTCATCTTTGCCTCTACTATCCTCAACATGTCCAACAACTTTGTCAACGCTTGTCAAAGTCGTTCATGTTGTAGTTTATCATGAACTGTATGATTTTGCAACACTTGCAGTATCATACCAATAGCCAACTCTTGGCTCAGAGGGAATCCTTCTTAGTCAGGTTTTCCACATACCCAATCACATTGAGTGTGTGAATACCTTACTGGATCTCCTTCTATCATGACATACTAGGACAGTATCTTGGAGACATCATATGTCTCATGTTGTCTCTGTAACTCATAGTTCAGAGAACAAAACATCAAGCACTCCTCATCAATGTCATCCTCGGTATGCTTCCATAAGCATACTTTCAGCCATTGATGTGGTGGGATCGAGTTCATCTGGTTCTGGTATAACTAGGACTTAGAGCTTTCACTCTTTGACTGAGAACACTTTTCATCATCCTAACAAATCGTGGAATTATTCCCATTTAATTTGTTGGTCTCAAAGACTGATCGCAAATAAAGTGATTTGTTGATTAACCATTTATATTAACAAAAAGGAAATATATGCAATTTTAGTCCAAAACTCTTTTGACTTATTTGATTGATTTGAAAAGTTGACGATAAAATTAGGCCTTTAATTAATTATCGCTCCCACTATTTTACTTTAAATTGACAGCCCTCACCATCAATTCGGAAGATTGCAGCGTACAACCTTCTAGTGGGCAAGATCCTGAAATCCTCTAAGCCATGGACCAGCTAGGGCTGTCACCCACAACAGAGATCTCTCAGGTAGGCAACTTTTGCCAATTGCATCATATGCAACTCTTGATAAGATGTCATATACAACTCTTTGCAATGATCATCTCCATGCCTCAAGGTACTAGATCCCATCTAGATCACCTTGTTAAGTCTGACCCAAAGCAAACACGATGAATATGTACCCTGCTAGGGCAGACCCACACATTCATCCTTCACGCTTCCACGAGGTAGACGGTGCACCACGCTAGGGCGTGCCCACACTTGGTCGAACAAGCTTTTCACGTGTGTCGCATTTGGAAGACATCTAAAACTTAATATTTTAATGAGAGATTTGGTTTTATATACATATACATATCCAATCACCACAATACATAGTACGTATCATATACATGCTATATCCCACAGAAAACATGCACAAACGATAAAAAGCGATGATTATGGCCATCCTAATGTGATTCTTCGAGCCAAGAGGAATCACAGTCATCTAGGTCTACATCACATGCAACCTTTACAAGATGAACTATGTGCCTTTGCCTTCCGAGTTGATCAACTCATCTCATGAATGATCTGCTCTCTCTGGCCGGTTGTCTGGGTGCCACCAGCCGATCGGTTGGCTCCCCCAACCGATCGGTTCGCCTGGTCATCGTGCATCTCGTCATGTCTGCCACCCACTCGTCTCGCTCCTCGAACCGGTCATCAACCGATCGGTTCACTCCTTGAACCGACCGTATGGAACGTCAACCGATCGGTTCAGACCTTGAACCGATCGTCTGAGCAGTCGTCTTGATGTCCGCCGGTCTTTGACATAACAGGAAATAAAATTCTATCCTATTTATTACATTGCTTTAAAAGAAGAAACCCCGAGTTACATTCGGGGGGAGCAAAGGTAGGAAAGAATCTCGAATTATTTTGAGTTACATCAGGAATAAGAGAGGGAAGATCGGTGCGCAGACCTAGATGCAAGCAACCACAAACAAACACACACAGATAGGGGTTTATAGGCCATAATCACGCTACACACATCCACCACAAAACTCGTTTAAGGGCGACGTGTATCAAGTGCATTAATAATACATATCATATATGTAATTAGGGATTTGTGGATTTAGGATTGGACATGCATAAAGCCGATATTATTCGCATCGTATGCAATAAATAAAGGCGACAAAACAAAATCGATCATATTGATATTCCTAAAATATAGAGTAGTTGACGTGACTCTTATACCACTGTTGGGTTTTAGGGGAGACAGAGAAGGCAACGGAAACAAAAATTTTCTCCCCAACCCATACTGAGGAAACGCGTCAACGTCTATATAATAGGAAAGGATGGTTTGTGGAATCATACCTTGTCCCGAGGCTTGCTCGGCGACAATACCTCGCGCAATGCACGGTCTTCAACTCCGGTCTTGGACGGTGTCTGTGCAGCTCCTGGTCGCACCGGGACTGACGACTCCTCCTCCTACCGGACTATCGGATGACAGTTGTCCTCCTAAGCGGCAGTGTCCTCCCACCTCTGTAGTAGTCCACACGGACCACCTGGAACTCCACTCTCCTTGTCCCACAAGGAAGTGGAAGGAGTCGCACCCTCCTGTTGACGTACTAGTCGCCAACACACTCTCCTACTACCAGTTCCAACTGCAGTTCTCCTTTCCTTACTGCACCTCCCTTTTGCGGGAAGCACTTGCTCGGGATCTCTCACGGTTACCAAAACCAGAGAGAACGACAACTTCGCAAAGCAACCGGCTTGCATTGAGTTGTACTTTGAGAAGCCCCCAATACCCCTATATATATAGGAGGGTCATGGGACAGGGTTCTCTGTGCCCGACAATACGGGACTAAAGCAGGAGTAGAAGGGATCGAGAATTTTCCACAAAAAGCAACCGGTTTGCAACTTGAAATGATCGGTTCACAACTGAACCGATCAGTTGGGCCATTGAGCCGATCGGTTGGACCTGAGCCGATCGTTTGGGGCACTCCAACCGATCGGTTGGTGCCCTGAACCGATCGGTTCATGGTCCTAATCCGGCTCAAAAAGACTTTCCTTGTTTCGTTCTCAATTGGTATCGTATACCAATGTTATTCCCAATCGAATTGGGCAATTTGAAACCAAAGGAAAATTCTTGCCGACATGACTTTCCCAACTGGTCGGTTGCACCAGTTGAGCCGATCGGTTCAACTCTTGAACCGGTCGTTTCAACCTAGGCATGAGCTGATCGGCCTGGACACTCCAGCCGACCGGTTCAGCACCTCAGTCAACCGGTTCATCACATGAGCCGATCGGTTGGGAGCACAGGTTGGGCAAAATCAGTCAATTGTGATTTCAATCAATCCGATACTCCAATCAATGTGTCCAACACCTTAAACCATATGATATTGAGCTATCGACTGATTGAGTGTTTAATTGAACTACTAAACTCCTTTAGTAATCAATCTAAACATTGCTTTGTGGACAAAACTCCTCTTCCAGGTTAAATCCTATGTGTGTGACCCTGCAGGTCCATTTCACGTTGGCAGTGAAAGTCCATAACACTTATGACTTCACAAGCAAAGAGCGGTGCCTAGTCACACATCAGTGCTACCCAAGTGAAAGTAGAAAGTTGGAGAACAACTTTCATCCTACAATCCGTGAATGGTGTTACAGTGAATGTATAATTCCTTTGTCACTGATATCTCGAATGAACTCAAGGCATGGAACAATCATCCTGTCAACGTTCATTCACTTTCTTGATCTCAGAGTAGATTGAAGGAGATATGTATGACATCAATATCACATACTGATTCACACATGCGTGCGCACGCCTATCTCAATCCTACTCATCAAGTGGCCTTGGATATCAAACTCCCTAAGGAGGGACAAATCCCATATCTATCACTCACCCCTCAAAAGCCCCATGTGTCAAAGCCACCCAATCATCACCTTTATAACAACCCATGTTTCAGGACTGCGTTTGATGATGTCAAAGTGTGCCCAACGACATGTGTTGAGTGCAGTGATTTCAGGTCTAAGAATCACACTCACCACCATCACTGTGAGTACTGACTGTGACTACCATCTCATGGTTCCATGTGTCAAACTCACGGTGGGTCTGTCCGGTACCTTGTTCTCTAACAAGTACCTATGTGTTTGGTTTGATATCTCTATATCATGACTAATGAGATTTTGTCATCAACCAACACCACAATCTAGTCTTGTGTGTCATTGCTGTCTATCTATCTTCCACAATGACATCCGACTAGAGACATAACAAGAATGTACAAACTCTTAGCATCCGTATGATCTCATCGTTCAGGTCCTCAACCTGAAAGCATACGTCATTGAGTACTGTCATTCTCTAGACATTCAATCTGTTCTATCACTATCTCATATGACTGAACCAGAAAGAATTGGAAGCTTGCCTTTGATGTTTATCAAATCAATCTTAATGTATCCCACCAATCATCCCTTGATTGGCTCTCAGGGCATACATACCAACAGTTTTGCCTCCCAGCTATCCAGATATCATGGCGAGGCATGGGTGTGGAAGACTCCTGAGTAGCAGCAGACTCCTGAGTAGCCGCAGACTCCGCCTGTAGTCTTTGGTGAATGCTTGCATAGCCCTTTGGACCCATAGTGTGGTCATGCACATTCAGTGCACGCCTTGCTTTTTGCGCGTCATTGAGGGCCTAGTTAGTATGCACGTTAATGATTTGGTTAGTAGCACTAAATGTTAATCTTGAATAGGTGAATACAACGTATATTAATTAAATTGGGAGTGACGCCTAATACCTTGAATTCTTCAGATTTTCTTGAAGCAACAAAATTGTCCCAATCTTCTTTGTCCAAGAAGTTCCACTGTTCAAGGGCTGACTTCTTCTTCTTATCACCATCTTTTATGTATTCTCTGTTCAGATTTGTCCTATAGTTCTTAAGCATCTTTCCAGCGCGTTGCATCACGCTTTTACGATGCAACTTCTCATCTAATGCAAACATATTCTATAAAATATAATTCTTATTAACTAGTATCCAAAAATAGAATTGCAAATAATATAATTTGTAATCTACAAAATAGAATTGCAAATAATAATAACTCACGCATAAATCTTTCCATATTAAGTCTTTCTTCTCCTGAGGAACTTTATGCCAATTATCATACTTAACACCACAATGGCTTCGAGTGACACACCCAAGATAGTTTACAAAATTATTGCGGTTCACTCCAATTGCATTTCCTCCATTATCAAACGCAACAACCAATTTGGATCCACTGCCACTCAGCGCTATTAACTTCTTCAACAGAGTGATACCCCTTTTCTTGTTATGTTTTTGGTGCTGCACATCATGTTGCTCCAGTGCTTCAGTGGGTACATGTGCATCATCAACCTAAAATTTGACAAAAATAAACACACTGAATTAGCCCAATATAGAAATATAGGATATATGACATAACTAGAAGATAATGAATTTTATAGAAATACAGGATATGTTTTTAGAACTTACATTGGTATCCTCGCCATGCTCGTCATGGACAACATGCTCATCATGGACTTCATGCTCATCATTGACATCATGCTCATCATGGTCAGCCATCTGAAAATGTCATTAAAAAGGCAAACATTTAGCATTTGTATTAACTCGAAAAAGGCAAACATTTAACATTTGTATTAACTAGAAAAAGGCAAACATTTAGCATTTGTATTAACTAGAAAAAGGCAAACATTTAGCATTTGTATTAACTAGAAAAAGGCAAACATTTAGCATTTGTATAAACATACATGTCTCTAAAATTGTGATCTTTTATCAATTAACAATCCTTCATTGTGATCTCCGCGCACATATAAGTCATCATTAGCTTCAATATTTTGTGGAGTTGGCAACCCAAATGAGAATGGACTGGAGTCATCATACTTATCATAGTACTCTTCTTCATCTATAGGATCTTCAATGGACTATCTTTTACCATGAAGAACAACCGACCATTTATCATTTGCAGGATCATCGATATAGAATATTTGTTTCTCCTGTGATGCCAATATGAATGGTTCACCCTTCTCGCCAATCTTTTCAAACTTCACCAAAGTGAAACCCAATTCATCCATTATAACTCCTTTGGTGTTATCAACCCAATTACATTTAAAGAGCGGAATTCTGAAATCTATGTAGTCAAACTCCCATATGTCTTCAATGACACCGTAATATGACATTTTAGCTTCACGTGGACTCTTATCCTTTGCACTTGCAAAATACATAGTCGACGCTTGAAGAGTGACCCCACTGTTTTGGATGACACTCTTATCATCTTGGCACTTTGTGTAATATGTGAACCCAATAATGTCAAACCCTTCATAAGACATAACATTCGGTTTTGGTTTAAAGGCGAGGCATTTGATAGTTTCTGTAATATCATTTGGTGTTTGAGATAGTTGATGTAAGACTTTATCTTCAAACCACTTAGTAAAAGTCTTATTATGCTCTCTAGCAAGCCACATTGAACTTGCTCGAGGATGTTGTCTCTTGATGAAATTGGTATGTTCCTCGATATAAACACTCACTTCATCCATGTTGTGTAAAATATACAAGTGAGCTTGTTCCAACTGCTCACGGCTGATTACTTTCACCCGTGATCCCAAAATTCCTTTACCCTCCTCAATATTCTTGTCATTAACAGGAGTGTTATTACCACTCAGAAAGTCATTGCAAAAATCCATAACCTCTCTCGCCACATAACCTTCAATAATACTCCCTTTAGGCCGATAACGGTTTCGAACATCACCTTTAAAAACGATCATGTATCGTTCAAAGGGATACATCCAATGCAAGAAAACTGGTCCCAACATTTTCACTTCCCTAGTCAAGTGGACAACAAGATGTACCATGATATCAAAGAATGAAGGAGGGAAATACATCTCAAGCTGACATAGGGTAACAACCACTTCTCTTTGCAAATTATCGAGAGTATCAGGGTCAATAACTTTGCTGCATAGACTGTTGAAAAAGAAACAAAGTCTGGTGATTGCAAACCTTACATGCTTCGACAATATAGATCGAATTGCCACGGGCAATATTTGTTGCATTAGAGTGTGAAAATCATGACATTTAAGACCTATCAACTTCAGATCTTTCATTGATACCAATCTATGGATGTTGGATGAGTAACCATGTGGCACCTTAACATTTACCAAGCATTCAAAAAAAGCTTTCTTCTCCTTTCTAGACAACGTGTAACAAGCGGGAGGTAAGTATGTTCTTTTATTACCCATTTCACGTAATTCTGTTAATTCTGACCTTATTCCCATTTCACGTAGGTCCAGTCTGGATTTTATCCCATCTTTAGTCTTACCTGGTATATTTAACAGAGTACCAATGATGCTATCACAGACATTTTTCTCAACGTGCATTACATCGATACAATGCCTGACTGTCAAAGAACTCCAATAAGGAAGATCCCAGAATATTGACTTCTTCTTGAATGAAGAATTGCCACTCCATGTGGCCATACTACATTGTGATTTCTTACCAAATTCATTGACAATGTCTTTTACTCTTTCATAAACAACATCCCCTGGTATAGGTTTAGGTGCACTCCGTTCATCATTCCATCCATTGAATGCTTTGCGCTTCCTACGATATGGATGAAATTTTGAAAGAAACCTTCGATGACCAAGATATACAGTCTTGCCGCCATGTTTTAGTCTTATTGAATCAGTGTTTTCTTCATATATAGGACACACTTTAGCTCCTTTGACACTATATCCAGACAAATTCCCATATGCTGGAAAGTCATTAATAGTGCAAAACAACATAGCGTGTAAACGAAATGTCTCTCTTCCTGAAGCATCATAGGTCATCACACCTTCAGCCCAAAGTTTCTTTAACTCATCAATCAGAGGTTCAAGATAAACATCGATATCATTTTCGGGTTTTTTAGGGCCCGATATCAACAACGACAGCATAACGTACTTATTTTTCATACACAGCCAGGGAGGAAGATTGTATATAACAAGCATGACTGGCCTAGTGCTATGTTGGCTGCTCAATGTCCCGTACGGATTCATCCCATCTGTACAAAGCCCAAGTCTTAGATTCCTATCTTCTTCACCAAATTTGGGGTACAATAGATCAATCTTCTTCCACTGTGGGGAATCAGACACATGTCGTAGGATCCCATCATTATTTTTCTTAACATCTGCATGCCCCCTCAAATTCTTCACATCTTTCGGATTTGCAAACAAGCGTTGAAACCGTGATATTATAGGTAGATACCACAACACCTTGGCAGGAGAACCAATTTTGGACTCCCCCGAAGTCGTCAATTTATACCGTGACGCACCACATTTTGGACAATCTTTCAAATCTACATAGTCCTTTTGAAATAATACACAATCATTCGGGCATGCATGTATCTTCTTAGCCTCCATTCCCATTGGGATCAACATTTTCTTTAGCCGGTATGTTGAGATTGGCAGCTCGTTTCCTTCAGGAAGCATTTCTTTCAACAAAGTCAACAATTCAGTGAAGCTTTTGTCGCTCCATCTATTGTTAGTTTTCAACTTATACAATCTCAACACAGCGCTAAGCTTCGTAAACTTAGCACAGCATGCGTATAACGGTATCTCGACATCATGCACAATGTTTCTAAAGATAGGAGGTGGATCGGTGTGCTCTACCGTACAACTATCCAGCATCGCATCAACGATGTCTACTGGAATTGGTTCGTTCACATCTACATCATCGGAGGCAATTTCTTCTTCCACCCAAGCACTGCTATCGACATCTACTGGTTTCGAGTTTGAAATCTCTCCATGCCAGTGCCATTCTATATAGCCTTGTACAATCCCATTGCACATGACATGACTTTTGATTTCCTCACCAGTGTTGAATTTCAAGTTGTTACCGCAATGCCTACATGGACAGTAGAACCTATCTGTAGGTTTTTTCCTATGTTCCTCGGAAAATCTAACAAACTGATCAAGACCAGATATAAACTATGGGGTGCAGCGATTGCGAATGGACATCCATGATCTATCCATTCTATGATCAAAGAGAAAACAAGTATATATTAGGACAAGATTAGGGTATACACTTACATCCTATCCAAGATTTACTCCAACAAACACATGTGATGTCAATCCTATATATAATAAATGTGTACCACCTATCCCATCCTTGAACACCTAATCTCACTAGTAAGTGTATAATGTGTATTGGGTTTTCGAGAAAATTTCGGCAGCATTTCCCGGCTGTTCTCTAAGTACATATGTACTTAGAGAACAAATGGGGAAATGCTGCCGAAATTTTCTCGAAAACCCAATACACATTATACACTTACATCCTAAGTGAGATTAGGTGTTCAAGAACAGTCCCAAACCGGGGACTATCCAAGATTTACTCCTAATGAGTAAATCTTGGATGGGTTTCTAGGCCAACAAACACATGTGATGTCATTCTTATATATAATAAATGTGTACCACATATCCCATCCTTGAACACCTAATCTCACTAGTAAGTGTATAATGTGTATTGGGTTTTCGAGAAAATTTCGGCAGCATTTCCCCGTTTGTTCTCTAAGTACATATGTACTTAGAGAACAAACGGGGAAATGCTGCCGAAATTTTCTCGAAAACCCAATACACATTATACACTTACATCCTAAGTGAGATTAGGTGTTCAAGAATAGTCCCAAACTGGGGACTATCCAAGATTTACTCCTAATGAGTAAATCTTGGACGGGTTTCTAGGCCAACAAACACAATAATAGATATGTACATGTTAGGGTTTCATCACAATTGATGTTAGGGTTTCATCAATGTTAGGGTTTAATCAAATCAAATTAGGATGCTAGAATGGACAAGTTTAAATCTTATTTCAACATGCATCACAATTTACTGAATTAGGTCAAGCATTAGGATTAGAAGCACAAATATATGCAAGCAAAAGATTTGTTCGTATCCTAGAATTTACATAAAGCATTACATATAGATTTGTTCATATCCTTACCAACAGCAAACACGGCCGTGGCTGTGTAGCACGGCCGTGGTAGGCCAACACAGACACGGCCGTGTTTGCTGCATGTAGGTAAAAAGCTAGGGAGAAAGAAGAACATAGGCTATGCGCGGCTAATACCTAGAGAGCAGACCGAAGCTAGGTGGCGTGGCGCGACGGGCGTGAGCAGGGAGGAAGGAGCGGGCGGCGGCGGCGACACATGACGGAGCTAGGGCGGCGGCGGCGACGCAAGACGAAGCAGGGCGTAGGGCGTGCCGACTAGGACCGGAGACGGCGGCGCAGAAGGAGCAGGGAGCGGTGGCAGAGCGACAGGCAGTAGCAGCGGCGGGTGGGGGTTGCAGTCGGGTGGCAGCAGCAGTGGGGAGAAATTCTAGCAATGAAACAGAAGAAAGGGGAAGAGTCGGGTGATCGTGGGATATTATGTTCATAAAAGGTGTTGGTTGTCTACAAAACCGACACCTAAATATCTTCAGCGTCGGTTGCTTATAAAACACTGACGTCCAATTAGACAAACTTTACCCTAAATTAATTGGCGGGAACCATTATCAGCGTCGGTTATCCAAGGATAACCGACACTGAAAGTGGACCTTTTCGCGCAAAATTTCATTTTAAATAGGCATCGGTGAATAGGTAAAAAACTGACGCTGTCTGTGACCCAAATTTTTTTTCACTCGAAAATTGGATTTCGCGGGCGATTTTAGGCGTCGATTGGTTATACTCAGCCGACACTGAATACAAAGTGGTACCCGTGTCTGGCTGGTCTTCGAATATAGACGTCGGTTTGCCTAAATAACCGATGCCTAATATTATAGGTGTCGATTTTCCTAAATAACCGACGCCCAAAAAAGCAACACTGAACACTATTTCTGTAGTAGTGTAGCAAGAATTACCCAATTTTGCAACATTATTCACTACCTAGACTAAACAAACTCCACTTTCATAGTAGTTTAGGAATTAACTAGGTGCATTAATAATATCTCTAGGTTGTTCTTCACAGTCGTAAGCCCTCTCCTAAGGTGCAATATGAGTTGTGTAGATCTATTACTTTTCCAACCCCTAATCACTCTCCCATAGCAATTAGTAGTCTATATATTAGTTATAGTAATCAAGAACAACAATTTGATAAGCAATCATCGATCCACGTCTAGATTGAAGGAAATAAATTATCTATTCATAAAATTTGAATACAAAGCAACATTGGCTACTCCCAGGTCCTAAGGAATATGGGATTTAGCTCCAAATGATTGCAATCATCATACAAAGAGAGTGAGAGAGAGAAAACATGCTATAATCATCATACATAGAGTGGAAGAGAGAGAAAACAAGCTAAACATTAGAGAAACAATGCAAAATACCTAGAGATCCAATCCTAACGATCCCCTATGGTAGAAACCTTGATCACTAGCATTCTGGCTGCAAATCTGCTCTCGAAAAGTGCCCAAAATGTCTGATCTGAGGCTATCTCATTTGTCTTCTCCTCTTCCAACTTTGTGCTATGTTGTTTCATGTTTAAACGTGATCTCCCTTTTTGGCCGAACTCCCCTTAGATCATAAGTAAGGTTTTATTCATCATTAAGTCACAATCATTGGGTCTTTTGTGATTCTCAATCTACACTAATCGTGTAAATTTAGTAGCACCGACAGGGTGTCTGTGGCATCAAGTTTCCAGTTGAGTTGAAACCCCCAAAATGTTGGTACTATCAACAAGTGTTTTGATATTACTGACTTGTTGTCTCTGAGTTCTGACTTGATAGGGTGCTAAAGTCAGCACCATCGACTGGCATTTTAGTGGCACCAAAGTAATTAATTATGGTTACTAATGTTCTTTGGACAATAAGTGGGTAGCAACAAACTTTAGATTTGGTAGCATCGAATCCTCACTTAGTAGCATTGAGATTTTTCTTGGTAGCATCGAGATTTCTAAATTTCCCTATCGGGATTTCATGTCATGTTGGTTCCATCGACATAGGTGTCAGTATCACCCAGTTGTCATATTGCTTCTCGATTTACCTGAAGCAAGGGAAAAATAACATAAGTCTGAATAATAAGTGATAATTTGGAATAATTCGGTAGAAATATTAAATATTTGATGCAATAGTGATTCACAAGCTAATAATGATAAACAATGCATAAAATATCTCAAAATGAGCATTTATACACTAAATCCCTTGAAAAATAGCATATGAAAAGTGAGTGAAAATCAATGAATCAATATCCCCAAGCTTGAATGTTACTCACCCTTAAGAAACACTACCTTTGGATCTATTTGAAAGATTCACCAAGATGAAAAATCCTATAAACTACATTTCTCAATTACCTCCACCTGATCGAACTAACCCTGACCAACCATTAAACAAATAACTACTCTGAAGTGACCAAAAATGTTCACCCTTAGATCAATGAAACAATATTAATAAATAACATTTAACATCATAGTCAATAGGGCATAAGATTGATGTACCATGTGATTTCATAACTACATTTCTCTGGTCTACCTACCAGCTATATTAGAAGTAGTTCCCCATACATAAAGGAATGGGGGAACAATCATATATGTGGCCTACCATAGACAAAAATGGGTTAAAATAAAGTTAGTGGCTATGAACAAGAATCAAGAGTAACATTTAAATTATTTATGCTAAAACAAAATATGATGAACCTACAGAATGAAGTGAATGAAAATGCATGACTCATAATGCCTACTATCATGATAGAATGATGAATGGACTGGATGTATTGTCCTATTGATGAGTGTGGGTGAAAGGATGCATGCATATAAACTATTTTCACCTTATACATGAAGAAAATTAATGCTGAGTTCAAGACATACTTTTTATCCCTTTTCATTTTATTCTCTTTTTTTCTCTTTTCCCTTCTTATTTCAACACGATTTATGATTCATGCTCGGGTTTTCTTCAACATATATCATTGATTTTTTTTCATTGGGAGGGATATGGATGTAGATATTTTCACTTTAATTTGTCGAGAAAGCAACATAGATACATGTTAACAAATATGCAAAGAATGATGCAAAAGGATAATGCAATTTACACGAAACTTGTTATGCAACTAATTGATATGCACATCTCTTTATTTTTTTCTTTTTCTAATTAATACACATAAAGAAACTAGCTATCATGCTACCTATTATGCTCTAGAATGCATTAAAGAGGAAATAAGTTAAGGTACATCATCATCTTGAGGTGATGAATGAAATGTCATGAAAGGTGGGTGGAATCACATGATTCAGAGACAATGCCTTTCTTAACTATGATATATCCTTCTCCTATCAACCTGAGTACATAAAGACCTTCGAATATATTTCTAAGAATCCCATTTAAACTTTCGTTATCTATTTTCTTGGTTTGGGCTCAAACCTCATCATCATCCATAAGTCTCAGACAACTTAAGTTTTTTTTTTATATTAAGTGTCCTCAAGCTGACCACTACTACAGATCTGGCCTTTGGCTTCAGTTATTTAAGCCCTTTTTGCGACAGTTTCCAAGAGACGCCTATGTGGGCACCGCTAAAATTTGAACCCTTTTAGCGTCGGGTTTCCACCCGACGCCAAAGCGCTTCGCGCCAATGAAAACGCACCAGTAGGACCCCATCAGCATCGGTTATAAGTAACAAAACTGAAACTATAATCATCCGCACCACAAAAAGGTCACCATCTAGGACTCTATCAACGTCGTTTTCTACTACTAACCGACGCCATATCATCTGTCACCATGACCGTGCTGGCCAGAAGGCCGTGCTGTCCAGGCTGTCTGGCAACATTAGGCGGCGGTTTTATGCTATTAACCGACGTTGGAAATCTTTGTTATCGATTTTAGACAAATAACCGACGCCTATGGTTTGATTTTTTTTCTTATCAGTTTGCAGGCCTGCTGTGGCTGGTCGTAAAAATGAGAACCTGTAGTCCAGTGGAACTGAACTACAGGTTTACGACATCCATTGATATCAGCCAACAAACAGACCACAAACCTGCAAAATCAACAAATATTCTTTTCACTAATTCACACATAGGTAGATACATTCAGACATCAATTCAATTTTGACATTCACATATGTAGAAACATTCAAATACATGTAGAAACATTCAGACATGTAGAAACACGTGTATAAACATTCATTTACAAAATATCATTCATCATCGCTATCAACATCCTAATTATATCTTTCAGTCCCCACTACTTGTATGGATCTTGCCCATTCTTCTCTTACATCATTTAATACTTCCATCATATATGGATCATGTACATCTTTAAGGCTTTACTTGTAGTGGGGTCAGTTTTAAACACCTGCAAAGAGAATGATGTATATATATATAAATAAGATTGATATATTTCATACTATCTAATGAGACTATATATAATACCTTAGGTATGGCATTGATTTCATCTGCATGCTTGATAATCATGTCCATAAACTGCATCACATAGTATGTGCATGCCCAACCGCTGTCTTTTGTGGCACACTATAAAATGGATACAAAATATTAAAAAATACAAATAAGCACAGTTCACATAAATAACATATACATTGGAGTTAGGAACTTACTTTCACGTTCTCCCAAATTATTGGCTAGTTCTTTTTACTGGGGACCTTTCCTCCAGCCTTTTTGAACACATCTAAACCCCTACATGTTAATGTAACACAGTAAATTGTATAATTAAATAGTAATGTAATAACATATGTTAATGTATATAAAAATGAAATATTTCTCACCAGAATAATGGCATTCTCATTACGTGTCCAATTTTTGGATTCAATGTACTCCCCGTAGGATCTAGATAATAGATAGTGAACGTCCTGGGGAGAATAACTAGTAACTCCCAATGCTTAGCGCTAGAGGTAAAAAAGTTAAAAATTAATAACTCAAAATCCACAATAAAAATGTAATTTTCTTAAGTCCAAATTATAAGAAAAGTAAACTTACTTCACATTGAATGGAGCTATTGTTATCGTCTTCTTTTTTTGACCAAAAATTGTAAAAGCATCACAACAATATTGTTGAACGCTATCAGGGTCTTTAGCTACCAGACTAATCAATGATGGAATTAAGAATCCCACATGTTCAAATCCAAATGGTTTACATTGAATTTCGATTAAGTAGCTGCAAAACATGTATTACGTATGCATTAATATATAAGAAACCAGATCACCAGATCCTACATAAGGTATATGGATGTATAAACAAGATCTCATCGTATCCATGCCTCTATCATTGATGTATTCAACCAATCATAGATAAACAACTCAATAATATCTTATATAAATAGATAGCTTTCGTATGATTGACATGCATAATCCACTTCTAAAGAAACAACTATAGGGAAACATATATTATGTGTGCGTAGCCATACTTCCATTCCCTTACAAGCAAGACCTAACGGGAATTTTAGGTCAGTTGGAACCCAACTTGGTAATGCAGGAAGTGGAGGTGGAGGCCTAGATGCTCCGGGTGTCTTTTTTTAACATGTATATATAATTTTAGATCAATTGACCTCATATATACATATTAACAATTTAACGTAATGTAAATTTATCTTACAATTTAGTAGTGTAGACGACATCCACTTTGGGCCACAATATCACCCCACCTTCTGCCTCAACAAGTGTATCAATATCCGAGTGGGCATATGGCAATGCAACTTCCCTCCAATCAGGGAATACACATATCAGGCTCACACGAATGTAACCATATGGCATTGGAGCCCCATGAATCATTGCCCCAGGAAGGGACGGGTAAGCCTATTCCTCTACAACAATATAATCTTCAATTTTTAAGCTGCATGGCTTCAACGCCTACAAATTTACGTAAAGATTGTTATACATATATACATATCATCTTGAAAATATATCATCTTGAAAAGACTAGCTATTATGTCCTAAACAATACTTACAGTAGACATGCTAGGTGGTGGGTCTACAAGATTACTGTCAGCATGTGCATCAGGAGAAGAGTGGGTCACCATAGGCTAATTGGAAGCCTGAGATGCCTGCCACCACATCATTTCTTCCTTGACCTTCTTAGAAACTATATCCTCGACTCTCTTATTCTCCTATACATGGATAAAAGAAACATTAGCTTCTTATTATTGAATTCCCTTTTGTAGTAACATTCTAAAAAAAGAATAGGTTACCTCTTCTTGTGAAAGTCCCGCTCTTGCAATAGGTTTGCACTGGGATGGCCCAAAGAACACATTGATGCCCACACCAGTGCCTGCACCCCTAACACGTCTAAGATGCTCTGGGATACCCAGAGCAACTGTCAATTCATCCCTTATGCCCTAAGGGATGAACGTGCCATGTTTCCTCTGCTCATGCAGCTCCCGCTAATCACCATCAACAGAAATTGGTAAGTAAACACCACAAATAATCAATATTCAAATGACATGCATTGTTGAGTTGTATTTTACCATTTTCACAGCCGCCTCAGCAGTTACGGGCTTCTTTATTTCACCCTTCTTGTTTTTCCTCCCAGCTATCCAGAAATCATGGCGAGGCATGGGTGTGGTACATGTACTAGAGGACTCCTGAGTAGCAGCAGACTCCGCCTGTAGTCTTTGGCGAACGCCTGCATAGCCCTTTGGACCCATTGTGTGGTCATGCACATTCAATGCACGCCTTTCTCTTTGCGCCTCACTGAATGCCTAGTTAGTATGCACATTGATTTGGCTAGTAACACTAAAGGTTAATCTTGAATAGGTGAATACAATGTATATTAATTAAATTGGGAGTCCCGCTTAATACCTTGAATTCTTCAGTTTGTCTTGAAGCAACAAATGTGTCCCAATCTTCTTTGTCCAAGAAGTTCCACTTGTCAAGGGTTGACTTCCTTCTTCTTATCACCATCTTTTCTGTATTCTCTGTTGAGATTTGTCCTATAGTTCCTTAGCATCTTTCTAGCGTGTTGCATCACACTTTTACGATGCAACTTCTCATCCAATGCAAATAGATTCTATAAAATAGAATTTCTATTAACTAGTATCCAAAAATAGAATTGCAAATAATAGAATTTGTAATCTAAAAAATAGAATTGCAAATAACAATAACTCACACATAAATCCTTCCATATCAAGTCTTTCTTCTCCTGAGGAGCTTTATGCCAATTATCATACTTAACACCATAATGGCTTCGAGTGACACACCCAAGATAGCTTACAAAATTATTGCGGTTCACTCCAATTGCATTTCCTGCATTATCAAACTCCACAGCCAATCTGGATCCACTGCCCCTTAGCATTGTTAAATTCTTCAGCAGAGTGATGCCCCTTTTCTTGTTAACTTTTTGGTGATGCGCATCAAGTGCCTCCAGTGCTTCAGAGGGTACATGCACATCATCAACCTAAAATTTGACAAAATAAACACACTAAATTAGCCCATTATAGAAATATAGGATATATGACATAACTAGAAGATAATGAATTTCTATAGAAATATAAGATATGTTTTTAAAACCTTCATTGGTATCCTCACCATGCTCATCATGTACATCATCCTCATCATAGACATCATGCTCATCATGGACATCATGGTCAACCATCTGAAAATGTCATTAAAAAGGCAAACATTTAGCATTTGTATTAACTAGAAGATAATGAAACATTATGTCTGAAAATGATATTGATATTAAAAAAGCAAACACTTAGCATTTTATATAGTTCACATTGAAAAATGAAACATATAAAAAAATATAAACATGCATGCCTCTAAAATTGCGATCTTTTATCAATTAACAATCATTCATTGTGATCTCCGCGCACATATAAGTCATCATTAGCTTCAATATTTTGTGGAGTTGGCAACCCAACTGGGAAAGGACTAGAGTCATCATACTTATCGTAGTACTCTTCTTCATCTATAGGATCTTCAATGAACTGTCTTTTACCATGAAGAACAACCAACCATTTATCATTTCCAGGATCATCGATATAAAATACTTGTTTTGCCTGTGATGCCAATATGAATGGTTCACCCTTCTCGCCAATCTTTTCAAAGTTCACTAAAGTGAAACCCAATTCATATACTATAACTCCTTTGGTGTTATCAACCCAATTACATTTGAAGAGAGGAATTCTGAAATCTATGTAGTCAAACTCCCATATGTCTTCAATGACACCATAATATGACATTTTAGCTTCACGTGGACTCTTATCCTTTGCACTTGCAAAATACATAGTCGACGCTTGAAGGGTGACCCCACTATTTTGGATGACACTCTTATCATCTTGGCGGTTTGTGTAATATGTGAACCCATTAATGTCAAACCCTTCATAAGACATAACATTCGATTTTGGTTTAAAGGCAAGGCATTTGATAGTTTCCGTAATATCAACTAGTGTTTGAGATAGTTGATGTAAGACTATATCTTCAAACCACTAGTAAAAGTCTTGTTATGCTCTCTAGCAAGCCACATTGAACTGGCTCGAGGATGTTCTCTCTTGATGAAATTGGTATGTTCCTCGATATAAACACTCACTTCATCCATGTTGTGTAGAATATACAAGTGACCTTGTTCCAACTGCTCACAGCTGATTACTTTCACCCATGATCCCAAAATTCCTTTGCCCTCCTCAATATTCTTAACATTAACGGGAGTGTCATTACCACTTAGAAAGTCATTGCAAAAATCCATAACCTCTCTCACCACATAACCCTCAATAATACTCCCTTCAGGTCGATAACAGTTTCGAACATCACCTTTAAAAATGATCATGTATCATTCAAAGGGATACATCCAATGCAAGAAAATTGGTCCCAACATTTTCACTTCCCTAGTCAAGTGGACAACAAGATGTACCATATCAAAGAATGAAGGAGGGAAATACATCTCAAGATGACATAGGGTAGCAACCACTTCTCTTTGCAAATTATCGAGAGTATCAGGGTCAATAACTTTGCTGCACAGACTATTGAAAAAGAAATAAACTCTGGTGATTGCAAACCTTACATGCTTCGGCAATATAGATCGAATTTCCACAGGCAATATTTGTTGCATTAGAGTGTGACAATCATGAGATTTAAGACCTATCAACTTCATATCTTTCATTGATACCAATCAACGGATGTTGGATGAGTAACCCTGTGGAACCTTAACATTTGCCAAGCATTCACAACAAGCTTTCTTCTCCTTTCTAGACAACGTGTAACAAGCGGGAGGTAAGTATGTTCTTTTATTACCCATGTCATGTAATTTTGTTAATTCTGACCTTATTCCCATTTCACGTAGGTCCAATCTGGATTTTATCCCATCTTTAGTCTTACCTGGTATATTCAACAGAGTACCAATGATGCTATCACATACATTTTTCTCAACGTGCATGACATCGATACAATGCCTGACTGTCAAAGAACTCCAACAAAGAAGATCCCAAAATATTGACTTCTTCTTGAATGAAGAATTTTCACTCCGTGTGGCCATAGTACATTGTGATCTCTTACCAAATTCATTGACAATGTCTTTTACTCTTTCATACACAGCATCCCCTGGTATAGGTTTAGGTGCACTTTGTTCCTCATTCCATCCATTGAATGCTTTGCGCTTCCTACGATACAGATGGAATTTTGAAAGAAACCTTTGATGACCAAGATATACAGTCTTGCCACCATGTTTTAGTCTTATTGAATCATTGTTCTCTTCACATATAGGACACGCTTTGGCTCCTTTGACACTATATCCAGACAAATTCCCGTATGCTAGAAAGTCATTAATAGTGCAAAAAAACATAGCGTGCAAACAAAATGTCTCTCTTCCTGAAGCATCATAGGTCATCACACCTTCACCCCTGAGTTTCTTTAAGTCAACAATCAGAGGTTCAAGATAAACATCGATATCATTTCTAGGTTGTTTAGGGACCGATATCAACAATGAAAACATAACATACTTATTTTTCATACATAGCCAGGGAGGAAGATTGTATATAACAAGCATGACTGGTCAAGTGCTATGTTGGCTGCTCAATGTCCCGTATGGATTCATCCCATCTGTACAAAGCCCAAGTCTTAGATTCCTATCTTCTTCACCAAATTTGAGGTACAATGGATCAATCTTCTTCCACTGTGGGGAATCAGACGCATGTCGTAGGATCCCATCATTATTTTTCTTAACATCTGCATGCCACCTCAAATTCTTCACATCTATCAGATTTGCAAACAAGCGTTGAAAATGTGATATTATAGGTAGATGCCACATCACCTTGGCAGGAGAACCAGTTTTGGACTCCCCCGAAGTCGTCAATTTATACTGTGACGCACCACATTTTGGACAATCTTTCAAATCCACATAGTCCTTTTGAAATAATACACAATCATTCGGGCATGCGTGTATCTTCTTGGCCTCCATTCCCATTGGGCACAACAATTTCCTTACCCGGTATGTTGAGATTAGCAGCTCATTTCCTTCAAGAAGCATTTCTTTCAACAAAGTCAACAATGAAGTGAAGCTTTTGTCGCTCTATCTATTGTTAGCTTTCAACTTATACAATCTCAACATAGTGCTAAGCTTTGTAAACTTAGTACAACCTGTGTATAACGGCATCTCAGCAACATGCACAATGTTTCTAAAGATGGGATGTGGATTGGTGTGCTCTACCCCACAACTATCCAGCATCACATCAATGATGTCTATTGGAACAGGTTCATTCACATCTACGTCTTCAGAGACAATTTCTTCTTCCACCCAAGCACTGCTATCGACATCCACTGGTTTCGGGGTTGAAATCTCTCCATGTCAGTGCCATTTTGTAGAGCCTTGTACAATCCTGTTGCACATGACATGACTTTTGATTTCGTCACCAGTGCTGACTTTCAAGTTGTTACCGCAATGCCTACATGGATAGTAGAACCTATCTCTAGGTTGTTTCCTATGTTCCTCGGAAAATCTAATAAACTGATCAAGACCAGATATAAACTTTGGGGTGCAACGATTGTGAATGGACATCCATGATCTATCCATTCTATGATCAAAGAGAAAACAAGTATATATTAGGACAAGATTAGGGTCTAGGGTTAACAAATACATGCGATGTCATTCTTATATATAATAAATGTACATGTACCACCTATCCCACCCTCGAACACCTAATCTCACTAGTAAGTGTATAATGTGTATTGGGTTTTCAAGAAATTTTCGGCAGCATTTCTCTGTTATTCTCCAAGTACATATGTACTTAGAGAACAAATGGGGAAATGCTACTGAAATTTTCTTGAAAACCCAATACACATTATACACTTACATCCTAAGTGAGATTAGGTCTTCAAGAAAAGTCCCAAACTGGGGACTATCCAAGATTTACTCCTAATGAGTAAATCTTGGACGGGTTTCTAGGCCAACAAATACATTTATGTTGTCATTCCAATATTCTATAACATCATTTAATCTAGGTATCATGTAACATCATTTCATCTAGGTATCATATTCTATAACATTGATTTCAACATTTTGAGTGTCCATGCATGTTCATCATCTTGGATAGATATGTAGATGTTAGGGTTTCATCACAATTGATGTTAGGGTTTCATTACAATTTTAGGTATCATATAGAGTATGTAGATGTTAGGGTTTCATCATGCAATAGGGATTCATGTAGATGTTAGGGTTTCATCACAATTGATTTCATCATAATTGATTTCATCACAAGATTTGAACATAACTGATTTCATCATATAATTGAACATAATTGATTTGAACATAATTGATTTCATCATATAATTGAACATAATTAATTTGAACATAATTGATTTAATCATATAATTGATTTCATCACAAATTCATAATTGATTTCATTTGAATATATACCCTCTTTTCTTCCTTCTCCCTCCTTACCAACAACAAGCATTGCACGACCATGTGGGCTGGCCACGGCCGTGGCTATGTTGGCTGAGCACGGCTGTGGTCGGCCAACACAGCCATGGTCTTGGCCAGCCCACATGGCTGTGCAGTGCTTGATGTTGGTAAGGAGAAGAAGGAAGAAGAAGAGGGGCATGGAGGAATAAGAGGATGGCCTACCTGTCGAGCAGATAGCCTAGCAGTGTGGAGATGAGCTTCATCAGAGGCGGCAGTGTGAGGAGCAACAACACTGAGTAGAGAAGCAGCAGGAGAAGGAGGCAGTGGCGACGGTGGGCAGAGAAGCACCAGCAACAGCCGGTGGCAGTGGCTAGCAGAGAAGCAGCAATAGCAGCAGGAGGTGGTGGCAACACAACAGGAAGCAGGTGCGGTGGCGGCGTCGATGGGAGGCGGAGAAAGGAGATCACGAGTGAGTCTATTTTCACGATGAAACAGAAGAAAGGGGAAGAGTTTGTTCTCGTGGAGGCTATTATGTTAATAAACAACATCGATTATCTTAAAAACCGCCACCTAAATAGCATTCGCGTCGGATGAATATAACAATTGACATCAATTGGATAATTCTTTACCCCAAAATTTTTGGCGGGGAGGGCGCACAAACCATTATCAGCATCGATTATCCCACGATAACCAATGCCCATATGGTAAAAATTGCACGGCATTTTTATCTTCTTTATACGTCGGTTATTCGGTAAAACACCGACGTTGTATGTTACAATTTGGGGGCAATTTTTTTCGATTGAAAAAATTGGAATTTCACGGGCTATTTTAGGCGTCGGTTTCTTTTCTTCAGTCGACGCTGAATAAAAAGTGATACCCGTGTCTGGCTGGTCTTCAAATATGGATGTCGGGTTTCCTTAATAGCTGACGTGTAATGTGTATCAGCGTCGGTTTCTTTAAAAAATCGATGCCCCAAAAAGCGACGCTGAATGCTGTTTCTATAGCAATGGACTCACCCAAACACTTCTTCAAGTTGGTGTTACCTTAGACTTTGCACATAAGTTTATAAAGATTGACTATTTTTCAATTAATTGGATTAACATGAAACACATTCTTTTAAAGAATAGATGTGATCATGATAACTAAGCTCCAAGACTACACTAGAGAGATTGTGGATCCTATTACTTAGAAATAAGCAACTAAAATGAGATAGAAAATAAAGCAAGATAAAGATGTTTCATCACCCCCTAAACTTAGATTTGTCTATGCCCTCATAGTCAAACGTCAAACTAAGAAGTGTAATAGGGGTATCAGATGCTCAGTATGGTGGTAGTGGTGGCTGAAATGTTCCCGATGACATTTGTGGATCTGGAGGGTAGATAGTACCAGTGAATGTTGGTGGGTTGGCTGGCATATATGAGGGTTGTAGGTAGCTAGTGAAGTTACATCGACTCTAATAGTGGTCATAAAGCAGCTTTTGATGATACTTGATGCGATGTAGGCATGTATGTATGCTATTATGGTTGACGAGGAGAAGGCACTTGTTGGCGTAGATTGCTTGTTGTTGCTGAAAAGGTTGCTCTTGGATGCCTTGAATCTAGGTCAAGGTGGTTGACTACTATTGTTGACCCTGCTGAAAGGATTACAACATCTAGTACATGCCCTCCATGGAGAATAAGTACATAGGTAGTGAAGGTGGTGTATATTTAGAGTTGGATGTTGGATATCAACATATAATGTGGTGCACATGTCTCCTTGATGTATAAGGCATATCAGCCTCCTCTTCTTATTATTCTTCCTCTTCTTCCTCCCAAAAATCCTACCCCTCTGGCACCGCCTTTCCATTGTCTTGAGTCCAATGAAGGTATCACACTCCCTGTAGGTAGAAGATGGGGTTAGGAAGGACCCTCTCTTCATCTGTCTGACGATGGTGCAATATATGTACACCTTGCCCTAGTACTTGTTGACAAGGTGTTACTTCTTGAAGTTCTTGAAATTAAGCATATGGGATGTCTTGAGTGTGTTGGCCTTAGAGAGGTTGAGGTGGAGGTATAAGTCAAGTGGTGTAATCACTCCCTCAAAGTGAATTGGGGGTTTTCTCTAGGCTTGCCTCTTCAATGCCAACATATGCTAAAGGAAGAAATACCCTATATTGATCGTCTCCTTCCCCAAGGTTATAAATGACCAAAAAAACAAACAGGTCCACCTTATGGGCCTTCCCTTACCCATGAGTGGACCTAGACAAAATGGTGTTCATCAGGTACTGTTGCACAATCTGGGTAAAGCGATACTCTGTCCATAATTGGGGACCGGTGCCAGTTGATGATGAACCCTTGTGGAAGGGATGTAATCTATCACCATTCCATGTTGTAGTCAAAGTCCCCTGGCATGAAGCATGATGCACCCATTATCCAGCCATATATCAGTGTGAACTCTACCAATGATGATGTAGTGATTGATGTTTTAGAGATGGGACTTGACCCAACCTCCCCCATGCTTGGGGATGCAACATATCTCCATAGTTGTGAGGAATTCTAAAGCTATATCTTGGTAAGTTGGTCAATGACCAAACAACGGGTGATCACTCATCATATCTTGCCCAATGCAGACTTGGCTAAGACTATCGGTGAAGATGGTATGATTGAGGAATGTGTGATCACCATACTGTGTTGGTATGATCTCCCTCTTCATCATAGTTGTGTATATCTTTTTTTTTATCTTCGTCTATGAAGGAAACCCTAGATGTTTGACACCATATGATCGGATGTGCATGTGGATGAAGCTTGTCTCCTAGATGCCATTGTTATGGAGATAAAAGAGATGAAGAAAGAGAGATCAATGTAGACTCAAAAATGTTGGTAAGCTTGGAAGTCTCTAACAGTCTTTTGGAGCCTTTTTGAATGAAAGGGGATGCTTTAAGGTTGAATTTAGATCACACATATCCTCCCCTTACATAGTTGAGAAGTTTCTTGGTTGTGTCGTGTTAGTGTCACTAAATTTTTGTATCGGTGGTACCGACTTCTGTCATTATCTGTTGTGTCAGTGTCATCCATTGATACTGACTCACATGGATAGTCTATGTACCAACCCTCAGATACATCTGTGTCTATCGTAATGACATGTGATGGAGTATCAACTCAATGAAACTCGTGAGCAAATTAGTACCCCCGAGCATTGGATGATGAATATCCCGGACGTCACTATGGGTGCCACTGATTTGATCCTCTTATGTTGGTGGCACTAAGGGGATGTCGGTGGTACCAAGGTGTAATTAACATGCCTCTAATGTCTGAGTTGGTACCACCGAGTCTGTTCTCAATGATACCAATGTTGATGGTGCTTGTAACACCCTGATTTTTATATCACATGAGCAGAAGCATTTTTTTTAACTGAGGGTGTCACAAACATGATTATCATTGCAATTAAAGTAAATGAAACACTTTTGCATATATTTGAAACTAATTTATACATAGTTCTTGTCAATAGAAAACTACATCATGTTCATCCATAAGATCATAATTAAAAGATGTCAGAACTCTGGATCGTCTAGGTAAATGGCACCCCACTAGGCTAAGCTTGAAATCTCCTGGTCCTTTGCTTGTCCTTTTGTTCTTCAATTTCTCAAAAACATGTGGACATCGCGTCCCAGCCATGCATTGGAAAAAAAATAGTCGTTAGAGTAAGTGGCATGAGTATTCTAAAATATACATTGCTAAAGAACTAAAATTGGATATTATAAACATGAAACTAAAATCAAACTCTGAGTAAAATCTATAACATATTCTCTCTTATCTCTTAATCTGAATTCTTATTTTTCTACCTTATCTTTCTCTGGGGACATGTACCCTGGTACATGGATCTCAAGACCAACACCATAGTGCATGGGTCATACTTATCTTATCTAATTCCCCTCATCATACTTATGGATGAGATTATGGGCATACTCTAGCCTAAGGTATCTTTTACTTACGATTTTTATCTGATTGTAGACACCATTATACAATAAGTCCTCCTCTATTGACACCTAAGTGTTCTCTATTGTGCAACACACCCTCTGTTGGCATAAATGCCCTCTGTTGACACTGAAGTGTCCTCTATGGTGCAATGCACCCTATGTTGGCACAACATGCCTCTGTTGACACTGAAGTGTCATCTATGGTGAAGTGCACCCTCTATTGACACTGAAGTGTCCTCTGTGGTGCAACACACCCTCTATTGGCATAACATGTTCTCTGTGACACCCATAGTGTCTGGCGCAATGCGCCCTCTAAATCATCCCATGACTCTCTGGTGAGGACTTAGCATATAATGTATTAAGTGAAGCATCTGAATTAATTATCTTAAGTCTAACTTTACTAAAATATAAATCTGAACTTATCTGAAACTGAATATTGAGTATTGAACATGTACTGAATTTTGAATCTTAATCTCTTCTCTTAATTTATTAACTGAGTTTATTTTTGAATGTGAATATGTATCTCAAATTACTACATAATTGAAATTGGGACTATAACCCTTATCATGTATCTTTATTCAAAATTTGGTTACTCACACAATGAGTAGTCTAAGTCTAAATCTAAATCTGATATTATTATTATTTGGAAAAATCTTATTTTGAATCTCTGATTTGATAGTATAACTTCATTGATACTAAACATAACAACTGAGGCTCAAGGCTTAGGAACGAGGATCTTATATGAATATATATATCGTAAGGATACAAAAATAACTTTAATAAAGCATGTGAGAGTAATTTCAGCATAGAATATCTATAAACATACCATCTACCAGGATGATCCAATATCTAAAAAACTCATTATAATTGATCTTGCCTTAAATCTTAATGTCTTCTTATGAACTTACATATTAAACATTAAGTCTTACAATAGGAATATTATAAAATCATACCTTGAAACTTAATCATACCTTAATGCATCATAATCTTATATATATCATCATAAACTCAAATTACAATACACTCTAATAGGGCCCTTAAGTTGAAAACTAGATAATGTCTTAATACATTCTAATATCACTTTGTATTTTGCTTCTAGATTTTACTCATTCTATGAAATCTGATTAATTCCTTAGTTCTTAGATCTTTACAAATATAAGAAATCTTGATTACGTGTTTCTACTTGAAATCTTAATACTCAATTATATGTATAAAAGTGAGGAACCCTAATAGTGTGTTCATACTTAAAATCTTAACACATGGTTATATCTCATTACCATGGATTTATGTTAGTCTTAACTTGTATTTCTTGTCTTGTGGTCTTGAACATTCATATAGAACAACATTAGGAAACATGAGAGTAATTTACCCTTCTATCCTTGTTAATTCATTACCATCTTATGACACATATCTAATTAATACATTGAGCATATGAAATATCATAATCATAAAGTATAGAAAATCTTGACTACATATCTTATTAGAACATTGGACATGAAGTTCTCATTTAAGAAGCATGTTAACATACTAGGCTTAGTAAACACAAATACTAATGGGCATGAACCACTTACCTCTTGTACTGAGGGTATCTATAAGGAAGTCCTGATTCCAAGTTCCATAACTTGAATAACTTGGATATCATCATAGTTCTATTAGTCCAAGTGTATATTCCCTCTTTCTATTTCTAAATCTCAAAACCCCATCAAAACAAATGAAAACTCTTATTATATAGTTACTATAATCTATATACTCAAATAAGACATAAATCGTCTTATGCAGTAATATGAACATATACATCATATAATGAAAATAATTCTCAAACATAGTCACATATTCTAAACTTACTGACTCAATTAGGAAATCAAAGTAGGATACCACCACGTCACTAATATCATACCTAATTAGGCATACATATATCACTTATTGTGTTAAGATAATCATCCATTATTCTTACATAATGGCCACTCAGGTCCAAAACTAAATAATAATATAATAACATAAGAAACTCCATCAAATATCTATAAAAGTAATCATACAATGAAGTAAGATGATGTATTAAAATATTAGGTCATTTCATAATCTAATCATGGGTGAAATGCCCAAAATGCCCTTCTTAGGTTTAGCATCAAAACTGAAGTAGAAATATCAAATAAGAAATATTAGGCTTTGGAATCATACTAGGTAAACTAAAATAAGATTACTGTAAATGATTCATATATTTCTAAAGTCAGTCACTATTTTTAATGCCCAAAATACAGAAATATATTATATTTTAGAAATCCAAATAAATATAAAAAATCCAAAAGATCATTTTACTATATTTTTATAGGATACCTAACATCATAAGATTTCTATAGATATCTTGTTTGATAAAATCTGAGTTCTCAATTCCAAGATATGAATTTTTGAAACTTACCCAACCTTGGCCAATCTCGGCCATTAAGATCTGATCAGGCGGCCGTCATCTCAGGTGCATCTCAGGCCTACGGCCGACACCTACCCAACTCCCCTTGTGGTCTCCTATGTGTATGCACCAAAATAGGGCACCACCGCGCCCAAGACCTCCGACTCGGTCAAACTCCTTCTTTTGGCCATGAACTCGTGTAGTAACTACTTCCCTAACTCCATCGCGATCTACACTCCATGAGCGACACCTTCTTTGTGGCCTGGGTAGACGAGGTTGAAGATACCCAAACCACAACCATGTTGTAGCCACCCTCCTAGTCTTCTTCTCCATCATGGATCTTCCTCTCTTTTGCTTTGATTCACGAAAATCCAAGATCTAGGTGTGTGAGGCCCTATACCCAGGATCCATGAGGATTTCATAGTCTTTTGCCCAAAGAATCCCGGGCATGGCTCCTTTTTCCTCGGACCCTGTTCGTGTCATGAAACAAGGGCGTGCAGCTCTACAGTCTACGCGGAATGGAGTCAACCCCCATTTTTTTCTTCTTCTTTTGCATAAAAGTCTAAATAAAATAAATAATTATATAGCCCACCTCATAGCTCTATTTGGTCTAAAAGTTTGGGATATACACTTTATTGTCGTTATCTCTTCATAGGAAAGATATTAGTTCCAAATTAATTGGATAACCACTCTAAAATATGTTTTAATTAATTGTTGAATAGTTACAAATTTAATTACCTTGGCCTCTAGGTAAATCAAAATCATCTGAAATTTCTCCCACCATCTTATATTCTAATTATTATTCTACTAATAATATTTTGAGAAATTATTATGAGCATGAGATACTCCATTGTCAGTTTTATATATAAAGGACCTATATGTAAACCTTATTTGATCCAAATCGACTTGAATTTGTTTCTAGGGACAATGGCCCATTTCATGGTTTTACAAAGAGTCCATAAGCTTAATCATATTCTTGGTTATGAAACTAAATCTTGAACCAATATATTTTGTCAATCAAATGATACATTAGGTCAACATTACTTTACTTCCTTAATAATGAGATCGAAATTGGTCTAGATGTCAAACTAGTAATTGAAGTCATCATATTATATATTCGTCACATTATTGTTCACATGAATTATTCATTTATATTCATCTACACCCGACTACAATCATACACATTTAAGCCATTATGTGTGTATTGGTAAGTTCAATTTCCTTAATGCCCATTTTGCTTTATGTTCTTGTTCCATGGGAAAATGACATGCCCTCCCCTAAACTAGCATGTAATGGGTTGTTCCTATGGGTGTCTTAAAAGACATTCTATAAGCCCATAAAGCATCTCTATAGGGAAAAATGGCTAAAGAATAGGCAGCATACAAAAAAACTGAACTACCATATTCCCCATAAACCAATGGATCATGTCAATAAATATAAGATGAGAAGGATGGTTGTGAGGATATACCTAGTCATGGAGCAAGTCCAGTGACATCTCCTTGTTGTTGTAGATGTGCAACTGTCTTGTAGTTGCGTTGGGACTCATCTAACTATTGCACCTCCTAGTTTGCACCATAGACTATAGGTTGATGTTATCCTTCGAGTGGCATACAATAGCCTCCACACCTCTATCGAAGTCCACATGGACCCCCTAGAACTCCTATCGTCCTACTAGAACAGACGGGAAGGAGTTGTCCCTTCTGTTGGTGTACTAATCACCAACTTGCTCTCCCATAATTGTTTCTCCCTTGCCATCCCTCCCTTTAGTGGGTAGAGCTTGCTCAGTCTCTCTATTGGTTACCACAACCAGAGAGGACAACAATTTTCAGAAGCAATTGAGTTGTATTATGAGAATCCCCTAGTACCCCTCTATTTATAGGAGGGGTTAGGGTCAATTTTTCCAATATGTGTGGGAGTGGAAGAGACTAGAAAATCTTGAATTTTCACAACCTACAAGTGTCGAACTGGTCAGTTGGCAACCTAGACGGTTCTTTGGCATATGAGACGATTGGTTTGCTCAACAAACTGGTCATTTCTGAGTTTCCCAATTGCACATGAATTTGGAAATTCATTTCCAATTAATGCTAAACATGAATTTCTTGCATAAATAGAATTTGAGCAATCAAAACAATCAAATTTTCTCATGAATTTGGTAAAGTTACTAGAACTTTCCTTTAGTAGAACTGAGCTGATTGGTTCACCAGGTGAACTGGTCATCTCGCTCAACCAAAGACGATCGGTTCACCTAGTGAGTTGATTGGTTGGTTCCTGTTTCATGCAAATTTTTAGTGAATTCAGTTCCAATCAACCTGACACTCCAAACGACCATCTCAATGGGTGATCTGATCAGTTGGTAGTCTAGTCAGTTGATTTGTTGCGTGAATTAAATACCTAAAGACTTTAGTAATCAATTCAATCATCATTCATGATTATATTACATTGGCAGTGAATGTCCATAACAACTTATGACACAATGCCTGGACCTATAGGGTCTAGACCCTATAGGTCCCATATTACATTCACTGCCATCACACAATAAAGTGTTTATATGATTCTGACAATGTCTTTAAAATCATAACCGCAGCCAACTCTTGGCTCAAGGTGAATCCTAGTTCTATAAGATGATACACATGTCCAATCATATTGAGGACATGTTCTTCTACAGAGGATCCCTCTATCAGCTTGGAATAAAAAAGATCCTTCACAATATCATCCCTTTCTTGCTTTGTAAGGCCAAGGTTCACTTTCTTAAGATGTGTTACCATCTCGAGAATCCCCATGTCCTCACATTTCTCATGCAACTTAGCATAATGTATTTTATCTCTAAGGCATAATTGGCATGCTTCCAGTAAGCATCCACTTGTGCCCTAGGCACATCAGGAGGAGGTATTTTGGCACTAGTTTGTCAAGGACGTAGAGCTTGCACTCTTCATTGAGAACCCTTCTCAAAGTCCAAAACCAGTTGTGGAAATCTGTCCCATCAAGTTTGTCCTTCTTAAGGACTGGTTGTAATATGTATTTTTTAGTCATTTCATTCTACTAGACAAAATTTGCATTTGTCAAAAACCCCTTTTGATTTTATTTGATTTGAAAATTTTGATGATGTCAATTAGATCTTTAATCAATTATCACCCGCACTATTTTATTCAAATTGATAGCCCTTAGATATCAATTCAGAATATTGTAGTGTACAATATTCTAGTGGGACAAGATCTAAGATAATTCAATTATGACCCAACCAATGCCACAATAAATAATCATTTATCAAGGTAGGCAACTTTTGCCAATTGCATCATATGAAATTCTTAGATATACGATATGTGCAACTCCTTGCCATAATTATCTACATGCCTCTGGGCCTAGACACTCTAAGAATCACCATTTAAGCCTAACCTTAAAGGTGCCACGATAATAATGCACCCTGCTAGGGCAGAACCTACATTATTACCATCACACTTCCATGAGATAGACAACGCACCATAGTAGGGTGTAACATATGCTTGTTTGATCAAGCTTTTCATGTGTGCTGCTTTTGGAAAGCATCTAAGTCTTAATATTTTATTTGAGGGATTTTGTATTTTCAATACATATATATTAACCAATCACCACATATATAATATGTATAATATATATGCTATATCCCACAATGAAAACATGCAATAAAAAAATGTGATGGTTATGTCCAGTCTAATGTAATTACTTGGAGCTAAAAAACCACTAGAGGGGGGGTGAATAGGGTTTTATAAATATTTTAACAATAATTCAACTCAAGCAACCACGATTGAGATAAGGAGAAAGAGGCAAGGTGTTTAGAGTGGTTCCACCCTTAGCAAAAACTAAGGGAGTCAGTCCACTACCCAATTGTTTCCAATTGGGATTTGAAAGTACTTGAATTTTATTACCTTTTTAGGATGTTACATAAAATTACAAATACTTTCCTCACCCTTTGGACAGCCTTCACCCCGAAGTCATCTTAACAACTATGAAGCAGCCTTCACTTGAAGTAACTTCAACCTCCCCCTTGAAGTAGCCTTCCTCCTTGAAGTAGCTTCTCGTTGAGACCTTCTAGAAGTAGTCCAAAGTCCTCCTTCTCCACCGAGAAGATCCATCTCCACCTGAGAAGATAGCACCCTCTCCACTCTACAGCCTCCAACCCTAGGAGTAGTAAGGAGAGTACAAGAAATAAGAAGGAACAAGAAGGGAAAATGGAAATTACAATTACCATTGTAGCACAAGGCTTGATTTCCTATATCAAGAGTTTTTATCTCCTAACCAATGTGTATGGAAGTGGAAGTGTAGTGGGTAGGAGATGCTATCCTGTAGGACACAAATTTGTAGCAATGGAAAGGATTAGCAAATGCTAGAGTTTCTCAATTGCTCATAAGAATAGATTGCCAATTGTAAGTATGTATGCTCAAGTGTTGCACAAGTGTGTTTTGGGTGTCCTAAGGCATGTCCTATTTATAGGAATGGCCTATGAATGCTTAAGGACATTCTAGACACTTTCTAGGGGGTTCTAAGTGCTCAACTAGCTTTTAGGTATCCACTAATTGCTTTAGCAATGACTAGTTTATTAATTCTAAAAAGTGCAAACAGACACAATCTCAGTCGAGAAGTTTGTCGACCTAGAGTCCATCGGTCGAAGTTTTTGTCGACCGAGGGATGGTCTGGAGCAAGTGTATATAACATTTGATTCCAACTCCCAACTACCTTGTTTGTTATGTCTAATGGCTATAGAACCTATTAGAAGAAATAAACCGGGAGACTCTCGGTTGAGAAGTTGTTTGACCGAGTTTGTCTCGGTTGACAAAGAGTTCGACCGAGAGTGTCTCTGTTTTGGTGGTTGTAGATGAATACTAAGTGTTTGTATGAGTGTGCAGTTGTGACATTATTAAAGGGGATGACCTATCTAAGTGTTGTGAATGGCTAGGGAAGATCTAAATGCTTGATTGACATGATATCTAAGTACTTGTACATTATATACTTGTACAAGTTTTTACATTTGATTATAATCATGAATTAACACATTTTGAGCATTTAGATCTTCCAAAGTTGTGTCATCCACCTAGTTCCTGCAACACTCAAATAGCATGTCAGATCCACAAGAATGAAATGTTTGTCATTTTCAAAACAAAGGGATTTTGATGATGTCCATTTAGCCAACAATCTCCCCCTTTTTGAATATGACAAACATTTATAAATATAAATCAAATAATCTTTTAAAATGAGTTGAGTTTCATACCTGAGATTTACCTTGTGTGTTCCTTCTCTTGTTTATGGAATGTGTGCTTATTATTTCCAAAGAAGTGTGGAACATAAAGTCCAACTCTTAGGGAATATAGCAACTTTTAATGTAAAGCCAAGAGATTATGAAACTCATTGATTGAGTATTTAAGATTTAGATTATTTCTCCCCCTTTGTCATTTCAAAAAGATAGCCGTTAAAATCATGTGTTAAAACTCCCCCTTAATTTTTTCTCCCCTTTCAAAATTATAACTATCAAATCATTTGAAAGGATGTCCATTTGAAGCCAAAATGTAAGGATCAGAAAAATCAACCGATTTAAGAAGCATAAATGTCAAAGAAAACATCGTCTAAGAGAGTAATGAGTAGTTGCTTCCTTATTTTATTGAATTCATCTAATGGAAGTGGTTTTGTGAAAATATCAGCCAATTGATCTTCTGTATCAACATGATTTTTAGAGATATGATCCCTTAGAAAATGATGACGGATTTCAATATGTTTGGCATGGCTGTGTAAAATAGGATTATGTGCCTAGTTTATAGCGCTTGTATTGTCACAAAAGATAGGCATGGATGAAAATGTAAAACCATAATCGTTTAAAACTTGTTGCATATAAAGCACTTGAGCACAACAAGACTTGGCTACCATATATTCAGCTTAAGTTGTAGAGAGGGAAACTGTGTTTTGTTTTTTCCTGAACCAAGATACTAAGGCTCTTCCTAACAAGAAACAACTTCCACTTGTTCTCTTTTGGTCAAGTTGACAACCAGCATATTCGTCATCAGTATAAGCTTTCAAATCCAAAGGTTGTCTTTTAGGATACCATAAACCATAGTTTGTGGTGCCGGCTAAGTATCTTAGAATCCGTTTGACAGCTTGAAAATGAGTTTTGCATGGGTTTTGATTGAAATCTAGCACAAAGTCCAACGGAAAACATGATATTCGGTCTAGAAGTAGTTAAGTAAAGCAAGCTACCAATCATGGCCCTATATAAGCAATATCAATGGGTTCCCCATTTTCATCCTTATCAATTTTAGTAGAGGTAGCCATTGGAGTGGTAGCATGTTTGCAATGTTCCATCCCAAAACGTTTTAAAACTTCATGTGTATACTTCTCTTGGCTTATAAAAATCCCAACGGGCGTTTGCTTAATTTGAAAACCAAGAAAGAATGTCAATTCTCCCATGAGACTCATTTCAAATTTCTTTTGCATAATATCACTAAATTGTTTACATAAAGATTCATTTGATGCACCAAATATTTATCATCAAATTTGAACAACTCGAAAGTCGGATTCATGCATTTTGAAAAATAAAGTAGAATCTGAATTTCCAATTGAAAAACTGTTATCAAAGAGATAGCTTTTTAGCCTTTCATACAAATTTCTAGGTGCTTCTTTTAAGCCATAAAGTGCTTTCTTAAGTTTGTAAACGTGATCATCTTTACCATAAATTTCAAATCCAAGTGGTTGCGCAACATATACTTCCTCTTGTATTATTCCATTTATAAATGCACTTTTTACATCCATTTGGAATAGTTTGATGTTTTTGTGGGCAACTATAGCTAGTAGCATTCTAATGGCTTCAAGTCTTGCCACTGGTGCATAAGTTTCATCAAAGTCTATTCCTTCTTGTTGATTATACCCTTGTGCTACCAACCTAGCTTTATTTCTTACTACTTCCCCATCTTCATTTAACTTATTTCTAAAAACCCACTTAGTTCCAATAATGGTTTTATCTTGAGGGTTAGGAACTAAGTCCCATACATCATTCTTAGTGAATTGGTTTAATTCTTCTTGCATTGCCATTATCCAATAATCATTTTTATAGCTTTAGTCACCTTCTTAGGTTCAATTATCGACACAAATGCCATATTTGCAACATCTCTAAATGATGAATGGGTTTTTATTTTATCATTAGGATTTCCAATGATTAGTTCTTGAGGATGATCCTTAATGAGTCTAGGAATGGGTTGATGTGTCTCAACTTGTTGATCATTTGTAGCATTTTGATCATCTTTAGTTGACATGGTTAGAATTTCTACTTGATGAGTAATATAAACTACATCATAATTTTTAGTTCTTAGATCTTCATGAAAAGTAATGTGAATGGATTCTTCAACTTTTCTAGAGATAGTGTTGTAAACTCTAAATACTTTACTAGAAGTTGAATATTCCAAGAAAAAGGCTTTTTGTGATTTAGAGTCAAACTTTTCTCTATCATCTTTTGTGTTCAAGATATAGCAAGTTGATCCAAAAGTATGAAAATAGTCAACCCTTGGTTTCTTAGTATACATGATTTCATATGGTGTTTTCTTCAAATAAGAGTGTATGGTTACTCTATTTAGCACATAACAAGTTGTGTTTACTGCTTCAGCCCAAAATGTTTTAGGTGTATTATGTTTAAGCATCATAGTCCTAGCCATTTCTTGTAATGACCAATTTTTCCTTTCAACTATGACATTTTGTTGTGGAGTGCGTGGAGCAGAAAAATTGTGAGTGTAGCCATGAGATGTGCAGAATTCTTCAAATAGATGATTCTCAAATTCTCCACCATGATCACTTCTAATTGTGCATATTTTGTTTTTTAATTGATTTTCAATCTTTGAATAAACTTGTATGAAAACTTTAATCGTATCATCTTTGTTTGCAAGAAAATGTACCCATGTATATCTACTGTAGTCATCAACAATAACAAAGCAATATATTTTCCCACCAATAGATTGTGTCCTCATAGGTTCGAAAAAATCCATATGAATAAGTTCTAGTGATCTACTGGTGCTAAGCATGTTTTTGGGTTTAAAAGAAGTTTTAGTTTGTTTACCCAAAGTACATGGTTCACAATTTTCAGATTGATCAAAAGATAACTTAGGCAAACCACAAACAAGATCATATTTGACTAGCTTTTTGATAACATATGAACTAGCATGACCTAATTTTATATGCCATAGTTGTAAAGAGTTTTCTTTTGCAAGTAAGAATTTTCCAACTACAGATTGCATAGAGTTAGGTCTAATAATATATAGATTTCCAACTCTTTTTCCTTCATAAACAACATTTGTAGTGTTTTCTATTAGTAACTTGCAGCAATTTTTGTTGAATAAAACATCTTATACACTATCACATAACTGACTGACACTTATTAAATTATGGTGCAAACCATCAACAAGTAAAACATTCTTTATTACAAGGTTTGTACCAATATTACATATTCCAACAATTTTACCTTTACCATTATCTCCAAAAGTGACTGTTCCGCTTATCTTTTACTCAAAAGTTTGAAATGCATCCTTGTTCCCAGTCATGTGTTTGGAACATCCACTGTCAACTACCCAATCCTATAATAAAATATAGGTTTTGGTACCCATGTGATGGTCCATTATGGTTAGGTACATTTAACAACAAACTCAATCATGATTTAACAAATTAAACTAAACAAATCTTCATACATGGTCTTAGAGCAAGTCCAATGACATATCCTTGTCGTTGTAGATGTGCAACTCTCTTCTACTTGCAGTAGGATATCATTGTAGATATCCAACCCATCCTAGTTTGCACCAAAAACTATAGGTTGATGTTGTCCCAGAAGAAAAAAGCATGTATGCTCTATAGAAGTCCACACAGACCACCTAGAACTCTTGTCATCCTACTAGAATGGACTGGAAGGAGTTGTCCCTCCCATTGGTGCACTAGTCACCAACTTGCTCTCCCATAATTATTTCTCCCTTGCTATCCCTCCTTTTAGTGGGTAGGACTTGCCTAGGCTCTCAATTGGTTACCCCAATCATAGAGGACAACAATTGTCAGAAGAAATTGAGTTGTATTATGGGAAGCCCATAATAGTCCTCTATTTATAGGAGGGGTTCGAGTCTGGGTTCCCAATCTGTGTGGGAGTGGAAGAGACTGAAGGATCTTGATTTTTCGCAACCTGTGAGTGTTGAACCGGTCGGTTGGCAACCTAGATAGTTGTATGGCATGAGCCGATTGGTTTGCTCAGTAAATCGATCTTTTTTTAGTTTTTCAATCACATATGAATTTGGAAATTCGTTTCAAATTAATGCTAAACATCAATTCCTTGCATCAATAGAATTTGAGCAATCTAAACAATCAAATTTTCTCACAAATTCAAGAAAGTTACTAGAACCTTCTGTTGGCACAACTGAGCCAATCGGTTCACCAGGAGAATTGTTTTTCTCTCTCAACCTGAGCTGATCAGTTCTACCAATGAGCTGATCGTTTGGTGACTGTTTTGTGCAAAACTTTTTCCAATTCAATTGTAATCAACATGACAGTCCAAATAGTTGTCTCACTAGGTGATCTGATTAGTTGGCAGCCCAATTAGTTGATTTGTTGTGAAAATTAAATACCTAAGTACTTTAGTAATCAATTCAATCATCATTCAAAATTAAACTCCTCCCTTATATGACCCTACAGGTCCCATATTACATTGAAAGTGAATGCCAATAACAACTTATGACATCACAAACAATGAGCGGTGACTAGTCTCACATTAATTCTACGCAAGTAAATGGAAAGTTGGACAATATATTCAACCTACAATCTATGTATGGTGTTATAGTGTTTGTATAGTTCCTTTGTCACTGATCTCTAGATTGAACTCAAGGCATGGATTAGTCATCCTCTTTATCATTCAATCATGTTCCTTGAACCAGAGCAGACTGACTAAGATATATGTAAGTTCAATATCACACGTTGTCTCACATGTGCATGGTCATGGATTTCTCAGTTTTTCTAATCAAGAGGCCTCGTGTCATGCTCATGTAGGAGGGAAAAATATCATCTACATCACTCACAGTCAGTCCCCATGTGTCATAGTCACCCAATCATCACCTTTTTAATAACCCTTTTTTTCAAGATTACGTTTGATGATGTCAAAGCATATCGAATGACATGTGATGAGTGTAGTGACTTCTGGTCTAAGAACCACCATCACTATGAGAGATAACTATGTCTACCATGGTAATGGATTCCATGTGTCATTCTCATGGTGGGTCTGTCTGATACACTATTCTTTAACATGTATTTGTGTGCTTGGTTTATATTTTCACAACCAACTCACACTCTGATCTTATGTGATATTGTTGTCTATCAACCTTCCACAATAGAATACGATCAGGGACCTAATGAGAGTGTATATGTATACTCATAACATTCCTATGCTCTTATCATTCTAGTCATGTACTTGAAAACATACATCATTGAGTAATATCATTCTCTAGACATTTAAAAATGTTACATTATAACCTTGTAACTGAATTATACAAAATAAATTGGAAGCTTACATTTATTTATTAATTAAATCATTTACATATTATGCCATTAAAATCATCATATGATAGGCTCTCTGGGCATACATACCAACATCATCTAGTAGCATGCTCCAGTTTTTCCTATTGGTTGAAACAGTCTTTTCTGGAATCATCTTAATTTTCCTATTTGACACCTCAACCTGGCCTTGATTCTGGGAATGGTATGGGGCTCCTACTCTACTCTTTACTCCATATCTACTAAAGAATGATCCAAATTTTCTATTAGTGAAGTGAGATCCCCCATCACTTATGATAGCTTTGGATGCCCCAAACCTATGTAAAATATAGTCCTTAACAAATCAACATACAACCTCTGCATCATTGGTGTGAGTTAGAATTTCTTCCATCCATTTTGACACATATTCAACAACCAAAAAAATATAAAAATAAGAGTTTGAAGACATAAAGGGTCACATAAAATTGATTCCCCATAGATCAAAAACTTCTACATCCTAAATTGTATTTAGAGACATTGATGTCTTCTAGATATGCTTCTCAACCGTTAACACATGTCACAAAATGATAAGCATCTTTAAATAATGACAATCAATAAAATCACTCTCTAAAACGTTTGCCACTATCCTTGAACTACAATGGTGTCCTCGAGTGGGTAAGGAGTGGCAATGAGAAAGTATGCTCTCAAATATTCACTTAGAAACACACTTCCTCAATGTTCCATCCCTACACCTCTTAAGAAAGATAGGACCATCCCACCCTTAGAACCTCAAAGAGTGGAAAATTTTCTTCACCCTCTCTAAATGAGACAAATGATCTTCTAATACATTCTCAGATCTAACATTATCCTTACTTTCTATATCAAACTCCTATAGTAGCAAAATCTATCGAATCAACCTTGGTTCAACATCCTTCTTCTGTAGAAGGTACTTAATATCCACATCGTCAGTCCAGACTATCACCTTTGCCCCTATTAAATATTTTCTAAATTTTTCAAAGGAAAAAACAACTGCTAAAAGTTCCTTTTTGGGGTGGTACAGTAAAATTGAGCATCATGTGTTATAGATGCATAATAGATGATAGAAAGAGCACAATATTTGTGTTGGCTTACAATAGCTAAAACTGCATAATTTGATGTGTCACACATTAGTTTAAAAGGTTGGTTCTAATCAGGATCCACCACCACAGTTGTAGAGATCAGCTTCTCCTTCAATACCTCAAATGCTTCAAACAACATTCATCAAAATTAAATTCAACATCCTTTTCTAACAACTCAGAATGTGGCTTGGCAATCTTCGAAAAATCCATTATGAGGCATCGATAAAATCTTGCATGTAATAAAGAACACCTAACTCCCTTCATCGAGTATGGTGGAGGTAGCTTAGAGATCACTTCTATTTTTATCAGATTGATTTCCATCCCTTTGTTGGACACCTTGTGTCCCCACACAGTCCCTTAAGTCACCATCATATGGCATTTCTCCCAGTTCAAAATTGGATGAGTGTCCTCACATCTTTACAAGAATCTATCAAGATTTTGATAATTAGTCCTCAAATGACTCTCTAGGACCAAAAAATCATCCATAAAAATCTCTAGATATCACTTTACCATATCTCAAAAATAGCAAGCATACACCTTTGAAACGTTGTTGGTGCATTACAAAGACTAAAAGGTGTCCAATAGTTAGCAAAAGTACCATACAGACAAGTGAAGGTAAACTCCTCTTAGTAATGTGGTTCAATAGAAATCTAGTTGTATCTGAAGTAACCATCTAAAAAGCAAAAATTTGAGTGATCAGAGAGCTTCTCAAGAACTGATGAATGAATGGGAATGAAAAATAATGTTTTAAAATGGAGGCATTAAAACGATAATAGTCAATCAAAACTCGCCACCCGATCACTAGCCTAGATGAAATTAACTCACTCGTAGAAAATGTAGTGATCGTGATTCCTCGCATCTTAAGAACTACTTGGGTTGGTCTAACCCAGTTAGAATTTGAAATAGCATAGATTATACCTTCCCATAGAAGCTTTACTACATCTCTCTTCACCACCTCCTTCATTATGGGATTTAGACACTGCTAAAGTTGTGCTACAGGTTTTACTCCTTATTTAACCTTTTCTTGTTTTTACAAAGACTAGGGGAAATACCCTTGATTCCAGTAGTGGACCACCCAAATGCATCTCGGTGGTTCTTCATAACAATAAGAAGTTGATATTCCTCCTTAAAACTTAGTGATGTGGAAATTACCATTGTGAGTTTGTTGTACAATACCAATAATGTGTACTTCAAGTGCAGTGGTAAGAACTTCAATTCCAGCTCAAGAGAACAATGCAAGGAAGGGAGTAATGGTGGTGTGGTGATCCCAAATCTTCAGAGTGTCTTTAATAGAAGATGAAAAATATCTTTAAAAATAGGTCACACACCATTGAATGATAGCATGTAAAGTCAACCACAAAATTCATGAGACAAGCTTCTACGGGTAGTTGGGGACATGCATTTGTAGTGGAAAAATAGATTGCATATGTAATTGTCATCGGGTAAACCTCCTCCTCTAGATCATCATGGTACTTGAAAACCTTTTTCAAAGATCTACCTTATATGCTCCATAATATCAATAACAAGAGTGCCCTCGTCCACCTTTTTCATGACACGTGCCATGTGTAAAATGGGTTTCCCAAGAACAGGGACACTTTATTGACCAAGTTTTGCATCATGTGACATTGTGCCTTCTCCTTCTCTGGTGGTTGATAGGCAGGTAGATTTATCTCAAACCGGTCATCCTGGATACCCAATAAAATTTTCCTCATTACATCTCCAAGATTACATTTGAAATGGCTTTGAAGGACCTCCCTAAGAGTAATTCATTGCCATTATCATCTCACATTGCCATGACTACAAAATCTACTAGAAATATGAATTTGTCCACCTTTACCAGAACATATTCAAAATGCCTATTGGCCTCAACACTAAATTATCTGCTAGATAGACTGTCATGTTGCTCTTCCTAGACTCTCTAAGTCCATTTCTTAAATGTAGACAATGGCATGAGATTGATTATTGCCCTAAGAGTCACATAGTGAATCTCCAAACTTGACCTTGCCAATTTAACACGGTTAGTTGAAGCATCCTAGATCCTATCTCTTCTATGGAATCTTTCTCTATATCAAAGCACTGACTTCTTCCCTTAAGACCACTACATAAAAATCATATATCCTCCTCTTCTTTTTGTGATATTCTTTAAGAAATTTCCTTAAGAGGGAATGTGGTCAATAGCATCCACAAGTAGTAGGTTGATATGAAACCTCCTGAATATATCTAGAAATTTCTTGAACTACTGATCAACCATTTTGGCCTTCAAACTATTAGAGAATGGTATTACACTCACATTTTTATGTTGATAGGGTGGGATGTATGACTCCTTCTTAGCTTCTAATTTCCCAATTTGTTCCAGTTCAGTGGCCTCCTCCTAAGGTGTGGTATCTTGTGGCTGCTCTAGAGAGATAGTATCTATAACTATCCCAGTGTCACCTGGTGCGGTGCCCTAGTCTAGAGTCTCTTTCTACTCCTTCATCAATACCTTGCCACTGCAAAGCACACGCTAGTTACCAGATGGATATTTGTATTTCTAGGAAATCCTTGTTGGGTGGGCTTCTTAACGGATGCCACCTCCGCTACCAACTGATATATTTGATTCTCAATATTGTGGATTTGAGACCCTTAGTTCTATTGTTCCCTTTTTTTCTAGTTCAGTAGGACCTCATTCTGACTTCCCTTTTTTTCTAGTTCAGTAGGGCCTCATTCTGACTCAAAAGTCTACCCAACATGTCTTTAATCTTGTCTATATTTCTAGGGCCCATGATTTGTTGATACTATTATGAAGTGCTTCATTGCTAATGTTTGGATTGTTGTGCCTGTGAAGGGTCCTGTTGAAAATTATTCAAATCCTTCCACAAAAATTTAGGATTCCTCCTCCATGAGTATTCATTCTTTCCCCTAGTGTTGTGCTTCTACATAAACATGCCTTCACCTCCAGATGAGGTGCTAACTTTCTGATCAAGTTTCTTTGTGAGTCCATCCATCAGAGCCTTCAGTTTAGTAATCTCTCTTGCTTCCACAACACTCTTTATTATTGTTCATGCCTCTCTTTTTCCTCCTTAGGATTGGTTCTTGGCCATATTCTTTGAGATATCATGACATATTGTACCCTTGTTGTCTTAGAAAAAACATGACCCTACATTGTCCACAGTATTCCTCTCCCCATTGTATAGGCCATACTAGAATTGCTCAATTTTTCCATATGGATCAATCCCATGATGTGGGACCTTTCTGTGCATATTTTGAAATCTCTCCCAAGCTTCTAAACATGACTCCTTAGCATGCTACTTGAAGTTGTCAATCTACTATGCTAGTTCATTTGTCTTCTATGGCAGGAAATATTGCTAAAAAATGCATCAATCATCTCGTTGCAAGTCGCTATAGCATCTGGAGGGAGGCTAAGTTGTCGTGCATTGGATTTATTTAATAGGGAATATGAGAATAGCTTCATATATATTACTATGTTTGGAACCCTATCTAGATTTAGCATATCATAGATTCCACAAAGGCTCCGTGTTGTGTCTATGAAATGACTGCTATTTGATTAATGTCACCAGTATGGGGTCTATCTAGTAGCTACCAACATTGATCCCAATAAAGTTGTGGATAAAGATGTATGTATCTTGCCCTAGAACGTGTGTCCTCAGGCCCTTCTTCAACATGCTATTCACTATTTGGGGTCCATGTCTACTGCATGTGCATGCTCTTCATGTGGTGGTGGGGTTTGGATGATCTTCTCAGTAGAATCCCCAAATTCTCTTGCCTTATGTAAAATCTCCTCAGTGGAGTAGATTCTCTATAAACCACAATTTGAGTGTGAACCATACACTAGTAACTAAAAATGTAAATGACAATGTGAGATATTGAATACTAGTAAACTTTCATTACAAAAATTTCAATTACACTCTAATTAAATGAAATGATTGAAAACATATTAAAAAAAAAAAGAAAAATGGCTTATAGTAACTGGACACAACTGTTGGCGTTGCCATTTTCCCAGTAATGATGCCAAAAACTTGACACGCCAAAACCATGCATGTAAAATGCAAGTGTACACGTCAAGTAATATAGGCCTATGAGGCCCAAGTCTTGAACTCAGGGAAACATTTTTTTAAAAACTACTATTAATTATAACCCAAACATCTAGTCCTAGAAAATATGGTTGACAAGCAAGGAATGAAATCTAAATTAAATAATTGTAATCAAGAATGGATGGATTCCTTAGGATTACTGTTTCACTAAAGCATGCATTGCATTCAAATTCTATTTCGTTGATAATTATTAACTCTTAATCGTAGACTAAAGACTTGTATCAAGTATTACCCACTTTTGTAGCATAATACACTGCCTAGACTTAAACAAACCCCACTTCCATAGCGGTTTAGGAATTAACTAGGTACATTAACAACATATCTAGGTTTTATTTCATAGTCGTAATCCCTCTCCCAGGGTGCAATATGAGATGTGTAAATCTATAAATTTTCCAACCACTACTCCCTGTTTCAAAGTAATTAGCAGTGAAATATATTTGTTGTGGTGATCAAGAATAAAAAATTCAATAAGAAATTAAATATTCACATCTAGAATGAAGGAAATAAATTATCTATTATAAAATTCAAATAAAAATTAATATTGGGCAACTCCCAAATCCTAATGAATATGGGGTTTAGCCCCACAAGATTGCAGTCATAGTATGATGAGAGGAAGAGGGAGAAAATGAGCTAGACATTAGAAAACCAATAATAGATCCCTGGATAAGTAGTCACGATGATCCCCTCTGGTAGACACCTTGATTTGTAGTGTTTCAACTTTAAATTTGAAAGTTCCCAGAGCATCCAGTCTGTGGCTATCTCCTTCGTCTCCTCCTCTCCAAACTTTTTGTTATGTTGCTGCATGAAAAAACATGATCCCCCTTTTTGTCGAACTATCTTGAGGTCATAAGTGGGCTTTTGGTCGTCATTAAGTCGCAATTGTTGGATTTGTTGTGATTTTTGATCTGCAATGATTGTGTAAAGATGGTACCACCTTTATGGTGTCAATGGCATCGAGTTGTCAGATGATTTAAAACCCCTAAAATGTTTTCTACTATCGATGAGTGAGTTGATAGCACTGAGTTGCTAAATGTGAGTTCTGACTTGATTTGGATGCTAAAGTTGGTACCACCGACTGGTGTTTGGGTGGCACTGAAGCAATTAATTCCAATTATTGATGCTCTGTGGATGATAAGTCGGTTGCACCGAAATGGGGGCTTCAATAGCATTAACTCCTTACTCAGTAGCACTAATATTTCTCTCACTATTGTATCAGTAGAATTTTGTGTCATGTCGGTACCATGGACATATGATTCATTAGCACCAAGCTATCATATTAAATGCTAAATTTACTTGGAACAAGGGAAATATAATATAAGTCCTTAATTTGAAAGCCATATTTTGACCCCAGACATTTTTAGGATGCTACTAATAACCAACGAATGGCAAGTGTGTTTCCTTATGTTGATCTTATTTAAATAGGAACATGATGAGTTGATCCACCTACACGTCTTGCTTTTACTTCTATATCGGGAGTAACTCCATGTATTACTTGACGTAAAATAGATAGTGGATTTGTCTGTGTCTTTTTTTGAATCTTTTTCACGACTTGATAGATAATTTTATAAGCCAATGACGTTTTTTCATGTTTCGGAATACCGTTAACCAACATGTTAACTAATCGATTACAATAAATAAAAAGTTATAAATTAGCATAATTCTGTAGAAATATATGATGCAATCACAATTCATAGGATAATAATATTAAAGAATGCATAAAATATCTCAATAGTTATGAACTAAATAATGGAAAATTAGCATGTGAAAAGTGACTGAAAATCAATGCATTAGAATGTTGTCCTTGGAATATGTTATTTTCTCTCCAAGGTGAAGAACTATTAGAAAACTCATGTCTGGATGTGTGACAAGATGTGCTTCTCCCCTTGGACGTGCACCCCTTTATGTAAGAGAGTTATGGTCTTGCATTTCCAAAAAAATAAATATCATTCCTAACTGCAACTCATGTTCAAAATAAAAATAGGATTATTTTAAAGGACTCCTAGTGGCAAGACTAGGTGTCCAATCAGTCGGTTGACTTGTACAATGTCCTTTTCAATTAAACTGAGCAAATTCAATTACTAATCATCTAATTGACTGAGACATCTAATTCTAATTTTAACATTGATTTCATCATGTCAATCAAATTGCTTACTAGTCGGGTCATGCCACCTGCCTAAATGGCAATTAGTCAATCTATTAACACAAAATAAACTAGTTGATCCAAACAATCTTGTCAATAAACTATATATCCCAAACAACCGATTTGGTAGAAATTTGCTTATACATGATTCAGAACAATTCTAGTCATATGGATGAATGTCAAATTCAATGCCCTATAGAATCCATATGTGTGTGACCACATAGATTCCACATTATATGGGCAGTGATGTCAAAGACCACACAAGAAAAGAGCTCTATCTAGAAAAATCTCATCTCTATCCAAGTAATTGGAATAAATTGAGAAAAACATTAACCTATAATTGGGAAGTGTTACCATGGTTTTATAATCTCTATGTCACTGATATGGTGATTGATATGCATGCTTATATTTTTCATCCTCTCAGCATTCAATCCATGTGAATCAGATAGACTATTCATCTCAATATCATATATCGGCTCACATGAGTAAGGCCACACACACTATAACATCACTTATCAAGTGCCTAAGATATCACTCTAAGGAAATAACAAATTTCACCTACATTACTCACAACAATCCATAAGTCTCACATTGCACTCAATTGCTATCTATGTGGATACCATTATTTAGAGTCAGTTGGGTAGTGTTAAAGTACACATAGCAACATGTGACTTTTGCAACAAGTTTAGGTCTAAGGATCAAGGCCATTGTTGTCACATTGAGACATGAATCAAACTATCATGACATCACTTTCATGTGTCAGACTCAAATTGGGTCTATCCAATACAACTTGTTCTCTAACAAGTACCCATATATATAAATTGATAAACAATATCATGACTAAACAAACATAGTTATCATTCAGCATACCGACTAGATTTGAGTATTATTGTTGTCATATTATATACACAATATTACATGACTAAGGATATAATAAGAATGAATACAATATAGTATACATATGATCTCATGTTCAAGTCCTAAACCCAAATCATAAGTCATCGAGTTAAAGCATTATTAGGACATCTTACATTTCTTCTTTATCTCAATAATGAAGCAAACATAATAGATATAATTTCTATTTACTAATGATCAAATATTATACAATGTATACATTATTACAATCATCACAATATGTCTCTTAGGGAATATAAAATATAGTCTCTCACTTTCATTAAATCCAATAACTCATGAATTGAATTCCAAGTGATCTAACATGACAATCATTCTTATTCTATGAATGTTCCCTCCTCAAGGGATCAACAACATTTCATTTAGTTGGTACTCTACAATATTTACATATCCTTGATGTATGATCTCTCATATGAGATGCTATCTCCAAAGTATGTTCTTGGAAAATAGACATGATATGGGTTCCTTAGTATGTACAATGGATCCATTATTGTTACAGTAGAATAATATTGCCTTCTCAATGGTCGCAATGACCCCAAGACCGCAAATGGTCTTTTTGGTCCATATGGCTTCCTTTGCTACATCGAATTAAAAAATATATTAAACTTCTATTGTAGAATCAGTCATTGTCTTTTGTTTGAAACTCTTATACATCATACTCTATTTAGGAAAAATACAAATTAGGATTAGGATCGGTAATCATGCTTATCAATTTGAAATCTTACATTAGTGTAACTCTTTACAACTAACTCTTATTCACCTTGATATATGAAATTTTATCCTTTATTCTTCTCAAGTACTTTAAAATATCCATCACAAAAATCCCATGACCTTCATTGGGATTTGACTAGTACCTTTTCATCATGCTCAAACCATATGATATGTATGAGTGTTTACATAACATTGCATACAGTATATAACTAGTTGTATATGCAAATGAATCTTAGTCATGTATGCCTCATATTCCAAAGAGTTAGGACACTGAGATTTAGAGAAACTTATTACATGGGACATGGGTAATTTCTTTGTCTTAGAATCTTCTTGATGAACCTTTTTAGTACTTTGTTAATGTATGTATTCTACATTCAGCTAAGAAGCCTTCTAGATCTATCTAGATAGATCCTTATTACTAGAATATAGGAAACCTCACATATATTATTGATGGAGAAGTTCTTCCTACAAAGTCTTAACTAATTGTAGTGTATCCATTTCTCATCAATAACATCATCCTTATGTAATATGAAAAATACAATTATGCTCACATAAACTTTCTTATATACCCAAGCTTCATTTTTATTTTTAATAAATCCAAACTTTTTGACTATATTATCAAAATGAAGATTCCATCTTCTAGATGTTTGCTTCAATCCATAAGTTTACCTTTCTTGCTTACAAACTTTATTTTCTTCATTTAGACTTTATGGTTGTGTCTTATACACATACTCAATAATGTTCTTGTTATGAAAAGTACTTTTAACACCCTTTTGAAAAATCTTACTCTCATAATAAGATGTAATGGCAAGCATGAGCCTAACGGATTTAATCATGGAAATTGGTGAAAAAGTTTCATCATAGTCAAGACATTGAACTTGTGTGAATCCTATTGCAACCAATCATCCATTATAGATTTTTAAATTACCATACATGCATGTCTTCTTCTTAAAGACCCATTTCCATCCTATGGGTTTTACCCTTTAGGGTGCATCCATCAAAGTTATAGTTTGTTATATTACATGGATTCCATCTTAGAACTCTAGCTTCAAGCCATATACTAGAATATTATCCCTCTATAGCCTCATTATAGATTGTTAACTCATCATCATTCATGACCAACAATCATCTAATTGAGTCATGAGAAATCCATTTTTTTCATGCTCTAGACATGTTCTATTAGATCTTCGAGAATCTTGTTGTAGATTAGGGATTCTATATTTCACAAGGGCTTGTGATTCTCTATATTCCTCGTCTACCTTCATATGTTCATTGTAATATTCTTGGACTAAAACTTCTTTAAGATTTATTTTCCTTCAAGGGTTCCTTAGTCTACTAATGGTATCAAACAATGAAAATGTATTTGATTTGGGTCTGAGTTTTTCAGAGAATTGTTACTTGACCCAAGCTTTACAACCCCAAATATTTACAAAAGACATATTGTGACATTTCCAATTCCATATATCATATGGTGTCTTTGAACTAGTTTATAGGAAATGTGATTACCACTTTTTAATTATTATCAACTTCATTTTTTGAATTATTATCACTTTTGTATCATAAACTCCATTATGGCTTGCATCTCCCTCTTGTATCCATATCCATAATTGAATAGTATTTATTTTGTAGGATGTGGGGTAGATTACATGCTTTTTAAATTGAACAAGTATTTTTTTTAATGTAAGTTTATTTCATGTTGATTGGAAAATGTTATTTTTTTCTTGTTCTATATATTGATCAACCATATGACAAATGTTATGCTCCTTTATTCATTATGATATAATGTGTTATGATTATGGAGTGTAAACTATGCCTTTGTGGATAATTCATGAAGGTGATTAAGTTAGATTAAAAAGTGTTATGGAAACTTATTCCCATATTATCTGCTAGTAGAAGTAGGTGGGGCAACATGTAGTTTACATTATTTCCTGAACGTATGGTATACAAATTGGCACTCATATGATGTAACTGTAGAGTTTTGAGGGAAGACGGAACAACAAAAATAAGAACAACTTTCCCAAAAAATCACATAGTTGATGGTTCTGTCATATCCACAAAATGTTAATATATTATCCATAAAATGGATATTAAATCTATCTTATTGCAAACTAGTTTTCCAACAACTAAAAGTGGCTTATGTCGATATAAAACTTTCACTTCTGGATCCAAATCCAAGCTAATTGATTTTGTTGATGCCTTATCATTGCACAACACCTTGTCTTCATCCTAAAGAAGTAGCTTACAATCAAGCATCTTCTCAAGGGCCTTGGCCATACATTGTCCACATAGATGTGGATACAATTATTGCGCTACCTTGGTTCCCAAGAGGAAGATGCACTCATTGTTGTCAATGTGCTAGAGTTACACGCTATCCATCTTCGACTATTGAGGATGTTGTCCTTTGAATGACTTTTACTCTCTCCAAGACAAATAACTATAAAAAACCTTAGATCTCAATGTGTGTCAAGGTGTGCCTCTCCCCATGGACATAACTCCTATATATAGAAGAGTCATCATCTTGGATCTCCAAAGTGTTCAGTATCATTCCTAACCTCAACTCAAGTTCAAAACCAAAATAGGATTATCATAAAGGATCCTAGTGACAAAACTAGGTGTCCAATTGGTTGGTTGACATGTACAAGGAAAGTCCTTGTCAATTAATTTGATCCAATTCATTTCCTGATTGTCTAATTGACTGAAACATATAATTCCTAACATCTACCATGATTTCATCATGTTGAACAGATTGCTTACTAATTAGATCATTGGTAACCTTCCTAAAAGGTGACTAATCAATCGAATTGACACTAAATAGATTAGTTGATCCAAACCATCTTGTCAATCGAATATCTAGCCCAAAAGATCATTTTGGTAGAAATTATATTGTACATCATTCAAAACAGTTCTAGTCACAGAAGTGAAAGTGAACTTCAATTCCCTAAAGCTTCCATATGTGTGTGACCACATAGGTTGCACACTACATTGGTAGTAATGTAAAACAGCACACAAGCATATATCACTATCTAGAAATATGTCAATTCTAGCCAAGTAATTGGAATAAGTTGACAATAACTTTAAAATCTAAGTGAGAAGTGTTACCATGGTTGTATACGCCCTATGTTGTACATGTGTACATTGATATAGAGGCTTGGAATTTGTCAACCTCTTAGAATTCAATCTATATTTCGTGGATTAGATAGAATATTGAGCTCAATATCATATATTGGCTCACATGAGTATGACCATGCATACTGTAGCCTCACTTTATCAAAAGCCCAAGATATCACTCCAAGGAAAAAAATTCCATATACATCACTCACAATAACCCATATGTCTCATACTTCACCCAACAACTACCTACATGGAAACAATTATTTAGAGTTAGTTGGGTAGTGTTAAAGTACACATAGGAACAAGTGACCATTATAGTGACTTTAGGTCTAAGGATAATCGTCATTGTTGTCACGTTGAGACATGAATCAATCTATCATGACATGCCTTCCATGTGCCATTCTCAAATTTGGTCTATCCAACATAATATGTTCTCTTACAAGTGCCCATATATCAAATTGATATCCAATATCATGACTAAGGAAACATAGTCATCATTCAACATACTCACAAGACTTATGTATTATTGTTTTCCTGTTATATCCACAATATTTATTGACTAAGGACATGATAAGAATGAATGCTATTGAGTATACATATGATCTCATTTTCAAGTCATAAACTCAAACCATATGTCATCGTGTCAAAGCATTCTTAGGACATTTAACATTTCTTCTTTATCTTAATATTTACAAAAACATAATAGCTATAATTTTTTTTATTATACTCAAATCTTATATAATCCATTCCTTCTTACATATGTAAAATAATGTGTCTTAGGGCATCCAAAATAAAGTCTCCCACTTTCACTAAAGCAAATCACTCTTGAATCAATTTTCAAGTGATCTAACATGACCATCGTTCTTCTGTTGTGAAAATACTTTTGTCAAGGGATCAACAACATTGCATTTAGAGGGTCATCTGCAAATATTTACATCTCTTTGATGGACGATCTCTCGTATGAGATGTTATCTACATAATATGTTCTTGGAACACTATTGTGATCTCAATTCCTTAGTATGTGCAATAGATTTATTGATGTCACAGTAAATGATATTGCATTGTCAATGGCTAAAACCACCCCAAATTCACTATTGATATTCTAGATCCATACTACTTCTTTTGTTTCACTTAATTCAGAAATATACTTGACTTCTATTGTAGAATTAGTCATTGCCTCTTTCTAAGAGCTCTTCTAACTTGTTGCTCCACCATTTATGCAAAACACAAATCAAGACTGGGATCTAAAATCATCTTTGTCAGTTTGGAAGCTTACATTGGTGGTACCCTATGAAACTAACTCTTTTTTAATTATGAGAGTACCAGCCTAGGCATGGCCACTATTGGACCCACCCCAACATGGTAAACTCTTAGGGACTGATAGTGTGTGGTCCGATCACTCCTTTCTCATGCCCAATAAGCGTGAAATGTTGTTCGCAGAGTGCCCTTTGGTGTAATGCAAACCAGGGCCCTTCATTGGGAGTTACCGACCTCTTACCAATCGTCCTGCTCTGGCCCGACTTGATAACTAACTCTTCTTCACCTGCATATATTAAAAATCGATCCTTTGTTCTTCTCAAGTACTTCAATATATTTTTCACAAAATTCCAATGACCTTCATTAGATCTAACTAGTACCTTTTCATCATGCTCAAAGAATATGAGACATATGGGTGCTTACATAACATTGCATACATTATTGAATGAATTGCATACCCAAATAAATCCTAATCATACATCACTCCTCTTCCAAAGGGCTAGTGTAACAACCGAGCCCACTGCCCTAGGCTCTAGTAGAGTTTTAGGAATGACGACTGGCCCCACAGACCACCACTAGCCTTAACTGCACATTTTTTTCTCACTCGCGCACAAGTCAGGGTCAACTTCCTGACTGGTCACCCATCCTAGTACTACTCCAAGCAGAACACACTTAACTATGTTGTTCTTTAGTGATGGGCTCTCGGAAAAGGAGGTACACCTTGGTGATATAGGTAGTCCAATCATTCCTTATAAGATCATTTTATCTGAGCCCTCAAATCATGGGATGTTACAATCCCCCCCACTTAGACTCTTGACGTCCTCATCAAGGCTCAACTATATGGCCTTGTAATATCACCCCATTTCAATACAGACCCAGAATGGCCCATGGACACCCAACTCCCGACCATGGAATACCAGCGTAAGGGTGGATACGTCAACCATGGACAACCCTTTCCAACATGCCTAGACTGTGTGGCTCAAGATTGGCATGCCACATGCCCATGTGGGCCCCACCTACTAGAGGGGTTATGGCTCTAATACCATTTCTAACAATTGGGCCCACTGCCCTAGACTCTAGTAGAGTTTCAGGAATGATGACTGGACCCACAGACCACTACTAGCCTTAACTACGCATTTTTTCCTCACTCACATACAAGTTGGGGTCAACTTTCCGACTAGTCACCAATCCTAGTACTACTCCAAGCTGAGCACACTTAACTATGGAGTTCTTTAGTGATGGGCTCCCAGAAAAGGAGGTACACCTTGGTGATATGGGTAGTCCAATCAATCCTTATAAGATCATTTTATCCGAGGCCTCAAATCTTGGGATGTTACATCTAGGACATTTGGATTTAAATTACATGGGACTTAGGTAAGTTTTCTTTATTAGAATCATATAAGATGAACATTTTTAGTACTTTGACAATGTATGTATTCTAGATCATGCTAAGAAGCCTTCTATATGTATCCATATAGATCTTGATTACTATATTATAGGATCCTTCACCTAAATTCTCCATGAAGAAGGTTTTTCCAACCAAATATTAACTAATTGTAGTGTATTCATTTCTCATAAATAACATCATCTATATATAATATTAGAAATACAATTATGTTCATACTAACTTTCTTATAAACATATGTCTCATTTTCATTTTTGATAAATCTAAACTCTTTTGATGTATTATCAAAATTAATATTCCATCTTCTAGATGCTTTCCTCAATCCATAGATTTACCGTTGTAGCTTACAAACTTTATTAGTGTAATTTAGACCTTATGTTTGTGGTTGTATGCATACTTAAAAATATTTTCTTAATGGAAATTAGTTTTAACACCCATTTGACTAATCTTAGAATCATATGAAGATGTAATGGTAAGCATGATACTATTGGATTTAACCATGTCAATTGGTAAAAAAGTTTCACCATAGTCAAGACATTGAACTTGTGTGAATCCTTTTGCAACAAATCATTCTTTATAGGTTTTTACATTATCATCCATGCCCATCTTCTTCTTGAAGATCCATTTTCATCCTATGGGTTTAACTCCTTCAGGTGCATCCACCAAATTCATATTTTGTTATCATACATGGATTCTACCTCAGATCTTATTGCTCATGCCATCTGCAAGAATCTTATCCCTTAATATCCTCATCATATACTGTTAACTCATCTTCATTCATTACCAAAATTCATATAATTGATCCATGAGAAATACAAATATGTCATGCCCTAGACATGTTCTATTAGATATTAGAGGTTCATTTTTTAGATGAGGAGTTTGAGATTCAAGAGCTTGTGATATTCTTTTTCTTCATCTACCTCGGTAGGTTCATTGTTATGTTGTTGGACTCAAACTTCTTCATGATACATTTTCCTCCAATGCTTCCTTCATCTCCTTAGTGTATCAAATAAAGAAACATCTATTTGATTTGGGTCCAAGTTTTCTAGAGGATTGTATCTTGACCTAAGCTTTACATCACCAAATCTTTATAAAAGACATTGTGATGTTTCCCATTTCATGTCAGTCCTTTGAACCTGTTTAGAATGTATGTAATTACATGTAATGACGTTGTTTCAAGAGAAAATATTCACAAGGAAGTTATAAGCATAACTAAACTCATCATTGAGGGTACAATGTCCTACAAATGCAATTCTTTCTTTTTGAGAGACCATTATGTTATGGTGTTCTAGGTGGATTCAACTATATATAATACCTCAGTCTCTCATAAGGACTTCGAACTCTTCACGTAGATATTCTTGCCAAGATCATATGAAAGTTCGATGTTATTCCTTCCAAGTTTCTTATGTACTTCAATCATTGATTCCCTATAATTTTCAAGAGATTTTGATTTATGTTTCATAAGATTTATATCTAGAGAAGTCATCAACAATGTGATAAAATATTAATATCCATCTCCAACAGTTGTGCTAAATTATTCACACACATCAGCATGTATGAATCATAATAAGTCACTTTCCCTCTCACTGTTACCACTGAATGGTTCTTTTGTCATCATTCCTAATGAATGATATTCACATGTTTCTATTGATTCAAACCAAAAGGAGACCAAATAACTATATTTATGGAGTCTAGAGATGTGTTTCTAATTTATGTGCACTAGATCATAGTTCTAAAGGTAAGTTTAGTTTTAATCATTGAGCTTAACTTCTTGATATTTATAAAATACACACTTTTTTTAAGATCCAATAAATAAATACCATAACACATTAGAGCACTTCCATAAAAAATCTCTATTCAAATAGAAATTTTATGATTCTTTATTAGAAATTTAAAATTATTATTGTCTAAATAAGGTAGAAAAATAATATTTCTACTCATTTCATGTACATAATAGCAACTCGCTAACTGTATTACATGTCCACTAAGAGGAGAAAAACTATAGTTTTAATAGTTGTGGCAACAACTCTTTCTACATTACTGACTTGTAGGTCCACCTCACCCTTTAGTAAGGGAATACTTATTTCCAAGATGGTGCTTTTTTTTTTATCTTTGAGATTCAAAGTCTGTATTCAATACACAAGATGAATAAGTAGATAAGTTTTTCATATCCATAATGTATATTTCTATTGTGGAGATGTCTATTCGTCCATATTTGGTTGCTCAAGGTAAAGAGAGAAATTGCTTTTACAATGTCCTGTCCGGTGACAATGGTTACAATTTCCTTCCTTTCCTACTCCTTTTGCTATATGTGCAGAATACTTAAGCTTTCAGATATATTTATATATCCTCTTAGATTCTCCCTTTCCAAATTGAATTTCCATTTACATTTTTGACCATCAACATGGCCTTTGGCTTGTCTTTCTTCATCTAAGTCTCAACATGTCAAGAAACTCTGGCAACAATCAAACAAATTGTTCATGTTGTGGTTCATGACAAATTATATATAAGATTCTAGTAACAATCACAAGATTCAATTAGTGGTGAAGTTTAGCCAAATGGGAATCCCAAGGTTTCTAGACTTTACACATATGCAATCAACTCGAGTACATGGGGCCCGACTGGATCACCTTTAGTCATGTTTAACTTAAAAATGTCATTGGAGATGTCATGTCTCTCTTTCCTTTCTTGTTGTTGAGATATAATCCTAAGATGTGTGTCATCTCTTGAACTCTCATATTCTCATCCCTTCTTCTAAATTGCATGATTCATGAGGCATAGCATGAGGCACTTGATGTCAATGGTGTCATCAGTCTATTTATGATAAGATTTGTTTTGGTTTTTGGTGTATTTATAGTTGGTTCCTCATATTTTGGTGTTCTAGGACATAGTGCTTATGGTCATGAGTGAGAACAATTGTCAACGTCCTATACTGGTCATGGAAGTTATTCTCATTCAACTTTTATTAGTCAAGGATGGATCACTATGAGAATTTGTTATGCATGTTTACCATTTAGATATACAAAGAATATATTTGCATGAGTCATCAATTTTATTTAAGAGTTATTTTTATTTTTTAGCACTAATTTGGTCTTTAATATTCAATGTTCCCATGATTATGATTTATTTTGCAAGAATAAAACTTCTAGTGAGCCAGGATCCATACAGTAAGTTATGAGTCAACTTTAACTAGAAATTTACAACTTAACTATCTAGGTAGGTAATAATCACCAATTACATCCAATGCAACTCTTGGGTAGATGGATTCAGACTCCTTGTAATATATCATATTTTGGAGTATATTCCATCATTATGCCTCGATGTGCTTAATCCTATTAAGTTCATCATAGTTCATTAAAATCCAAAGGTCTACACAAAAGTTATGCACCCTACTTTGTTAGGATTATTGTCACACTCCCCCAAAATAAATGGTGCACCACGCTTTGGTGTGTCAAAACATATTCAATCAAAATTTTCATGTGTATTAGACATTGAAATGCATCTTAACCTTGATATTAAATTGAGGGATCTGATATAAATTGTAACATCCCTGATCTGGGTTATGCTTTAACCCTAGATGTTTTGTTTAATAAAGATAGTTATATGGTTTCTCTTATTTCTTGAAAAGTAATTAAGGCCCAAGAGGAACTTATGTTTCAATTTTAGTCCTTTTTGAATGACGTTGAAACAATGTTTTGCCTATTTTGGACTAAAGTGCAAATTACCCAAGTTGAGGGGCTAACTTGCAAATGTTACATGATAAAATGTTCCTCAAATGTTGAAGCATCATAAGAATGAGAATGATGCGGAGGTAAGGCTTGTGAAATCCTGAGCACCAAGAAAGAGCTTATAAAGCAATGTTGTGCATTAAAACTTAGTTTTGGTGTAATGTACAATTTACCCAAAACCTAGGGTTCAATATGCAAAATACCACCTCTAGAGAGTCCCTCATGTTTCTTTGCATCATGTAGAGAAATAAAATGAAAAGGGCGTCTCATTTGAATCACTTTGGAGGAGAGAGAATCTTGATTTTAAAATAATCTAGATTTAAGCATAATTGAAACCCTAATTCAATTTAATGCAAAAATAAATATATTAATGGAAGTACCCTTCAACCAAAAATGAGATAGTTGAATTTTCATAAGTGTGAACGTCCTTGTGACTTGCAAAGGCCATGAAATATCTAAAGTGAGTCGAGAGCCCACTCACATTAGTTAAAGAAAAAGTAATATCCACTCAATTTTGGATATTATTATTATAATGGTTAAGGTGCTTAATTTGCTTTGTTTTAATTCATGGATAATGAAGAGGAATTACAAGGTGGGGGAGATGGATTCGTTTTCAAGGGATGGAGGGGAGTATGTGGCACCCATTTTGGGAGTTGAAGGAATTAATTATCACTTTCTCTCTCATTGAAATTCCCTTATATACATCCCATTTCCAACCCACATGAAAGGCTTTTTCGACCCTTTTTCTTTCCTTGCTTTGGTTGAACACAAGGGAGCTTAGGATAAATAGGAGGAAGTGCCCCAATCTGTAGGTAAGCTCCATAGTCATCTTCAACCTTGGATTCATGGTGAAAATCGAATTTCAATGCTTAATTTCTTCTTTTCTTCATTCAATCTTCAACCTTAGCCATTCTTTTCACTCAAAGACTTGATGATGAGCCTGGGATAGTTTAGAAAGATTCATTCACCATTGAAGATGTGAATCTTGAAGCTTGGATTCAATTTTGAAGGCGGGTTATATAACTTGAACCCTTAAATGTCATTATTGCTTGCAATTTATTGATCATGTGTTGAACCTTTCTTCTTTCTCAATTTCTTTTTGATTAGTTGTTGAAATTACCATAAGAATCACAACAGATTTCGAAGGTTTGAAGCTTGAATATGATGATGTCATCTTAAGCACACACCTTAACAAAGGAAGGGGCAAACGGTTTTTAAAACCGATTGAATTCATTCGATTTCAAAACCGAATGGACATTTGAGTACAAGATTGAATGAACAGTTGAACCCAAGACCGAATGGGTAGTTGAACCCAAGACCAAATGGGTAATTTACTTCAAACCAAATGGGTAATTTAGTACAAGACTGAATGGGTAATTGATTTCAAGATCAAATGAGTATTTGAGTTCAAAACTGAATGGGTAATTGACTTTAAGATCGAATGAGTATTTGAGTTCAAAACCGAATGGGTAATGGATCTCAAGATCGAATGGGTAAATTGAACTTCAAAACCATTTAGGGTTAATTGCTGATGTGAATGATGGAGATCCAATAGCTCAAATTGATTTAATGGATTCAAGGATGGGTGATCTACTGATTACTAACCCTAAATCGATTGAATGGTTGAAACCCTAATCGATTGAGTCAATTCCTGAGTTGAATGGCTCAAACGGTCTCAAGACAGTTTGAGACCAAATGACCGTTTGAGGTCAAACAACCTCAAGACCGTTTGAGGTCAGATGATGTTATAAGTTGGATGATGATCCAATGGTCTCAACTTGATCTAACTCCAACGATTTCAATGTTGGAGGGTCCATTGATTGCAAACCCTAGAATCAATGAATTGATTCAGTTTCAAATCAATAGTTGATGATTCGGTTTCAAGACCGAATGAAGGGATTCAGTTTCAAGACCGAATGGGATGATTCGGTTTCAAGACCGAATGGGATGATTCAGTTTCAAGACCGAATGGATGATTTAATTTCAAGACTGAATGGGATGACTCGGTTTTAAGACCGAATGGTTGATTCGATTTACAATTCTTCAAGACTGTTTAAGGGTCTAATACCCCCAAGACCGTTTGAAGGTTTAATTGATTCAAATCTTGTAAGTACAATCAACCCCATAATTTTTTATGATGTTTATCAAAGGTAATTACAATGGTTGTACCTTCAAGGTACTTAAATGATTAGTACCTTTGAGTTGTTAACCTTTGATTCTTATGGAAGCAATGCCTCAATATACTATGCTAACCCTAAATGTATGCATTTGAATGAAGGGTTTATCTAATCTAATCAAGTTTGAAATAACTAATATCCTAGAGAGGATGAGAGAGAGAGAGAGGAATCCATACATGTATGATAATCATGTAGTGGTTGAACCTCAATACTCTCAATATGAATAAAATATGCAATTAGGGTATGATCCTTGATAAAAAGATCATGAAACCCTAATTAAGGTTGTTGATGAATCCTAACCCTAATTAAGAGTAATGCCATGAAAAACCCTAATTAAGGGTGAAGACATGTGAAACCCTAATTAAGGGTGAAGTCATGTGAAACCCTAATTAAGGGTGAAGACATGTGAAACCCAAATTAAGGGTGAAGACATGCGAAACCCTAATTAAGGGTGAAGTCATGTGAAACCATAATCAAGGGTGATGTCAAGTGAAACCCTAATATAGAGATGTGATGTGAACTCTAATCCTAGGGTGATGCTATATACTGCTATATGAAACCCTAATATGAAATCTTAACCCTGATATAGGGTAAAGGTATGTGAAGCCCTAATTTTGGGTTATAGAGCATGAAACCCTAACCTTGGGCAATATGATGATAAACCATAACCCAAATTTTGGGTTGAGTTGAGAAATCCTAATTTCAGGTGATGCTATGTGAAACCCATATATAGGGAGATGTTATGTGAACCCTAATTTATAAAGATGGAAAACCCTATTCCAAATAATGGAATAGTGACTAATATATTGATAAGTGAAACACCTAAAGAGGTTGATAACACACATCTTTATATCAATAATTCCTTAATTCGAGATGAGTCCATATCATTGATAATGATTGCATGTTTTCAAATAAGTGACTTATGACCAATACATTACATGATAAATGTGATGAACTGGTGCATAAAATATTAGGATGGGAGATACCCTAATACAAAATAAGTTGATGAACTTAAGATAAAGGTGATGAGGGAAGTGATACATCAAGCCATGATAGATATCACTTCCAGCACCTCCAGATTTATACACATTGATGTATTTTAAATCCAATATAATTGGATGAGTAACACATGAAGTGTGTCATGTCAATTGTTTCATTGAGATGTAATGAACTTTGATAAGTGTAGGCTAACATGCCTTATGAAAAGGTTAAAGCCAAATCAATAAAGTTTAATGTAATCATATTCTGGTAAAGTTGAGAGAGGAACTTATGTCTTGTGTGGATATTTCATTTAATGATAAGTGATGAGAATAGATAGGCATGATTAAATACTTATGTTATCAAATTTGGATCCTAGCTGTGTGGGGCAATGAATTAGGGTTTGATAATTAATAATATGATCTTGAGAACCTAAATGGTTAGTTATGGAAAACCCTAAATCCAATGAATGGTGATGATATGTAAGAGAAATTCCTAACCCTAAATAAGGGAATAGTGATGCTACTCTTACATTGCATAGTGATGATATGTAAATGATATAACTGTTATGATGTGTACTAATCATGCAGGTATCATGAGATGATGAGCAAATCCAGGTATGAGCTATGATGTGTTAGTAATTTAAATGCTTTATGAGCCTTGTGAGCCATTATATGTATTGTTGCCTAGTAAGAGGTAACAAGAGACTAAATGGTCTTCGAGAGCCATGTGAAATGCTTGTGTAGCAAGTATCATGTTTACCTTGGTCAGATGACCTGAAGGTATTAGTTACCTGATAAGTGGTAAGAAGTGTTCTTTGATGAGCTGAGAGTTTGAATACCCATATTCCATAATCATGATAATGGGATGTTAAGAGATGAGAATACCCCTGATGTGACAAGGGATTAAGATCCCAATGTTTAATAAAGCTTTGATAGAAGCATTACACATTCTTTGTAGCATTTGTTATAATGAATTATGTTTCAAAACCTTCCTGATGCTAAAAGGATTTGATAATGTACTTAATTAATCAAGTGAAATCTTATCATGTAGAGCCCTGACCATAGATCCATCATCGTCAATAGATTGGTGTTGGTGAAACAGGATTTCCTACGGGAACTCCTAGGGGGCATACTATTGAGTATGTGGGGGTTATGGGTGTGAATATCCTTACGCCCTAATGGAGGAATTTATGTGAGAACAATTTTAAATCTCTCAATCCTTCATTATATATGTCGGGATGGATGTATCACTAATCTCCCGAATGTCGGGATGGATGTAACACTAATCTCCCGATAATGTTAATACCAGATCGATGTGAGATAAATATGAAATCTCTCGATTGTGAAGAGAGTACAGCTGCCACTGTAACTCTATAGCGATGTTTCCAGTATACCCTGGAAAGCTATTTAGCAGAGACAAGAGATGTCATGCATTTTGTCCTCACACTGACTGAGGAAGATGAGGTCATGGGAATTCGTTTCTTCCATTGACCTATGTATGGTACTGATTTCGATTTCTTAATGGTCGATTAGAGAATGAGCGGTATACCTCATCTCCTCAGGGCTTAAGTATGATTGTAAAATGTAATCAGCCGTGTAGTGTATTTTCTTAAGATTGAAATACAAGAATCAATGATTGATGTTACTTTACTTAGCATATCTTAGACGAATAAATGTTATACATGTTCTTCAATTCCTTATTGGATAAGTGACATGTTTCTTTATCAAGATACAGTTGAAATGATTTGAATAAGAATATAGATCCAATCTGTTTAGACATTGATTTATCTACTACTGAATGTATATGATTCTTCTGCTCAGTTTCATTCCATTAATTTGCAATAATAATATTTCTGGCGGAGAGTTATAACTCTTGCTGGGGAAATTTCAATTGTCTCACCCCCATGGGATCCAACTTTTTAGGTAGACACAAAAGAAGAGGCAGAAACCCTACTGCAGGAGAAGAGCAGCAGCAATAGTAGCAATAGGGACAGTAGTGATATTCCAAGTGGAGACACTGGCTGTCATGTTTTTTATAGAGAGTCCTATGTTTCATATTTGTACTCTCAGGTCCTCGGAGTTAGTAGTAGTACTTTAAAGAATCGATCTGAGATTTTGGCTTGATGCATCAAGGTTCTTATACTGTCTGTGTAAAGTTTCAACAAGGTAGTTGATGCTTGTAATCCTTGAGATGAGATGGTACAGGATATGTACTTATGAACCAGGATGTAAATGAAATACACTGGTTCTTGATAAAAGAGTTTTCCTGTATTTGGATCTCTTTGTAAATGGTTTTAATTTTTAGTGATTTTTAGTAATTCCGCTGTTGATGATCGCTTCCACTTAGTTAATGACGTTTTGTCATCACAGTATACTGGTATCAGAGCTCTAGGTTCGCTAAGTCTATAGAGACATAGAATTAAGGTTGTTGAGTCTGTTTTAGTCTCTTCTAGTTATCTGATAGTGTCTTCTACTCATATAGGAGGAGAAGAAGAACTTAAAGATGTCTGGATCACACGAAGAACATCCTGCAGAAAGCAGTGTTGCTGCACTAGGAAGAGGTGCAAGGGATCAGGATAGGGAAGAACCAGAACCTGAACACCCCCAGCTTAACCAAGCTGCATTGGAAAACCCAACCTTCCATGATCTGTTTGGGCATTTCATGGAAACCATGACACATATGGAGGATAGGATGCCACCACCTGCACCTAGGGTACCAACTCACCATGAAGGATAGGGAACCAACAAGACTTTTGAACGACTTCGTCGGGTTGGAGCCATGGAATATGTTGGTACAGCTGACCCAGCAGATGCAGATATGTGGCTGACTAAGCTGGAGAAGGCCTTCATAATCCTTAATATCCCTGAAGCTGAGAAGGTTAGACATGCAGTGTACCTTCTTAAGGGGAGTGCTAGCCACTGGTGGACAATAGAAGAGGGCAAGAGGCCATGTGTTGAGATTGGATGGGAAGTATTCCGACGAGAATTCGTCAATAGATACTTTCCCAAAACGTTTCTAGAAGAGAAAATCTCTCAGTTTGAGAGGTTAAGGCAAGGACCAATGAACATTAGCGAGTATGAAGCTAAGTTCATGGAGCTTTTGTGGTTTTGTCCGCATATGACACCTAATGATGAAGAGAGAATCTGGCATTTTGAGAAGGGGATAAACGCTGATTTGACCACTCTTGTGTCTACTTTAGAGAACAGGGAGAGGTTTGCCACCTTTGTGGAGTCCATAAGAAGGATAGAAAGGTCAGTGATTGATAAGTGTCAAACTACGAGTAAGAAGGTGTATACTCAATTTCAAGGACAAGGGTCCAAAAGTTTCAAGAAACTGAGATTTTCTGCCCCAATAGCACCACCAAGATTCAATACCCAGACACAATGGATGTCGAGTAGGGGTAGAGGCTGTAGTTTACCACCAAAAGGAGCCCACAGTTTAGCATCAGTGTCAGTAACAAGACCACCCAGGCCACAGTTGGGGAACAGAGGTTGTTTTATATGTGGAAAGATGGGGCATTTGATGAAAGATTGTCAAGCTAGAGAAGCAAGTGTGACTCAACCTCAGAGGCAGAGTTAGCAAGGCTCTCAGAGGCGACAGTTCTCGAGTGGCGCTAGAGGACATGAACAAGCATCCCAAGATGGTTCATCGGCACCCAACAATCGAGCACAAGGTCAACAACAAGCAACGGTGAGATTCTATGCGATGAATCAACCCGAAGTAGTAGTCAACCCTCGAGTTGTGACAAGTCAGATGGAACTATTTCATTCTGATATGTCTTCATCCTGCTTCATATCTGTTTGAATTGATTCGGGTGCTATAAGTTCCTTTATTAGTCGAAGAGTGATTCATGACTACAACATGACTGTCAGTCATAGAGCAGATAGTCTATTATTAGAAACCCCTTTGTTGGGATCTGCAGTGTTGTGGGAGGTGTGTTCTCCCTGCATTCTTTCCTTTTCTGAATGTCGCATTCAGGTGGATTTTATACCACTTGAGATGCACGGGTTTGATATAATCCTTGGGATGGACACCCTAGAAAAATATGAGGTTGTCTTGGATTGTGATTCCAAGCAAGTTGTGTTCACTGATGATGGTAACACATGGATCTTTCAGGGAGATAGAAAGATTCTTCCAACCTATCTTGTGATAGCTATGGTAGCTGAAAACTGATGAGACAAGGATGCTTAGCATTCTTGGCACATGTGGTAGATACCACAATGGAGAGCCCTAATCTTTTTGAAGTTCCAATAGTTAGGGAGTTTGAAGATGTGTTCCCTGAGGAACTTCCAGGTGTACCTCCGCCCCGAGAGATTGATTTTGAGATTAATCTAATCCCGAGCATGCAACCAATAGCACAAACACCGTATAGAATGGCACCTACTGAGATGGAAGAGCTCAAGATACAGTTATAAGAGTTGCTTGAGAAAGGTGTTATCCGACTGAGTACTTCACCATGGGGTGCTCTGGTTCTCTTTGTTAAGAAGATGGACGGATTGATGCGGCTATGCATTGATTATAGACAGTTGAATAAAGTAACCATAAAGAACAAGTATCCTTTTCCAAGGATCGATGACTTGTTTAATCGGTTGTGTGGTGCAACTATCTTTTATAAGATAGATTTGAGGTCGGGATATCATCAGTTGCATATCAAGGAGAGTGACATATCTAAGTCTACCTTTAAGACAAGGTATGGTCACTATAAGTTCATAGTTATGTCATTTGGACTAACTAATGCACCAGCTGCATTCATGGAACTCATGAATAGAATCTTTTGACCTTTTCTTGATCAGTTCATAGTAGTCTTCATAGATGACATCTTTGTATATAGTAGAGATGCTCAACAGCATGAGCAGCACCTCCGTCAGGCTTTAACTTTGCTAAGAGAGCATAAGTTGTATGCTAAGTTTAGTAAATGTGAGTTCTGGTTACCAGAAGTTTCTTTTTTAGGACACGTAATATCTGCCTCAGGTATCCGTGTTGATCCTAAGAAGGTGGAATATGTCCTCCAATGGGAACAGCCAAAGATGCCAATGGAGATACGCAGTTTCCTAGGACTGGCAGGATATTATAGGAGATTCATTAAGAACTTCAGTTCTATAGCTTTATCCCTAACCAAGTTGACTAGGAAGGAGGATCCTTTTGTCTGGAATGACAAGTGTCAACATTCTTTCCAGTTGTTGAAGGAAAGGTTAACAAGTGCACATGTGCTAGTATTACCCGAGTAAGGGAAAGGCTACATAGTTTTCTGTGATGCATCTAAGAATGTTCGAGGATGTATGTTGATGTAGGATAATCAAGTGACTTCTTTTGCCTCTTGACAGCTTAAGAAACTCGAGGAGAAATATCTGACACATGATCTAGAGCTAGCTGATGTGGTTCATGCTTTGAAGATCTAGAGACATTATCTCTATGGAGAAACATTCCAAATTTTCACAGACCATAAGAATCTAAAATATATCTTTTCACAACATCAGTTGAACATGAGACAACACCGTTGGATGGAGTTAATCAAGGACTACGATTGTACAATTGATTATCATCCAGGGAAGGCTAATGTAGTGGTTGATGCACTAAGTAGGAAATCAACATCACCAGCCTTAGATGAAGCACAGTTGAACTCCTTAGTGTGCTTTAAAAGAGATATGCTCATCTCTTTAAGGAAAAACAACATACAGCTTAAGGTATCATTGTTAGTCGGGTTGTTAGCTGAGATGCACATAAAACCTACTCTGAAATAGCAGATTAAAGAAGCACAGCAAGCTAATGTAGTGGTTCAGAAAATCAGGTTAGAGTATGGTAGTGAAAAACGGGATGGCTTTCATGAGTAAGAGGATCAGGTAGTCTATTAACATGATAGGATGGTAGTACCTGATGTCAATGACTTAAGGAAGTTAGTATTGGAGGAATCTCATTCTTCGATGTATGCAATGCATCCAGGGAGCACCAAAATGTATCATAACTTGAAGGATATATATTGGTGGCCAGGATTGAAGAAAGATGTTGCTGAGTTTGTTATGCGGTGTCCAATGTATCAGCAGGTTAAAGTTGAACATCCAAAGCCCGCAGGAACAATGCAACCTTTTCCTATACCGCAGTGGAAATGGGATCATGTGACCATGGATTGTGTAGTTGGTTTTCCAAGAACAAACAAAGGTCCTGATTCCATATGGGTGATAGTTGATAGGTTGACTAAGACAGCACATTTTCTTCCTGTCAAAACAACCTACACTACTTGGAAGCTTGCAGAGATATATGTAGATGAGATAGTATGGTTGCATGGGGTTCCAGCTACAAAATGTCTGATAGAGCTCCCCAGTTTATGAGTCATTTTTGGGAATGACTACATAAAGCTTTGGGTGTGTAGTTAAGGTTTAGTACAGCCTTTCACCCACAGACATATGGACAATCTGAGAGGACCATACAAACCTTAGAGGATTTGCTTAGGGCATGTGTCCTTCAGTTTGTAGGAAGTTTGGATCTACACCTAAGCTTAATAGAATTTTCTTACAATAATAGCTATCATCATAGTATTGATATGGAACCATATGAAGCATTATATGGTAGACGTTATAGATCTCCTTTATGTTGGTATGAAACTGGAGAATATCAACTTTTGGGTCCTGAGCTTGTGCAGCAGACAACTGAGAAGATTAAAGTAATACAACAACAATTAAAGACTGCACAGGACAGACAGAAGTCATATGCCAATAAACGGCAAATACCTTTAGAATTCCAAGTTGGAGACATAGTATATCTCAAGGTCTCACATTGGAAAGGTGTTCTTAGATTTGGAAAGAAGGGAAAGTTAGCTCCTAGATTTATGGTGCCTTATCCAATCATTAAACATATTGGAAAGGTAGCCTATAAGTTGGAGTTGCCACTTGAGTTGCATAAGTTGCATCCAGTGTTCCATATCTCCATGCTGAGAAAGTGTCATCCTGACACAGAGTTAGTTTTGCAACCTGTGGAGGTAGAATTAAATGATGATATATCATATGTTGAAGGACCTGTGATGATCCTTGATGAAAGAATTAAAAAGATGAAAAAGAAAGACATATGTCTTGTGAAAGTTCTCTGGCATCATCGTGGCATTGAAGAAGCTATGTGGGATCTAAAGGAAGATGTAACACCCCTGACCTGGGTTATGAACTAACCCTAGAAGTTTTGCCTAAATAGGTAATTATTATACTTGTGAACACTCCCTGGCATGAAATTAAGTTCCTCAGGAACATTTACTTTCGATTTTGCTCCTTTTTGTATAAAGATGTAGCATTGTGTTGTATGCAGGGACCTATGTGCAAATTACCCATTTTAAGGGTTGAACTTGCAAATTTCACAAGATAAGATGTTCTTTTGATGTTAAGACATCATGAAGATGTCTATGATAAAGTTTGAGGGATTTCCCAAGCTTGAGCACCAAGGTGCAGCTGTGGAAGCAATCCCCATGCTCAGAAACCCTAATTTGGGGTAAAGTGCAATTTACCCAAATGGAGGGGTCCAACTTGTAATTTTCACCATCTAGAACATCTTCTATGACTCTTGTAATCATTTAGAGTAGAAATGATGAAGGAGATACATCATTCACTAATCAGATGAGAAAAATGATCTTTGTGATAGAAATCACCTAAAATGGGTACAAAACCCTTTCATGTATGTACCCTAGTTGAAGGTTGGATTCCTTTACCCTTAGATCTTGAGTTTTCTTGAGATTTGCATAAGATTAGATGGGCTTGGACGTGCCCTTGAACAAGGAGGGACCTAGATGTGAATTTTGAATTTGAAAGGTCCTTGTAGTAGAAAATAGGCTAAAGCTATAAAAGCTTTTTCCTTTGCAAACGAGCAAACGACCTTGCTCCTGTTTCATTCACTCCCTCTCATTCTCAAACCGACTAAGGAGAGCTCTGGAGCTCAGGAGGACGAACAAGGGAGTGCAAGGTAGGTTTGGATCCTTCCTTTTTGCTCAATTCTTGGATGAAACTCGGATTTAAGGTCAAATTCATGGCTAGCTCACTTAGCTCCATCTTTCTAGCCATCTCTTCTCAACCTTCCTTGGAGGATTCACCTTGGCCGACCTGTGGAGCTTCTAGGACGCCATTAAAGGCTTGGAACTCGAAAGCTTGGAGCTCAAGGAGCAAGCTTTAGGTGGGTTTTATAACTCTAAACTTTATGCTTTGATTATACATCTTTTCTATGCATATAGTTGATAGATCTTCTTCTTCCCTATCTTCCCTTGCATCCTTGCAAGCAAAAACGTGAAGAACTGCTACTGTTCTTAAGGTGGAAGATAAGGGCGTTAATTCCTATGCTTATCCACAGATTTTCACTTTATAAAACGACCTCCACCTATTGCTCAAAACGGTTTCAAACCGTTTGGTGGGCAAACGGTTTCAGGGTCGTTTGAGGGCAAACGGTCTCAAGACCGTTTGGTCCCGTTGACCAAGCGAAGACCGTTTGGGAATCTTGTTCATAATTATGTAGGTTAATCACCCACGAAATTTGAGAGGTTAACTCCAAAGGAATCGTGAGATATGAGCAAATCAATTAGCAAAACGAATTGAATTAAATTCTGATTTGCAATCTGTTTAATTTGCCCTTTTTGGGCAAACGGTCTCAAGACCGTTTAAGATGGTTGACTAAACGTTGACCGTTTGGGATTACTGTTCAAAATGATGTTAATTAACGACTCACCAAATTTTATGGATTAATTCCAAACGAGTCATGAGTTGAAGGATGATTAATAGGGCAAACCCTAATTGAAATTAGTGCTGAATCTCCTATGAGTTAAGTTGAGATTTTGGGTTGCTTAGCCCAAACGGTTTCAAGACCGTTTGGGAATCACCCAAACGGTCTCAAGACCGTTTGGGGGTCACCCCAAGACCGTTTGGAGGTCTGGGGTCAAGTATAGTTGATCAATTGAAGGTCCAAAGGCACCAAATCATATTGCAATTAAGTATTGATGTGATGATCAACTCAATAGATCAAATCTTGATGAATTTTCACTAAAGTCCAAAGGATGGATGGGCAAACGGTCTCAAGACCGTTTGGAACTCATCCAAACGGTCTCAAGACCATTTGGTGTCAACCCAAGACCGTTTGGAGGTCTAGGGTTAAGGTAATTGACCAATTGAGGGCCCAATTACAGTGGGTTAGTGAAACAATCAAATTGTTGTTTTCTAAGTATAGATCTTGTTGAGTTTTTGGTTGGAGGACCCAAACGGTCTCAAGACCGTTTGGGGATTCCACCAAACGGTCCCAAGACTGTTTGGGCACAACCCAAGACCGTTTGAAGGTCTAGGGTTGAGTTAATATAATGGTTTGAGGGTCCAATTGTAGGAAATTGATGCATTGTTGAAAATTGCTGATTTTGACCTAATTGGATTTCAACCTTAGTCAAAACGACTTGGTTTTTGGTCAAACTTTGGGCAAACGGTCTCAAGACCGTTTGGATGATGTCCAAACGACCTCAAGACCGTTTGGGCCAAGTTTGAGCCCAATTGGAGGTCAATTGATAGGTTCAACCTTGAATTGATTCACATTGTTGAACATTGATGACCAATCCACTTGGAACCCTAATTGAGGACGATTGAACCCTAATTGGTTTACAATTGAGTGTCAATTTGATGTCTAAGTGGTTAAGGCTAACCCTAATTGGCTCAATTTATAAGTGGTTAGCATAGCTTTAGCCAATTGAGGGCTTCAATATACATATCCTTGAACTTTGGTGACCTTTGAACCCCTTTGGAGGTCCAAACGGTTTGAGCCCATTTGGACCAAACAGTCTCAAGACCGTTTGGGTCCAAACGGTCTCAAGACCGTTTGAGACCAAACGGTCTCAAGACCGTTTGGGGCCAAACGGTCTCAAGACCGTTTGGGCTCAAACGACCTCAAGACCGTTTTAGCTCAAACGACCTCAAACTGATTGAAGCTCCAAACGGTTTGGAAGTCAACCCTTCCAAACGGTCTTCACCTCCAAATGGTCTCAAGACCGTTTGGATCCAAACGGTCTCAAGACCGTTTGGGTGGTTGAAACCGTTTGAAGGTTGAAACCGTTTGGAGATTGGTGATGGTTTGTACTTAACCATTTGATGATGTAATCAGTTCAATGGTGATTCAATCTAAACCCTAATGGTAACCTAGGTCATTAAGGGACTATGTGATTAGTAAGTTAACCCATGATGGTGATCATGTGGCAAATTACCAAAATACCCTTGAGGGGTCTAAAAGGGTAAAACCTTGTTCTAAGCAAACCCTAATCACATGATGTTGATGTTTCGGCTTATGCTAGCCAATGGAAACTTATCTCAACCTGATTTAGAGTGGTGTTGTCACCATCTACTAGTGAGAGGAGAGAGGAAGTATTTCTAGAGAAAGAAAGTATCCTAGAGAGAGAAAGTACCCTTTTTAGGAGGAAACTCTAGTAAGATACTTCATATACATATGAATGTGCATGATTAGGGAATGACCCACCTATGTGAGGTCATGGAAACCCTAATTATGATATCTAATGGATCTTAATCCTAAGTAAGAGCCTTAATGATGATGTTTCTCTTACATGATGATGTAATGAGTACAATTCACCATGGAGTGAATAGTAAACCCTAAGTTTAGGGTGAAGACATGAAAAATGAATAGTAATCCCTAATTCAATTGAATAAAACCCTAGTTAATGACCAGTTGAGGGTTAACTAAGGGTCAAATCAGTTGAAGGTTGACCTATTTAACTCAATTGAAGTATGAGGGTAGGTCCAACTGATGAATGGTTCCATGAATTCAATGGTTGAAGGAACCAACATTGGAAACTCTAATTCATTTGGGTGCTTTATGTAAAGGAGGTCTAATGTGATTGAATATCTTGAGAATCAAGATGATAAATGATCCATCGACCCAGTGGTGAATAATAATGATAAACAAATAAAGTACAAAGGTTGGAACCCTAATAAGTATCTAAGGGACTAGTACCAATTAAGGAATGAATCCCTAATTGCTTACTGAACCAATGACCTGATACACTATGTTAAGCTGAGTTGTATACTCTTGATTGAAGGATTGATATGACCTAATCAATTTAAGATGATGTTAACATGAATTCATATTTGAATATAATTCATGTGGTGTTTAAGGGTATGATCCTTAGGAAGAGAGAGATCATGAAACCCTAGACATGTATATAAACCCCTATTGTCAGGACTTTTGGGTTTTTAACCCTAGTTGAGGGTGATTCCATGTGAATCCCTAGTTGAGGGTGATTCCTTGTGAATCCCTAGTTGAGGGTGATTCCATGTGAATCCCTAGTTGAGAGTGATTCCATGTGAATCCCTAGTTGAGGGTGATTCCTTGTGAATCCCTAGTTGAGGGTGATTCCTTGTGAATCCCTAGTTGAGAGTGATTCCATGTGAATCCCTAGTTGAGGGTGATTCCTTGTGAATCCCTAGTTGAGGGTGATTCCTTGTGAATCCCTAGTTGAGAGTGATTCCATGTGAATCCCTAGTTGAGGGTGATTCCATGTAAATCCCTAGTTGAGGGTGATTCCTTGTGAATCCCTAGTTGAGAGTGATTCCATGTGAATCCCTAGTTGAGGGTGATTCCATGTAAATCCCTAGTTGAGGGTGATTCCTTGTGAATCCCTAGTTGAGAGTGATTCCATGTGAATCCCTAGTTGAGGGTGATTCCTTGCAAATCCCTAGTTGAGGGTAACTTCATGTGAAACCATAATTGAGAATGCATCCTTAATTGTTGAATTGTTTGCTATTATCTGTTGAATGAACCATGTAGGTTGTTATGAGATGATAGGCATATCCAGGTAGGGAACGCCATGTCATACTAATGAGCTTTGCATATTGTTATAAGATAATGGGCATATCCAGGTATGGAATGCCATGATATATTCATTGAAAGCATGTCTTAAGCTTTATGAATAGTAACCCTTGTTGATGCACTGTGAGTGACATCTTTTGTAATTTATGGGCTGTAAGAGCCATAAATGTTATCAAAGTCATGCTTGACAGATGACTTGAGATGAAATAACTGATGATTGTGAAAAGTTAGGCCTGCTACATTTTAAGTATTCTCATATATAGCTGTGTTATTGTAAGATGATAAGAATACTGAATGTACCTAACTGATTAAGAGAATTAGTGAGAGGAATTGATGTAGATTCGTGTAGTCCGTCATTCCTTCACTAAAAGAGAAATGGTGAGAGGAGTTGATGTAGATTCATGTAGTCCATCATTCCCCACCGCACAGTCGAAGAGGTGAGATGCATCCCTGCACTCCCTTAAAAACATAATCAACAGCGTAGTATATCTGTTAGAGTTATCTACGAGTTATTTGATTGATGTTACTGTAAACAGCATAGAGGTTCTCATATTTTGATATTGATTGAACTCTGCTTATCATTAAAACTGCTAGTGAATATCTTGAAGGCTATTATTGCTTTAGTTATTCCCTGCTTTGTTTATAAAGCTTCTAGTGGAGAGTTATAACTCTCGCTGGGGCAATTACGTATAATTGTCTCACCCCGTAGACTTCTACTTTTTAGGTGGTCGTCAAAGACGGAGGGACAAGAACTCAGGTGACCAATCCCAGCAGCATCAGGGGCAGTAGTTATCTCAGGTGGAGATCCAACCTGCTTCATGATGTAGTATAGAGTTTGTCCTATGTGTCCTCTGTATTCTCAGGTCCTGGAGTGTTTTGAGTATGAACTTTTGAGAAGTTTTGTATCATGTTGTATATAATCACTCAAGAAGTTTTTGTTAGTGATGTAAACAGTTAAATCCTTTTTATAGAAAAGGTTTGTGGTTTCAAGCTCTTGTCTCAAAAAGTTTTAATTTCTCGTGATTTTTGGTCTTCCGCTGTTTACCGAATGCTTCCGCACATGTTTAAATCGAGATTAATTCGTGGTTTGGAGATCGGAGCCCACAATTAAGTGGTATCAGAGCTCTAGGTTCGCCGAGTCTACAGAGGCATAGGACATAGGAAGTCGAGTCTATCTTTAGTATTCCTTCCTTATCTAATAGAGTCTTCTACTCCTCAGGAGAAGAAAATACTTAAGATGTCAATGCCACATGATGAGTATGTGGGAGAAAGTAGTGTTAGTGCACCTCAAGGCGGTGCAAGAGTACCAGAGGTGGAACAGCCTGTACCAGGACAACTTAGAGAGCCACCCCAGTTTGACCCAGCTGATATGGGTAATCCAGCAGTCCCGACTGTGTTTGGGCAGTTTATGACTGCCATAACACATATAACCGACAGGTTGCCTGTGCCTGCACCTAGGGCACCTGTCCAACCAGAGAGCCAAGGTATCAGGAAGACGTTCGAGCGACTACGTCGCGTCGGAGCTACCGAGTACCATGGGACTGCTGACCCCGCAGATGCTGATTAGTGGATGACAGAGCTGGAAAAGGCTTTCAGGATCCTGAACATCCCTGAAGCTGAGAAGGTTAGACATGCTGCCTATCTTCTCAAAGGAAGTGCTGGTCACTGGTGGACCATGGAAGAGCAGAAGAGACCTGGAATAGAAATCTCATGGGAAGACTTTAGGTGGGAATTTGTCCAAAGATATTTCCCGAAGACCTTCCTAGATGAGAAAATATCTCAGTTTGAGAGACTGAGACAGGGTATGATGAACATTAGCGAGTATGAAGCTAAGTTCATGGAGCTGTTGCGGTTTTGTCCACACATGGCTGCCACAGAAGAAGAGAGAATCAGGAGATTCGAGAGGGGTTTGAATGCTGACATGTCTACCCCAGTGTCTGCCCTAGAGAACCGAGACAGATTCTCTACCTTCGTTGAATCAGTCCGAAGGATAGAAAGATCTGTGGTTGAGAAGAGGCAAACCCAGAAAAGATATCCACAATTCCAGGGTTCTTCATCTATGGACTTTAAGAAGTCTAGATCCTCTACACCTAACCCTCCACCATCCAAAACTAGTTCTCAGACTGAGTGGTCTCCAAGTAGGGATGGGGATCTTAGTTATATTCCAAAGAAGGCCTCCATTATAGCATCAACATCGGTGTCTGGACCTCGCCGACCTTATGCTATATCTAGAATCTGTTATCAATGCAGACAACCGGGACATTTGGTAAAAGACTGTCCAGACGGGAATCCTATGATGACTCAACCTCAGGGGCAGAGTCAACAAGAATCACAAAGGAGGCAGTTTTCTAGTGACAATAGAAGACGTGGACAGACGTCCCGGGCAGGTCAGAGGAAATAAAGTCATTCTAATATTTCATTTTCATGTTTCTATGTGATTAAAAACGTGAAAATAGTGTTTTTGAAATTATTTTGACTAGTTTTATAAGGACACAAGGGAGATGAGAACTTATATCTCACTCAATGTTCCTTAAAAAGTTTAATAATCTCTCTTATCGGTATGTCAAAAGATGAGATTTATAAATGATGCCTGGAGGAAATATAGAAATGGAAAATCTTGTGTGTATAAAGATATGAAAAGTGAGGAATGAGACAGTATATAAGTGCATACTACTTGATCTCACTATTTGTAAACCCTGGCCAGGTATACAGATATTGATGATAAAGTGAGTATGGAAACTCCTAGATGGATATCGTTTTGATTGCCCTGATCAAGCAATCATTCTGATACAATCTAATGAGTATCATGAAATAAGAAATATGATTTAACAAAAGGGAAGAGCTATGTGTCATTCCCAAACAATCAAAGGGAAGAGCTATGTGTCATTCCCAAAGGGAAGAGCTATGTGTCATTCCCAAAGGGAAGAGCTATGTGTCATTCCCAAACAAACAAAAAGGGAAGAGCTATGTGTCATTCCCAAACAATCAAAGGGAAGAGCTATGTGTCATTCCCAAAGGGAAGAGCTATGTGTCATTCCCAAAGGGAAGAGCTATGTGTCATTCCCAAACAAACAAAAAGGGAAGAGCTATGTGTCATTCCCAAATAACCAAAGGGAAGAGCTATGTGTCATTCCCAAAGGGAAGAGCTATGTGTCATTCCCAATCAAAGAGGGAAAAGCTATGTGGCATTTCCAATTAATAAGAAAAACTGTGTGAACTATCCCAATTACATAAAGTTGTAAAGGATTACTGAGTAAATTATCCTTGTATGATATATATGTTGTTCCTTTTGATAAATATTCTTGGGTAATGATAGAAGTATGTTCTTTTATGCTTCTTCTTCCCAATAATATGGACATCATATGTTAGGGGTTTATGCTCTGCATAAACATTGGTAAGGTTGAATTAGTGAAAAGAGCCTTGTGTGGAATGGCAGAATTCATGATACCTCCATAATATTAAGATAATATGTGGAGACTTGAGGGCATGATTAATGAATACTCTGTTCCTCCTTTTGTCTGAGATTTCGGGGACGAAATCCTTGTTAGGGGTTTATGATTTGTAACACCCCTGACCTGGGTTATGAACTAACCCTAGAAGTTTTGCCTAAATAGGTAATTATTATACTTGTGAACACTCCCTGACATGAAATTAAGTTCCTCAGGAACATTTACTTTCGATTTTGCTCCTTTTTGTATAAAGATGTAGCATTGTGTTGTATGCAGGGACCTATGTGCAAATTACCCAGTTTAAGGGTTGAACTTGCAAATTTCACAAGATAAGATGTTCTTTTGATGTTAAGACATCATGAAGATGTCTATGATAAAGTTTGAGGGATTTCCCAAGCTTGAGCACCAAGGTGCAGCTGTGGAAGCAATCCCCATGCTCAGAAACCCTAATTTGGGGTAAAGTGCAATTTACCCAAATGGCGGGGTCCAACTTGTAATTTTCACCATCTAGAACATCTTCTATGACTCTTGTCATCATTTAGAGTAGAAATGATGAAGGAGATACATCATTCACTAATCAGATGAGAAAAATGATCTTTGTGATAGAAATCACCTAAAATGGGTACAAAACCCTTTCATGTATGTACCCTAGTTGAAGGTTGGATTCCTTTACCCTTAGATCTTGAGTTTTCTTGAGATTTGCATAAGATTAGATGGGCTTGGACGTGCCCTTGAACAAGGAGGGACCTAGATGTGAATTTTGAATTTGAAAGGTCCTTGTAGTAGAAAATAGGCTAAAGCTATAAAAGCTTTTTCCTTTGCAAACGAGCAAACGACCTTGCTCCTGTTTCATTCACTCCCTCTCATTCTCAAACTGACTAAGGAGAGCTCTGGAGCTCAGGAGGACGAACAAGGGAGTGCAAGGTAGGTTTGGATCCTTCCTTTTTGCTCAATTCTTGGATGAAACTCGGATTTAAGGTCAAATTCATGGCTAGCTCACTTAGCTCCATCTTTCTAGCCATCTCTTCTCAACCTTCCTTGGAGGATTCACCTTGGCCGACCTGTGGAGCTTCTAGGACGCCATTAAAGGCTTGGAACTCGAAAGCTTGGAGCTCAAGGAGCAAGCTTTAGGCAGGTTTTATAACTCTAAACTTTATGCTTTGATTATACATCTTTTCTATGCATATAGTTGATAGATCTTCTTCTTCCCTATCTTCCCTTGCATCCTTGCAAGCAAAAACGTGAAGAACTGCTACTGTTCTTAAGGTGGAAGATAAGGGCGTTAATTCCTATGCTTATCCACAGATTTTCACTTTATCAAACGACCTCCACCTATTGCTCAAAACGGTTTCAAACCGTTTGGTGGGCAACGGTTTCAGGGTCGTTTGAGGGCAAACGGTCTCAAGACCGTTTGGTCCCGTTGACCAAGCGAAGACCGTTTTGGAATCTTGTTCATAATTATGTAGGTTAATCACCGATGAAATTTGAGAGGTTAACTCCAAAGGAATCGTGAGATATGAGCAAATCAATTAGCAAAACGAATTGAATTAAATTCTGATTTGCAATCTGTTTAATTTGCCCTTTTTGGGCAAACGGTCTCAAGACCGTTTAAGATGGTTGACTAAACGTTGACCGTTTGGGATTACTGTTCATAGTGATGTTAATTAACGACTCACCAAATTTTATGGATTAATTCCAAACGAGTCATGAGTTGAAGGATGATTAATAGGGCAAACCCTAATTGAAATTAGTGCTGAATCTCCTATGAGTTAAGTTGAGATTTTGGGTTGCTTAGCCCAAACGGTTTCAAGACCGTTTGGGAATCACCCAAACGGTCTCAAGACCGTTTGGGGGTCACCCCAAGACCGTTTGGAGGTCTGGGGTCAAGTATAGTTGATCAATTGAAGGTCCAAAGGCACCAAATCATATTGCAATTAAGTATTGATGTGATGATCAACTCAATAGATCAAATCTTGATGAATTTTCACTAAAGTCCAAAGGATGGATGGGCAAACGGTCTCAAGACCGTTTGGAACTCATCCAAACGGTCTCAAGACCGTTTGGTGTCAACCCAAGACCGTTTGGAGGTCTAGGGTTAAGGTAATTGACCAATTGAGGGCCCAATTACAGTGGGTTAGTGAAACAATCAAATTGCTGTTTTCTAAGTATAGATCTTGTTGAGTTTTGGGTTGAAGGACCCAAACGGTCTCAAGACCGTTTGGGGATTCCACCAAACGGTCCCAAGACTGTTTGGGCACAACCCAAGACCGTTTGAAGGTCTAGGGTTGAGTTAATCTAATGGTTTGAGGGTCCAATTGTAGGAAATTGATGCATTGTTGAAAATTGCTGATTTTGACCTAATTGGATTTCAACCTTAGTCAAAACGACTTGGTTTTTGGTCAAACTTTGGGAAAACGGTCTCAAGACCGTTTGGATGATGTCCAAACGACCTCAAGACCGTTTGGGCCAAGTTTGAGCCCAATTGGAGGTCAATTGATAGGTTCAACCTTGAATTGATTCACATTGTTGAACATTGATGACCAATCCACTTGGAACCCTAATTGAGGACGATTGAACCCTAATTGGTTTACAATTGAGTGTCAATTTGATGTCTAAGTGGTTAAGGCTAACCCTAATTGGCTCAATTTATAAGTGGTTAGCATAGCTTTAGCCAATTGAGGGCTTCAATATACATATCCTTGAACTTTGGTGACCTTTGAACCCCTTTGGAGGTCCAAACGGTTTGAGCCCATTTGGACCAAACGGTCTCAAGACCGTTTGGGTCCAAACGGTCTCAAGACCGTTTGAGACCAAACGGTCTCAAGACCGTTTGGGGCCAAACGGTCTCAAGACCGTTTGGGCTCAAACGACCTCAAGACCGTTTTAGCTCAAACGACCTCAAACCGATTGAAGCTCCAAGCGGTTTGGAAGTCAACCCTTCCAAACGGTCTTCACCTCCAAATGGTCTCAAGACCGTTTGGATCCAAATGGTCTCAAGACCGTTTGAGGGCCAAACGGTCTCAAGACCGTTTGGGTGGTTGAAACCGTTTGAAGGTTGAAACCGTTTGGAGATTGGTGATGGTTTGTACTTAACCATTTGATGATGTAATCAGTTCAATGGTGATTCAATCTAAACCCTAATGGTAACCTAGGTCATTAAGGGACTATGTGATTAGTAAGTTAACCCATGATGGTGATCATGTGGCAAATTACCAAAATACCCTTGAGGGGTCTAAAAGGGTAAAACCTTGTTCTAAGCAAACCCTAATCACATGATGTTGATGTTTCGGCTTATGCTAGCCAATGGAAACTTATCTCAACCTGATTTAGAGTGGTGTTGTCACCATCTACTAGTGAGAGGAGAGAGGAAGTATTTCTAGAGAAAGAAAGTATCCTAGAGAGAGAAAGTACCCTTTTTAGGAGGAAACTCTAGTAAGATACTTCATATACATATGAATGTGCATGATTAGGGAATGACCCACCTATGTGAGGTCATGGAAACCCTAATTATGATATCTAATGGATCTTAATCCTAAGTAAGAGCCTTAATGATGATGTTTCTCTTACATGATGATGTAATGAGTACAATTCACCATGGAGTGAATAGTAAACCCTAAGTTTAGGGTGAAGACATGAAAAATGAATAGTAATCCCTAATTCAATTGAATAAAACCCTAGTTAATGACCAGTTGAGGGTTAACTAAGGGTCAAATCAGTTGAAGGTTGACCTATTTAACTCAATTGAAGTATGAGGGTAGGTCCAACTGATGAATGGTTCCATGAATTCAATGGTTGAAGGAACCAACATTGGAAACTCTAATTCATTTGGGTGCTTTATGTAAAGGAGGTCTAATGTGATTGAATATCTTGAGAATCAAGATGATAAATGATCCATCGACCCAGTGGTGAATAATAATGATAAACAAATAAAGTACAAAGGTTGGAACCCTAATAAGTATCTAAGGGACTAGTACCAATTAAGGAATGAATCCCTAATTGCTTACTGAACCAATGACCTGATACACTATGTTAAGCTGAGTTGTATACTCTTGATTGAAGGATTGATATGACCTAATCAATTTAAGATGATGTTAACATGAATTCATATTTGAATATAATTCATGTGGTGTTTAAGGGTATGATCCTTAGGAAGAGAGAGATCATGAAACCCTAGACATGTATATAAACCCCTATTGTCAGGACTTTTGGGTTTTTAACCCTAGTTGAGGGTGATTCCATGTGAATCCCTAGTTGAGGGTGATTCCTTGTGAATCCCTAGTTGAGGGTGATTCCATGTGAATCCCTAGTTGAGAGTGATTCCATGTGAATCCTTAGTTGAGGGTGATTCCTTGTGAATCCCTAGTTGAGGGTGATTCCTTGTGAATCCCTAGTTGAGAGTGATTCCATGTGAATCCCTAGTTGAGGGTAATTCCTTGTGAATCCCTAGTTGAGGGTGATTCCTTGTGAATCCCTAGTTGAGAGTGATTCCATGTGAATCCCTAGTTGAGGGTGATTCCATGTAAATCCCTATTTGAGGGTGATTCCTTGTGAATCCCTAGTTGAGAGTGATTCCATGTGAATCCCTAGTTGAGGGTGATTCCATGTAAATCCCTAGTTGAGGGTGATTCCTTGTGAATCCCTAGTTGAGAGTGATTCCATGTGAATCCCTAGTTGAGGGTGATTCCTTGCAAATCCCTAGTTGAGGGTAACTTCATGTGAAACCATAATTGAGAATGCATCCTTAATTGTTGAATTGTTTGCTATTATCTGTTGAATGAACCATGTAGGTTGTTATGAGATGATAGGCATATCCAGGTAGGGAATGCCATGTCATACTAATGAGCTTTGCATATTGTTATAAGATAATGGGCATATCCAGGTATGGAATGCCATGATATATTCATTGAAAGCATGTCTTAAGCTTTATGAATAGTAACCCTTGTTGATGCACTGTGAGTGACATCTTTTGTAATTTATGGGTTGTAAGAGCCATAAATGTTATCAAAGTCATGCTTGACAGATGACTTGAGATGAAATAACTGATGATTGTGAAAAGTTAGGCCTGCTACATTTTAAGTATTCTCATATATAGCTGTGTTATTGTAAGATGATAAGAATACTGAATGTACCTAACCGATTAAGAGAATTAGTGAGAGGAATTGATGTAGATTCGTGTAGTCCGTCATTCCTTCACTAAAAGAGAAATGGTGAGAGGAGTTGATGTAGATTCATGTAGTCCATCATTCCCCACCGCACAGTCGAAGAGGTGAGATGCATCCCTGCACTCCCTTAAAAACATAATCAACAGCGTAGTATATCTGTTAGAGTTATCTACGAGTTATTTGATTGATGTTACTTTAAACAGCATAGAGGTTCTCATATTTTGATATTGATTGAACTCTGCTTATCATTAAAACTGCTAGTGAATATCTTGAAGGCTATTATTGCTTTAGTTATTCCCTGCTTTGTTTATAAAGCTTCTAGTGGAGAGTTATAACTCTCGCTGGGGCAATTACGTATAATTGTCTCACCCCGTAGACTTCTACTTTTTAGGTGGTCGTCGAAGACGGAGGGACAAGAACTCAGGTGACCAATCCCAGCAGCATTAGGGGCAGTAGTTATCTCAGGTGGAGATCCAACCTGCTTCATGATGTAGTATAGAGTTTGTCCTATGTGTCCTCTGTATTCTCAGGTCCTGGAGTGTTTTGAGTATGAACTTTTGAGAAGTTTTGTATCATGTTGTATATAATCACTCAAGAAGTTTTTGTTAGTGATGTAAACAGTTAAATCCTTTTTATAGAAAAGGTTTGTGGTTTCAAGCTCTTGTTTCAAAAAGTTTTAATTTCTCGTGATTTTTGGTCTTCCGCTGTTTACCGAATGCTTCCGCACATGTTTAAATCGAGATTAATTCGTGGTTTGGAGATCGGAGCCCACAGAAGAGATGAGGAGGAAATACCCTTCTCTTTTCTCTTGATGATTTTGGGGACGAAATCGCTATTAGGGGTGGATAATTTGTAACATCCATGACCTGCGTTATGCTTTAACCCTAGATGTTTTGTTTAATAAAGATAGTTATATGCTTGTTCTTATTTCTTGAAAAGTAATTAAGGCCCAAGAGGAACTTATGTTTCTTAGCATCATGTAGAGAAATAAAATGAGAGGGGCATCTCATTTGAATCACTTTGGAGGAGAGAGAATCTTGATATTAAAATAATCAAGATTTAAGCATAATTGAAACCCTAATTCAATTTAATGCAAAAATAAATATATTAATGGAAGTGCCCTTAAAAAAAAAATGAGATGGTTGAATTTTCATAAGTGTGAACGTCCTTTTGCCTTGCAAAGGCCACGAAATATTTAAAGTGAGTGGAGAGCCCACTCACATTAATTAAAGAAAAAGTAATACCCACTCAATTTTGGATATTATTATTATAATGGTTAAGGTGCTTAATTTGCTTTCTTATAATTCATGGATAATGAAGAGTAATTACAAGGTGGGGGAGATGGCTTCGTATTCAAGGGATGGAGGGGAGTATGTGGCACCCATTTTGGGAGTTGAAGGAATTAATTATCACTCTCTCTCATTGAAATTTCCATATATACATCCCATTTTCAACCCACATGAAAGGCTTTTTCGACCCTTCTTTCTTTCCTTTCTTTGGTTGAACACAAGGGAGCTTAGGAGAAACAGGAGGACGTGCCCCAATCTGTAGGTAAGCTCCATAGTCATCTTCAACCTTGGATTCATGGTGAAAATCGAATTTCAATGCTTAATTTATTCTTTTCTTCATTCAATCTTCAACCTTAGCCATTCTTTTCACTCAAAGACTTGAGGACGAGCCTTGGATAGTTGAGAAAGCTTCATTCACCATTGAAGACGTTAAGCTTGAAGCTTGGATTCAATTTTGAAGGTGGGTTATATAACTTGAACCCTTAAATGTCATTATTGCTTGCAATTTATTCATCATGTGTTGAACCTTTCTTCTTTCTCAATTTCCTTTTGATTAGTTGTTGAAATTACCATAAGAATCACAACTAATTTTGAAGGTTTGAAGCTTGAATATGATTATAACATATTAAGCACACACCTTAACAAAGGAAGGGGCAAACAGTTTTCAAAACCGATTAAATTCATTCGGTTTCAAAACTGAATGGACATTTGAGTACAAGACTGAATGAACAGTTGAACCCAAGACTGAATGGGTAGTTGAACCCAAGATTGAATGGGTAATTTACTTCAAACCGAATGGGTAATTTAGTAAAAGACTGAATGGGTAATTGACTTCAAGATCAAATGAGTATTTGAGTTCAAAACCGAATGGATAATTGACTTCAAGATCAAATGAGTATTTGAGTTCAAAACCGAATGGGTAATTGACTTCAAGATCGAATGAGTATTTGAGTTCAAAACTGAATGGGTAATGGATCTCAAGATAGAATGGGTAAATTCAACTTCAAAACCATTTCAGGTTAATTGATGATGTGAATGATGGAGATCCAATGACTCAAATTGATTTAATGGATTCAAGGATGGGTGATCCATTGATTACTAACCCTAAATTGATTGAATGGTTGAAACCCTAATCGAGTGAGTCAATTCTTGAGTTGAATGGCTCAACGGTCTCAAGAATGTTTGAGACCAAACGGTCTCAAGACCGTTTGAGGTCAAACAACCTCAAGACCTTTTGAGTTCAGGTGATGTCATAAGCTGGATGATGATCCAATGGTCTCAACTTGATCTAACTCCAACGATTTCAATGTTGGAGGGTCCATTGATTGCAAACCCTAGACTCAATAAATTGATTCCGTTTCAAATCAATAGTTGATGATTCGGTTTCAAAACCGAATGAAGGGATTCGGTTTCAAGACCGAATGGGATGATTCGGTTTCAAGATCGAATGGATGATTCGGTTTTAAGACCGAATGGGATGATTCGGTTTCAAGACCGAATGGATGATTCAGTTTCAACACTGAATGGTTGATTCGATTGACAATTCTTTAAGACCGTTTAAGGGTCTAATACCCCAAGACCGTTTGAAGGTTTAATTGATTCAAATCTTGTAAGTACAATCAACCCCATAATTGTTGATGATGTTTATCAAAGGCAATTACAATGGTTGTACCTTCAAGGTACTTATGTGATTAGTACCTTTGAGTGGTTAACCTTTGATGCTTATGGAAGAAATGCCTCAATATATTATGCTAACCCTAAATGTATGCATTTGAATGAATGGTTAACCTAATCTAATCAAGTTTGAAATAACTAATATCCTATAGAGGATGTGAGAGAGAGAGAGAGGAATCCATACATGTATGATAATCATGTAGTGGTTGAACCTCAACACTCTCAACATGAATAAAATATGCAATTAGGGTATGATCCTTGATAAAAAGATCATGAAACCCTATTTCAGATGGTTGATTAATCCTAACCCTAATTAAGAGTAATGCCATGAAAAACCCTAATTAACGGTGAAGACATGTGAAACCCTAATTAAGGGTGAAGTCATGTGAAACCCTAATTAAGGGTAAGATATGTGAAACCCTAATTAAGGGTGATGACATGTGAAACCCTAATTAAGGGTGAAGTCATAAGAAACCCTAATCAAGGGTGATGTCAAGTGAAACCCTAATACAAAGATGTGATGTGAACTCTAATCCCAGGGTGATGCTATATACTACTATATGAAACCCTAATATGAAATCTTAACCCTGATATAGGGTAAGGGTATGTGAAGCCCTAATTTTGGGTTATAGAGCATGAAACCCTAACCTTGGGCAATATGATGATAAACCATAACCCTAGTTTTGGGTTGAGTTGAGAAATCCTAATTTTAGGTGATTCTATGTGAAACCCATATATTGGGAGATGTTGTGTGAACCCTAATTTTTAAAGATGGAAAACCCTATTCCAAATAATGGAATAGTGACTAATATATTGATAAGTGAAACACCTAAAGAGGTTGATAATGAGCATCATTATATCAATAATTCCTTAATTCGAGATGAGTCCATATCATTGATAATGATTGCATGTTTTCAAATAAGTGACTTATGACCAATGAATTACATGATAAATGTGATGAACTGGTGCATAAAATATTAGGATGGGAGATACCCTAATACAAAATAAGTTGATGAACTTAAGATAAAGGTGATGAGGGAAGTGATACATCAAGACGTGATGGATATCACTTCCAGTACCTCAAGATTTATACACATTGATGTATTTTAAATCCAATATAATTGGATGAGTAACACATGAAGTGTGTCATGTCAATTGTTTCATTGAGATGTAATGCACTTTGATAAGTGTAGGCTAACATACGTTATGATAAGGTTAAAGCCAAATCAATAAAGTATGATGTAATAATATTCTGGTAAAGTTGAGAGAGGAACTTATATCTTGTGTGGATATTTCATTTAATGATAAGTGATGAGAATAGATAAGCATGATTAAATACTTATGTTATCAAATTTGGCCCCTAGTTGTGTGGGGCAACGAATTAGGGTTTGATAACTAATAATATAATCTTGAGAACCTAAATGGTTAATTATGGAAAACCCTAAATCCAATGAATGGTGATGATATGTAAGAGAAATTCCTAACCCTAAATAAGGGAATAGTGATGCTATTCTTACACTGCATAGTACTGATATGTAAATGATATAATTGTTATCATGTGTACTAATCATGCAGGTATCATGAGATGATGAGCATATCCAGGTATGAGCTATGATGTGTTAGTAATTTAAATGCTTTATGAGCCTTGTGAGCCATTATATGTATTGTTGCCTAGTAAGAGGTAACAAGAGACTAAATGGGCTTTGAGAGCCATGTGAAATGCTTGTTTAGCAAGCATCATGTTTACCTTGGTCAGATGACCTAAAGATATTAGTTACCTAATAAGTGGTAACAAGTGTTCTTTGATGAGCTGAGAGTTTGAATACCCATATTCCATAATCTTGATAATAGGATGTTAAGAGATGAGAATACCCCTGATGTGACAAGGGATTAAGATCCCAATGTTTAATAAAGCTTTGATAGAAGTATTACACATTCTTTGTAGCATTTGTTAAAATGAATTATGTTTCAAAACTTTCCTGATGCTAAAAGGATTTGGTAATGCACTTAATTAATCAAGTGAAATCTTATCATGTAGAGCCTTGACCATAGATCCATCATCGCCAGTAGATTGGTGATGGTGAAACAAGATTTTCTACGTGAACTCCTGGGGGCATACTATTGAGTATGTGGGGGTTATGGGCGTGAATATCCTTATGCCCTAATGGAGGAATTGATGTGAGAAAAACTTTAAATCTCTCAATCCTTCATTATATATGTCGGGATGGATGTATCACTAATCTCCCGAATGCCGAGATGGATGTAACACTAATCTCCCGATAATGTTAATACCAGATCGATGTGAGATAAACATGAAATCTCTCGATTGCGAAGAGAGTACAGCTGCCACTGTAACTTTATAGCGAAGTTGCTAGTATACCCTGGAAAGATATTTAGCAGAGACACAAGATGTCCTACATTTTGTCCTCACACTGACTGAGGAAGATGAGGTCATGGGAATTTGGCTCTTCCATTTACCTATGTATGGTACCGATTTCAATTTCATAACGGTCGATTGGAGAATGAGTAGTATACCTCATCTCCTCAGGGCTTATGTATGATTGTAAAATGTAATCATCCGTGTAGCTTTTTTTTCTTAAGATTGAAATATGAGAATCAATGATTGATGTTACTTTTCTTAGCATATCTTAGATGAATAAATGTTACATTGGTTCTTCAATTCCTTATTGGATAAGTGACATGCTGCTTTACCAAGATACAGTTGAAATGATTTGAATAAGAATATAGATCCAATCTGTTTAGACATTGATTTATCTACTGCTGAACGTATATGATTCTTCTGCTCAGTTTCATTCCCTTAATTTGCAATAATAATATTTTTGGTGGAGAGTTATATCTCTTGCTGGGGCAATTTCAATTGTCTCACCCCCGTGGGATCCAACTTTGTACGTAGACACAGAAGAAGAGGCAGAAACCCTAATGTAGGAGAAGAGCAGCAGTAGCAGCAGCAACAGGGACAACAATGATATTCCAGGTGGAGACACTGGCTGTCATGTTTTGTATAGAGAGTCCTATGTGTCGTCTCTGTACTCTCAGGTCCTCGGAGTTAGTAGTAGTACTTTAATGAATCAATCTGAGATTTTGGCTTGATGCGTCGAGGTTCTTATACTGTTTGTGTAAAGTTTCAACAAGGCAGTTGATACTTGTAATCCTCGAGATGAGACGGTACAGGATATGTACTTATGAACCAAGATGTAAATGAAATACATTGGTTCTTGATAAAAGAGTTTTCCTATGTTTGGATCTCTTTGTAAATGGTTTTAATTTTTAGTGATTTTCAGTAATTCTGATGTTGATGATTGCTTCCGCTTAGTCAATGATGTTTTGTCATCACATATATCTTATAAGTTTCCAATTTGTATACATATACCCTAATATATGTATAATATACTAACAATCACCCCAAGTTATAAAACATTCTATGGAAACATTTGCAACATCTTGAGCCAATAAGGGTTTTTGACAAACAATGAAGATATTCATATCACATGTAGCCCAAGATCTGGTATGAATTCTACTTGATTAAATAGCAAGCCAATCAACCAATTGGATTCCATGTGTGGGAAGTCCTTTGGTTGTTGATTGCATCTACCTCTCTCTCATGAGGGATCCCAGGAAAATCATCTGTAAAAACATATGCATAGTCCCTGACTACCTCTATTTCCTCTAATGGCTGCACCTTGGGCTCTGGCTCGGTAACGACTGCTAGGAAAGCTTGAAAAACTTTGGTTATCATCCCTCTGCCTTCAAAGTTGACACATACATGCTGGTGGTAGCATCCTTCCTACCCTAATGATAAACTGCGGGTGACATGGTTTCTTTATGATTACCTTCTTCTCCCTACAATCAATATTGGCACTATAGGTATAAAACCAATCCATACCAGTGATCACATCAAAGTCATTCATGTCAAGGAGGATAAAATCCGTAGGGAACTCATGATCTCGATATTTAATAGGAATCACAGGAGTTTTCAAAAGGGACATAAAGATTCGACCACTTGGGGTTGTGACATCCAAGATATACCCTAAATCCTTGATATCCAAACAAAGCATAGTTGTGAGATTTTATCGAAATGAAAGTATTAGTAGATCCAGAGTCAAATAAAGATTTTACACTATGTCCCATGACTTCAAGCATACCTACATTATTTTTCATCATACATTATACCATTACATGCTTATCTTAAAACATAAAAGAAAACTCTAAGGGTTATTACCCTCTATCAATCGATTAGCATTAGCTTGAGCCTCCTCATTATCAATAGCAAAGACTTGAGCTTGTCTTCTTTCTCCAGTAGGTGGGGCTACATCTACAGGCTTGGATGCTATAGGTGGGGCTGCTATGGGGCCTGGCCCTCTTAGGTCTGGCAGAGGACAGTTGGCCTGAAGATGTCCCTCTTGCTGGCAATGGTAACACATCCTATTCTTATAGCGACACTCACCTGAATGCCATTTTCCGCAGGTGCGACACCTAGGTTGGTTGTTCTCATGATGGGGTTTTCCTTTTCCTCCATGCTTTCACTTGGTATGGTTGCACCCTTATCCTTTATTGTGATCATTCTTTTGGCCTTGGGTACCTTCAGTGAAACCCAAATATCCTTTGGGTGGATTTTAAGTAGGCATCACCGTCCTCTCCATGTCCAGGGTTGTGTTGTAGGCTTTAGTGAAGATTTTTGGTTTACTTTCCATCACATGAGGCTTAATTGTAGGATGCAAACGTTCTACAAAATGGTCCACTCATCTTTCCTCATCCATCATGTGCCCAAAACGATCCAGGATGTGAAACTTGCGGCCAAAGTCTGCGACTTATAAGTTACCTTAGATCAAGTTGGTAAACTCTCTTTCCTTCTCCTTCTTAACTGATATGGGAATGAATATGGCTGTGAAGATAGTCTTGAAGTCGGTCCACACCATTAGATCCACACTCACATCTCGACCCATGATGTGGTTCTCCAACCAGATCTTGGTTGCTCCTTCCAAAAGATGTGCAGCAAAAGGAACCTTCTTGTTTGGCTGCACCTCCAGCATGCAGAAACTGTTCGCGATCGCTATCAGCCAAGCATCTGCTTTGTCGACCACTTCGGTCTTATCCTCTCCCCATAATTTCTCAATGTTCAGCTTGACGAAGTCCATAATGGTGACTCCAAGTCAGGGACAGACGGAAAGTGGTTCACCATTATTGTCTCTGGCTATGTCCCTGAGGGCCAGGGCACTAATGGCCTTAGTTACCATCTTCTATTGTTCCATCCACATGGCATCAAGGGTGTGAACTACCATTGTAGGTCATGGACCACCAGTCAGTTTCTCCTCAAACTTTGCCTCATCTTCAGACATGTGTTCCTCTTCTTGGTCCATCTCTAGGTTATCGAAGGGAACCAACTTTGGGTCTGAGCCTTCTTTTGAGGCTCCATCGGGTCACTTTCTCTTCTTTGAGGACTCATCACCATGGTTCCTCTTCCTTTTATCAAAAGATCCCCTCCTCTTGTGGGGAGGCCAACCCTTAGTAGGGTTCTCGGTGGCCTCGGGGATAGCTACGGTCTTCACACGAACCATGTTGTTACACACAAGTTAAAAATCTTTTTATGCACATATTTATAACTTGGAAGATATAAGCTTTAACTTATGTCCATGTCCTCTTATTTACGTGCATTTTATTATTTTGTGGAGGATCCCTTAATCCTTAACACTTTGTATTCCCAAACATAGGAGGGGGTGTAGAGAGAGAAAACCCTAAAATCTTATAGTTTCTCCAGACATAAGAGGTGAAGAAGGGACGAATATAGATGAGAAAACCTAGAGGTATCTTATTTCAAGTCAATTCTTTGGATTTCAGCCATGCAGTCACACTGCATCTGGGAGTCCTCGTGACCGACTAGCGGGGCAGAGGAAAATATTGCCAGCCCCCAGACCGTGATCCTTTTCTAGACACCTCCATCCTCAAAAAATCTCCCCCTGGGGCTCTAAAGAGTTTGTAAAATATAATAATTACAGAAGATTAAATGGAAAACCACAACTCTGATACCAAATGTAATGACCCCACCTCCCTGTAACCCCCAGTTATGGGAGACCAAGAGATCAGATGTGTTATCCCAAAATATGATAAGTGGTTTTGCAAATAATCAACAATAATTAATAAATTCTACTACAACTAAACTTTTAATGGAATAAAAAATTTCTATTCATACCTTGAAAAATATAGGAAGTGGAATTATTTACCCAAGAAAGAACTTATCTAACTACAATCCTCCAATTCTTTATTAAGCTTTATTCCATCAATGTCACTTTAAAGGAAAATCCATTTTCTTGATAACCTAAAATGTCGACAAACAAAATGGTGGTCGGTATAATGAATTATACTGGTATGTGGGGGAAACAATAATCTTGCATTTAATTGTAACAATATATTTCAAGCAATTATGGTTTAACAAGCAAACTTTACATTTTAACATGACTACTCAATCCTTACATACCCTAGCCTTTATGTTGTCCATGTCGTGGACATGGATACTACCTCTCATATGGTAGATCTCAACTAACCCCCATGATCCTACCTTACAGGTAGATCAATACATAGGGTCATGGAGTCGTATGGTCCTACCCAAGGGTATACCAACACATCCACTCATGATAACATTATGATCCTACCTCGTGGGTAGACCATGTACTAGGTCATCTATCTTATCAACATCAGAGCTACAGAGAAGGACCAGGATATGAGCTAGTTATGCACATATATTTATGGTGATAGTGATACTCACTTTATAATTTCCTAAAATAAAAGTCAATCAATCATTTATTCCAAGCTATCGGTAAAACTTTGAGAATTGCTGAGAAACTAAAACAATTTAACCATAAGCGTAACCACATACATGTTCTTTTATGTTTTACAAACATTATTATGCCCTGTGGAGATGAGGCATACCACTCATACTCCAACTGATCGCTAAGAAGTCACATCAGTATCATACATAGGTCATTAAAAGAGCCGGATTCTTAAGACCTCATCTTCCTCAGTCAGTTAGAGGATTGATTGTTAGACATCTGGCGGGATGTCTTTGTAATAGCTTACCAGGGTAAACTGGTCCTTCGCTATTTTTAGAGTTACAGTGGCGTTCTGTACTCTCTTCGTCATCGGAAGATTTCTTGTTTATCTTTCATCGATGCGGTGTTTGTGTCTTTAAGGGAGTGTAGATATACATCTCACCTTTAGGACTTTATGGTGGGGTCTGATGGACTACTAGAATCTACATCATCCTCTCACCTTTTCTTTTATAGTGAAGGTATGACGGACTACAAGAATCTACATCAAATACCGAGCAATAGAATCCAAATTCAACAGAATATCCCAGAAAGCACCTTAATGCAAACAACCCTTAATTCCTAAAACATATATATTACCTAATGTCAAAACACCTTGTGAGGATACTTTCTAAGGCTTCCGATCCCTTAGGGTTCATGAGGGTTTCTTAGGTTTCCTTATCCAACTTTATTTCCTTTTTAGGCTAACAACCCTAAAATAGATTTCTTATTTCTCAAAAACCCTAATTATTCCAATTATCCTCATTAAGGGTTCTTTAATCTTAAAACAAGTTTGAGATCATTAAATCTCTATCGTATAATTACCTTTTCAGATTTAAACCATTAAAACCCATATTTTTCAAATTAGGGTTTCTAAACATAACCATGTGCATAAAACCCTGAAACAAGCATAAAACTACCTTTTTAAAAAATTAACTCTCCCTTTTATTCTCAATAGGTTAATATTACTCAGAATAACCCAAAAGATCCATTAAATCTGAGTTCCATATCAAATTAGGGTTTTACCATATCTTAATACATTAAAAGTGGTAACTTTGTGTTATTTTTAAATTTTAAGCGATATCAGGCTTCAATTATATTTTTATTGGATTCTTCATATTTTTCTAATCAACTTTCATATATAGATCATCTTCATCCGATATTTCCACAATTAGATACATATTTTATAAGATAATCCTTTTTCTACCAGTCAGAAACAGCCACGTGGATTTATCAGATTTAAAACAAGTTGGTGGGGCAACACGCTTGCTAATAGAGAGAGGACGTGAAATTACCGTAAAGGGCTAACCCTTTCAATAGGGGTGCAAGGGCAGGGAAGTAATTTCCCCTCCCTGATTGTCTTCAACCTCCACTCTCTCTCTCTCGCGAGAAGCCGGTCAACTCGACGGTTGAGTTGGCATGATGCTGCTTCTCCACGTGATCTAAGGCCATCGGGAGCTCTGCCAAGTTATCTCAAACTAGAAGGACCCCTTGATTTCTCTACCCACTCCCTGCTTGCACCGAGACAGCACCGTGCAACTTCGGCGGAAGCAAGTCCTCGATGGGGATGAAGGACAGGTTGATTTCTTCAATTGGAAATGCCAACGCACTCGCCTAGTCGTTCCAATCTCACGAGAAGCAATTCTATGATTTCTTGCATTGCACAACACCCCCCCCCCTTTATATAGGATAGGGTCACAAGTTCAACGAGATTAGGGAATCTCTATTCCCATTACAATAGGTACTCAATCTTGGTATGGATTGAGTCCTGGTGGCCTCCCAAAGATAGAGGGCCCACTTTTAGATCCAATGATGCACTGGATCGCAAGGAATGTGGAGAGGAAATCTCTCCCAGGTTCATATATTTCCCTATCGAACAAAAGTTATAGGATGACACATCTAATATTGGAGCTCAGATCCACGGTTGTCATGCTACCCGTATAAACAGAAAATCGGGAAAAATAAGATAATTCCTTTGGAATAAAGGATATCCCTTTTACTTTGGAAAAATCATAACTCTCAAACCATGGGTCCTTTTAATCCTAAATTTCGAGGGAAACTTAATAATTACTTCATCTATTGGCATGACAAATTTGATGTCATTATTCAAAATTAAACAAACATTTTCTTTATGTGCAAGTTATTGCTTAAATATATATATATTTCATTCATATTTCATTTCTCTCACTTCATTATTTTCCTTTATTTCGATTCCTTGTATCTCAAGGATCCATGTGGGGTTCGAAACACCATCCATTATGATCAAATCCACACTTATCTATTTATTTCTTATATTTTCACCTTTATCCCAATTTTCGTTATTATTTATGAAATTCTTATTCCCTTTTAACTTATCTTCCTCTTTTATTATATTGGACCCATTATTACCAAAGGGTCCACAAAAAACCATGCACAAGGAAGAGTTTTAAAAGAAATCCATATATTTATCATAAATCATGCAATTTACAACCAAGTACATTTCTTTTGAAACAATTACATTTACAGTCATATAAGAAAAAATCGAGGTTGTAACAATGTCAACCAATGTGTGCAACATAGTAGATGAACATGACATGTGTTGCTTATTTAGATTTAGTATTTGTATCTTGTACTAGCTGCATTCCCAGTGTAGTACATTGTTTAGCCTGGTTACTAGTCCACTTTCACAACATCAATATAAGGCACAAAATGATAAGGAGTATCTCTAGATAATTACTTCGCAATGGTAAGCCTACTTTCTCATTACTTTATCGACTGTGTTGACAATGGTTATCAAATTCTTAACCATGCCCTTGTAATAATTACAATATATTAAAAATTTAGGTGTTCAATCATACATGAAACATTTTTCTAATTGTTAACCCTAATTTCACAAACTTAACAATCCATTACTAACTTACAGTGATTAAACATAAATAAGATAGTAAAGCTTTCATGTTGTCAAAATTTGCAGCAAAAGATTAGCATATTGAATCAAGATATGAACATATATAGAGTAAACATCAAGCTACTCTCAATCCTAAGGAATGGGGTTTAGAACCTCATGCTCAGTAAAGAATCAGAAGAGGGAAGAAAGGTGAAGAAAGTAATAGAAAACTCTTGAAAGGTTTCTCAACACTCTTTGTCTCCTCCTTCTTGGACTCTAGTTCATCCTAGGTCAATTGGAAGGATAGCCTCTAGATGAAATACCTCCACTCAGAAATGGGATGTGAGAAGTTCATGAATGAGATGCCTTTAGGTGGCTTCCTCCCTTTAGTTTATATAGGGATAATATGAGAATAAATTTCTTTTGGATGGTCAGTTTTGCCTTATCTTGATCAAGGCCTCTAGATATATGTCAACGTCACTGGCTTCTCCTCTTTCTTGTGCTGTAGGGTTTCAAATACCAGTTCCATTGACTTGTGTGTGTGGTACCAAGAAGGTCTTTGACACTTCTGCTCCTTTCTTATTGAGCCTTTCTTTCTTGTTGTTGGTTCATGTGATGGACTTAACTTTTGGAATACCAAATGACTTAAATGACATAAGAGAATTCATGTGTTTGATTTATATCAAGAATTTTGAGTATTTGGTAAGGTATGAATGTTAATATTCCCTAAGTAATGTCATTTTGAGATATATAATTGATCGGTCATATTGTTTATTTTAGTGAACAAAATTGGTTGGAATGTATCTTGAGTTATAATAAAATTATTGTTAAAGTTTCATAATATTTCAATGTTCATAGCGGAAGTTATCTAGGTTTGAAAAATGATGGAATATTGTGTATTATTTAGGTTTCTTGGACCAAGACTTATGACTAATATGTATCTCAAGGCTAAGTTGGATATGTCAAGTGCCTACAGATCCTTTTCTAGGATGCATGTCTATATTTTGGCCAAGGATCTTTGATCTAGCATCCATTGTCTTTGAGAAGGGAGTGTCCCAGATCTGTTTGATGGGGTGATGGTCCTAGACCATTTGATGAGATTTAATGGTCAGGATTACATATTCTACCTTATAGTTATGACCCTAACCGCAGATCGAGACTACACACATTAGATTTCTTGCTTATCGTGGCTGGAAACATGATCCGATACCACCCTTTTCCTTAGGACTAGAAAGAGAAGTTGGAAGACCACTCATTTGTTGCAGATAGGCCTGAAATAGGAGAGATACAACTTCTAATTTTTGTTGTTTATCCACTCAGACTTACGAGGTGGATGAGAAAGTAAAGAAGGGAGACATAGGGTATTGATGAGACCTAAGAGTTGGGAAAGGAACCTACAGGTCTAAGGAGATGCATCCACATGAATTGTGAAATCCAATGGTGTTTTCATTAGGTGTCGAGCTCACCCTCGCCATGAAAGCTATGGTGGAAGTTGGAGGAAGTCTTGGAGACCTATTTGGGGCTTTCTAGATCTAGAATCGTGTGCATGGAGTTCATTTGGTACTCCATGGCCTTAAGTGGTTGGGGTTGGAGCTTCTGAGCTCTCACCCCTTCTTCTTTACCCGTGCGGTGGTGAGGTGGCCGAAGATCTCATCAATACAGAGCTACAGAGATGAACACTAGTACCGATTAGATGTGGAGATGTGGAGAACACTACCAAAGATGATAGAGGGCATAGGAGATGAAATGGAGCATTTTGGCTTTATTGGTTCCTCGCAAGACCTACGCCTACTGGTAGTGCATGTGGTTGTCAAGTATTGTGATCATGGAGAATGTGAATGAGAAAAGAGAGGGAGCGGACTGGGTGAGGCCAAACCCAGGAAACCCAGATAGCCAAACTCAGACGAAACCCTATTGGCTTGCCTCTGAACCAAATAGGTCCATGAGTGAGATCAACAGAAGGATTCATGTCCCTTTTGGCCATGTGGAAAATCATGATTGGTCGATAGATAAAAATTATCCTAAAAACTCCCAAATCTTGCATAATTCATAGTAAATAGCTTGGTTATCACAAAAATACAAACAAGCTACCGAAATTCTCTAAAACAGTATATAGAACATTAAAAAAATCAATCATTTAGTCCGTAAATATCAGATACATTGTGTAAGATGGATAATTATTTCTTCTTGAATAATAAATTATAATGAATGGGAGAAAATTATGAAGATGGACCAATAACTCATATATCTTGTATAAAATACATATGAAGTCTATGATAGTGAGTTTAATTCATATGTTCATGTGATATGATTCATGTATCTTTTTGGGCTAATAACTCTAAATAAAAGGTAATAAATAAGGCAATAACCAATAAATGATGGAAATCTTAGTACAATAGTAAATTAGTAACCATTATATCAGTTTAACACATGAAATTCATGTTATGTAATGATGACACTTAACACATGGTTTGTAACCTAAATGAATCAACAAATGTACTTTGGATTACTATGTGCATATAATAACATAACACCTGATGATCAAATGATGTACCCTAATAGGGAACATTATTGGAAAAATAAGATCAGTAAGATAACTATAAGAAGATAAGACAAGTAGTGATAGACATGTTGCAATGAGATAAGTAAAACCCTCATGACTTATGACTAGGGTTAATGATAAGAATCTGATTATAATACCTGTGAAATTGTTTTTATTAGGGTTGACCAAGGATATAGTTGACATCAAGAATATGATAAATAGGAAATTTTGATCAACGTACACTTTACCTTTTACTTGGCCTTCTATACAGTATGGTTGTATTATATGTGTAGAAAATACTTGGCATGTGATATTGGATGTAATAAATGTTCTTGTATATGACCTTGCTTGATTTTATATATATTATGTTTTGAACACATGAAAACATAATATATATGTTCCATTATATGAAAGCACTAATTTTCTTTCGTGGCATAGCCCTAGATAGTGATCATTCTCTTTGGTAGTAGATCACAATGAGAAATGATCTAACTCTTTGGTAGTAGATCATAAGGCCTTGCATTTTGAGCTCTTGGTAGCCAAGATGATACTTTACTCCTTTAGGTGGAAAATGCATGTATGATATAATGAAAAGTGATCTTATTAATAAACATATTTTTTCAAGTATAACTGTTTGTTATTTATTACTACCACAATTTATTTTTATCTAATTTCCAAGTAATAGCATTAGAGTGGTATATGAATTGTGTAGCATACTCAACATAATATTGTTGTATATTGAGTTGACGTGACCACTTGTAATATCTTATTTAGGTGATGTGGACTTATAATCTTAAAGACTCTTTATAGTGGGGAGTTGTGTGGCAAGCAAATGTACATGTGAACCTATTGTCTAACGATCATATAGTACTAGTAGTACATCCACCTATAAAAGTTTACTATTCAATGTGTAATGTTAAATGTTGTAACAATTCATCTTGTAATTATATGTTGAATGGCGAGCTTGTGTTGTTGCGATTTGTTTCTATTCATGTACACATGCTACTCTAGTTTTCCTTTTGACTTCTTATAATTTTCTCCTTCTTGGCATAGTTTGCATTATTTGAATTGAGATTCTCGTTGAGGTGGGGGTTTCAATTTGGATGTCACATATGTGTTCAAGGCATTAGGAATCAGGGGATGTCATAGGTGGTTACAGAGCATGAACAATAGCAAATCATGGCATTTTCTCATTATGCAACTAAAAACTAATGAAAAACCTTGAACCTAAAAATCTTTAGGGTCATATTAGTCATATGTGAGAGCCTAGAACTGACCTAGATTCTAGGTTGGAGCCTAGATATCTGAGAATTAGGCATAGATTAGTGCTTGTTGTATAGCAAATCTTGAAGTGTCAAACATCCCTTATAATGTGGTGGTATGGGATGTTACATTATTTGGAGATGATTGACACTGCGGGAAGATAAACCCTTGATATAGGATGCTTCTATGTTTTGGGTAGACACAGTAGTATACACTTTGTTCTCACCCTTTTCACTAGGTGACATGGCACTAGACTCTCTACCATGTGTGGGACACTCGGTTTGCTTATTTGGTTTTGTTTCCAATCGGAACGAGTCTCCAAAGTTTTCTCTAACACATGTTTTATCAAAGAAAAACTATATAATATTTTATAATATATGTGAGTAAATATTGAAAATGTGTCCCGCATGTACAAGTAGGAGGTGGTCATGCAACCTAAGTGTAAGTGAGTGAAATTAGTCTAGAAGAAATGATAGTTCTAGATTAGATGTCCTAATCCCGGTTAAAATCTATGATGGATGGAATAGATGAAATAAAATGAGATGATGATCTAAGTCGCATGTAGATGATATGAGATGGTTTATGATGATAAATGTTTGTATTTGAGGATCTAAGTTAATATTTGAGGATTTGAGATAAGTTTTTATGATGTAAGTATGCATTCTTTTCTAAGATAAGATAAGCTAAGTTTAGATAAGTTGTGAGTCATCATGAGCCTCAAGATCTTGTACAAAGAAGGACCTCTAGTGTTGGGACTAGTATAGTGTTAACTCCATAGAGAGTGTGACCCAGAGGGAGAAGTTTAGAGAACCTAAACTCCAAGTTACAAGAAATTTGAAAAATATGTGTTATGATATGTCCCAAACTAGGCTACTCTTGGGTGAATGAGTTGAGTTCCTTTATGCATGATTCCTACAGTCCTGTTATAATCTAGATGTCCTTGGGAGGACTAAAACCTAGAGTCATAGAGAGTCTGGATATGAATACATATGTGATTATGGATACGAGCACCTACCATCTAGATAACGGAGAGAGTCCCAAGACCCTGGAGGAGGTAATTGTGTTAGTTTAGGTAAAGCCTCTTGCTCAGGTTGGTGGTTCCTTGTAGGACTCTAGTGATATATATAAAAGAGAGAGTTGGAAAATAGCAGTTCATGGGTAGAGATCTATGAAAAGTATGTAATATCAAGTTTTGGTTTGTGTTTATGTGGCCAAAACATAAATCTATCAATTAGTGCCAATGAGGTAGACTTAAGAGCCCTAAATCAAAGATGAATGATAGAGATAGTACATATGATACTCATATAGATGAGTAGGATTAGAGAAAATGAGCATGGAACTACCCTCAAGATAAGGTTTGAGAGAACCTCAATTGGACTGTATAAAGTTTTGATACATGTTTGCCAACCCACTTGTATAAGTTTGTTTAGCACTACCATGATGTAATATATGTTAGAATGTGATCGAATCTTGAGAGGTGATATATGGATATGACATGATGGAAATTTTTATCATGGTTCTCTATGTATAGATGGTTATCGATATAAATGAATAATAATGATTTAATAAAGTTGGTTATTAATCATATGTTGACATCACTAATAAAGGTTGCAAAGTAATACACAAGTTAAATGAGATTATATTACTGATATTAATTGATCGAGATGTTAATGTTAGTGCTTAATAAAGATTTTGGATATAGTTTGAAAAAACATTGTACAACATAAAATAATGATGACAACTTGATTTTCTCAAATGGCTAAAGTGGATTAATGATAGTATTCTCCCTCATTAAAGTATAATTAATGTTTGGATATGAATGCTTAGGTAAAATTAGGATGTAAACATGTTATTCTAATGTTGAAAAATGTTATGACAAAACATAAGTATCTAAACCATGTAATATGGTGACTGGTTCACCCTTGTTACTCTAATAACCTCCTAGGTGTGGTTAAGATGTAGTAGAAACTCTTGTTTTTTAAGATGAAATGAATTTATACATATGGTTGGATATCAATTAATTTTTCTTCCTAAAATAAGATTTTGGATTGATTTCAAAGATGAAATTACTTTTAAGGTGTGAAGGATGTGATGGACTGAACTTTTGAAATCCCTAATTACTTAATGACATAAGTGAATTCATGTGTTTCAGTTATATCAAGAATTTTGAGTTTTTAGTAAAGTATGAATACTAATTGATGTTGATATCATGTCTAAGATCCCTAAGTTATGTGTTTTTGAGGTATTTAAATTAATTGGTCATATAGTTGAGTCTAGGACCAAAATTGGTTGGAATGTAGCTTGAATTATGATAAAACTATGGTTAAAGTTTCATAATATTCCAATGTTCCTTAGAGGAAGTTATCCAGGTTTCAAAATGATCAGATAATGTGTATTATTGATATTTCTTGGGCTAAGTGTTATGATTAATATGTATCTCAAGGCTAAGTTGGATATTTCATGTGGCCACAGATCCTTTGATGGTCTATATGCATGTATTGTAGCCTAGGATCTTTGATCCGACGACAATTGTCCTTGGGAAGGGAGTGTCCCAGATCTGTGTGATGGGGTGATGATCCTAGACCATCAATTGAGATTGAATGGTCAGAATGCATCTTATATGTTGAAGTTATGACCCTGATCGTGGAGGGCGACCACACACATCACACTGCTCACTTATCCTGCTTGGAAACAAGATCCCAAGCAACCCTTTGCCTTCTGGCCAAAAAGAGGAATTGGAAAACCATTCATTCGTGGTAGATAGGCCTGAAATAGGAGAGATCCAACTACCATTTTTCATTGTTTCCTTATGTGGTGGATGAGGAGGTAAGGAAGAGAGTCATAGGGGGTATTGATGAGAACTAAGAGTTGGAAAAGGAATCTATAGGTCTTAGGAGAAGAACCCACATTAATGGTGAAATCTTACTGTGTTTTCACTAGGAGCCTATCACACCCTCACCATGGAAGACATGGAGAAAGTTGGAGGAAGCCCTAGAAACCTATTTGTAGCTTTCTAGATCTGGAATCATGTACATAGAGTTCATCTAGTACTCTATGCACTTGATTGGTTGGGATTGGAGCTTTTGAGCTCTCATCCCTTCTTCTTCACCTGTGTGGCCGTGAGGTGTCTAGAGATCACATTGATCTGGAGCACGAGAGACGAAATGTCAGAATTGAGTAGCCGTGGAGATCTAGAGAACACTACTGAAGATGATAATGGACATAGGAGATGAAATGGAGAACTTTGGCTCTATTGGTCCCTTGCTGGATCTAGGCTAGGTGGAGACACACGTAGGTGTCAAGCAATGTGATCTCGTAGAACGTGAGTGAGAAAAGAGATGGAGCAGATTGGGTGAGGGTAAACCAGGGGACTTAGACAGACAAACCCAAACCACACTAGATGGCTTGCCTCTGAACTGGATAGGTCCATAAGTGAGATCAATAGAAGAAGCTGCACCCCTTGTGGTGACGTGGTGAATTGTGATTGGCTGATAGGTAAGAATATTTCCAAAAACTTCCAGATTGTACATAATTCGTAGTAATTAGCATGGTTATCATAAAAATACAAACAACTTATAGAAATTCTCAGAAAAATCTATAGAGCGCTATGGAATAATAATATCAGCCTTTTGGTCCTTAAATATCAAATATATTGTGTAAGATGGATAATGCTTTCTTCTTGAATAATAAATAATATTCAATGGGAAAAACTATGAGGATGGACCACTAACTCTGATATCTTGTATAAAATGCATATGAAATCTATGATAATGAGTTTAATGAATATATTCATGTGATATAATTCATTGATTTTTTGGTAATAACACTAAATAATAGGTAATATACAAGTTGATAACCAATAAAGGATCAATATCTCAGTATAAACATAAATAAGGACATGGAATGTAACATTTAACCATTATATCAGTTTGACACATGAAATTCATGTTATATAATGATGACACTTAGTTCATGGTTTGTAACTCTAATTTGGTTAAAAAATGCAACTTTGAATTAATATGTGCATAACATTACGTAAAAGCTGATGTTCAAATGATGTACCTTAATCTGGAACATAATTGGAAATATAAGTTCAATAAGATAAAAACTAGAAGATAAGACAAGTAATGATAGAAATGCCCCAATGAGATAAGTAGAACCCTAATGGAACATGACTAGGGTTAATGATGAGAATTTGATGATGGTACATGTGATCTTGTCTTTATTAGGGTTGACCAATGATACAGTTGACATTAGGAATATGATGATAAGGATATCTTGATCAAGGTCTGCTTTACCTTTTACTTGGTTTACTATACAATATGGTTGTATTATATATGTAAAAAATACTTGGCATATGGTATTGGATGAAATAAATGTTCTTGCATATTACCATGCTTGATATTCTGTATATAATGTTTTGAACACATGAAAACATAATATATATGTTCCATTATATGAAAGCACTAATTCTCTTTGGTATCATAGTGTTGGATCGTGATAATTCTCTTTGGTACCAGATCACAATGTATAATGAGTAGTATATCATAAGGCCTTGCATCTTGAGCTCTTGGTAGCCAATATGATGCATTTTCCCTTAGGTGGCAAATGCATGGATGATATAATGGAAAATTATATTAAAACATGTGTTCTCTTTTGTTTATAAACATCTTTGTTCAAGTATATGCTTTTGTTATTTGTTACTGTCAACTTTTTGTTTTATCTTATTGCCAAGTCATAGTATTAGAGAGGTATATTAATCATGTAATGTACTCAACACAGTATTCTAGTATAATGTGTTGACATGTACTACTTGTAATGTTTTGTTTAGGAAACGTGATTATATTATCTCAAAGACTCTTGATTGTTGAGAGTTTTGTGATGATAAAATGTACAGGTGGACCTATTGTCTAAAGATCTTGTTGTAATGGTTGTTCATGCATATGTAAAAGTTTAGTATTCAACGTCGAATACAAATATTCTAACAATTCATCTTATAATTATATGTTGAATGGTGATATTGTGTTCTTTTCATTTGTTTTTGTTCATATGCATGTGCTACTCCAATTTTCCTTTTGACTTCTTCTGATTTTCTCCTTCTTGCCCTAGTTTGTAGTGTCTGAATTGAGATTCTCGTTGAGGTGTAGTTTGAATTTGGACGTCACACTTGTATGGGGAAGTCACAGTTCATATCCTCTTAATGTCATATACCAACATGAGTCAGTGGAAATAACTTTATTCTATTTTACTCAGTCATATATGCAATAAATTAATATTATATTAGGAAAATAGTTAAACTAACACATTTTGTCCAATATACATGTAAAATGGATAATATTGATGCACAAGGGATATTTTAGGCTATTTAAGCAAAATGTTTATAAAACACAAGGATATGAGAGAAACCATCCTTAAGTCATGCCTAAATAAGCCCCAATTTTGGTAGATAAATTATGTGCATGAAGAAGTAGCTTATCCTAAAGACTCTACTCTTAGACCTTGGTCTCTAAGTATTACACCCCAATCTCAAAATTACCATTAATCATGAGATTAGGGCATAAAATTCAGGATTTAACGTGATACAAGGATCACCCTTAACTTTTTTTCTTCTTTTTCAAACTCTTTGATTTCTCGCATTGAACCACATAAACTAACTTTGCAAGAGAATCAAACTTTGATTACTTTAATATGATGTCAACATAAATGATACACATCCATACATTCATTCTCAGGTACATACGACATGATAATCAGATACATTCTCTCTTATTAAGAAAACAAAGATACAAAACATCACTTACAACACTCTCACATCTATACTAGGACCTAGAGTGACAGGGACCGACTGAACTTAACTATACTCAGACTTAACTCTTGTGGCAAATCTACTCTGATGCAATGACCTTCTTCAAGTCCATGTGATTTCCCTAAAAATTTTGAGTAGAGGGGTGAGCCTACTCGCTCAGTGAATGAGTACTTCAAAGAAACAGTCTAAAGCACTGATATAATTACATATATACTTTTGAGCAATTGATATCAATTATAACAGTAGAAAGCTTTAGAGAGTCTAATAATTGGCAATCATAAATATGGCGGGATACTCTACATATCTATAAGAGTGAATCAATATATGAAATGCTTGATTGGTCATAAAGAGAACTAATAATTCAGAAACATACAAAGAATAATTGAATAACTATACACACTTGTTTGACCTCTCATTCATTTTATTATGCCCTAATCATATACAATGTACTCTACATATGAAGACTCATAGCGAACTATGATCTCACTGTACAAGACTTAGCTTAAAACTCGAGAAGCTAAGCCTAAAACTGAATCTGGGTCTGCTTGACTTGAACCGTCACGTTTGATTAAAGCAGCTAAACAACTGGCCTTTAACTGGACCTCTCCTTCTAGGCTGAGTACACAGGTGGAGGGTCTAAGATGCTTTGTGGGCCTCATCTTGGTGCGCTCTGTGGGTACCTCTGGGTTACCACTGGGATCTCCGGTTCATGTTGGGTAACATATCTTCTCTTAGGAGACTTCCTCAAGGGCTTCGTCTCCCCTCACGCTCTGTGGGTGCGATCTGATCCCCGTATACTGGTCGCTGTCAGGGTGGATCGTTTCCTCCCTGCATTGAAGATATTCATAGGGAATGTACGGTGTTTAGGGCACCTATGTCTATTATTTTATTATTCTTGGAAAGCTCTATCTACATTGTAACTTTCCCTTACTTATACTTGACTCTGATATCTCTGTGGTACCATGTCTATTTAATTGAAGTTTATAATACAACATGTACATCTTTCTAAACTTGGCAGAGTAGTATATTCAAAATATTGTGATATTCTAAGTAATCATCATACTATACATACAAACAGACTAAAATTCTTAAATAAACAGAATACATGTCATCTTGGCACTTTATGCACTAGAATCATGCAAATGAACTTCTTAATACACTAATAAGAGTTAATTTCTTGACATACGAGTAATCATCATTTTGCACCTATAAATTATTTCTACTTTCTTGGAAAACATGCACCTCAACCAAAATCATGAGTTGTGCATCAACACATCTCATACTAAGAACATTGATATCAAAATACTTGATTCATTGAGCACCCTATCCTTAGGGTTTCATTTACCTCATTCACTTATCACATGGCTCTCATAAGGATTTCATGCGACATAAACATCCACTGAATAAAGACTACTATCAACAAATCATATAAAATCATTATATGTATGAAACCTTGGAATTGAGTTGAATTTGGGTTTCCATGCCATTCACTAGGAAATCATGCATTAATAATAACATTGAATAAATAAAGTCTATCATGTCAAGAAAATCCCTTCAAATGGATTTCACGATATCTATTCACAAATATCCAACTATCCACGCATCTAGGGTTTCACACTCTTTACTAAAATATCAAACAAAAACTATTCACTTTGAACGAAATCCAAGATAGTATCTGACATATATGTACTATGAATTTATATAAACAATCATTCATAATGAAGGGGATCTTGATAAGCAATTTTCTCTATTTACTTATACAACAAATTTCAGTCATAGACAAATTCCCTATATTTCAATTTACTCTTATAACCTCTATGAAGACTTAGGGAATTCTCATTAGGATGTATTGTATACATTTATAATATGATGTTATCATTTGAACTTCATCCAAACAGAGGAAGAATCAATTTCATATCATTTTGCAACAACTTAGAACAAATAGACAATTCAAGGTTTGTAGTCGCATACTAGCAATTAAAGATTATGGATGAATTAACCAATTTTCATGCAATATACTATTTAAAAGAAGTTCCCATGCACCCTAAGGTGTGAAAACACCTTAAAAACGTAGATCATATCTGAAAATCTCAAATCCATATCAAATCCCTAGCAATTCACCCAATTCTTCTTCCTTTCAACTCGGAAACCCTAAAAATGAGGGATTATGAAGAAAGAGTGAAAAAAGGGGAAGTTTGGATACCATTTTGGATCAAATAAGATGAGGGGAGGAATTTTGACATGTGAGATAAGATCCACCATGAAACTATATCCAAAGAAGCTAAACTTACATGATTTCATCATTCCTCGGACTGCAAAACCCTAGGTCAGCATCTCCATCAATTTCTCCTCTCAAACCATAACTCTCTCTCTATATAGGATTTCATTTCTCTGGATTGAATCACGAATTATGAGATCTCCTTGTGTGTTAGGTTGACCATATAGAGCAATTGAGTTGCTTAGGTCAATTGCACTTTGACCCCTTACTATACTTTTTCTTATTTCAGCTGATTTTTCTATCATAAAAAGCATTCTGTGAATTCGTGTATTTTATAGACAAACCTTCTACAAAAATTATTATAGTTTATCATGTTATGTATAATTTAGTTAAAAATCAGTAGTTAAAATTTGAGATCATTCCAAGCTTCCATTAAATAAATAAAAATCGAATAGTGCACTGCTATCCAAAATTTTGTAGAAATGTTAGTTACTGTAATTCATCTACTGATAAGGTCTAAACACATCCAAAAATTATGAAAATTTTACATGTTATTTATGATTGAGTTTAAGATCTCCATTTAAAATTTTATATCATTTGGATTTTCCAATAAATAATAAAAAATCAAACAATATACTGCTAAACAACATTCTGTCAGCATGGTCGGTTGAAATATATCTCAATCGAGAATGACTTTTAAATAACATCCAAAAATTCTGAAATTTTTCACTTAAATGTAATATTTAGTTATACATATTATATCAAAATTTCAATTAAATCCAAATTACATAGAAAATATGATAAATTATTTACCATACTACTATCTTGATCAAATTCCATACTCATGTACCTTCAAAACCCTAATTTCAACCAACTAGGGTTTATATTTCTCAAACCCTAATTTATCAAACAATAGAACACTTAATGTTATTATTAGGTTTTAAAACATCATAATTGAATTATCATCATTAATTAGATTTAAGAAATGATCAATCAAATTAAGCATATAATCATCCAGGTAAACCCTAGTTTACCAATTAAGCTCACATGCAGTCATAACAATTCTCCCCCCCCCCCTAAAAAGGTTTTGTCCCTGAAACATAAATGTGTAAGAAAAGTACTTTCAAGGTGTTGGGTTTTAGAGGAGGAAGAGAAGCAGCGGAAACAAAAATTTTCTCCCCAAAACCCAGAACAAAAGGAATCACGTCAACGTCTATACAATAGGAAAGATGGTTTGTGAACTCATACCTTGTCCCGAGGCTTTCTCGGCGACAGTACCTCATGCCTTGCATGGTCTTCACCTCCGATCTTGGATGGTGTATGTGCAGCTCCTAGTCGCACCGGGACTAAAGACTCCTGGTCTCACCGGGACTATCGGGATTGACAGTTGTCCTCCGAGCGATAGAGGTCTCCCACCTCTGCAGTCGTCCACACAGACTACCTAGAACTCCGATCTCCTTGTCCCATAAGGAATCGGAAGAAGTCGCACCCTCCTGTCGGCGTACTAGTCGCCAACACACTCTCCTTCCACCAGTCACAACTACAGTTGTCTTTCCCTTGTTGTGCCTCCCTTTTCGGGTAGCACTTGCTCGGGCTCTCTCGGTTACCAAAACCAGAGAGAACGACAACTTTACAGAGCAACTGGTTGCACTGAGTTGTACTTTAAGAAGCCCCCAATACCCCTATATATATAGGCGGGTCATGGGACAGGGTTCTCTATCCCAGGCAATATGGGAATAAAGTAGGAGTAGAAGGGTTCGAGATTTTCCACAAAAACAACCAACTCACAACCTGAACCGATCTTTTCACAACTGAAATGGTCAGTTGGGGATCTGAGCCGGTCGGTTAACACCTCAACCGATCGGTTGGGACCCATGAACTGGTCGGTTCGTGGTCCTGATCAGTTCCCGGTTGAATTTCCTTCTTTTGTTTCTAATTGGTATCGAATACCAATCCTTGTTCCAATCAAATTGGGCAAGTGAAACAAAAAGAAATTTCTCACCAATCTTACTTTCCCAACTTGCCCGGTTGCAACAGTTGAACCGATCATTTCAATACTTGAAGTAATCGTTCACCATGTCGATGAGTCGATCGACTCACCAGTTGAGCCGATTGGTTCACCAAGCTCAGCCGATCAGTTCATCACATGAGCCGATCGGTTGGGAGTACAAATTGTGCACAATCAGTCAATTGCAGTTTCAATCAATCTGATACTCTAATCAATCAGTCCAACACCTTGAACACTATGATATTGAGCTTATCGATTAATTAAGTGTTTAATTAGACTACTAAACTCCTTTAGTAATCAATTTGAACATTGTTTGTGGACAAACTCCTATTCGAGGTTAAATTCTATGTATGTGACCCTGCAGGTCCATTTCACGTTGGTAGTGAAAGTCCATAACATTTATGACTTCACAAGCAAAGAGAGGTGCCTAGTCACACATCAGTGCTACCCAAGTGAAATAGAAAGTTGGAGAACAACTTTCAATCCTACAATCCGTGAATGGTGTTATAGTGAATGTATAATTTCTTTGTCACTTATATCCTGAATTAACTCGAGGCATGGAACAGTCATACTGTCAACATTCATTCATTTCCTTGATCTCAGAGTAGACTGGGTGAGATGTGTGTGACATCAATATCACATATTGATTCACACGTGCATGTACATGTCTTTCTCAATCCTACTCATCAAGTGGCCAAGGACATCAAACTCCCTCAGGAGGGACAAATACCATATCTATCACTCACCCTTCAAAAGCCACGTGTCAAAGCCACCCAATCATCACCTTTATAACAACCCATGTTTCAAGACTGCGTTTGATGATGTCAAAGTGTACCCAACGACATGTGTTGAGTGTAGTGATTTCAGGTCTATGAATCACACTCACCACCATCACTGTGAGAGCTGACTGTGACTACCAAGTCATGGTTCCATGTGTCACTCTCACGGTGGGTCTGTCCGGTACCTTGTTCTCTAACAAGTACCTATGTGCTTGGTTTGATATCACTATATCATGACTAATGAGATTCTGTCATCAACCAACACACAAGCTAGTCTTCAGTGTTATTGATGTCTATGGTTATTTCCACAATAACAACCGACTAGGGACTAAACCAGAATCAATACTCTTAACATTTGTATGATCTCATCATTCAGGTCCTCAACTCAAAAGCATACGTCATTGAGTAAAACAATTCTTTAGACATCTATCATGTTACACCATCATCTCAGAAACAGTTTAAACATATAGATTGGAAATTGCCTTTATTATTATTCAAATCATTTACAAAGTATCCCATCATATGACTTGCTCTATGGGCATACATACCAACAGACTTGCACTTAGAGCCAGTCACCAAGGAACCTCAGTCCTTATGACCTAGCATGACCATCATGCTTCTGCTGAGAAAGGGCCTTTGTCAGTGGATCATCTATGTTGTCTTCAGTTGGTACTTTGCAAATCTTCACATCTCCTCGTTGTACAATCTCTCGTATGAGATGGAAGCGCCGCAGTATGTGCTTGGACCGCTGATGTGATCTGGGTTCCTTAGCTTGTGCAATAGCTCCATTATTGTCACAATAAAGCTCAATTGCATAACAGCTACTGGGAACTACACCAAGTTCAGAAATGAACTTCCTGATCCACACAGCCTCCTTTTCTGCATGTGAAGCAGCAATATACTCGGCCTCTGTAGTAGAATCGGAAACTGTTTCTTGCTTGGAACTTTTCCAGCTCACAGCTCCATTATTAAGGCAAAACACAAATCTTGACTGCGATCTGTAATCATCTTTATCGGTTTGGAAGCTTGCATCGGTGTAACCCTTTACAACCAGCTCTTCCTCGCCGCCGTAAACAAGAAACTGATCCTTAGTCCTTCGCAAGTACTTGAGGATGTTCTTTACGGCTGTCCAGTGAGCATCCCCAAGATCTGACTGGTACCTGCTCATCATGCTGAGAGCATACGAGACATCTGGGTGTGTGCACAACATAGCGTACATGATGTATCTGATGGCTGATGCATATGGGATCCCATTCATACGCTCCCTCTCTTCACAAGATTGGGGACATTGAGCTCTAGAGACGGTGACTCCATGTAGCATGGGGATGTTGCCTTTCTTTGAGTTCTCCATGCTAAACCGCTTAAGCACTTTGTCAATTTACTCGCTCTGACTTAGTCTGAGAAGCCTTCTAGATCTATCTCTATAGATCTTAATTCCTAGAATGTAGGATGCTTCTCCAAAGTCCTTCATTGAGAAAGTATTCCCAAGCCAAGTCTTTACCTTCTTTAAGGCTAAGACATCATTCCCCATCAAAAGTATGCCATCCACATACAATATGAAGAATGTGGTCGAGCTCCCACTAACCTTCTTGTACACATAAGGTTCATCTTCATTTTGAATAAAGTCACACACTTTGACTTCCTCATCAAATCGAAGATTCCAACTCCGAGATGCTTGTTTCAATCCATAGATTGACCTTTGCAGTTTACAGATTTTATTGGCATTCTTTGGATCTACAAAACCTTCAGGCTATGTCATATACACATCCTCATTTATATTCCCATTAAGGAATGCGGTTTTAACATCCATCTGCCAAATCTCATAGTCATAATAAGCTGCAATAGCAAGCATGATCCTGATGGACTTAATCATGATAACTGGAGAAAAGGTTTCTTCATAGTCAACACCTTGAACTTGTCAAAATCCCTTCGCAACCAATCTGCCTTTATAAGTTTGCACATTGCCATCCATGTCGGTCTTCTTCTTAAAGACCCACTTGCACCCTATGGGTTTTACCCCTTCGGGTGGTTCCACCAAAGTCCATACTTTGTTGGAGTACATGGATTCCATCTTGGATCTCATGGCTTCAAACCATTTCTCAAAATCTGGTCCCTCCACAGCCTCTACATAGGTAGTTGGATCATCATATATGATCAACTCACCACCTTCTTGAGTCAAAAGGTATCCAAACCTCTCAGGTTCAAGGTGGGTCCTACTAGATCTACGAGGTCCTTGTGTTACCTGAGGAGACTGAGGTTCCACAACACTTTGTGAATCTCCATTTTCCTCTTGTACATCCATCAGTTCTATGTTTTCTTATTGGGCTTGAACCTCTTCAAGCTCTACTTTCCTCCCACTGTTTCCTTTGGAAATAAATTCCTTCTTTAGGAACACAGCTGTCCTGGCAACAAACACTTTGTTGTCAGTAGGGTGGTATAGATAATATCCCCTCGTTTCCTTGGGATATCCAACAAAATAACATTTATCAGATTTGGGTCCAAGCTTATCAGGAAACATTTTCCTAACATAAGCCTCACAACCCCAAATCTTTAGAAAAGACAAATCGGGATGCTTCCCAGTCCATATCTCATATGGTATCTTTTGAACCGATTTAGATGGTACTTGGTTAAGTGTAAATGCGGCAGTTTCAAGAGCATAACCCCAGAAGGAAATTGGAAGATCAGCAAAACTCATCATTGATCGCACCATATCTAACAATGTGCGATTCCTTCTTTCATACACACCATTATGCTGTGGTGTTCCAGGTGGAGTCCATTGTGATACAATACCACGGGCTCGCAGAAGGTACTCAAACTCCTGGATTAAGTATTCTCCACCTCGATCGGATTGAAGTGCCTTAATACTTTTACCAAGTTGGTTCTGTACTTCATTCATGAAATCCTTGAACCTTTCAAGGGTTTCTGACTTATGTTTCATTAGTTACACATAGCCATACCTACTGAAGTCATCAGTAAAGGTAATGAAGTACTGCTACCCACCTCTGGCATTAGTTCTAAAAGGCCCACATACATCAGTATGTATGAGTCCTAATAGATCACTAGCTCTCTCACCTTTACCTGAAAAGGGAGTTTTGGTCATCTTGCCCAACAAACAAGATTCACATGTCTCTATTGATTCATAATCAAAAGAGTCTAGATAACCATCTTATGGAGTCTAGAAATGCGCTTCTCATTTATGTGCCCTAGACGACAATGCCAAAGATATGTTTCGTTTGAGTTGTTGAGTTTTTGCCTTTTGGTGTTTACGTTGTATACATTTTTCTCTAGATATATCAAGTATAGACCATAAGACATTGGGGCACTGCCATAAAAGATCCCATCTTTAGAAATGGAACAATTTCCATTCTTAATAAGAAATTCAAATCCATCCTTGTCCAAACAAGAGACGGAAATGATATTCCTATTTATGGCAGGTACATAATAGCAGTTCTTCAACTCTATTATTAGCCCACTTGGTAGAGTTAACTCATAGGTTCCTACGGCACTGGCGGCAACCCTTTCCCCGTTGGCAACACGTAGTTCAACCTCGCCTTTCCCCAAAGGCCCACTTCTCTTAAGATCCTTCACATTTGAAAAAATGTGAGATCTGCATCCGGTATCAAGTACCCATGACGAAGAAGTAGTAAAGTTAATCTCTATCACGTATACACCAGAAGTAGAGATCTCTATCTCTGACTTCTTCTTCCATCGTTCCTTCCATCCTCTCCATGTAGAAGAAATTGGTTTGGCGAGAGAACCCTTCTCTCCCTTACCATTCGTTCCATTAATCTCTATCAATGAACTTTCTTTCTTCTTCACCAACGCTTTAAGCGTACATAGAGTGGATTCTAAGGCTTCTGGTATATCTGGATTGTGCAGAACACTTCTCACAGTCCTCAACCAGTTATGGAATTTATTCTCAATTAATTTGCCCATTTTAAAAGATGATTCTTTTGCCATTCTACAAGAGAAAATTGCATTTGTTAAAACTCATTTTGATTTGATTTGAATAAAATTTGAAGATAGTTAATTAGGCCTTTAATTAATTACCGCTCCCACTATTTTGACTCAAATTGACATCCCTCACCATCAATTCGGAAGATTGCAGCGTACAATCTTCTAGTGGGTCAAGATCCTGAAATCCTCTGAGCCATGGACCAGCTTGGGCTGTCACCCACAACTCAGATCTTCTAGGTAGGCAATTCTTTCCAATTGCATCATATGCAAGTCTTGAAAGATGTCATATGCAACTCCTTGCCATGATCATCTCCATGCCTCAAGGTGTTAGATCCTATCTAGGTCACCTTCTTAAGTCCGACCCAAAGCCAACACGATGAACATGCACCCTACTTGGGCAGACCCACACATTCATCCTTCACGCTTCCATGAGATAGACGGTGCACCACGCTTGGGCATGCCCACACTTGGTCGATCAAGCTTTTCACATGTTTCGCATTTGGAAGGAATCTAAAACTTAATATTTAATGAGGGATTTGGTTTTTATATACATATACATATCCAATCACCACAATATATAGTATGTATCATATACATGCTATATCCCACAGAAAACATGCAAAATGATAAAAAGAAATGATTATGGCCATCCTATTGTGATTCCTCGAGCCAAGAGGAATCACGGTCATCTAGGTCTACATCACATGCAACATGTACAAGATGAAATTTGTGCTTGCCTTTCTGGGTTTGATCAGCTCATCTCTATGACTGATCGGCTCACCATCAAGTTGGTTGTTCGGGTGCCACCAGCCGATCGACTGGCGCCTCCAGCTGATCAGTTCACTGGTCGTCGTGCATCTCCTCAGGTCACCACCCGCTCGTCTGGATCCTCGAACCGGTCGTATGGAACACCAACCGATCAGTTCACACCTTGAACCGATCGTCTCAGGTCGTCCACCGTTCTTTAACATAACAGGAAATAAAATATATCCTATTTACAATTTAGTTGTGAAACCCCGAGTTACATTCGGGGGGAGAAAAGGTAGGAAATGAAATCTCGAATTATTTCGAGTTACATCAGGAATAGGAGAAAGGGAATCGGTTCGCAGACTGAGATGCAAGCAACCACATACAACCATACATAGATATAGGGGTTTATATGCCATAACCATGCTACACATCCACCACAAAACTCATTTAAGGGCGACGCGTATCGAGTGTATTAATATTACATATCATATATGTATATTTTGGATTTGTGGATTGGACATGCATAAAGCCAATTTTATTCACATCGTATGCAATAAATAAAGGCGACAAACTAAAATTGATCACATCAATAATCCTAAAATATAGAACAGTTGACGTGGCTCTGATACCACTGTTGGGTTTTAGAGGAGGCAGAGAAGAGCGGAAACAAAAAATTTCTCCCCAAAACCCAGAACAAAAGGAATCGTGTCAACGTCTATACAATAGGAAAGATGGTTTGTGAACTCATACCTTGTCTCGAGGCTTGCTCGGCGACAATACCTCATGCCTTTCGCGGTCTTCACCTCCGGTCTTAGACGGTGTCTGTGCAGATCCTGGTCGCACTGGGACTGAAGACTCCTGGTCTCACCGGGACTGTCGGGATTGACAGTTGTCTTCCGAGTGACAGAGGTCTCCCGCCTCTACAGTCGTCCACACGGACTGCCTGGAACTCTGATCTCCTTGTCCCACAAGGAATCGGAAGGAGTCACACCCTCCTGTCGGCGTACTAGTCGCCAACACACTCTCCTGCCACTAGTCACAACTGCAGTTGTCTTTCCCTTATTGTGCCTCCCTTTTTGGGTAGCACTTGCTCGGGCTCTCTCGGTTACCAAAACCAGAGAGAACGACAACTTTACAGAGCAATTGGTTGCATGGAGTTGTACTTTGAGAAGCCCCCAATACCCCTATATATATAGGCGGGTCATGGGACAGGGTTTTCTATCCCGGGCAATATGGGACTAAAGAAGGAGTAGAAGGGTTCAAGATTTTCGACAAAAACAACCAACTCGCAACCTAAACCGATCGTTTCACAACTGAAACGGTTGGTTGGGGATCTGAGCCGGTCAGTTGACACCTCAACCGATCGGTTGGGACCCATGAACCGGTCGGTTCACTTCTGAACTGGTCAGTTCGTGGTCCTGATCAGTTCCCAATTGACTTTCCTTCTTTTGTTTCCAATTGGTATCGAATACCAATCCTTGTTCCAATCAAATTGGGCAAGTGAAACAAAAATAAATTTGTCACCAATCTTACTTTCCCAACTTGCCCGGTTGCAATAGTTGAACTGATCGTTTCAACACTTGAAGCAGTCGTTCACCCTATCCATGAGCCGATCGACTCACGAGTTGAGCCGATCGGTTCACCAAGATCAGTCGATCGGTTCATCACATGAGCCGATTGGTTGGGAGTAAAGATTGTGCAGAATCAGTCAATTGCGGTTTCAATCAATCTGATACTCTAATCAATCAGTCCAACACCTTGAACACTATGATATTGAGCTTATTGATTAATTGAGTATTTAATTGAACTACTAAACTCCTTTAGTAATCAATCTAAACATTGTTTGTGGACAAACTCCTATTCCAAGTTAAATCCTATGTGTGTGACCCTGTAGGTCCATTTCACGTTGGCAGTGAAAGTCCATAACATTTATGACTTCACAAGCAAAGAGCGGTGCCTAGTCACACATCAGTTCTACCCAAGTGAAATAGAAAGTTGGAGAACAACTTTCAATCCTACAATCTGTGAATGGTGTTACAGTGAATGTATAATTCCTTTTTCACTGATATCCTGAATGAACTCGAGGCATGGAACAGTCATCCTGTCAACATTCATTCATTTCCTTGATCTCAGAGCAGACTGGGTGAGATGTGTGTGACATCAATATCACATATTGATTCACACGTGCATGTGCATGCCTTTCTCAATCCTACTCATCAAGTGGCCAAGGACATCAAACTCCCTCAGGAGGGACAAAACCCATATCTATCACTCACCCCTCAAAAGCCCCATTTGTCAAAGCCACCCAATCATCACCTTTATAACAACCCATGTTTCAGGACTGCGTTTGATGATGTCAAAGTGTACCCAACAACATGTCTTGAGTGTAGTGATTTCAGGTCTAAGAATCACACTCACCACCATCACTGTGAGAGCTGATTGTGACTACCAAGTCATGGTTCCATGTGTCACTCTCATGGTGGGTCTGTCAGGTACCTTGTCCTCTAACAAGTACCTATGTGCTTGGTTTGATATCACTATATCATGACTAATGAGATTATGTCATCAACCAACACACAAGCTAGTCTTCAGTGTTATTGATGTCTATGGTTATTTCCACAATAACAACCGACTAGGGACTAAACAAGAATGAATACTCTTAACCTTCGTATGATCTCATCGTTCAGGTCCTCAACCTAAAAGCATACGTCATTGAGTAAAACAATTCTTTAGACATCTATCATGTTACACCATCATCTCAGAAACAGTTTAAACATATAGATCGGAAATTGCCTTTATTATTATTCAAATCATTTACAAAGTATCCCATCATATGACTTTCTCTATGGGCATACATATCAACACAAGGTTTATTTTAAGCTTCTAAAATCTTGCATGTCATTATATTCTTGTATTTCATACTTGATTGCAGTTTTCAAGATTAAGTCATTTATTCCTTTACTAAATCACAACATGTTTGAAATAGTTCTTAATGATAACAAACAAATTCTCTATGCCATAATCAATCATAGGATAGAGAGAGAAACAACCATTTCAATATTTTCATACTCTTGAGGTGTTACCTCAACATTGATAATCTGATCCAACTATATCAATTCATACGACTCAATATGTACTATTGTTATGTATTACCTCTAAATCACAAAAGAGAGTTCACCATGTTGTTTTAAATTTTTACTATTATGCTATTGAAATAGCAAAATAGTCTTGAGTTGGAAGACTAGATTCAACAACAATTGTACATTACTACTCATGACATCCCCATTGGATCATGGATGCATAAGGTGAAGCATTACCATTACATTCCATACTATTCTCAAGTATGAGCCCACACATAATTTAAGGTGTAACCATCAGTTATAGCATACTAGGGTTTCAACAATAGTAACAAAGTACTCCATGATTGTATTAGTAATTCAAGGACTATTAATACCTAACTACCATCACTTAATTATATTAAAGCTAGGTATAACAAGCTATACCTCATTAGGGTTACACATTAATACAATATGGTTATCATCCCTTCTATTCATATGAGTGAATATGTAAGACTACCTTGTTTAGGGTAACCCTCCATTTATTTTATCTTCATTTCAACCATATCACCATACAACAATTATATAATACTAATATGGATTACTGGTATGAATGACTTAAACTATCAAACACCTTTAATTAACATATTGCTTGCACATGTACACTGAAATCATATGTAGAACCAATTTACATCCCTTAATATACCTTCAACAAATTATACTTCTAAAAACAAATTCACATATTACTAAAAGCCATTGTTTTCTCTTATCTCTCTCCTCATTCATTACTACTTACTTTTTGATACTTATCCTTCTCATTTTAATCATGTAGATTAAACATCCCTAAAATTGAAACATACAAGCTAAGAATAGATTATTCATCATTCTTGATATCACTGCAAGAATTTGTTTTAGATTACACTTTGCTCATCTTGCACTTCTTCTTTTTTTCAAAACACACTTGTTACATTTCAAATTTATTTCTTACCCCTTGCTCTGAATACTTTTCATATTGTTCATCAACCTTTCAGATTAGCTAAGATTACTATCAGTGCTAGTTTACTTCTCATAGTGCAAATCACATGATCTTGTTTTATAGAGATGCTAGTATTCAAGGTCAAATCACTAGTGACATCCCTTGAATAACTAAAACTCTAAACATTCTAGGGTTTGGTCCTTATCAGTAGCATGACGTTATTTTGATGTGACTTTGCTCCCTTAATTTGAAATTCAAACTTTGGATCTCACAAGTTTTACTAAAGTCTTCTTTATCTTATCAATTGAATTTCCTTTCTCTTACTTGTCCATTCAGATAGATTACATTCTCAATTACCTTACTAGGGTTTCATCATCATATTGTGTGTCATTATTACATTCACTAGATGAATCTACCATGGTGGTTATGCATCATATATGATTCATTTTCTTATCACTTCATTCCCACATTGCTCTCATTAAGGAAGATATGAAAGAGAAGATGATTTTGAGACTTAGAATTCTTATCTTCAAACATTCAATAATACATTTCACATATGTAGGTTTAATTAATTATCAACAAAAATACTTGACTAATTAGCACTTTCTTGAATCTCGCAACCTCTTTCTTTTATAATCTATATTACTCCATCATGTTTCAAACGTTTTCATTACTTTCCATAATCCCGTTACCATATACTGCTATTCCACATATAATCTTTAACTTCTAGTTTTCTCTTATGATCATGTTGATTCTTTTAGGTGTATTATCATATATACCATGTTGCACATATTTCTTTTTATCCTTCTGCTAATGTAAAGTTGAAATTCTAAATCCATAATATTTCTACTAGTTTCAACACATGTTTAATACATTAAATATCCTTCATTTGAAATCAAACGGCTCATGCATGGGTCAAACTTAGTATCTCTTTTAATCAAGTTTTTACCTCTTGAATATAGTATACCTTTGTATGACTTATTCATTGGTTAAGCTACACTTTTTTTTCTTTTAGAAACTAGTTTGTTGTTCTATAGAGACTTAGAATCCAAAGGAAGTAAGGATGACTGTATTAAACTTATCAATAAAGGTATACATTCCATGCTCTCAATTATATCATAACCCTCATTCCTTAATCAAGCTCATTATTTCCAACATTTCTCTTCGTTTCAACTAAGTTTCTTATCCTAATTTTATGATTTACATGCTCATCTAGTTCTCTTCACTTTAATTCTTCTAAAGACTCTTCACTTCTATGTACTTATTGTATACTTAGCTCTTTTCTTCTATTTTCCGTTTTTGTTTGGAGTACATAAAAACATTGTACTCGGTTATATCATCTATTCCTCATGATTGATTCTTACTATCTTGTCCCTTACATACTTTTCTCATATCTTTTCCATATTTCATATAATACTAATGATTAAACTTAATTTGAACCTTATGTCGTGTTCCTTTATTCCCAATTAAGGGTCTCTAATATGAGGCCCCAAAGTTGGATCTCAGATATCAGTTCCAACTAATTCTTAGTCATACTAGTATTTCCCTTATACTTCAAAATCTTAGAGTATATACATTCATATTAGAATTTGGATCTAATCTATCCATAATTTACTCTTGTTATGTTACTAATAGTAGTCATTAGATCCCAGTAATGCATCCTACCAGCCGGACCAGGCCCAACCTGCAGTCCTGAAGACAAGAGCTACTCAGGATTACTCAACTCCTATTCATCTCAAATGTGTGGAAGAAAAATTATCCTCTTAGGAAAGCTCATTCAAAGATTATTTCTAGTCTACTTGATACAAAGAATGTAATCAATAAATGCTACAACTGCATAGTGTACAACAAATCTTAAAGACCCATATATATTTCAAAATACTGAATATCTGAATTTCAACATATAAGAGCTTTTCTACTCGTCTCTAATAAAACAACAATATGTAATGAAAGTTCTATCTCATTTTATATTTATGCTCTTAATTCATGTTACTTATCTTGTTTCTAACCCTAATTTTTCTATGGTTTCTCTCTAGCCCATCCTTCCACTGTATACCTGGACAGGGTATACATGAAAGAATAGATAGAGTAGCTTGATATTGGTTGATCCAAGTACTCAGATATCGGGCCAGGATATCCAAATACTCAGATCCCCAGAGCTAACATCATAACATCTCCTATCTTCCACACATATGACTCTAACTTACTAACTTAATGGTCCCTGACAACTCAGCCTAGGCTCTGATACCAAAGTTGTTACACATCGATCTCACAATTACCATTAATCATGAGATTAAGGCATAAATTTGAGGATTTAACGTGATACAAGGATCATCCTTAACTTTTTTTTTCTTCATTTTCAAACTCTTTGTTTTCTCGCATTGAACTACATAAACTAACTTTGCAAGAGAATCAAACTTTGATTACTTTAATATGATCTCAACATAAACGATACACATCCATACATTCATTCTCAGGTACACATGACATGATAATCAGATACATTCTCTCTTATTAAGAAAACAAAGATACAAAACATCACTTACAACACTCTCACATCTATACTGGGACCTAGAGTGACAAGGACCGACTGAACTTAACTATACTCAGACTTAACTCTTATGGAAGATCTACTCTGATGCAATGACCTTCTTCAAGTCCATGTGATTTCCCTAAAATTTTTGAGTAGAGGGGTGAGCCTACTCTCTCAGTGAATGAGTACTTCAAAGAAACAGTCTAAAGCACTGATATAATTACAGATAAACTTTTGAGCAATTGATATCAATTATAACAATAGAAAGCTGTAGAGAGTCTAATAATTGACAATCATAAATATGGCAAGATACTCTAAATATATATAAGAGTGAATCAATATATGAAATGCTTGATTGATCATAAACAGAACTAACAATTCAGAAACATACAAAGAATAATTGAATAGTTGTACACACTTGTTTGACCTCTCATTCATTTTATTATGCCCTGATCATATGTAGTGTACTCTACATATGAAGACTCATAGCGAACTACGATCTCACTGTACAAGACTTAGCTTAAAACCCGGGAAGCTCAGCCTAGAACTGAATCTGGGTCTGCTTGACTCGAACTGTCACGTCTGACTAAGGCAGCTAGACAGCTGGCCTTTAATTGGACCTCTCCTTCTAGGTTGAGTACACAGGCGAAGGGTCTGATACACTCTGTGGGCCTCATCTTGGTATGCTCTGTGGGTACCTCTAGGTTACCGCCAGGATCTCCGGTTCATGTTGGGTAACCTATCTTCTCTTAGGAGACTTCCTCTAGGGCTTCGTCTCCCCGCACGCTCTGTGGATGCGATCTTATCCCTGTGTACTGGTCTCTTCTAGGGTGGATTGTTTCCTCCATGCAGTGTAGACATCCGTAGGGAATCTACGGTGTTTAGGGAACCTATGTCTATTATTTTATTATTCTTGGAAAGCTCTTTCTACATTGTACCTTTCTCTTACTTATACTTGACTCTGATATCTCTATGGTACCGCATCTATTTAATTGAAGTTTATAATACAACATGAACATCATTCTAAACTTGGTAGAGCATTATATTCAAAATACTATGATATTCTCAGTAATCATCATACTATACATACAAGAAGACTAAAATTCTTAAATAAACAAAATACATGTCAACTTGGCACTTTATGCACTAGAATCATGCAATTGAACTTCTTTATACACTGATAAGAGTTAATTTCTTAACATAAGAGTAATCATCATTTGCACCTATAAATTATTTGTACTTTCTTGGAAAATGTTCACCTCAACCCAAATCTTGAGTTGTGCATCACCACATCTCATATTGAGAACATTGATATCAAAATACTTGATTCATTGAACACCCTATCCTTAGGGTTTCATTTACCTCATTCACTTATCACATGGCTCTCACAAGGATTTCATGCGACATAAACATTCACTGAATAAAGACTACTATCAACAAATCATATAAAGTCATTATATGTTTGAAACCTTGGAACTGAGTTGAATTTGGGTTTCCATGCTATTCACTAGGATATCATGCATCAATAATAACATTGAATAAATAAAGTCTATAATATCAAGAAAATCCCTTCAAATGGATTTCACGATATCTATTCACAAATATCCAACTATCCTCGCATCTAGGGTTTCACCCTCTTTACTGAGATATCAAACAAACACTATTCACTTTGAATGAAATCCAAGATAGTATCTGACATATATGTACTATGAACTTGGATAAACAATCGTTCATAACCAAGGGGATCTAGATAAGAAATTTTCTCTATTTACTTATACAACAAATTTTATTTATAGATAAATTCTCTATATTTGAGTTTACTCTTATAACCTCTACAAATACTTAGGGAATTCTCATTAGGATGTATTATATACATTTCTAATATGATTTTATCATCTTAACTTCATCCAAATAGAGGAAGAATCCATTTCATATTATTTTGCAACAACTTAGAACAAATAGACAATTCAGGGTTTATAGTCGCATACTAGAAATTAAAGATTATGGATGAATTAACCAATTTGCATGCAATATACTATTTAAAAGAAGTTCCCACTTACATGATTTCATCATTCCTCGGACCGCAAAATCCTAGGTCAGCATCTCCATCAATTTCTCCTCTCAAACCATAACTCTCTCTCTCTAGGATTTCATTTCTCTGGATTGAATCACGAATTATGATAGCCCTCATGTGTTAGGTTGACCATATAGAGCAATGGAGCTTCTTGGGTCAATTTCACTTTGACCCCTTACTATACTTTTTCTTATTTCAGAAGATTTTTATGTCATAAAAATATTTCTATAAATTCGTGTATTTAAGAGATCAAACCTTTTCCAAAAATTATGAAAATTTATTATTTTATGTATAATTGAGATATAAATCTTCATTTAAAATTTGAGATCATTCCAAGCTTCCATTAAATAAATAAAAATCGAATAGTGCACTACTATCTAGAATTTTGTAGAAATGTCAGTTATTGTAATTCGTCTACTGATAAGGTCTAGATGTATCCAAAAATTATGAAAATTTTACATATTGTTTATGATTGAGTTTCAGATCTCCAGTTAAAATTTAAGATCATTTGGATTTATTAATAAATAAATAAAAATAAAATAATATACTGCTAAACAACATTTTGTCAGCATGGTCGGTTGAAATATATCTCGACCGAGAATGACTTTTAAAGAACATCCAAAAATTCTGAAATTTTTCATTGAAATTTTTGATTGAGTTATACATATTATATATAAATTTCAATTAAATCCAAATTACATAGAAAATTTGATAAATTATTTACCGTACTACTATCTTGATCAAATTCCATACTCATGTACCATCAAAACCCTAATTTCAGCTAACTAGGGTTTATATTTCTCAAACCCTTATTACTCAAACAATAGAACACTTAACGTTATTATTAGGTTTTAAAACATCATAATTGAATTATTATCATTAATTAGATTTAATAAATGATCAATCCAATTAAGCATATAATCATTCAGGTAAACCCTAGTTTACTAATTAAGCTCAGATGCGGTCATAACACAATGTCATCAACATGGATACATGAACTCTTAGTGTACCACCTTGGTCCCCAAGAGGAAGAAAAACTTGTTCCTAAGAAGAAGGATAAGTTAGAGTTGTTGACGTGTTTGCCTTGCTCACTCTTCTTCTTCTCCTATTGTAGGTTTTTGTGCTTCAAATGAATTATTCTCTCTCAAAGAGGAAGTCTATTAGAAAACTTGTGTCTCAATGCATGCCAAGGTATATATCTCCCCTTGTACTTACACCCCTTTATACAAGAAATTCATGAGCATGGATCTTTGAAAAATCCAATCTTATTCCTTATATAAACATACTTTTACAACCAAAATAAGATTTCCTTGACATGATTCCTAATGGACTAACTAGGTGTCATATCAGTTGATTGAAATGTAAAATGAAATTTCTTGTCTGATTGAACTGATCCAATTTAATTATTAATCGATTGAGCCATCCAATTCTAATTCAAACCTAATTTCATCAAATAGAACAACCAAGTTCCTAGTTGGTTGATTGGTCATTGATCACCCTCAAACGTGTCTTCAACATATGACAATGACAGAGACAAATATCAAGGATCAAACTTCATATATATATTGGGAGACAGAGAGAGTTAGGGTGGAATACATTCGAGTGTGTCAGAGACCAAATACACTCAAGTCATTTCCATCAAGCAATGTTTAATTTGAAATTATAAACCATTGATCTTCTTAAATATCATATAAACATACTACATATAAAATTTGACCTCATTTGGACACTTATTGGTCATGCATTTATAAAATTCAAATTAGTTTTGTGTGTCACTTTTTTTGGTCATGAAAGAGTGACTTACAAAGTTCCAAATGAGTTAAAATTTTGAATGTAGCCTATATTTTTTATAACAATGAATATCAATGGTTAGGATTTGTCAAAAAAATTGTTTAGATATGCAAACACCACTTGAGTGTACGGTGTCATCTGTACACTCTAGTGTATTCTATCATGACTCTCTCTCTCTCTCTCTCTCTCTCTCTCTCTCTCTATATATATATATATATATATATATATATATATATATACCCCTCTCTCTCTACATACGCTTGTTTGGATATTTTGATATTGTAGATAAAACATGGAACAAGTTTCACCAATCAAGCGCACTCCTAAACATGTAAGAACTCATACTCATTGTATACCCTAGGCATAGATTATGACCAATCGTCATTTGCATAAATTTCCTCCTCTCTCAAACTTGAGATATATATAGATTGTAAGCAGCCTCTCTATAAAGATGAAAAATAGACAATCAAATATACAACCATATTATCATTGTCTCTACCGATCCAACACTCTCATGCATTCACACTACTCCGCAACACCAGATTTAATCTAATATCATTGTATAGAGGCATTAAAAATCAAGTATCACAAGACGGGAGAAAAGCATGCAAGTGATTAATTTCAAGAACCATAGTAAGGAGATAAACATTGCCAAATGTATATACATACAAAAGATAATGAGTATTTACATGGTTGGAAGGCCTCTTGGCTACTCCCAACCTAAGTTGATGAGTTTAGCCACTCATGTTGGTGAATGACATGTAGACGTGAAGGAATTACATGAAATAAATACCATCTTACAAATAGGGAATCAAAGTTTAACTAGAAAGAGGGAGGAGATAAGAAAAATATGGTAGTAAACTATCAGGAAACTAGACTTAAATTGAAACCATCACTTTATCAATTGATGAAAAGGAGAGGTGGTGGAAATAACAATGGACGTTGATTGTCATGGAGGATGGGAGCACTAGTACATTTTTGACCTTTAATGTAACTTTTCCTGACGTTGGTTCCAAATAAAAAATGACACCATAGACCATAAAATGTTGGTTCATTAGCATAAATGTCACCATTGATCAAGTCCTGGTGATTTAGAAAAGACACAGGTGTTGACCTAAGTGTTATCATTGTCCATATTTAGATGATAACTTAACCATTCCATTCATATGTATCCAATATGTCCATTTGATATTGATTTCAGGTATTAGGTACATGAAAAGGATCAATTCAAACAAGTCCTATTGTAAAAGATTGGATTTCTGGCTTAATTCCGAGGACGAAATTTCTTTTAAGGTGTGTAGGATGTGATGGAGTGGACTTTTGGAATCCTTATATGTCCAAAGACACAAGTGAAGTCACACATGTTGAGTTGTTTTGAGAATACCAAGTGTTTTAATAAAGTTGGAGTGTTGATTGAGGTTTATATAACGATTAGGATCCATAAGTTTCTACCTATTTGAGGAATTTAATTGAATGGTCTAATAGTTGACTTTTGTCACTAAATTTTATTAGAATGTAGCTCGAGAGGTAGGGAAGCTATGGGTAAAAATTTGGTGGCAATCAGATATTCCTAGAGGAAGTTATGGAGGTTTGATTTTAGTGAAATAACATGCATATTGATGTGTTTTGGACCTAAGTTGGTGATCTTTAATCTGTGTCACGCACCATGTGTGTTGGTTGGTTCTGCAAGGATAATTCCCATCCATAGATCTATGATCTAGTGGCCGCACCCAACGACCTTTAGAAGCCACGAATTGGCTTAATTAGAGTCAGGCTATAGCCTTTGGATGCGAGATCAAAGGCAGGAGAGTTTGTCACCCTCCTTGCAGTTACAACCGAGCTACCATGAAGACCACGCACACCATGGTACTCACTGGTCATGGTTTGAGAGTGGGAAAAGACACCAGTAGTTGTATCCGCCTCAGCCAGAGGAGTTGAAAGACCCCTCATTCCAACATGTTGGGGCAGAGACAAGACAGTTCCATCTCCCCGCCTCTACTGCTTCGGCCATCGTGTGAAATAGGTTGTGCGATGAAGAGACATATGGATGTAGAGGTAGAAGGTAGTTCGAGGGGAAATGAAGAGAGGGAAACAAAGAAGGAGGCCTGAGGAGAAGTTCTGCATAGAAAAGAGGACTCTGGTAGTGTCTTCATTAGGTGGCAAGCTCACCCACACCGTGGAACAAGACTGAGTTGGGGATGCCGATCCAGGGTGCTACAACTAAATGTGACGGTCCCTTTAGGTCTTGGAAGGTCTGAAGAAGCTTCTTAGTGCCTCATCCATGAGAATCAAGACGGAGAGCCTTTTTCCCCCTTCTTTCTCTATGACGGCGGCTGGTACCAATGACCACACAAGCAAGGAAGACGAAGCCTCCCCCAGCGGAGATCAGTGGTCGGCGGGGTAGAGAGAGGAAGGACGAAGCTCTTGGTCTTGTTTTGGCCTGAAGAGGAGTAGCAAATCATGACCAGGACCTCACCAGAGAGGAGTTGGGTGGCAGAGCCTCGTGAAACAGAGACCCGCGGGCTCTGTGTTTGTGTCGAACGCGAGAAAGATGAGGGAGCGGGCGACTCAGCTCGGTTCAGTGAAAAATTAGAGAAGAACCGGCCCAAATCCCAACTGAACCAGACGGTTCATTCAAGCTAGACTGTTCGGCTCACGCTCCCTGTCCAGCACCAGAAAATGAGCAGCTGCAAGCCCTGGAGCCACGTGGCGGACTCCTATTGGCCAAAAAGGTATGAAACTCCCAAAAATATGTATATCTTAGATAAATCACAGTAATTAGTGTGATTATCAAAAAAATACAAATAAGTTACCAAAATGTTCCTAAAAATGTGTAGAACAATATGAAACTGTAATATCTGGCTTTTGAAGCACTACTCTTAGTGATATCATATAATATGTGTAATTCTTGATTAATTAATAATAAATACCAAACAATGATATAAAATTATGAGAAAATGTCAGTAAGTCTATAATCGTGTTTATAATTCATATGATGTCAGATATGGCCAGGTTGATGCACGAAAGCATATAATTTTATTAATATGTCTAGTTAGGGCTAATAACACTAAAGATAATGCAATTAATGCATACATGCTCAATAATTGATGAAATTTACAGAGTAAGCTCAAATCTGTATATGGAACCTCAATTTTAATTATGAGATCATGATGATTCACGAAATCTATGTTATGTGAAGATGAACCTTGATACATGGGTCGTAACCCTAATTTGAATAATGTATATAAACTAGGGTTAATATGTGCACCAAAATGGATATGAAACCTAATGTTGAGATAATGAACTATAATCTAGAAAATGACATCAGTAAGACACATCTAAGACAAGAATGCAAGTAATGATGGGAATATCCTAATGAGATAAGATAAATCCTAAAAGGGATACGATTAGGGTTAAGATGAGATGTAAGATGATGAGAACCTGATGATAGTATATGGTCTTGTCTTGATCAGGTTTGGCCAAGCTTATAGTTGACATCAGTGATATGTGATTAGTATGATCTATCTCTTTGGAAGGTACGCCATTACCTCTTACTTGGCTTATTATACAATATGCTTGTGTTATATGCATAGTAAAATACTTGGTATATGGTATTGGATGAAATGATTGTTCTTGTATGATATGTTGGTTGGTTTTCTATACTTACTGCTATGAACACATCAAACATAATATCTATGTTCCATTATATGAAAGCACCAACTCTTTGGCAGTGTGCTTGGAAGTGACTGAACTCTTTGGTAGTGGTCACATTGTGCATATGGAAGCACCAACTCTTTGGTAGTGGTCACAGTGTACATATGATCCAACTCTTTGGTTGTGATCATAAAGGCCTTGAGATATATTGGAAAATAAGCTTAAAATTTGTGTTCTCTTTTGTTAATGAATATCTTTGTGCAAGTATATACTTTTCTTATATTCTTCTGTTACTGCCAAGTATATTAGTTTTATCTTATTTCCAAGATATGATGAGAGGTATATAAAAGACACGTAGGTGTACTCAGTACAATATTCTTTAATATTGTGCTGACGTGTACCACATGTAATCTTTTATATAGGTTGTGGTTATGCTCTTGAAGATCCAGGTTAGTGAGAGTTGTGTGGCTAGCTGATGTACAGGTGGACATGTTGTCTTAAGATCCTATAGTTTAGTGGTAGTACATGTATATGTATAGTTTGTTGTTCAATATGTAATATCAAATGTTGTAACAATTCATGTTGTAATTATATGTTGAATGGTGAACATGTGTGTATGGTTTTATTATTGTTCATGTACATGTGCTACTGATTGTGTTCCTTATGACTCCCTTGATTTTCTTCTTCTTAGCCTGGTGTGGGATGTTTAAATTGAGATTCTCGCTGAGGTGAGGGTTTCAATTTGGACATCACACAGTAGATTAAGTTTTAGAAAATCTGGGGACGTCACACCTATCTTGATCTAGTTCATGTCAAAAGCAATGCAAATGCATTTTTGTGGAAATAGCCCTAAACCCCTTAGGACAATTTTTGTAACCATTTGTATCAATGTTATGACTTGTAACTAAGATGAGAAAAAATCAGGAGCACTTAATTCGAATCTTTGATCACTCTAATGGAGATTTCTAAAGTTCATCACAGAGTGCATGTTAGGTCGAGTTTCATCCTTGATAAATTTTACCAACAACCTTGATGAATTTTGGGAATGTCCAGGTTCAGTAGAGTTTATCTCATTATAAACTCGACCGACACCCTACACTGGAAAATTAGATTTAAGTGATCGTATGAGTTTCATCTAGGATAAACTCAATGGATGCTTCAAATTTGCTTTATCGTATAGTGCAACCGGTCAAGTTACCTTTACTAAAACTCGACTGACTAGATAGTACAGAATGTGTAGAAAAAGTGATTCTAGTTGTTGGAGTGTTGAAAACATCAAAATTATATCTGTTACAACACCCTAAATGGCTAGAAAACATTCGTCACTGCTTCTAGTGGCCATTGGGCACCCCGAACTATATATAGGACCTCTTATACTTCATTCCAAGTTTTCTCCTTCATGCTATTCAAGATCCTAGCTATTGTTGAATGCATTCCGTCCACTAGAGCCCCTTTCTCTCTCTTGCTTACACTTAAAAACGTCCATATGAGTGAGATAGGCTATGTGTGAGAGAGATACTCCATTGTAGTTTTGTAAATCTCTCAAAGTGTCCCTTTCCCAACCCCATTCTTCAAGTGCAAAGTTGGTGAAAGCTTCTCCAAAGTGAAGGACAAGGTGTAAAGCTTCTCCAAGTTGATGGAGAATGTGAAGGCTGAAGATCCTTGAGTGAAGTGGGTAATTCCTTCATGGTAGAAGACTCATTGCAAGAAGGGGAGCTCCTTGGTGAAAGTGTCCATTTTCTTGCAAGAGTGGGTAAGCCCTTGTAGAGGTTGAAGGCTCCGGCTTGAATGATAGGTAAGTCATTTTAAGGTTTCTTAGATCTTTTGGTCCTTAAAAAGGAAGGCTAGGTATCCTTTCCCTACAAAAGGAAGGTCTAATTTTATGTCTTACAATGGAATATAAGTATGCAATGGTTGCAAAATTCTACATCTTTCTCTAGGCAGTGGACTGATTTTCTCCTAGTTTGAAGATTGGTACCACTCTACATAGCTCGTTTTTGTGCTTGTTCAATCTCTCTCATCCTTTCTATGTATGCTTAGATTGCACATCAAATTCCATATTTTATATAGTCCTACATGAAGTAACTTGAAGGTCTAATGAATTTTGTGTGAGTCTTTTTAGCTCTATTCCCCCTCTAGAGCCCTTTGATCCAACATGTGGTATCAGATCCATAGTCTTCTCCAAAAAAATCTCCCACAAGACGAGAAGAGGGGTGACACCTTCTAGGTTATCTCAACTTGGATGGTGGGTTCTCCATGAGACCTCCAATCTTTGACTGCACCAACTTCCTATATTGGAAGAGAATGATGTAGTTCTAGTTGCAAGGGATGATCTACAACATGTGGAAAGTAGTCAGCCTTCCTTACAAGGAGCCAACCAGATATGTTTTCACTTGGGATGAAGCTATACTCAATAAGGCACAACTGAATGCAAAGGCTATAAGAATTATCTATGAATCCCTCACTCCTTCCAAGTTCAACTAGATCTCTTCTTGGGATACAACCCATGAGATATGGAACAAGTTGTTCATCACCTATGATGGGGCCAAGCAAGTCAAGGATTCCAAGATCTACATGCTCAAGGGTTTCCTTGAGAACTTCAAGATGGGAAAGAAGGATAAAGTGGCTAAGATGTACACAAGGCTCAACACCATCATCATTGGTCTTGCCTATTTCGGCCACCCCATGGATAGAGGGACCATCAACTCCAAGATACTAAGGTCTCTCCCCAAGATATGGGAATCCAAGGTGACTTCAATTAAAGAAGTTAGAAGACTTGGAAAAATTTCCATCAAAGAGCTTATTGGAAATATTCAAGCTCGTGAGCCAAGACTTGATAAGCAAGAGGAAGATGAGAAGCAATAATAGAAGAAATCAAAGAAGATCAAAGACAATGCATTCAAAGCTCAAGTGGATGCAACTGTTCTCCAACAACAACTTGCTTGTTGGCCCTCTCCTCCTTCCTCAAGTGAAGATGAAGCCCCCTAATGACCATGAAGCAATCTACTCTAAGGGGAAGCACTTCAAAGAAAATCCCTCCTCCTCCTCCTCTACTACAAGGCGCTTTGAATGTGGCCAAAAAAGGACATTACAAAAATGATTGCCCCAAGGCTAAGAATTCCTACCACAAGAGAATCTTCAAGAAGAAGGAGCACTACAAGAAGGATGGCAAGTAAAATAGGAAGGATAAGAAGGATGCAACGAGCAAAGATGTAGCCTATGCTGCATGGGAGGAGTCATCTTCTAGTGATTCTAGCTCAAATGAGGGATAATGCCATCTTGCTCTCATGGCCTCTACAAGTGATGACATAGGTGAGGTAAGTTTAAATGAATTTCTAGAGAATCTCTCATTGATATGCTTAATGCTTCCCACTCTTCTTATTCTCAATGCAAATCAAAGAAGAAGAGGTTAGGTAAGATCATTGATGACTTATATGCTAAGATAGATCTGCTTGAGAAAAATGAGATTGATATTCTTGATTCTTTGCAAGGCCACTTTCTTGATCTTGATCTCCAATACAACGGAGTTCAAGTAGATAATTTCTAAGAATATTGTAAATGATGATGTTGTATATGAGGTGATCCCTCACTTGAAAGAGCTCAACATTGCTGATAAAGGAAAAGAGGTGATAGTTGATGAAGAAGAAAAGAATGATCCACCTCCCCACTTTGAAAACATCATCCTAAAGAGCTCATCATAGGTAATCCTTTTAAAAGGGTGAAGATGCAGGCTACATTCAACAAAGAAGAAGTTGACAACACCTTCATCCAACAACTTGAGCCAAAGAATGCCAAAGAAGCTCTCTAGGATGATGAATGGATCCTAGCTAAGCAAGAGGATTTAGAGCAGTTCGAAAATAACAAAGTGTGGACCTTAGTGACAAGAAAAATGATAGGAAGATCATTGGCACCAAGTGGGCCTACCACAACAAGTTATATGAAAGTGGAAAATTTGTAAGAAACAAAGCAAGTTTAGTTTCTCAAGGATACAATCAACAAGAAGGTATTGATTTTGATGAAACTTATGCTCATGTTTCTACATTTGAATGTATTAGAATGTTACCTGCCTTTGCTAGCTATAAGAATTTCTTGCTTTACCAAATGGATGTTAAAAGTGCATTTTTTATGGTACGATAGAGGAGGAAGTTTATGTGGCTCAAGCTCCTGACTTTGAACATGATAAGCTTCTTAACTATGTTTGTTTTTTGCAAAAAGCTCTACATGGACTCAAACAAGCCCCTAGATCATGGTATGAGAAATTGAATAACTTTTTGCTAGACAATGGCTATGTCATGGGAAAGTTGATTCTACCTTTTTTCTCAAACACACTTCAATCAACTTTTTCATTATTCAAATGTATGTTGATGATATCATTTTTGGAGGAACTGATCTTGATCTTTGTAAGGAGTTTAGTTCTCTTATGAAGGATGAGTTCGAGATGAGTATGATGGGGAGCTTACTTTCTTCTTTTGATTTCAAAACAAAGAAACAAAGGAAGGAAACTTCATCAAATAAGGAAAGTATACAAGTGAACTCTTGAAGCACATTGGGATGGAAAACACCAAGTCAATCAAAACCCCCATGTCAAACACTGCCAAAACTTGGCAGAGATGAGGAAGGTGAGAAAGTGGATGAGAAGCTCTATAGGGGTATGATTGGTAGCTTAGTTTATTTAACTGCCTCTAGACCTGACATAATGTTTAGTGTTGGCTTGTGTTCTGGATTTCAATCAAGACCTAAGAAATCACATCTCATAGCAGACAAGAGGATTTTGAGGTATCTAGCCAAAACTCAAAATTTTGGACTATGGTATCCCAAGTCAAGGGACTTTATATATAATGATGCGGATTATGCACGGTGCTTTATTTGTGGAAAGTGCACAAGTGGCACTTTCTTCTTCCTAGGACCATTCTTGGTTTCTTGATTCTCTAATAAACAAAGAGTAGTGGCTCTTTCAACTACTGAGATTGAATACATTGCAGTTGGGAGTTGTTCTGCCCAAGTCCTATGGATGAAGCAAATGCTCCAAGACTTTAACATTAATTTTGGTGCTTCTCCTACCTATTGTGATAATACTAGTGCAATAAATATATTTATAAACCTATATTACATAGTCGAGACAAACATATAGAGGTCTTCCACCACTTCCTTCGTGACCACATTTCCAAAGAGGATATTTATATCATGCATGTGGATATAGAGAATCAACTTCAGGACATTTTCACAAAACATCTAACTAGAGATAAAATTACTTTATTAGTTCAAATTTCTTATAACTTCTCTTGATGACATTGATATGCCTTCTGGCTACTTTTTCATACACCTATGTGTTCTTGCTCCTATAATTCTCATATCTTACTTGAAAGTGTTATATTGGCCTTGTTTTCATGCTTTGTTTTACTTATTTTTAGTTTTTTTTTCAAACACTTTTTTATCACAAAATAGTAGCCAATGATGAGTGATATATGCCTCAATATGTTCAAAACACATGGTAGGCTAGAAAAATAAATGTATATAGCACTCTAGTGGCTTATAATTGAAGTTCTTATCTTTTGGACAGACTGACCAATCGACAAAGTTTGTTTTGGGAGAAACTCGACCGATCACAGGCTGAGGACTAAACTAAACAGCAGGCTTGATCAAGTTTCCCACAACCTAAACTCGACCCACAAAACTATTGGGTGGAAAATATATATGTTTTTGGTTGACTTTTCTCCCTTTCAACTACAGAAAGTCGACCAATATCCAGCTATTCCCATTCATCCTCCAACTCTAGGGAGACACCAACCTCTCTTTTATCCTCCATAGACTTGGATCAACCCTCTTTTCCTCTCCCACCTTGACCTAGGTGTTTATGCGTCCTGCTTCTTGGGTTTCTCTCTTTATTGGTGGTCTTCTTCTCTCCATCCGACCTCCATGGCTTCCAACCATAGGAAATGTTTTAGACCAATTGGAGTATCATCCTCCTCCACTAATCCTAGGCATGTCTCTTTGGTGTGAAACAAGCAAACATTCCTCAAACAACATTCAAACATGACCATACTTGAAACATTAGTGTGTCACATGATTACAAAACACCTCAAAGGATTATATTAAAGTTCTAAAAAATTACTTAAGAAAAACAAACAAGGTTAGCCCAAAACCCATGTCAGGGTCCTTACAAGTCATAAACCCCTAATAAGGGTTTTGCCCCAAAATCCTAGGCGAAAGGTGACAGATATTACTCATACATCACACCTTCAAGCTTCCACATAGTTTCTTGATGTCAGGGTGATATCACAAGACTTGACCAACATATTGTTCTTCCATCCAAGGCATAAAATCAGCTATCCTTTCCATTATCGGTTGTAGAGTCAACCCTATGCCAGGTGATACTTTCTTAGCCACATAAGTACTATACACCTTATGTATCACCTTCTCAACTTACAATGTCTTATGATAAGCTTCTCAAACCTAGAGGTTTACCATACCCTTCGCAAACCTTAGCATGTCTCTTCCAAAGAAAACTAGAGATGCATTCTATCATCCACTTGGAACTACAAAACCTATCATGTTTCCGCTGCATCATTACCCAGAGTTTGCTTATCAAGGTGAAGGGATTATTACTTTCTTTGATTATTTCATGAGTTTTCAACTGTTCATGTGTCATTTTAACTTGTCTCATCTTGGTTTCCTTTCCATTAGCATAGGAACTATAAATATGACTACATGCCATTACTCTTTCTTTTATTATTGCTGTTTCATTTTCATGAACATTTCCTTGTTTTATGACATTTTTCATCTTTACATCATGAAAAGGGTCATTATTCCTTACATATTCTTTATTGAGCAGGTATCATCTTTCTTGTTCCCTTTTACATATCATGAGAATCACACTTTATACTTTCTTATACTCATGGGTTGGTCTAAGATTAACTTAGGTTTCATCTTATTTATTCATTATTCATTTTCATTTGTCTTCTCACTTCATTCTCATTTCAGGAATTCTCTTCATCTTATGTGAATTTTACACCTTGACTTACTTTATTAGCACATATTCATCGGTCTTTTTCTTCATACATTTCTTAAAATTACAGCTTCAAGAACTTTTCTTATCATATTCACACTTAGATTTAGGTTTCATGAAGCGGTATCTTTCTCTTTTAATCACCAAACATTCAAGTTTTAGTGAATTATGGTGTAGTTCTTATCTCTTTTTATAATATGATGGAGGTATTAGCATCATGATTCCATATTGTTATGCTCTTTATATTGTTCCAAAATGACTACTTGATTAGGGTAATCAAAGAGAAATCAATCCAAGAGTTACATACTTACCTTATCTTCAACATTTGAATACATGGACAAGGCAATCAAGTATTGAAATTGGGCAGTATGCATCATATTTTATATCATGTTCTTATCTTAGACAACATCATAATCCTAGTCCTAGTATCCTTGTACACTCAGCGAATCTAGAGCTCTGTGTTGGTATAGTATGCCCAGAGAGCCAATCATACGATGATTGCAATGAGGCATATGATACTTGATTTGATAATGATAAAGGTAATTCCATCTATTATGTTTGTCTCACTCATGAGATGATGGAACATACATGATATATGTCTAAAGAATGATGTGACTCGATGTCATATGTCTTCAGGTTAAGGACCTGAACAATGAGACCATATGTATAATACGAGTACATACATTTTTGTTATATCCCTAGTCGGATATTACTATGGAAGAAAAATAGACAACAATAATACATAAGACTAGAGTGTGTGTTGAATGATGACAGAGTCTCATTAGTCATGATATATGATATCAAGTCAAGCACACAGATATATGTTAGAGAATAGTATATCAGACAGACCCACCTTGCGAGTGATACATGGATACCATGGAATTGTAGTCACAAGCATCTCTCATAGTGATGGTGGTGATTGTGGTTCTTAGACCTGAAATTACTACACTCATCACATGTCATTGGGTACACTTTGACATCATCAAATACAATCTTGAAACATGGGTTGTTATAAAGGTAATGGTTGGGTGATTTTGACATATGGGGATAGACTGTGACAAAGTGAAATTTAGCATTAATATGAACTAATTCCAATTTCACCCTCCATATGCTCACTCATAGTTCCATATTATTTTTCTTGGCTTCATAATCAAAGTTGAGACTCAAATTTAAAATATGGTGATCAATTTGAACTTTATACACATCATAACACCTTAAATTCGATTAATTTATCATTTTTTCTAATGAAGCAAATTTGTCCATCAAACTTCATCTTTTGATTCTCAAACTTTTTCTAGATATTCTCCACATTATTTTGAACCTATGATCCAAATTTCATCTCATTTTAACATTCCTACAACTATCTACAGATTTTTTGAAATTTTGCATCTAAAAACCCTTTTTATTGCCTTTATTTGCCCTTTTGTTGGCTAATCCAAGTCAGCGATCCGCGGGTTTCTTGAAGGGAGGGACCCTGACCCTCAGATCAGGCTCCCACAGATCAGGGGGCTGATCGAGTGCTTGGGGAGTCATCTCCTACCTCCCGCTAATTGCGGGGAAGAGACAAGTCGTCCTTAATGTCCAATCTCTCGCTCTTGACTTTGTTTCAAAGATCTGAGCGAGCCAAAACCCCCGCCTCACAAATTTGAACTCACCCAACCCTATTTTGTCTGGGTTTCTCACATTGTTGCACCGCCAAAACAAGACACTCGCCCCCCTCTCTCGCTCTGGTGGCCATGGCAGCCACCAAGGATTGATCAACCCCTAAACCTAACCCTAATGTTATATAAACCCCCGCAAAGGACCCCCTCCATCATTCTGCAAGAGAAGCCTTCATTTTAGAGCTTGCACCTAGCCTCTAACACCCTGATTTGCCTCCTCGACATCCTTGCTACTGGTGCGGTGCCGCCGCCTAGCCCAGTTGGGCGTCCTACCTCCTCGCTCCCTCTCCTCTCTCAGACCACCCATGACTTTGCAAGAGCTCGCCGAAGCTGAGGAGCACCTCAGCCGTATCTATCACCCAATCCTTCTGCTAGAGTGGATCCATGTCGATGAGCCCCTCCTCCCTATTCTTGGGCTCGCACGGGGCTTTACATGGAATCTGTGGGAAGAAGAAAGGATCCCAGACTAGTCGGTTCATAGAGGAAAACCGCTCGGTCCAATCCTGAACCACCCCAGCCACGATTGGACCAGCTAATAGATGGATTGAACCAGACCTTTGAGATAGCAAGATGTGGATCTATGTGGCTCAATGTCAGACGTTCCTTGTGCATCCAACGGTCATCTTTTTCTTCCAAAATAAGGTATTTTTCTCATCTCTGACAAATAATCATTTAAATACCCAAATCTTGATTAAATCATAGAAATTGCATCGTAACTCCTAAAATTATAAATAAGTAGTCCATTTTGATCAGAAAAATTCAAGGGATCTATTAAAAATACTCTTATACTTGATTCCAAATTATTCTCATGGATATTCATATATTTGAACTCTTTATTATTTAGTTTATCAAATGATTCAACAATGGTATTTAATCTTTCGAAACCCTAGATTTGGACTATGATGATTATCTTGTAACCTGGATCCAATCTAGTTGAATCATCTACTCTTGAAAATGAATCATTAGTAATCTTAATCTTTTTTACTTGATTCAATCTTGATTATAATGAATATGAGTAATCTTGATATTGATCTTAATCTTGCAAAACACTTGATATAGTTTTGACCCATCAATCTGATCTTGATTTCCAATTATATTAAGTACCATGATGATAAACTAGAAATTGATGATGATCATAGATTAGGGTTAACATATATGATCCTAGAAACCTAGGAAAGTCATTCACACTCGAAAATACTTGACACTTGAAATAATGTTGGACATATTGACATATTGGATGATTATGAGTGAATGACCCAACCCTAAGGTTGACATAGGAAAAGTGTAACCCTAATCTCAAATTTTGAAACATGATTTTCAAATATCATGATCTTGACCCTTGATCCAAACATTGTGTTTTAGGATCTAACTTGAAGGGTCGACCTATTACTAGTTGATCTGTACTTGAAATCCTTAGTGAAAGGTACGCTATTATATAACTCCTCCTTGATTGTGTTGAAGATACTTTTATGTATCTCTTGACTGTATACTTGGCTACTTACTTGGATGAGCTACTATTCCCTATGATTAGTCTTCTATTTTTCTATACTATATTTTGAAAAACATGAGAACATAAATTGCATGCCCATTATGACTGCCCGTATATTGATAATGATGATGACATTGATAATATTGATAATGTTGATATTGAGTGCAACAACCCCCTCATTTGGAGGTGGTACTTGTACATTGGCCTCCTATGTTCCTATGGTGAGAAGGAGCCTAGTGACCTTCCCCATCGCGTTGGGGTTATAGAGTCACACAAAATATATACGCATGCTTATTTGATTACAGCATAATGGGAACTCGTAATAAAAATTGAATCGTTGAATAACAAACATTTTGTCAAATGATATTGGTTTTTGGAAATCATTTTTTATTCTTTTGAATATAAGTCCTGCCAAGTATACTCTTTTGTTATAAACCGCTTTACTTGTTTTTATATAGCGTACCGTGTAATTGCATTGACTTTGTGTCTTGATTTTCTTGATTTTAGGCAATACAAATGGAATACTGAATAAGATCACTTCCGCACTCTACATACTCTGATGAAAAAGATAAATTGGAAAAATCTCCATATTGGGTTAGTTTGTTCTTTATATCTCCAGTTTTTGAGTTATTATTTCTTATTGTATATTCCAGTGTGATAGATCCTATCGAGCCACTCAGGGATGGGTGCTTCAATCCCTTTACCACTATCTAGGCAATGAGATTGGGATTGGGGTAAGAACAGTTCCTTGACAGTTGGTATCAGACCTTACACACTCCCATTTACTTTAAGTAAATAATTTCTCTAGTCTCTTACATCCAAGAAACTCTAAAGTCCATAATGGTGAAAATTGAGGTGTCTAGGTTCGGGGTCCTGGCATAATTTCTCCTATTCGTCTTCATGGTGGCTGAGATCCCCACTCTACATGGCCTTTATTGATCCAGAACTAGACCTAAAGGTTCTCTTCTGAAACCTAGAGAGTCTTCTAGCATCTCATCTCTTCTTTAAGGACTATCCTAAGCCACCCATGTAGATAAAGATTAGGTAGTCTTCTCATCCCCTCATGTGGTCATTTTTGGTAACCTTTTTACCACATGATGTCTCAATTTTGGGTAGCTTATTCATGGGAAACCGAATAACACTAGAAAATTTTGAAAGAGGATACCATTATCTGACCTTAATTTAAAAAACTCAATTTTGATCAATGAAATTGTGAACTCAAATAATCATACTTGACCTTTCATGTCTTGCAAACTCGATTTAATATAAGAAAGACTTATACCTTATTGTTGATTAGGTCCTGGTTTGATTAATATCCATGTTGCCCTATTGTTGATTAAACCTCAAACATTGTTAATTAGAACATTTTCCCTATTTGATGCACATCATGGCTATGTTATCAAGTGACTAAGCCTATGACTCACAAAATCATGGTGTAAGGCTATGACACAAAATGCAGTTTTCCTATTGACCATTGATGCCTTTGGCAAATCTCAGTTTTGATATGATGATGATGGGCCTAGATTTTGCACTATTATGCTCTAATTCCTTAAAATCCAAATTGAAATACTCTATTTCCAAATTATACCACTACCTTGATCATGAAAGTAAAGGAATGCAAATATTAACTTGACTTTGTAAAATCTCGACATTATTGCCCTATTATGATCTTGAATTTTGATCTCATTACCTTATGCAATATTATTTAATCATTGATACTCTCCCTATTTGAATAAGCTCAATTGATAATGACTAATGATGGTAATGTGGCAGATTAGGGTGGTAGATGACTCATGAATCCCCTAACCTAGGTCACATCCCCATTACGACTACCTCTAAGTTTTCATCCTATTGATTATTTAGAGTTTGGAAAGGTATTCCCTTCCACCCTATATGGACTGGTTGACCTAAGTCTAATAGGTTAAACCCATGGTTGATACTCGATCTTGAATATTTATTTGATAATGTTCTTGATATGAGACAATATTGACTATAGCTTGTGGTTGACTTCCTAGATAGACCTAGGTGTAGATCATTCATCAAACTTGGATACAATGATAATGAAATCTTTATATGTTGCTCGAATATTTCTTGAATATTATTGCTCAAAATTGAATATAGATGAGCGATCTCCACTAAGGTCTAAATAGGAATCTAAACCCGAGCTTTTGAATATCTATACATATGATCTCGATATAGAAACTCCAACTCTTGATATTGTGGTACAAAAATCTTAACACGTGATATGGATCTTAAGATCACCCACAATATGACTAATGACTTCAATATCCCAAATCATGAAATGATGACTATTTTGACTCTCTCAATATGACATAGGGTTTATCTCTCATTAGGACTAGGGTGGGACCTCCCATTGATTTGGAGCTCAAAAATCATGATATTGAAAGTATGATGTTGTCTCGAAATTGTTGAAATATGAAATCTCACATCATGGGTGTATAACCCCACCTAGGCCAATGTAGAAGCTAGGACCCTGAGATATTGGGATTGAAATTCACCTTGTACACTTGATTTAAGATCTCTATCTGCTTGACCTAAAATATGATCCCTCCAAATTTGTAATCAAGAGGATGATTTACATATTTGTGACTCATATGACAATTTTGAACAATAATTACATTGACCTTGATACTCAATTGCTCGATGATGAAATGATGTTAGTACCAAGTTAGTTATAATATGGAACATGGAATCCCAATTATGATGATTATACTATTTGAATTTTGAGGATATAATTTTGAGGATACCCTAGTATTTGAGGATATGATTTGGATTTCGATAGTCCTAGTTTCAAGGATGTTTTTGAAATTTGGGCACAAAATTCCTTTTTAAGGAGGGAAGGATGTGACAAAGTAATATTTAGCATTAATATGAACTAATTCCAATTTCACCCTCCTTATGCTCACTCACGGTGCCATATTATTTTTCTTGGCTTCATAATCAATGTTGAGACTCAAATTTGAAATATGGAGATCAATGTGAACTTTAAACACATCATAACTCCTTAAATTTGATTAATTTATCACTTTGTCCAATGAAGAAAATGTGTGCATCAAACTTCATCATTTGATTCTCAAACTTTTTCTAGATATTATTCACATTATTTTGAACCTATGGTCCAAATTTCATCTCATTTGGACATTCCTACAACTGTATACGAATTTTTTGAAGTTTTGCATCTAAAAACCCTTTTTATTGCCTTTATTTGCCCTTTTGTTGGCGAATCCAAGTCAGCAATCCATGGGTTGCTTGAAGGAGGGACCCTGACCCTCGGATCGGGCTCCCATGGATTAGGGAATTGATCGAGTGGTCCAAGAGTCATCTCCTACCTCCCACAAATTGTGGGGAGGAGACAAGTCAGCCTTAACGGCCAATCTCCCGCTCTTGACTCTGTTTCAAAGATCTGAGCTAGAAAAAACCCCCACCTCGCAAATTTTAACTCACCTAACCCTATTTTGACTGGGTTTCTCACATTGTTCTGCCACCAAAACCAAACAGTTTCCCCCCTCTCTCGCTCCGGTGGCCATGGCAGCCACCAAGGATTTATCAACCCCTAAACCTAACCCTAGTGCTATATAAACCCCCGCAAAGGACCCCCTCCATCATTCCGCAGGAAAAGCCTTCATTTTGGTGCTTGTAGCCATCCTCTAACACCCTGATTTTCCTCCTCGACCTCCTTGCTGTTGGTGCGGCACCACCGCCTAGACCAGTTGGGCATCCTGCCTCCTCGCTCCCTCTCCTCTCTCTCAGACCACCCACGACTTCGCAAGAGCTCGCCGAAGCCGAGCGTCACCTCAGCTGTATCTCTCACCCAATCCTACTCCTGGAGTGGCTCCACACCGACGAGCCCCTCCTACCTATTCTTGGGCTCGTGCGGGGATTCACACGGAGTCTGTGCGAATAATAAAGGATCTCGGACCAGCCGGTTCATAGAGGAAAACCACTCGGTCCAAGCCTGAACCTGCCCAGCCACGATTGGACCAGCTAATAGATGGATTGAACCAGACCTTTGAGATAGAAAGATGTGGATCTACATTGATCAATCTCAGACATTCCTTGTGTATCCAACGGTCATCTTTTTCTTCTAAAATAAGGTATTTTGCTCATCTCTGACAAATAATCATTTAAATACCCAGATCTTGATTAAATCATAGAAATTGCATCGTAACTCCTAAAATTACAAATAAGTAGTCCATTTTAATCAGAAAAACCCAAGGGATCTATTAAAAATACTCTTGAAACTTTATTACAAATCACTCTCACGGATATTCATATATTTGAACTCTTTCTTATTTAGTGTATCAAATGATTCAACAATGATATTTAATCTTTGGAAACCCTAGATTTGGACTCTGATGTTATCTTGTAACCTAGATCTAATCTAGTTGAATCATATAATCTTGAAAATGAATAATTATTAATCTAAATCTTTTTACTTGATTCAATCTTGATTATAATGAATATGAGTAATATTGATATTGATCTTAATCTTACAAAATACTTGATATAGTTTTGACCCATCAATCTGATCTTGATTTCCAATTATATTAAGTACCATGATGATAACCTAGAAATTGATGATGTTCATAGATTAGGGTTAACACATATGATCCTAGAAACCTAGGAAAGTCATTCACACTCGAAAATACTTGACACTTGAAATAATGTTGGACATATTGACATATTGGTTGATTATGAGTGAATGACCCAACCCTAAGGTTGACATAGGAAAAGTGTAACCCTAATATCGAATTTTGAAACATGATTTTCAAATATCATGATCTTGACCCTTGATCCAAACATTGTGTTTTAGGATCTAACTCGAAGGGTCGACCTATTACTAGTAGATTAGTACTCGAAATCCTCGGTGAAAGGTACATTATTATATAACCCCTCCATGATTTTATTGAAGATACTTTTATATATCTCTTGACTGTATACTTGGCTACTTACTTGGATGAGCTATTGTTCCCTATGATTAGTCTTCTATTTTTCTATACTATATTTTCAAAAACATGGGAACATAAATTGCATGCCCATTATGACTGCTCGTATATTAATAATGATGATGATATTGATAATGTTGATAATGTTGATATTAAGTGCAATAACCCCCTTATTTGGAGGTGGGACTTGTACATTGGCCTCCTATGTTCCTATGGAGAGAAGGAGCCTAGTGACATTCCCCATCGCATTAGGGTAATAGAGTCACACAAAATATATAAGCATGCTTATTTGATTACAGCATAATGGGAACTCATAATAGAAATTGAATCGTTGAATAACAAACATTTTTTCGAATGATATTGGTTTTTGGAAATCATTTGTTATTATTTTGAATATAAGTCCTGCCAAGTATACTATTTTGTTATAAACCACTTTACTTGTTTTTATATAGCGTACCGTACAATTGCATTGACTTTGTGCCTTGATTTTCTTGATTTTAAGCAATAAAAATGGAATACTGAATAAGATCACTTCCGCACTCTACATACTCTTACGGCAAAGATAAATTGGAAAAATCTCCATATTGGGTTAGTTTGTTCTTTATATCTCCAGTTTTTGAGTTATTATTTCTTATTGTATATGCCAGTGTGATAGATCTTATCAGGCCACTCAGGGATGGGTCCTTCAATCCCTTTACCACTGCCTAGGCAATGAGATTGGGATTGGGGTAAGAACGGTTCCGTTACATAGACTGTGAGTGATAGAAATGGGATTTGTCCATCCAACAAGGAGTATGATATCCATGGCTCCTTGATAAGCGGGACTGAGAATTGTATGGCCATACTCATGTGATTCAATATAAGATATGTGAACTCACATGCATCTTAGATAGTCTGTTCTAGTTAAGGAAAATTGATTGAATGTTAAAGAGGATGATGTTCCATGCCTCAAGTTCAATCTAGATATTAGAGACAAAGGAACTATACGATCATGGAAACACTAATAAAAAATTGTAGGTTGATGTTGTTCACCAACTTTCTGAGTTACTTGGGTAGCAATGATGAGTTACTAGATTTTTCTCATTTCTTGTGATGTCATAAGTTGTTATGAACATTCACTGCCAACATAAATTGAACCTGCAGGGTCACACACATAGGATACCCCTAGAAGACGAGATTGTCCATGAATAATGTTTAGATTGAGACTAAAGGTGTTTACGTACTCAACTAAACATACAATTGATTGACTGGATTCATAACTATCAAGTTCAAGTGTTGAACTAGCTGGTTGGAGTGTCAGGTCAATTGGAGACTACATTGGCAATGTCAGGATGGCCAACTGACCGGTTCACCCTTGTGAGCCGATTGGCTAGTGTGAGCCAACTGACCGGTTAACTTGGTGAAACGGGAAACTCACAGTCCTACCAACTGAGGAAATTGGGATTCTCCAGTTGGAGGAAAACTTTCACATTTGACTGGTTCAATTCGGCTAGAATAAGGATTAATCTTTCATTAATTGTAAATGATTGAGGAAAGTCAATTGCAGGCAAGTTTGGGAAGTGAAATGACCAGTTCACTGGGTGAAATGATTATCTCACACTGCCAACCGATCGGTTCACTAGTGAACCGATCAGTTCGCCTATTGTAGTACAAACTATTCATGGAATTTATGGATCCTTCTACTCCTGAACAATGTGGGAACCCTGACCCTACCCTCTACTGTAAATAGAGGGTATTGGGGGATTCTTATAACATACAACTAAGATCTTCAGTTTCTCTACAAAGTTGTTGTCGTCTCTGGTTTTGGTAACCGAGAGAGCTTGAGCAAGTGCTACCCAACTAGGGAGGCACAACAAGGGAAAGACAACTACAAAAAAGTAGCCTGAGTTTGGGAGAGAAGGTTGGTGCTATTACACCAAAAAGAGTGGCAAGGCGACTCTTTTTGACCGCTAAGAATTTTGAATCGAGGTCATGGGCGGGAGTTCAACCATCAAGGCGGCCTTGTCTCCTCCCCACAATCAGCAGGAGGTAGGAGATGACCTCCTGGCCACTTGATCAGGCCTCCAATATGTGGGATCCTGATCTAAGGGCCAAGGTTCACCCTTAATAAGCCAATGGATTGTTGACTTGGAAAAGGCCCAATTACAAGGCAAATAAAAAGATTTTCAACATATTAACTTCAAGAAATCATAGTAAATAGTAGGAATGCCCAATTGAGAGAAAATTTTAGCTATAGCTTCAAAAAAATGTGAAGAATATTTAGAAAAAGTTTAAGAACCAAACTATGATGTTAGATGGATCAATTTACTTCTTTGGACAAAGTGATGCTTGAATATAATTTTTGGTGTTATAATGTGTATAAAATTCACATTGATCACCATATTTTGGATTTTAGTCTCAACATTGATTATGAAGCCAAGAAAAATGATTTGGGAGCATGAATGAATATAAAGAGGTCAAAAGAGTAATTACTGTATTAATTGGCTAAAATTCACTTTGTCACATCCTTCCCTCCTTAAAAAGGAATTTTGACCCCAAAATTCAAAAACATCCTCAAAATTGGGATCATCAAAATCCAAGTCATATCCTAAAATATTGGAGTGTCCTCAACTCTATGATCAACATTATATCCTCAAAGTTTAAATAGTACAATCATTGTAATTGGGATTCCATGTTCCATTTCATAATCAAATTGGTACCAACATCGTTTCATCATCAAGCAATTGAGTATCAATGCATATATCTAACACCACTTCATCATCGAGCAATTGAATATCAAGGTCATTGCATATTTTGTTCAAGGTCATCATATGAGTCACAAATATGGAAAGAATCCTATTGATCACAAATTTTGGAGAGATCATATCTTAGGTCAAACAAATAGATTTTCTTGAATCAAGTGTACAAGGGGACTTTCAATCTGAATATCTCAGGGTTCTAGCCTCTACATTGGCCTAGGTGGGGTTATAAATTCATGATTTGAGATTTCATATTTCAACATATCAAGACAACATCATACTTTCAATATCATGATTTTGAGCTCAAAATCAATGGGAGCTCCCACCCTAGTCCTAATGAGAGCTAAACCCTAAGTATAAATCGAGTCAAAATAGTCACCATTTCAAAATTTTCAAGTTTTGGGATTTTGAAGTCATCAGTCATATATCTAGGGTGATCTATAGATCCAAATAATTTGATTATAGGATTTGTATCATTATTGAGGTTGATAATCATGAGTCACAATTCTATTAATTAATATCAAGAGTCGATATTTTAGACACCAAAAGTCATAGATCCAAAATTTGATCATATGTATAAATATTCCAAAGCTAGGGTTTATATTCCTATTTGGACTTTAGAGTAGATCACTCATCTATATTCAATTTTGAGCAATAATATTCAAGAAATATTTGAGAAACATGCCAAGATTTAATTATCATGGTTTCCAAGGTTGATGAATGATCTAGACCTAGGTCTATCTAGGAAGTAAACCACAAGCTATAGTCAACAATGTCATATATCAAGGTCATTATCAAATCAATATTCAAGATCAAGTATCAACCATGGGTTTAACCTATTAGGCTTAGGTCAACCAATCCAAATCAAGTGAAAGGGGATACCTTTCCAATCTAAATGATCAACAAGGTGACAATTTAGATGTAGTCATAATAGGGATGTGACCTAGGTTAGGGGAGTTACGAGTCAACTACCACCCTAATCTGGCACATTGCTAACATTAGTCAAGATCCATTGAGCTTATTCAAATAGGGAGAGTATCAATGATTAAATCATATTCCATAAGGTCATGAGATCAACATTCGAAATCATAATAGGGAAATAATGTCAAGATTTTACAATGTCAAGTTAATATTTGTATTCCTTTCCTTTCATGATCAAGGTAGTGATATAATTTAAAAATCGAGGATTTGAATTTGCCATTCAAAGAATAAGCGCATAATAGTGCAAAATCTAGGTCCATAATCATCATATCAAAATCAAGATTGCAAAAGGCATCAATAGCCAAATAGGAAAACTACTTTTTACATCATAGTCTTACATCATGATTTTAAGATTAATATTTTTATGGCATAATCATGATGTGTATCAAAAATAGGGTAAGAATTGCTTAACTACATTTTGAGGTTTATTCAGGCATCATTAATTTAATCAAATAGGGACCTTATCAACAATAAGGTATAAGGTATAAGTCATCCTTATTTCACCATGTCATAATTTTATCATTTGCCTCAAACATAGAAAGCATGAAGTCTAATTTTAATTAAATTGGGTTTTCAAATTAAGGTCAGATAATGGTATCAACTTTCAAAACTTAGTGATATTCATTTTTCCCATGCATAAGAAACCCATAATTGAGACATCATGTGGTAAAAGGTCACAAGAAAGGACCACATGAGGAGATGAGAAGACTACCTGATCTTCATCTACATGGGTGGCTTAGGATAGTCCTTAAATAAGAGATGAGATGCTAGAAAACTCTCTAGGGTTTCATAAGAGAACCTTTAGGTCCATTTCTAGATCAATTAAGGCTAGGTAGAGCGGGGGATCTCTTCCACTGTAAAGATAGATAGGAGAAATTATGCCAGGACCCTGAGCCTAGACACCTCAATTTTCACCATTATACACTTTAGAGTTTCTTGGGTGTAAGAGACTTGAGAAATTATTTACTTAAGGTATATGGGAGTGTGTAAGATCTGATACCAACTGTCACAGAACCATTCTTACCCCAATCCCACTATCTAGACAGTAGAAAAAGGATTGAAGCACCCGTCCCTGAGTGGCCCGATAGGATCTAACACACTGGCTTATACAATAAGAAATAATAACTTAAAAACTGGATATTTAAAGAACAAACTAACCCAATATAGGAGATATTGCAGATCAATCTTTGTCATCAAATTATATGAGTGTGAAAGCAAGATAGTCAAGATTTCAATGTTTTCCTAAAATCAAGAAAATTAAGACACAAAATCAATGCAATTGCACGATACGTTATATAAAAACAAGTAAAATGGTTTATAACAAAATTAGTGTACTTGGTAGGACTTATATTTCAAAAGTATAATGAGCAATTTGAAAAAAAACAAAACGTTATTTGACAAGATGATTATTTCAAAACAATTCACTTTTTATTACATGTTCCCATTATGCGGTAATCAATAAGCATGCTTATATATTTTGTGTGAATCTATTACCCCAACGTGATGGGAAGGTCACCAGGATCCTTCTCACCATAGAATATAGGAGGTCAATGTACAAGTCCTCCTCTGAATGAGGGGTTGCTTGCACTCAATATCAACAATATCAACATCATCATCATCATTATCAATATACGGGCAGTCATAATGGGCATGTAATTTATGTTTTCCAGTTTGTCTCAAAATATAATATAAGAAATATCGAATCCTAATCAATAGGGAACAATAGCTCAACCATGTATATAGCTGAGTATACAATTAAGAGATACATAAAAAGTATCTTCATTACAACCAAAGAGGAGGTATAATAGCGTACCTTTCACTGAGGATTTTGAGTATAATCAATATCTCAATCAATAGGTGAACCCTTCGAGTCAGATCCAAAATCATCAAGATTGGATCAAGGGTTAAGATCATGATGTTCAGAATATCATGTTTTAATATTCCATATTAGGGTTACACTTTTCCTATGTCAACCTTAGGGTTGGGTCATTCACTTATAATCAACTCATATTTTAATATATCCAACATTATTTCAAGTGCCAAGTATTTTTTAGTGTGAATGACTTACCTAGGTTTTCTAGGATCATATGTGTTAACCCTGATTTATGGTCCTTATCCAAGTCATCATCAAATTTCTAGTTTGTCATCATGATACTTAGTATAATTGAGATTCAAGATCAGCTTGATTAAAGTAGAGTCATGAATCATACACATGATCAAGGTTTTCACATGATCTAGATCCATTATCACAATGAAAAGGTTAAACCTTAGTTAAATGTACATTCTAGGAGAGATAAGTTACAAGATCAGTTCTAAAATCATATTTTGTCAAGTTTGGTCTCAAGATGATCATTAGAGTTAGAATTAGGGTTTCTCAATGTTTAATCATCATTATTGATCCATTAGACAAATTAAATAAGCAAGAGATCAAATATATGAATATCCGTGAGAATAAGTTGGAATCAAGTATCAAGAGTATTTTTAAATTATCCATTGGGTTTTTTTAATCAAAAATGACTATTTACTCGAATTATTTGGAGCTAGGATGCATTTTTTATGATTTAAGCAAGATTTGGCTATTTTGGTGATTATTCGACAAAGAGAGAGATAATTACCTTAATTGCAGAAAAACTAGGACCATTTAATATTAAAAGAACGGATCAGATTGAGCCATGTGAGCAAGGTGGATCAAAGGTCCAGTTCAGCCCTTGGTTCATTGGGTTCAAGGTTGATTTGAACTTGGGTCTTGGCTGGTTCAGACTGCATTTGACTCCTCTGGACTGGCCGGCTCGAGGACATGTCTCCCTGGTTCCCTCGTTCTAGCCCCATACACGCAAGAACAGATGCGGTGGAGGCATCTCACCAGCGTGGAGGGGAACTAGAGCATGAGGAGAATATGGAGGTCGAGGAAGTGTCGTCTGACCTCGTCATGGCTTTGCGAGCTGGAAGGGCTCCTTTATCGGTGTGTTGATGAGATGATGGAAAAATGCCCAAAATGACCCGACGGTGGCACTGCTTGGAGCAGCAAGAGATCGTGGAGGAATCACTACTACAGAAGTGCCTTTTAGTGTCGGTTGTTTAACCCCCTTTGGCGTCGGTTTCGGAACGACGCCTATGTGGGCGCCGCTAAAAGGTTGGACACTTCAGCGTCGGTTAAAAAACTGACGCCTATTTAATATAAAGGCGTCGGTTTTTTATAAAACACCGACGCCAAAAGGGTTCGTGCCACAGAAAACGGCGTCATCTAGGACGCTTTCTGCGTCGGTTATATACTAAAACACCGACGCAAAAAAGTGTCCTAGAAGACTCCCATTTCCTGTAGCGTGAACACTTTTGGCGTCGGTGTTCAACAAAAAACCGACGCTGTAAGTCTGTGCTGACGGTTATCGGTAAATAACCGACGCCTATTTCTATTTTTTTTTTTATAAATCTGTTTGCAGGCCTGCTGTGGCTGGTCAGCAGGATGAGAACCTGCAGTTCAGTTTTCTGAACTGCAGGTTTACGACATCCATTGATATCAGCCTACAAACAGGCCACAAACCTGCAAAATTAACATAAAAAGATTCACACAAGTAGATACATTCAGACATCAATTCAATTGTCACGTTCACACATATAGAATCATTCAAATACATGTTTTAACATTCAGAAACATTCATTTACAAAGTATCATTCATCATCACTATCAACATCCCAATTATATCTTACAGTTGCCACTGTTTGTACAGCTATTGCCCATTCTTCTCTTACTTCATTTAATGATTCCCTCGTATATGGAGCATGTACATTTTTTAAGCGTTTGCCTATAGTGTGGTCAGTTTTAAACACCTGCAAAGAGAATGATGTATATATATAAGTAATAATATAAAAATAAGATTGATATATTTCATACTAACTAATGAGACTATATATAATACCTCATGTATGGTATCGATGTCCAATGCGGCATGTTTGATAATCATCTGCGTAAATCACATCACATAGTATGCGCATGCCCAGCCATTGTCTTGTGTAGCGCACTATAAATTGAAACATACAAATTAATACAACTAAGCACAATTCACATCAATAATATATACATTGGAGTCGGGGAGTCGGGAACTTACTTTTACGTTCTCCCAAGACAATGGCTGGTTCTTTTTCCTTGGGACCTTTCCTCCAGCATTTTTGAATGCATCTAAACCCCTACATGTTAATATAACACACTAAGTTGCATAAGTAAATAGTAATGTAATAAAAGATGTTAACGGATATAAAAAAATGAAATATTTCTCACCAGAATAATGCCATTCTCATTACGTGTCCAATTTTAGTGTTTAATGTACTTCCTGCGGGATCTAGATAATAAACAGTGAACGTCCCGGGGACAATAACTAGTAACTCCCAATGTCTACCGCTAGAGGTAAAAAGTTAACAATTAATAACTCAAAATGCAAAATAATAATGGAATTTTCTTAAGTCCAAATTATAAATAAAGCAAACTTACTTGACATTGAATGGAGCTATTATTATCGTCTTCATTTGATGACCAAAAATTGTAAAAGCATCTATACAGTATTGTTGAACACTATCAGGGTCTTTAGCTACCATACTAATCAATGATGGAATCAAAAATCCCACATGATCATATGCAAATTGTTTGCAATGATCTTCGATTAAGTAGCTGCAAAACATATAGACGTATGCATTAATATATAAGAAACTAGATCACCGAATCTTACACAAGGTATATGGATGTATAAACAAGATCTCACCTTATCCATGTCTCTATCATTGATGTATTCAACCAATCATACATAAACATCTCAATAATATCTTGTATAAATAAAGAGTTGTCGTATGATTGACCTGCATAATCTGCATCTAAAGAAACAATTATAGGGCAAAGTATATTATGTGCCCGTAGCCAACATGCCATTCCCCTACAAGCAGGACCTAACGGGTATTGTAGGTCAGTTGGAACCCAAGTTGGTAATGCGGGAATTGGAGGTGGAGGCCTAGGTGCTCCTGGTGTCTTCTTTTTAACCTGTATATATAATTTCAGATCATTTGACATCATATATACACATTAACAGTCTAAATCAATGTAAATTTATCTTACAATTTCAGTCGTGTAGAGGACATCTGCTTTGGGCCACAATATGACCCCGCTTTCTGCCTCACCAAGTGTATCAATATCTGGGTGGGCATATGGCAACGCAACTTCCCTCCAATCGGGTAATACATGTATCGGGCTCACACGAATGTAGCCCTGCGGCATTGGAGTCCCATGAAACGTTGCCCCAGGAAGGGACTGGTAAGCTTGCGCCTCTGCAACAACATAGTTTTCCATTCTTAAGCGGCATGGCTTCAATGCCTACAAATTTACGTAAAGAATGTTATACATATATACATATCATCTTGAAAACATATCATCTTGAAAAGACTAGCTACAATGTCATAAACAATACTTACAGCAGACGTGTTAGGCGATGGGTCTCCAGGATTACTTGCAGTCTGTGCACCAGGAGAAGAGTGGGTCGGCATAGGCTGATTGGAAGCCTGAGATGTCTGCCACCGCAGCAATTCTTCCTTGACCTTCTCAGCAACCACATCGTTGAGCTTCTTAGCAACTATATCCTCGACTCTCTTATTCTCCTATACATGGATAAAACAAATATTAGCTTTTTATTAATGAATTTCCTTTTGCAGTAACATTATAAAAATAGAATATATATGTTACCTCTTCTTGAGAAAGTCCCGCTCTGGGTTTGCGCTGGGATGGCCCAAAGAATGCTTTGATGCCCACACCAGCGCCGGCACCTCTAACACGTCCAGGATGCTCTGGGTTACCCAGAGCAACTGTCAATTCATCCCTTGTGCCCTGAGGGATGAACGTGCCTTGTTTTCTCTGCTCGTGCAGCTCCCGCTAATCACCATAAACAAAAATTGGTAAGTTAACACCACAAATAATCAATATTCAAATGATTGCTCTAAGAGTTGTATTTTACCATTTTTGCAGCCGCCTCAGCAGTTTCGGGCTTCTTTATTTCACCCTTCTTGTTTTTCCTGCCAGCTATCCAGATATCATGGCGAGGGAAGGGTGTGGCCGCAGACTCCTGAGTAGTCACAGACTCCTGAGTAGCCGCAGACTCCGCCTGTAGTCTTTGGCGAACGCTTGCATAGCCTTTTGGACCCATAGTATGGTCATGTACATTCAGTGCACGCCTTGCTTTTTGTGCGTCACTGAGGGCCTAGTTAGTATGCACATTTATAATTAGGTTAGTAGCACTAAATGTTAATCTTGAATAGGTGAATACAATGTATATTAATTAAAATGGGAGTGACGCCTAATACCTTGAATTCTTCAGATTTTCTTGAAGCAACAAAATTGTCCCAATCTTCTTTGTCCAAGAAGTTCCATTGTTCAAGGGCTGACTTCTTCTTCTTATCACCCTGTCTTATGTATTCTCTGTTCAGATTTGTCCTGTAATTCCTAAGCATCTTTCCAGCGCGTTGCATCACACTTTTACGATGCAACATCTCATCCAATGCAAACAGATTCTGTAAAATAGAAATGTTATTAACTAGTACCAAAAATATAATTGCAAATAATAGAATTTGTAATCTACAAAATAGAATTGCAAATAATAATAACTCACGCATAAATCTTTCCATATCAAGTCTTTCTTCGCCTGAGGAACTTTATGCCAATTATCATATTTAACACCACAATGGCTTCGAGTGACAACCCCAAGATAGTTTATAAAATTATTGCGGTTCACTCCAATTGCATTCCCTCCATTATCAAACTCCACAACCAATTTGGATCCACTGCCACTCAGCGCAAGTAACTTTTTCAACAGAGTGATACCCCTTTTCTTGTTAAGTTTTTGTTGCTGCGCATCAAGTTGCTCAATTGCTTCAGTGGGTAGTTGTGCATCATCAACCTAAAATTTGACAAAAATAAACACACCGAATTAAGCCAATATAGAAATACAGGATATATGACATAACTAGAAGATAATGAATTTTATAGAAATACGGGATATGTTTTTAGAACTTACGTTGGTATCCTCGTCATGCTCGTCATGGACAGCATGCTCATCATGGACTTCATGCTCATCATGGACATCATTCTCATCATGGTGAGCCATCTGAAAATTTCATTAAAAAGGAAAACATTTAGCATTTGTATCAACTAGAATAAGGAAAACATTTAGCATTTGTATAAACATACATGTCTCTAAAATTGTGATCTTTTATCAATTAGCAATCCTTCAATGTACAAGTAATATAAAAAATAATGATTGTTCACATTCTAGGCCAACAAACACATGTGATGTCATTCTTATATATAATAAATGTGTACCACCTATCCCATCCTTGAACACCTAATCTCACTAGTAAGTGTATAATGTGTATTGGGTTTTCAAGAAAATTTCGGCAGCATTTCCCCGCTGTTCTCTAAGTACATATGTACTTAGAGAACAAACGGGGAAATGCTACCAAAATTTTCTCGAAAACTCAATACACATTATACACTTACATCCTAAGTGAGATTAGGTGTTCAAGAACAGTCCCAAACCGGGGACTATCCAAGATTTACTCCTAATGAGTAAATCTTGGACGGGTTTCTAGGCCAACAAACACAATAATAGATATCTACAATGAAGCCGGACTCCATACAAACAGTATATAATTTAGTGATTGTTCATTCTAATTTATATCAATGTACAAGTAATATAAAAAACAATGATTGTTCACATTCTAGGCCAACAAACACATGTGATGTCATTCTTATATATAATAAATGTGTACCACCTATCCCATCCTTGAACACCTAATCTCACTAGTAAGTGTATAATGTGTATTGGGTTTTCAAGAAAATTTCGGCAGCATTTCCCCGCTGTTCTCTAAGTACATATGTACTTAGAGAACAAACGGGGAAATGCTACCAAACTTTTCTCGAAAACTCAATACACATTATACACTTACATCCTAAGTGAGATTAGGTGTTCAAGAACAGTCCCAAACCGGGGATTATCCAAGATTTACTCCTAATGAGTAAATCTTGGACGGGTTTCTAGGCCAACAAACACAATAATAGATATCTACAATGAAGCCGGACTCCATACAAACAGTATATAATTTAGTGATTGTTCATTCTAATTTATATCAATGTACAAGTAATATAAAAAACAATGATTGTTCACATTCTAGGCCAACAAACACATGTGATGTCATTCTTATATATAATAAATGTGTACCACCTATCCCATCCTTGAACACCTAATCTCACTAGTAAGTGTATAATGTGTATTGGGTTTTCAAGAAAATTTCGGCAGCATTTCCCCGCTGTTCTCTAAGTACATATGTACTTAGAGAACAAACGGGGAAATGCTACCAAAATTTTCTCGAAAACTCAATACACATTATACACTTACATCCTAAGTGAGATTAGGTGTTCAAGAACAGTCCCAAACCGGGGACTATCCAAGATTTACTCCTAATGAGTAAATCTTGGACGGGTTTCTAGGCCAACAAATAATGTGTTGTCATTCTTATACCTAAAATCCTAGTTCTTCAAATTAGGGTGATTATTGATGTCTTTAAAAGCATGATTGGCAATTTAGGGAAAAGTTCATCATTTAAATTCCAAGCATTCATATGTGTGCATTACAGTTCATCATTAAGCAAGAAGGGTGATTAGGATTCTCAATATACTCAACAATAAAATAACTTTTAGCAATCAGTACATTATTAAATAAACACAATCAGTAAATAACTTTTAGCAAAAAATCCACTAGACGTGCAGCCTAGACGTGCCCTGGCGCCGCCCAAGCATCTTCCCAGAGGCCTATCTAGGCAGGGCACCTGGGCTTGGGACCCTAGGCGTGCCCTGGCACCTACTTAGGCGCTGCCTGCGTGAGTTCTACGTTGGCGGCGGCAGAGAAAAGCAAGGAAGAGGACAAAAAAGGTGGTGAGGGTTTGTGGGTTACCTTGCACGAGGACAGCAGGAGTAAAGCTGCTTCTACCGGCGGGGGCGGAGGTGACGACGACAGCTCCGTAGCTGCTTCTACTGGCGGCGATGACTAGAGGAGAGCAGGGGTGGTGGGCAACGACCGGCGGCGACGAGCGGACAGCAGCAGTAGCAGGGGCGGCGGAGAAGAAGGGCGTCGGAGAAGAAGGACGCCGGAGATGGGGCGCCGGAGAGAAGCGCCGGAGAGCAGCAGCAGCAGAGAAGTGCCGGAAAGTCGTCGCAACAGGGAAAATCGCCGCAATAGGGTAGCAATGAAACAGAAGAAAGGGGAAGAGTCGGGCGATCGCGGGGGGCTATAAGTTCCCAAATAGCATCGGTTGTTTACAACCACCGACGCCTAAACAGCTTTAGCGTCGATTGGTTGAAACAACCGACGTCCAATTGGACGATATTTTCATGGAAATTTTTGGCGGGAACCACCTTCAGCGTCGGTTAGAGAGGGATAACTGACGCTGAAAATGACACTATTTTTTTATCGAAAAATGGATTTCGCGGGCGACTGTAAGCGTCGGTTGTTTATAAAAAAACCGACGCTTAATACAAAGCGGTACCCGTGTCTGGCTGGTCTTCGAATATAGACGTCGGTTTTATTAAACAACCGACGCCTTATATGTTAGGCGTCGGTTTTCCTTAATAACCGACGCCCAGAAAAGCGACACTGAATGCTATTTCTGTAGTAGTGAATGAGGGGTGCAGAGGCTTAGGGATAGCATGAAAAGGAGGATTTTAGCAAGGCACATTGTATATGATCCTTGGGCATACCTTTTTATAGCACTAGTCTAGTTTTAGGGCTAGTTCAGTGTTTGGGGCAGCAGCCATGGTTGTAGGAATGAGAGGGGAGAAAAATGGAATTGTTTTTATGGAGAAATCAATCATTAATGGTGGTCAAAGTAGGACTAGGTGAGTTTGAAATATCGAGGTGAGTCTTTTTGTTCGCTCAGAATTTCAAATTGAGGTCATGTGCGGGAGTTCGGCCATCAAGGCAGCCTTGTCTCCTCCCCGCAATCATCGGGAGGTAGGAGACGACCTCTTGGTCACTCAATTAGGCCTCCAATCCATAGGATCTTGATCTAAGGGCCAAGGTTCTCCCCTAAAGAAGCCAATGGATTGCTGACTTGGAAAAGGCCCAAATACAAGGCAAATAAAAGGACTTTCAACACATTAACTTCAAGAAATCATAGTAAATAGTAGGAATGTCCAATTGAGAGGAAATTTTAATCATAGCTTCACAAAAATGTGAAGAATATTTAGAAAAAGTTTGAGAACTAGACTATGATGTTTTACGTATCAATTTTCTTCTTTGGACAAAGTGATGCTTGAATATAATTTGTGGTGTTATAATGTGTATAAAATTCACATTGATCACCATATTTTAGATTTGAGTCTCAACATTGATTATGAAGCCAATAAAAATGATTTGGGACCATGAGTGAATATAAACAGGTCAAAAGAGTAATTACTCTATTATAAGGCTAAAATTCACTTTGTCACAACTGCCAACCGACCGGTTCACCCTTGTGAGTCGATCGGCTGGTGTGAGTCAATCGGCTAGTGCGAGCCATCTGACCAGTTCACTTGGTGAAATGGGCGGCTCACAGTCCTGCCAACCGAGGAAATTGGGATTTTCCCAGTTGGAGGAAAACTTTCACATTTCACTTGTTCAATTCGATTGGAATAAGGATTAATCTTTGCATTAATTGGAAACAATTGAGGAAAGCCAATTGCAGGCAAGTCTGGGAAGTGAAATGACTGGTTCACTGGGTGAATCCGATTGGCTCACACTCCCAACCAACTGGTTCACTAGTGAACTGATCGGTTTGCCTATCACAGTACATACTATTCTTGGAATTTCTGTATCCTTCTACTCCTGAACATACTAGGAACCCTGACCCTGCCCTCTACTATAAATAGAGGGGTATTGGGGGCTTATCAAAACACACAACTCAAAATATCAATTGTGCTACAAAGTTGTTGCCCTCTCTAGTTCTGTAACTGAGAGAGACCAAGAAATTGCTACCCGACTAGGGAGGCACAACAAGGGAAAGATAACTATACAAAAGTAGTCTGAGTTCAGGAGAGCAAGTTGGTGCTAGTACACCAACATGAGGGTCGTCTGGTGGTCCGTTTGGACTATCTATAAAGGCGGGAGATGTTTGCCACTCAGGAGGACACATCAGCCGCAGTCTGTGGTGGAGTCCAGAGTCCATGGTGAAGACCAAGAGTTTCACAGACACTGTCTAATACATGGCATTGAAGACCGCACATGGCTGCGAGGTATTGTCGCTGGGAAAGCCCTAGGACTAGGTATATCTTGCTAAAACCATCCTTCCCATTACATAGTCATTGATGTGATATCCTGTTATGGGTTATTGTCTAGTAAATATTTTGTCTCCGCTGCCTACTCTGAGGCCATAAAACCCAACAGTGGTATTAGAGCCACATCAACGTAATGTGTTTTAGGATAAATCGATATGATTGGATTTTGGTGTCATCGTCATTTATTTATTACATACGGTGCAAATATTTAAAATGACTAGTGTGCATATATGACTAAATACCACATGCGACCACAAACTAATATACATATATGATATGGTATATATGCAATTGATATGAGTCGCCCTAAAATAGTTTTTATGGTGGATGTGTAGCATGGTTGTGGCCTATAAACCCTATGTGTGCTTGGTTGGTTAATGGTTTTTTGCATCTCAGTTTGCATATTGATCCTTTCTCTTCAAACTTTTCTCCCTCGAATGTAACTCGAGGTTTCCTAAAGGTTATGTAAAAGTAGGATACTTTATTTTCTATTACATCAAAGAAGAAGACGATAAGCACCAGACGAGCCGACTTCCTAGAGGACCGAGGAGGATTGTGAAGGTGGAGTCGGATTGACTGACTGATAGCCCAACCGCTTGTTGGAGGTGTCCAGACATCGAAGGCCTGACCAACCAATCAACCAACTAGGAGGTGAGCCGATCATTTCATAGGATGAGCCGATCAACCTGGAATGGTTCAAGCACAAAGATCTTCATCAACAATAGGTTACATATGATGTAGACCTTAGATGATCGTAATTCCTTGTGGCTCTAAGGAATTATAATAGGATGGCCATAATCATTGCTTTTATCGATATTACATGTTTCTCGTTGTGGTTATAGCATGTATATGATATGTACAATAATAATGTGGTGATTGGATATGTATATGTACTTATATAAAATCCCTCAAATACAATATTAAAGTCTTAGATGCCTTCCATTAGTGGCATACATGAAAAGCTTGATTGACCAAGCATAGGTTATGCCAAACCATGGTGTGTGGTCCATCTTATGAAAGTGTGATGGTAGACATGTAGGCTCTGCCAAAGCAGGGTGCATGTTTATCGTGTCAATTTTTGGGTCAGACTTAACTGGTGATTTTTAGAGAGTCTAACTCCAAAGTCATGCAGATGGTCATGGCGAACAGTTGTGCATGCCATTTATCCAAGAGTTGCATATCATGCAATTGGCATGATGGCCTACCTAAATAGTCAAGTTGTGGGCGATCAGCCAAAGTTGACTCATAATTTGATGAAATATCGATCTTGGCCACTAGAAGATTGTACATGGCAATATTCTGAATTGATACATGTGGGTTATCAATTTGAACAAAAATAGTGGAAGCGATAATTAATTAAAGGCCTAATTAATATTGTCAAATTTATCAAATCAAATAAATCAAAAATGTTTTTATAAGTTGCAAAATTCTTTTGTAGAATCCAAATGACAAACACAAATACATTTTCATTGTGATTAGTTCATAAACGGGATAAACCTCAAATCTGGTTTGAGTCTTTTGAGAAGTATTCTCAATAGTGAGTGTAAACTCTAAAGTCCTTGAAAGACCAGAGCTTGTGAAACCACTCCAAATGTGCCTAAGGATAAAATTGGATGCTTACTTGAAGAATTCCAAAGATGCCTAAGATATCAAGAACCTTATGTTGAGCTATATGAACTATAAGTTTAATAAATAGCTTGAAGCATGGACAATCTTGAGATGGTTATACATCTTAAGAATCATGTAAAGCATGAAAGGTATAATGTCTTCAAAGCAATGTTTGAGTATAATTAGACAGATGGAGATCAAGTATAATCTCATATGCTCAAAATAATTGTGCATATAGATTAATTGTGATTTCTTCTAGGTCAAGAAGTTGACCAAACATATGATTCTACAAATCGTTGTGTGAATCATATAGACGGTTTATCAAATATTGAGAAACATGGCCAAACCACTGTCTGAAGTGATTGGAATGTTGATGCCAAAGCATGAATGAAGAAAGGACAAAACATCTGATAATGATCAGCAGAGTGAAGTCCATAGACTAAAGTAAGGTCAAGAAGTGTTTAAAAGCCAAGATTAGGTCCAAGTGTTCATCACTCAAGACATGGAGAGGGGTAAGTTGGAAAGGAAATAACCTCTTTATAGAGGATCTCAGGAAGATGAAAGAGATAGAGATCTCTACTTCAGGACATGAGAGGAAGTAAGCTAGAAACTGCATGGAGTAAGGGTTGCTACCATTACAGTTACATTACGACAATCATGGGAATGTAATAGAAGTAGTGAATTGCTATTATATACTTTCCATCAATGAAAACATCATACATTTTGTATGGGAAAGAGTGTTATGGACTGATGTTTCATTTTAAAGATATGATCTTTGATGGCAATGTCTATGTCTCATAACTATATTTGATAGTTAAAGAGACAAATGTGTGTGACACATGTAATGAATGACATGATAACTCAAACTTAAAGGTAATCAATAGTACTTCAATATATTTACTAATGACCTCAGTAGATATGGTAGTTTGTATTGAATACAAACATGAATCTCTTAAAGTGCTCAAGGAGATCATCGATATGATCAAATTGGAGATACTTTGAACCAATAGTTTGAGAACCTTTTAGAAAATCATGATAATGTATCATGATGGACTCCACCTAAAAAACAATGACAGTGTATCATGAGAAGTGTATCAGAAAGAAGGAATCACATCTTGATAAGTTAGAGTGTGATTACTAGCTAAACTTGAAATTTCCTTTTGGGCACATGCTTAACACTAAAACAATGTACCGTCTATATGAGTTTGAAAGACGCCATATGAGATATGGAATGAGAAGTGTCCCGATATGTCTTTATAAAGATTAGGATTGAAAGCCTAAATAAGAAAAATGTTTCTTAAAAGGTTTTGTCCACAAATCACATAAATGTTATTTTTTTTAATACCACTTTGATATCCAAATCCAATTACAAAGGTATTTTAGATGGTTGCATTCCTAGAGTAGAACCTAGTTCTAAAGGAATCTGTGGGAGAGAAAAGTAGAACTCGAAATATTTGAGACAAACAAGAAAAACATTGAACTTAAAGAGGTATATTGGGGATAAAGAGAATCACAAAAGGTTTTGGAATCTCAAAGTTCCTTAAGTAACACACATAACTCATGGTTCTGGTAGAACACGCCTAGAGCTTGAATGATATATGATGGACAAGAAGGCAGTGAGTTGATCATATGATTAGTTAATAGTCTACCTAGAAGCTAATGAGAGCCAGAAATTGAGACATGGGTTGAAGCCATGAAATCCATGATGGAGTCCATGTACATCAACAAAGTATGACCTTGGTTGATCCACCTGAAGGGGTAAAACCCATAGGGTACTTTTGGGTCTTCCAGAAGAAGACTGACATGGAGGGTAATTTGGTAGCAAAGTGTTTCTAACAAGTTCAAAGAGGTGAGCATGATGAAATCTTTTCAGTAGTTGTCAAGGATAAATCCATCAGGATAATGCTTGCTATTGCAGCTTAATGTGACTATGATATTTGGTATATTGATGTCAAAACCACATTCCTTAAATGAAATATTGTGCATGATGTGTATGTGGCACAGCCCAAAGGTTTTATAATTCCAATCATGCAAATAAAGTCTATAAAGCTGCATTGATCAATCTTTGGATTGAAGCAAGCACCTCAGAACTAGATCCTCAATTTGATAAGATAGTCAAAGAGTTTGACTTGAGTTAGAATGAAGATGTAATGTGTGATTACAAGAATTTAGTGGGAGCATATGTATATCCCACATATTGATGGGGAATAACATCCTTATACTGCATATATTAAAACCTGGCAATGAAGTGCATTCTAAAAGGTTTTTAGAGAAGCATCCTATGTGATAGGAATCAATATCTATAGAGACAGATCAAGAGGGATTCTTGACCTAAGAAAGAGAACATACATCGGCAAGATGTTGAAAGGGTTCAGCATGATGAGAGAAAACTTTTCCATGTTACATGGAGTTAGTCTCTCAAGAGCCAAGTGTCCCAATTCTTATGAAGAATAAGGAACACATGGATAGATGCCATATGCATTCACAATTGGATCCATCACGTATGAACTCATCTCATTATCTTGTATGTATTGGACATGACAAGAAAATATGAACGAATTATCTTGTATGTATTGGACATGACAAAAATATACAAACTCATCCTCTTATATATATTTGACATGATGAGAAGATATGAAATCATCATCTTGTTTAAGAAGATGATATAAATATCCAGTTATCTTCTATGTATTGGACATGATGAATGGATATTTGTCAAACTCCAGTAAGAGTTACTAGAATACCATGAAGGACATCTTTGTGTACTTGTGAAGTACTAAAAGGATTAGTTCTTTAGTTATGGTAAAAAGGAAGAGTTGGGTGTAAAGAGTTACACCTATGCAAGCTTTCGAAATGATAGAATTGTGTTTGGCCTTAGAATAAGAATTCTTAGTTGGAAATGTTCCAACATAAAACAAATGGTTAATTCTACAATAAGAAGCCAAGTACCATAGTGTTACGAACACTGTTAAGGATATTGTATGCATCTAAAAGTTCATATTGATGAACTTATGGGAGGTTCCAACAATTGGTGACTCAGTAGTAATATTGTGATAGCAATGGAGCTACTGGTTAGGCAAAGAAATTTCAGATAGCATACTACGACACTTCCATCTCATACGAGTTGTCATACAGTGAGGGGATGTGAAACATGCAATATACTAACTTGAAGCAAATGTTGCTTGCCCACTATAAAAGTACTTGTGTAGAAGAAACATGATGGATATGTTAAGATCACTTGGAATATGATTCATGGGTGATTGGCTCTAAGTGCAAGTGGGAGTCTATTGGTATAGTATGCTCAGAGAGCCAATCATATGATGATTGCAATGAGGCATATCATACTTGATTTGATAATGATAAAGGTAATTCTATCTATTATGTTTGTCTCACTTATGAGATGATGACACATACATGATATATGTCTAAAAATGATGTGAATCGATGACATATGTCTTCAGGTTAAGGACCTGAATAATGAGACCATATGTATAATAAGAGTACATACATTCTTGTTATGTCCCTAGTTGGATACTACTATGGAATCAAAATAGACAATAGTAATACATAAGACTAGAGTGTGTGTTGACTGATGACAGAGTCTCATTAGTCATGATATATGATATCAAGTCAAGCACATAGATATATGTTAGAGAATAGTATATCAGACAGACCCACCATGAGTGATACATGGATACCATGGAATGGTAGTCACAATCATCTCTAATAGTGATGGTGGTGATTGTGGTTCTTAGACCTGAAAGAACTACACTCGTCACATGTCATTGGGTACACTTTGACATCATCAAATGTAGTCCTGAAACATGGGTTGTTATAAAGGTGATGGTTGGGTGACTTTGACACATGGGAATAGACTGTGAGTGATAGAGATGGGATTTGTCCCTCCAATAAGGAGTATGATATCCAGGGCCCCTTGATAAGAAAGACTAAGAATTGTATGGCCATACTCATGTGATTCAATATAAGATATGTGAACTCACATGCATCTCAGACAGTCTTCTCTAGTTCAAGGAACATGGATTGAATGTTGAAGAGGATGGTGTTCCATGCCTCAAGTTCAATTCGGATATCAGAGACAAAGGAACTATACGATCATAGAAACACTAATCACAAATTGTAGGTTGACGTTGTTCTCCAACTTTCTGAGTTACTTGGGTAGAAATGATGAGTTACTAGATTCCGCTCATTTCTTGTGATGTCATAAGTTGTTATGAACATTCACTGCCAACGTAAATTGGAACCTACAGGGTCACACACATAGGATACTCTTAGAAGAGGAGATTGTCCATGAATGATGTTTAAATTGAGACTAAAGGTGTTTCGGTACTCAATTAAACATACAATTGACTGACTGGATTCAAAACTATCAAGTTTAAGTGTTGAACTAGCTGGTTGGAGTGTCAGGTTGATTGGAGACTGCATTGGCAATGTTAGAATTGCCAACTGACGAGTTCACCCTTGTGAGCCGATTGGCTGGTGTGAGCCAACTGACCAGTTAAATTGGTGAAACGGGCAGCTCACAGTCCTACCAACCTAGGAAATTGGGATTTGCCCGTTGGAGGAAAACTTTCACATTTGACTTGTTCAATTCGACCGGAATAAGAATTAATCTTTCATTAATTGGAAATGATTGAGGAAAGTCAATTTCAGGAAAGTTTGGGAGTGAAACAACCAGTTTACTAGGTTAATCGATCATCTCACACTCCCAACCGATCGGTTTTCTAGTGAACCGATCAGTTTGCCTACCGCGGTACAAACTATTCATGGAATTTCCAAATCCTTCTACTCCCGAACAGACTGGGAACCTTGACCCTACCCTCTACTATAAATAGAAGGTATTGGGGGATTCTTAGAACATACAAATCTAATCATCAGTTGCTCTACAATGTTTTTGTCCTCTCTGGTTCTGGTAACCGAGAGAGCCCGAGCAAGTGCTACCCGATTAGGGAGGCACAACAAGGGAAAGACAACTGTAGAAAAGCAGCCTGAGTTTGGGAGAGCAGGTTGGTGCTAGTGCACCAACAAGAGGGTCGTCTCCTTCCTACCAGTTCTTTTAGAATGACAGGAGTTATAGGTGGTCCGTGTGGACTATCTGTAGAGGTGGGAGATGTCTTCCGCTCAGGAGGACACAGCAGTCGCAGCCTGTGGTGGAGGCCAGAGTCCATGACGAAGACCAATAGCTACACAAACACTATCCAAGACATGGCATTGAAGACCACACATGGCTGTGAGGTATTGTCACTGGGCAAGCTCTAGGACCAGGTATATCTTGCTAAAACCATCCTTCCCATTACATAATCGTTGATGTGATCTCCTATTTTGGGTTAATGGCCAGTAAAATTTTTGTTTCCACTGCCTACTCTAAGGCCATAAAACCCAACACTCTGATACCACCAAATGTGACACCCTTTGCCACACAAAGCAAGATTACTCAAAACTTAAACCATGATCAACTATTAACAGTGGACTACCAAAAATTATAGGAGATTAAAACTGATTTTCAACAAGCACCATGAGCTGGGATTTATTATACAAGAATCAACACTTGCATTTCATAACATATATTCAGAGTGCTACATCATTGTTTCTGATCATCTAGTTACATAAGCTAACAATTCCACATGTATGTACATACCACCAAAAGCGCACAAGCCAAAAACCAAATGTCGATCATCACATCATCAAAACACTTTGAGAACACCCCCAAGGACCTAAGTGTACAGGGACAACACATAGGACTCTATTACTAGATACTATTCATATACCATGATCCACTAGGTGTAGTTCCTCTTCTTATATATCCTTAGCTATCTGATCTTTAGCTTGGCATGCACATCCACCTAAAAGAGGTTTAATCAATGGGGTGAGACAATAGTCCTAGTGAGAGATATAACTCTCCTCCAACACTATTAGTATCACAGACAACTAAGTAGATAGATTAACATACTGAGCAGATTGAACAGAAGTAACTAAATGACGTATATCTCATGGATGAAGTAAATAGAGCAGTAACATGCACTTGCCAATGAGTAATAGAAAAATTAATAATTTAAAAGAAATATGAAGAACATGTATAACTGTTATAAACTAAATAGTATAAAAGCAAGGCAAGGCTTCATCCTATGTTTTATGTTTGATCCTATACATGTACACTACATGTTTGATTACATATTTATTATTCCCTGGGGATTTAAGTCGTACCACCCAAATCCAACCGACCACTACTAAGTCATAATCGATGCCATACAAGGTCTAGTAGAAGAGTCAGAATCCATGACCTCACCCCCTCGGTCAGTACAAGTGAACTTGCAGTGACATCATGAATCAACAGCTTCCAGTGACATACAGTTGAGCTATGCAAACCAAGCCCACCTTGTTACAGGTCATGACGCTAGTGAAACTAAGTTATGGCCCACAATCACACTCTTCCAAGGTATGGCCCACAACCACACTCTTCCAAGGTATGGCCCACAACCAATCCTGTGAAATTTGATAAACATAATATCACTGAGCTACAACCTGAAGCCGCATTCTTTCCAAGATATGGCCCACAACCAATATTGTGTCACATATCCTGAGGCATGGTCTGAGGCTCACACATGGACAAAGTCACCCTCAATTTCTTGATATTAGGGTACGAAGCTATCCCCACATTCTCAATAGTATGCGCTCTGAGTTTCCCATAGGAGTTACTTGTTTCACCATCCAGCAAATGCTGACACTGAATGGATCTATGGACAGGGAAAACTCCATGATTATATTCCACTTGATTAATTAGACCAGTTAAAGTGTCTTTTAGCATTAATCAAGTTACAACATATAAACCACAAATAAATCCTTAAAAAGAAAGTGCCATAGTATTAAAAAAAACAAATATCATCATTTAAACTATAAACGGATTCCCATCATTTCATAACATTGTATCACTGCCATCCACAAGGTCATCATCATTAGCATATTATCATGGTATATCAATCCATCATTCCAATAATGGAGGATATCACCTCAACTAGGCACTAAGCCCTTACCAAGTCCTAAGACCCATCACATCACACTTATGATTCATTGTTATCTCCTCATGCCTTATTGAGCATATAGGCATTACCCATGTCAAGCATTACCTATGCCACATCACCATATACCTACCACAACAATCATTAGCTATTACCTTCATCTTTGTAACAAAGTTAATACCATATAATCAGAGAGGGAATAAGTTTCAACACATCATACACCTTTAAATAAGGCAAGCAATGCATAATAAGTTTTCTAATTTAGGATTAGGCTTCATGCTGATTTCACATAAGGTTCCCAAGCATCATTCTATCTCAAATATTTTACTTTCACTACCTCTCATAATTTGGAGTATATGAGGCTAAGAATTAGACAATTTAACAAAGTATGCACATTCACATATTTATACTTCATGTGTTCCCTTATCAAGGTTCATAGCCAAACATTAATATTATTTAACCACCTTCATGGTACTCACAAGTTATAACACCCAATTAACCCATTAGGTTAAAGTCATGCAATTAAGAGAGAAAACAATATCATGCTTTCTATTCACACACATTCAATAATATGACCTACCTTTAGAATTAGGGTCAATGCTCTTCACATATAGCTGATTAGGGTTTTACCTCATGGTTACATCACCAAACCCTAATCACACCAATTTCCACTTTCTTGAAATTGATTTAGGTTTGAACAACATTAATTAGATATGCATAGATTATTGTGTCATCAGCATTAGGTATCACCATAGAATACATGTACATATGTATTACAACCCTGCATTATGTAAACATGTTTCCCATGCACCATTCATAATGTTTCATCATTTTGTGACCACATATCATACTAAGGGAATTCAAACCTTAGATTACATAACTATAGAGGGTTTCACTTCAAACATCCACAATGCATTTATTAGATCATTAGACTTGTCTATATGATTTCTACACAAATGTTGTCTCCTTTTATTCCAACAAGGCTTATCACCATCCTTACATATATTCACATAGTTGTGTCATTAACCTCACTTCACAAGTTAACATTATATGAAAAGGAAATATAGTAGACACTTGTCATGGATTATAAACTTTCATTAAGATGAGCCCATGAGTCATATTCTTCCATAACTAAGGTTATCATATGGATACTCAACCGTTGAACCCTTCATCCATTACTTCCCACATTGTTGGAGAGTTTAGGGATAAGCTCTTTAGTTAAGGATGGACCACTCATAGTAACATAATCCTATGGTGAACTAGGTTTAGGAGAAACAATTAAGATTAATCATACATTATCCAAAACAACACTCTTTTATATCATGCATTGCTCATATCTATACATTATTGAGTATCTGAGCATACCCTTCAATCCTCATCACGTGATATTGGTTTCACCTCATCCACATGTCTGCAATTGACTACATCATGGTTTTTTTGGATTAGTGCATCTAGGTATGTCAGGTGAGCTCACCAAAGGTATCCATTTAGACCCTCTTGTGGTGTATCGGTTTAGACCACCATGTGGTGTATCGGTTTAGACCATCTTGTTCAAGCATGTCTGGTCAACTACACATAAGGTGTGATAGTTAGCTACGCTTGAGGTGTCATATTAACCACACAAGAGGTGTATTCGTTTAGCTCTCATGGTGTGTATCGGTTTATCCCTTCTTGAAGTGTGAAGTGTGTTGGGAAACCCTAGGTCTGTTGGGAAACCCTAGGTGTGATGGGTTGTTAGGGTTTGCCATGTCTGCCTCTCACTCAACCAAGCTCATCGCGGTTTGGAACTCAAAGTGTACCAGCCCACAAGGTACCCTCATGGTCATGATGGGTAACACTCTCAAAGCATATTGGTTTAGCCATTATATCAGTCTAGGAACCTCTAGGGCAATACAGGTTAGCTCCTCTAGAGCATGACAGCCTAGCCAACATATTGGTTTAGGCATCTATAGGGCATGACGGTTGAGAATCCATCAAAGTATATTAGTTTAGCATGGCTTGTCGGTTTAACAAACATATTTTTTTAGCATCCCCAAGTCATGACGACTTGTTACATGATGTGTCACTCTATGCACAACAAGTCATGACGACCACACACAACATGGTGCATGTGTGTGTCAACTTGGTCGCCTTCAACCTTAGGAAACTCATCCACAAATCCGTCTACTATCATGGCATGAAAGAGAAAGACATGGGCCCCAACTTAAATGAAATTCCTTCACCAAAATAGTACTCAAAACAACCAAAAACTACTACCATGCATGAAATAAATGATCTAGAGATGAAGAACAACATAAGCATATGAAGAGTGAAAATAACAAAGGAGGTTAACAGTTATATAACCCGCCTCAAGAAGGTCTCCATCAAGGGTTCAAGTTCCACGATCAAAGCTCCAAAGCACACGTTCTCAAGGTGGAAGATAACCCATCAAGAGTCCCAACTCAATCTCAACATCACCTCAAGAAAGAAAGGAAAGAGGGAGAACCACATCCCAATCAACCTTCATCCAAGGTATGATCCATGGATGGGAGAGGAAAAAGAATATGAAGAAGAGAGCTCAAAGGAATGGACATCAAAGAAGCATAACTCACTAAGATGGAAGTTGAACAAGAAATCACCATTAGCAAGGGACTCGACGTCCCAAGCTCCATGGCTAATTCCTCTAGCTCCATAAGCTCTCAAGCTCGTCCAACAAGAGGAGAGGAACAAGAATGGATGAAAGGGTTTACTTGTGTGAAGAAGGAGGGGGTATATACTTGAGGGAAGGAAGAGAGATCAAAGGAGAGGTGTCATTACCTTAGGAGCTTAGGTGACACTTATCCATGAAAAAGGGGCCACATGCAACAACATGCAAGACATGGTGATAAGATATAGGCTAGATCTATCCCTTTTGGTATCATACCAAGATCAATGTCTCACTAAAATGATACCACATCTCCACACACCCACAAACTGATACACCATAACCCTACATACTCACAAATTGATAGGCCACAACCCTACACACTCACAAACCAATAGGCCACAACTCTACACACTCACAAACTGATAGGTCACAATCCTACACACTCACAAAGCGATAGGCCACAACCCTACACACTCACAAACCTATAGGCAGCCTCTCCAAAGCTCTCTAACCCGAGTAACACATCTAAGTGCAAAACATAACTCATTCATATGTTCTACACATCACCAAGAATGTAACCACATGACTAAGACCCAAACAAGGTGTCCATCTATCTCTCTCCTCTAGATGATGCCAAGAGAGTAAATAAACACTCTAGAGATGGTAAATTGCATGTTAACTCTTCACTTTGGGTAAATTGAAATTTACACCAAACTATTAAAAATACGACTCGGAGTTTGAAGAAGGGGAAGGAGTCGTCGACCCACAACAGATAGAGGAGGATTTATTAAATCACATAGTTTGGGCTCCAAGAATATGGCACCCTTGTCGAAATCTATTTGATTGTATCGAAAGGCCCAATGAATTGGGATTTCCCTATTTAGCCAGGGCATTTCGAGGCAAGCGAATCTTTTATCATAAAGAGGATGAGCTTCAAGAAAATGATTCAGAGTTCTTGCAGAGTGGAACCATGCAATACCAGACACGAGATAGATTTTCCAAAGAACAAGGCTTTTTTTGAATAAGCCAATTCATTTGGGACCCTACAGATCCATTCCTTTTCCTATTCAAAGATCGGCCCTTTGTCTATGTGTTTTCACGTCAAGAATTCTTTGTAGATGAAGAGATGGCAAAGGGGCTTATTACTTCCCAAAGGATTGGCTTTGCCATCTAGAAAGGACCAGTGGCGCAGCTTGTTTCCTGCTTGTCTTCTGTTTCAATGTAATCCGTTCTAGAGAAACAAACCAAAAATGGCACGTTTGGTTTGTCGGATTTCTCTAGATGACATATAATCCAGTTTAAAACACAAGCATCATCCACACATGCTCAACTTGATATTTGAACTCTCCACAAGGTGACCCATAGCATAATTCTCTTTATTATGATGCTAAAGAACTAAGGGAACACTCATCATGTGATATATTGCAAGATAACCCCTCATCTTTGGTAAATTTCACTTTGGTCCAAACAAGCAAACATTGCGCAAACAACATTCAAACAAGACCAAACTTGAAACATAAGTGTGTCACATGATTACAAAACACCTCAAAGGATTATATTAAAGTTATAATCAACTTACTTAAGTGAAACAAATAGGGTTAGCCCAAAACCCAGCTCAGGGTCCTTACACTTGGTTACAAAGTGAGTAGAAAAGGTGCAGTGAGGCCACTATCAAGAATTCCTTGCACCCTAATTCCTCTACCACACTAGGTGCTTCCACATCCACCTAGGCTCCTCCACCACCACCTGGACCTATTGTGCCTCATTTTTAGTCTCAATTGAAGCCCTTATGGGATATATAATACACCAATAGGTGTATAGACTTCAGGTTTAGGATCACATCCACCAGGATTTAGTTCAGATCATATCTACCATGAACCTATCATGTATCCATCCTACCTCACCTACCAGCCCTACCCATGTGCTGACTATGATTCTTATGCATATATTTAGTTTTACCTGGCCCCTCTACCTATTGCTTCTGTTGTACCCCTTGGCTCTGATGGTGGGCCTACCCATATTGCGCCTCATTCAAGTGTCACTCCACTGCTTGCTTTACCTCCAAGACCTACCTATACACTACTTGTTGGATTTTATGGGGTTTCTACCCCTAGTTTTGAGCAAGAAAATGCATTACTTGCACGTGATATGTCTTAGGTAGAGCAAAATGCCAAGTGGCTCGGTACTCGTACCTTTGGACTTCCTACTGATGAGGAGATGGCAGATCAGGATGTCGATGGTGAGGATGTTGGTGATGTTATTGTTGTTGTTGTTGATGATGATGATGATCATCATCATCATCATCATCATCATCATCACCACCACCACCATCATCATCATGGTGATGGTGATAACGTCTCTTCTAATGGTGGAGATGGAGATGATGGCACTCCTGCTACCCCAGAGGCACCTTCTGACGGGAATGAGAATTACCAACTAGAAGATGATGAATTTGATGATGACCAAGATGACGTAGATAGCCTATATGTTTAGTTCATTAGACTACATGGTGATCATCTATATATCATTTAGTAGACTATCATGTATTGAACATTTAGGCACTATATCTGAGGCATACTATTTTTATATTAGGTCATTTCTTGCTGGCTTGTAGTTCTCATATCGAGAGGACATATCGGGTGTTTTAATATACATGTTATGTACCTTAACTCTTTGTTTGGTTACATCTTATGAGTTCTTAATATGTGGTTCCATATTTTGATTATGACTTTATATTGCTTGTTCTCTTTTTTATCTCTGTTTGGTTCTTTATTGGTGGTTGCTTGTGTAGTCGGTGCCTATGGATAAGACCTGTTTTTATAGCTCTTCTACCCCCTTCCTTTTTGATAAGACAAATGGGGAGAAAGTGAGCTCATCCATATTTAATTATTCCTTCGTGATCCTTTTCTAGTCATTTATCTAAAATATCATGTGACTTGCAAGATGACCAAATAGTATATATATGTGCTATGGTTGTTTTTAGAGAGACTAACCATTCAGGCAAAAGTAACGATGAATTGAGGGGGAGCAATTGCAATTGTTGATTCATGTATCGCTTTACAATTCATAGGTAAAAGTTTTCATTTCCATATCCTTTTCAATATGTTTAGGAATGGTTTATCACCGTCAAAAAGGGGGGAGAATGTTGACCTAAGTGTTATATATTGTCCGCATTTTGACGATGACTTAACCATTACATTCATATGTATCTAATATATCTATTCGAGATTGATTTCAAGTATTAGGTACATGAAAAGCATCAATTCAAACAAGCCCTAGCTTGATCCAGTTCAAGTCAAAAGCAATGAAAATGCCTTTTGTGGAAATATCCCTAAACCCCTTAGGACAATTTTCATAACGATTTGTATCAATGATATGACTTGTAACTAAGATGAGAAAAACTAGGAGCACTTAATTCAAACTCTTAATCATTCTAATGATGATTTATAAAGTTCATCACAGAGTGTTTGTTCTATCAAGTTTCATCCTTGATAAACTCGACCGACACCCTTGCTGAATTTTGGGAATGTCCAGGTTCAGCCGAGTTTATCTCAAGACAAACTCGACCGACACCCTGTACTAGAAAATCTGATTTCAAATATTGACTAAGTTTAATCTAGGATTAACTCAATTAATGATTCAAATTTGCTTTGTCACATTGTGCAATCGGTCTAGTTACCTTTATTGAAACTCAACCGATTGCAATGTATAGAATGTGTTGAAAAAGTGATTCTATCCATTGGAATGTTACAAACAATAAAATTGTATCGGTTGCAACACCCCAATAGCTAGAAAAAGTTCTTTAGTTCTTCTAGTGTCTAGTGGATATCCTCAAATATATATAGGACCTCTTTTACTTCATTCCAAGTTTGATCCTTCATATTATTCAAGCTCCTAGTTATAGTTGGGTACATTTATTCCATTAGAGACCCTTTATCTCTCTTGCTTACACTTCAAAATTTCCATATGAGTGAGATAGGCTATGTGTGAGAGAGATACTCCATTGTAATATTGTAAAGCTCTCAAGGCTTCCCTTTCATAACCCCTTTCTCAAGTGCAAAGTTGGTGAAAGCTTCTCCAAGGTGAAGGAGAAGGTGCAAAGATTCTCCAAGTTGAAGTAGAAGGCGAAGGATGAAGATGCTTGAGTAGTGTGGGTAATTCCTTTAAGGCAGAAGACTCATTGCAAGAAGGGTATCTCCTTGGTGAAGTTGTCCAACTACTTGCAAGAGTGAGTAAGCCATTGTAGAAGATGAAGACTCTAGAACGAAGGATATGTAAGCCTTGTAAGGTTTATTGGCTCCTTTTGGTCCCTAAAAAGGAGGTCTAGGTATCCTTGCCCTGCAAAAGGAAGGTCTAATTGTATGCTTATAATGGAATATAAGTATGCAATGGTTGCAAAATCCTAGATCTTGAGTCTCTATGTAGTGCACTGACTTTTTCCTAGTTTGGAGATCGAAACCACTCTACATAGCGTGTTCTTGAGCTTTTTCAATCTCTCTCATCCTTACTATGTCTACTTAGATTACACATTTTCAAAAAATTGACATCTAAAATAACCCACAGAATAAAAATTTCAGGGGAAAATATTTGCATACAAAAATTTTAAGATGAGTGTCAGTTTTCAGAGAATTGATGACAAAGATCTTTGTGTGAAATAATTTTTTCCTCCAAATTACTTCTGACATCGGTTGCTTATCTGCAAAACCAACATTGATTCTTAGAAAAACTACAAAAAATTGTACAATGGTGTAGGTTTTTTGTCAAGAAACCAGTGTTGAAGGATTGTATCACGTCCCCACATAAAAGTGTTCCCCCAAACTATTCTCTAGTGTGAGTTTGCCCAAAAAAAAATGATGACTAAGGGCTTACTCAGGAAGATTTTTTGGTTCAGATAAGGGCATCTGGCATCAATTTTTTACTGCAAACCAACGTCTAAGTTACTAATTTAGGTGTTAGTTTTTGGTATAAAACTGACAAATCAGGCCTTACTTAGGCCAAATTTTTTTTCATTTGGATAATGGCCTATGGCATCAGTTTTTTTACAGCAAATCGACGTCTAAGTCACTAGGTTAGGTGTCAAATTTTCGTATGCAACCAATGACATAGGCCTTACTCAAACTGATTTTTTTCATTCATATAATGACCTCTTGCATTGGTATTTTATAGAAATCCGATGTCTAAGTCACTAGATTAGGTGTCAATTTTTGATAAGCAACCAAAGTCTAACTACTTAAGTGTTGATTTTTGTGAACAGCTGATGACTATCTGAAACTTAATCACACAAACACAAAATAGACTTTCCCCCAATCTCTATTACACTGTTTGATGGACTGAGTTTTTGCCTAGCTCTGGCAATTCCAACCTTTGTTTCCATTGCTCCTTCTATGCTTATCGTAGCCTCTAGCTGCTCAGGCCACCACCACCGCAACCAATTGTTGCTCCCCCTCCCATCACTCTTTCTCCTACTCCTACCTCTTGCTCCTACTCCCACCGCCGATAGGTGCTCCTGGCGCCACTCCTACTCCAGCATCTACCACCACCACTTCCTGGAACTCCTCCTTTAATTACCAACAATGCTTCTACCTACTCCTGCTCCATCCTATGTTACCGTTTCCGCCTACAACTCCTCCTCTAGTCGCCTCCAACATTGTCACCTACTCTTGTTCCTGCTCCAGTTGTTACTACTAGTTGTAAAAGGTGAGCATCTAAATTTTTTTCTTATTTTAAAAATTTCACCATATCTAGCATTTGTTTGGGTTTGCATTGTGTGTATGATTTTTCAAAAAAAGTGTACGCCATGCTTGGAATGTTTGGATTTGCATTGTGTGTATGAATGGATATGCAAAAATGTATGATATGTGTGTTGATTGTATTTGTTTGGGATTTTTATTTAAATTAGGAAATAAATTCATTAGATGTAGATTTTTATGTCTAATTTCATGACTTGATGAACCTTAACCTTCTTTGTGCTTAATTGTGGATGGAACATAAACATTAACAAGAAACTTTGACCACACTTTCTTGAAAATGCATGTATTATTCTAGGCCTATCTTAATGTATATTCTTTTTTACATATGATATAAATGATGACACTGAGATCATAATTACATAGAGGTCTATTGGCCTAGAAACTTGTCTAAGATCTACTCATTAGGAATAAATGTTAGATAGACCCTAGTTTGTCATTGTTCTTGAACACTTAATCTCACTTAGGATGTAAGTGTATATTGTGTATTCGGTTTTGAATATGTTTCATCAGCATTTCCTTATTTGTTCACTAAGTACATATGCAAGTGGCTATTTTCCCATCTACATCAATGTACTTGAAGAACTACACAGAATTTTTGTTGAAATTTTCTTGAAAACTGAATCACACATTATACACTTACTAGTAAGATTAGGTGTTCAAGAACGGGATAGGTGGTATACACTATTATTACTGAACTCTAAATGCTAATTTGTAGAGCATGAACCTTAAATCCTAATATGTAAACCCTAGACCCTAATTTGTAAACCCTTATCCCTAAACCCTAATTGATAAAACCTCATTTGTAAACCCTTATCCCTAAACCCTATTTATGTAAACCCAAAATCCTAATACTTGTTTTCTCTTTGATCATAGAATTGATAAATTATGGATGTCCATTCCAAATTGTTGCACCCTAGATTTTATTACTGGTCTTCATCGGTTTGTAAGATTTGCAGAGGAACATAGAAAATGACCTGGAGATAGGTTCTATTGTCCATGTAGAAATTGTATTTAAAACTTAAAAGTCGACATTGTTGACGAAATAAAAAGTCATGTCATGTGCAATGAGATTGTACAAAGCTATATAGAATTGTAATGGCATGGAGAGATTCCTACTGTAAGATCAGTAGATGTCGATAGCAGTATGTGTTGAAGAAAAAATTGTCAATGATGGCATAGATGTGAATGACCTGAGTCTGTCAAACATGGTTGATGTGATGCTAGATAGTTGTGGGTTAGAGCACACCTATCCACCTTCCTTAAATAGAAACATTGTGCATGATGCTAAAAGACTATTATACTTAGGTTTCACTAAGTTTACAAAGTTGAGTGATGTGTTGTGCTTGTATAATCTCAAGGCTAACAAAAGATGGAGCGATAAAAGCTTCACGTCATTGTTGTCTTTGTTGAAGGAAATTCTTCCTAAAGGCAATGAGTTTTCAATGTCAACATACATATTGAAGAAAATTTTGTGCCTAATGGGAATGAAGGATAAGAAGATACATGCATGCCTGAATGACAGTGTTATTGCAAAAGGATGAGCTTTTTATAAGTTATATCTTTTTTATGACTAATATGTGTTTTGTGTCAATTTTAGCATGAGGATGTGCTTCCTGAGGATCATGTTGAGTGTGATGAGCAGCATCATCAGCATGCAAAAATAAGAGGTATCACCATGATGAACAAATTACTAAAGCAAAAGGGTAATAGATCGAAGCTAGTCGTTGAGTTTGATGATGAAGGAAATCATGTGTGATGAAGTGGAATTTTCCACATTTTTTATCTAAATCTCAATTTTGATCTTGTAATATCTAATGTTATCAAATTGACCTCACTTCATCACTCTAGTGATCAATGAATGATTTTGACACCCTAATTAAAATTGTGATGCCCAAACTCCACAAGGTGTATCTTGTAACATTCAATTTTAGCTCAATTGTGACTTGCTCAATTGAATTTATTCGTGGATCAAACTTCATCTTTTGGATATGAAACTTTTTCTATAGCTAGGTTACACCTTGATTATGTACTAATTAAAATTTTGTACCTTTTGGATGTTGCAATTGGAAGATACAAAATTTGCCAAGAAATATCCTATTATTGCATGCCTTCAAAAACTTGAATTATCTAGATAAAATGGATATGGATCTAGATCCAAAAGGCATGCACACGGAAGAGGTCATCTTCCTTACCCTCTTATCATGGAGTAACTCACACATAGTTGTGCTAAATTTTGAATGTCCCACTCTCTCTTTGTTGATACCTGTTGGGTCAAACTAGTTGCATTAGATCCAAAATCTTCTCCTCTACTTAATGACCCCCACAAATCTTGCTAATGTTTAATAATTTGAAAATGTCCAAATGGGAAGCGATCTCGAATGGAGGATAGACACACACTCCAAGAAACCCAACACATTGGGGATCCTATTTAACACCCTAGAAAGCTTTGTTAGCCTCTATTTAATTATCCTTCACCCCAATTCCACCTAAGGACCTATCTCCTTCTCCACTCGACTCCATCTTTGATCACATGAACCAGAGCGACCTGCTCACACCACTAGTGTACTCAGGCTGAGCTCCCAGAACCTTTGTGATGAGCTGTGATACTCTAGTTATATCTGTCGGAAAAGCATCCCTTTGCACCATCTGTGTCAACCCCGACGAGCTCCACATGCACCATTCATCACCTCTGTGCAAACCCTAGTCTACCATACAACTTCAATGAAGCATGTGGAGTCACTGAGACCCCCAGTCACCACTCGGTTGAGGTATATCTCTATTCAACCTTCAAATCATATCATGTTGCTTCGACCACCTTGGTTTTTCCATGCTCACGTTCTTTGTTGGCCAACAATGGCTCATGCTATTCATCATGCCAAGCTAAGGCCAGGCCCACTGTCTTTTCCTCTCCTCACATGGTCATTTGGGGAGCTCCAATCCACTTTGTTCCTCTACTCCTTGGCTTGTTGTCTTGCTACTGCAATGGTGCGAACAAGCTTCTTTTTTTATCGATGATACAAGGTCTTACTAGTACTAAAATTCCCTAGTTTTGTCATGTGTTTGATTAAACGAACATGGGTATTTGCATAATCTTTCCTCTGACACGAACCCCCCCCCCCCCCGCCTTGAGCCAAGCTTGGCTCGTGGGTCAGGAAGGATGATCTGTAGAGTTAGATTCCTTCCCTGATCTGTGAAGCTGGTTGGCCGATATCTTTTTTATTTTTATTTTATTATGCAATCCTTTTTTCTGTTGGTCAGTTTTGCTAAAATCAATTAAAAATAGTTTGATTGTCAGAAAAATAACCAAAAAATATTGATGTTCTAAAAAAATGTCTAGTTTTAAAATGAAGCATTTTCCTTTCCCTCTTACACTAATATTATATGATGATACCTAGTATATATTTCATACACCTTAATTAGGGTTTTCCATTAATATTATAAACACAAATCTTGCCAAAACTCTGATGTGACTTGATACATGTATACATCACAACCATGTTAGACTCTGATCTTGTATTGGTGACTTGATCACATGATTTTAATTTCTAGATCATATTTCAATTTACTCTTGACATGATTGTATATGAAAATGACTAAATCATTGATCTTGAATATCCTAAAATACCTATGTGACTCATTCATGCTTATCATACTAGATAATCACAATGATGATAGTTTTTAGATATAATATGATGAATGGTCACATGAGGGATTAATTAGGGGTTAGGAACCCAAGTCATGATATAATGACCTCATCATTTGTATTTTTACTAAGATCTTGACAAATATTTTATATCTTCCAATCTAGGATCTGATATAAATCGTTGAATCAATATTGGATATTACTAGTACTCTGTTTTGACTCCATGAGGTATGCTTTTATATTAATTCCTCTTTGAACATACTAGTAGTACTGAATGATACTTGTATGTACTCTTGTTGAAAATATTGCCTATATATTTGTTTGAGCTACAACATTCCCTACTGAGTAGTCTCTTCATTCATATATATATATATATAAATATATATATATATAGAGAGAGAGAGAGAGAGTCAGGCTAGTGTACACTCGAGTGTACCGGAGGCACCGTACGCCTCAGTCATTTTTGAATATGCAATAATTTTTTTAAAAATAGAAACCGTTGATCTTCTTAATTATCATAAGAAAATTCTATATAATAAATTTTAGCTCATTCGGACACTTATAGGTCATGCATTTAAAGGAGGCAAGAATCATATATTTCAAATTAGTTTTGTGCGTCGATTTTGTTGTGCTTGGATGAGTGACTTACACTCATCCAAATGAGTTCAAATTTTGTATGTGACCCATTATTATTGTAACCATGAAGATCAATGGATTAGATTTTGGAAAAACATGCTCCAGATAGGCAAACACCATTGGGTGTACGGCATGATTCGTACACTCGAGTGTATTCTAGCCTGACTCTCTCTCTCTCTCTCTCTCTCTCTCTCTCTCTCTCTCTCTATATATATATATATATATATATATATATATATATATATATATATATATATACTATTGAAAAACCTTGAACATAAATGATAATTCCACTTATGACTACCTATAATAATGTTGTTGGTATTGGGTACAATCAACCTCCTCATATTAGAGGGTGGAACTTGTATAACATGGTGACCTCCCCCATCTCATTGGGGCGATGGAGCCATATGTATATGCATGCATCTTGATTCAACATAAGTGAGGGAAATTCGTGATAAAAATTGAATTATTCAAAAGAAACTTGAGTTTGAATATCACATTGAATATTTTACTTATAAGACCTTTCAAGTACTATATTTTGCTATAAACACTTTTAGTTGTTCAATATTCTATTTTCAAAGTGTATTGATGCATTTGCATTGATTACATCTTGAATTACCTGGTTTTAGGAATGAAGACTTGAAGACTTGATAAAGTTGATCAACTATACTCTTGATAATATCTACAAGAATAAAGAATGTTCATCATGGGAATTCTATGTAAAGGAAATCTAGTATCTAGTTATATCTTCATATCTTGTATCTCTTCTTTCTTGTTGCCTTCGGGGCCCTGATAGACTACAATTTATAGTTTTTTTCAATAAATGCAATGCTATTTCCTTTTTTCATAAATGTGTGTGTGATTTTTGGGACACTTAAAGACAGAAAATCTAATCCTCTTAACACTGCCTACATGGGTAGTGGGTTTGGGATTAGGGTAAGAATGGTTTTGTGACAGTTGGTATCAGAGCCACCACACACTTGTTATGCATTAATGAAATCATATTTCTAATGTCTAAACCAATTCCACAAACCTTAGAGAGTCTTCTTGTGTCTAATCTATTCTTTAAGTACTACCCTAAGACACCCCAGTAGATGATTAGTTAGTCTTCTCATCTCATCATGTGGTCTTTCTTACATGACTATTTACCACATGATTTTTTGATTGTCGGGAAAATAAAAATTGGTTTAAAATCATAAAATTAGATTAATATGATGTGCCATGACATGACCTTAATTTGAAAACTCAATTTTTATTAATGAAAATAATCTTGAAAAAAATACCATGTATGACCACTTGTATCATAAAAACTCAATTTCACCAAAACTAGACTACATGCTTCCTATGCTTGAGGTAAATGATAATTAACTGGTTGGCTTGCAAAGAAACTATTCTACTTTCTAGGTCCTAATTGTAGGGGGTTGGCAATATGGATAGGTAACTTCGAAGAATGGTCACCTAAGATGGTAAGGAGGATATTGTAGGTCAACCTCATGAAACTAGTATATTTTTGCAAGATGTTGTGGAGATGTTTACTTATTCTTGGTTGAATACATCTATGATAGATTTTTGGAGATGGTGGGATTTTATATAGCTAAATACCTCATTTCATATATGTTGATATGTTTTCTTATATATTAATGGATACATGATATATACTTACATATGGTGTGTAAAGAGTTCACAGTACCCGATGTGGTATTTCTAGTTCCATCATTGATTAACTGTGTAGTTAACATATGTCACCGAATAATAGACTATCACATTTAAATATTTTGGTTAAGTGAAAAAGAGTGTGATTATTGCTACATTCAATGTTGAGTAAGATTAGTCAATTTTCTTATAATTTTGACTAAAGAATAACATTTCATTTTGGATTTTGATTTTTATTTTGTTTGCTTTCTTTTCACACATGAATAAACATTGGGTGTTGTTGATTATTGTCCCTACAACTCTAATTGTGTATTATCTAGATCCTAAGGGTGACCAAGTAGAATATAGCGGACACTAATTGAAAAAGGCATTATTCACATGAGTAAATTTTTATATTTATATATGTTAACATATATTCTTACATGATTATTTACTAATGGAGTTCAATTGTAAATTCAACGTATAAGTCTATAAAAGATTTCAAAAAGATTGAAGGAATGGTAGACAAGAAAAATAAAGTGATAAGTTGGCATAATTTTGATGTAGTTTTTTGAATCTAGTGCATATTTATGCCGACTATGCTTTCTTTTATTTATTAATATTTTGTATGTGTATAAACTTATATTTCCCCACACAAGAAAATGGTTGAGCATGCAAATACTACTGATACAATATATGGACATGATTGTCAGATATGCGGCACTAGACATCAACTCCATACAAAGTATAATCTATATATATAGTCTTGATCATCTAGTATCATTTGATAATATTAAAATATCAAAAAAAAAATTATATATGTCATTCTCTTTGTAAGTGTTTGAAATGAAAAATCCCTATATGAAAATAACTAGATGAGACACGAGACCAATGGGTACAACCTTTGTTAAGGATGTGAACTTTGAATTTTATTGGGACAAAGAATGAGTTTTCCAAACTTTGATGTCATTATTTCTATGTAAATGTGGTGCTTATGACTTTTTGCAACTTTAAATTTGATGCAAGTAAATTATTGACGCATATGTGAATGATGAATATATACAAGTGTCTGAATGTGAAGATGAATGAATACAACAAGAATTGTGTTTCCACATGTCATGAGAATGGAATTGGTGCATATGTGAATGAAGTATCATGTGTCTATAGGGTCCTAGTCGTCAGTTGCAATGCAAAAATTGACACGGTAACACTTAATCGCCGGTTTAGATTGTTGCAACCAACGACTAAGTTGCTAAAATGGTGAAAGTTAATGGTAGAAAATGACATCTCAGAAAACTTTACCTGTTACAAATGTGACCTGGTATGTCCCTATGACATCGGTTGTCATATAAAAATTGTTGTCATAGACTCTAACCTATTTCGGTTTCTTTTATCATAGCAACCAAGGATGGATCTCTGTCATTGATTTGCGTACCCCAAACTACCGACATTGTAGACACTTAACTATAGTGTCGCCCACTTAGGTGTCAGTAAGAAACTGACATTATAGGCTCATTTTAATGGACTCTAGAGGTAATTTATGTACTAGTGGAGAGTCTTATGCTATTTCCTTCTCTGAAATGTAGGTGGTAGATGCCACCATGGATGTGAATAGATGGATATTGATTCTTAGTAGAACTTTTTGGTGTAGAAGAGATGCATCCTTTTGTAGGATAGGGTCCCTATTTTTATGTAATGGTTGAATTCTCAAGGAATATGAGTGAAAGGGTATTTACTTGTGCCCCCAATATTTGAGGCACGTGCCTAAAAGTACATGCTAAAATAACTTAATTAGTAGCAGAATTTGTTGGGTCTTCATCTTTAGGTGGAGGTATGAAATATAATCTGTTAATTGTAGAAGTGCTCCCATTACTTTTTCGAAATATGGTTCTATTAGTAGATGACTACGTTGCCTTGTCGATAGGTGAAGTGCATGATTTCATGAGTAGAGGGAGCAGATATTTCATCAATTGTGGTTGATAAATCATATGGGATCATCACTTTATGATCACATCCTTTCATTTATGGGAAGATAGGGACATCGTCATTTGATTATATCCTCATTCATCATTGGTTTGAAGAGTCGACATCATCTATATTTGTTGGTTGTTGACCCTCTATCCTACCATCAGTTGATGACAAATTGTGGGTTCTTTGGTGGATGACCCTACCTTATTCATTGATGCTTGAACAATACTACTACATGTTGATGGTTCTCCCTTCTTCATAAGTGGAAATCTAGTGATTCTTTCACAGGGTAGTTGATGGTTACATCAGTGGTTGGTCACCCTGGGGCTCCTAAGGCATTGATTGATGAGTCTTTAGAATTATAAAGATCGGTCATCTCTCTGGTCTTGTGGTTATTGGTTGTTCGTTGATGAAGTTGGTTATTAGACACAAAATTTGGGACTTTACTTACACAAAGTATTGAAATCAATTACCAAAATTGCATGTAATTGTAGGGAAATATGGTGGCGGAACATGCAGCGGAAAGAAAAATTTTACTACCATATTCCCCTTATAATAGTAGATTGCATCAACAACTACAATAATGGAAAAGATGGTTGTGAGTATATACCTAGTCCTGGAGCCAGTCCATCAAAAATCTCCTCATCGTAGTATGCTCTTTATTCAAGTCACACTCAAACAAAATTTGCAGCAGCTCCTGATTGATCACCACGAGTGGTAGCTTGATGTTGTCCTCCTAGCATGAAAAGCCCTTTCCTCTAAAGGAGTCCACATCGAACACTTGGAACTCCTATCCTTTTATAATAACATATAGGAAGGAGTTTTCCCTACATGTTAGTGTACTCGCACCAACTTTTTCTCCCACAATTTTTCTCCCTTTCTATCCCTCCCTTTATCAGGTAGGACTTGCTTGAGTTCTCTCAGTTACCACAACTAGAGAAGACAACAATTGTCATAGGAAATTGAGTTGTGTCTATAGGAAGCCCCCAATACCCCTCTATTTATAGGAGGGTTAGGGCCAGGGTTCCCAATCTGTGTGGGAGTATAAGGTGCCAGAATTGCATGAATTTTCACATCTTACGAGCAGCAAAATGATCATTTTAGAGGTGAACTGATCTCTTGGCATGCAACCGGATTGGTTCAACACTTGAACTGTTGTTTCAGCATGTTTCCTAATCACAATTGTATTGGTAATTATAATTTGATTAATGCACAACATGACGTCAACACTAATCCTTGAAGTAATCAAATTGATCCATGAATCGAGCTGTTCATCACATGAACCGGTCATTTGGCGACCCTGAGTCAATTGGTTCACTCAGTGAATCGATCGGTTCATGCCTTGGTTCATCCAAAATTCAGCCAATGCAATTTTCATTCAACATGACACTCCAATTGATCGGTTAAACACTTGAACCGGACGGTTCAGAGTTCATTCAATTAATTAAATTGAACACCAAAACACATTAGTAATCAATATTAAACAATATTCATGAACAAACTCCTATTCCAAATGTATTCTAAGTGTGTGACCCTAAAGGTTCCATATTACATTGGCAGTGAATGTCCATAAGTAGTTTATGACTTCACAAGCAAAGAGAGGCATCTATCAACACATCATTTCTATCCTATAAAATGGAAAGTTGGAGAACAACTTCAACCTACAATCTCTAATTCGTTTTATAGTGTTTTTATGGTTCCTTTCACTGATATCCATATTGAACTCGAGGCATGGAATAGTAAGCCTCTACAACATCAAATCTCAGTTCCTTGAACTAGAGTAGACTATCTGAGATATATGTAAACTCAATATCGCATATTGACTCACATGTGCATGGCAATGTATTTCTCTGTCTTGCTAATCAAGAGGCTAGGATATCATAATCATGTAGGAGGGACAAATCCCATCTACATCACTCACAGTCATCCCCATGTGTCACAGTGCATCTTATCATCCCCTTTATGGTAGCCCTTATTTAAGGTCACGGTTGATAATGTCAAAGTATACTAAAAACATGTGATGAGTGTAGTAATTTTAGGTCTAAGAAGCACAATCACCACAAACACTATAAGAGATGATTCTAACTACCATGTAATGGTTTCCATGTGTCACTCCCATTGTAGATTTGTCTGATACATTGTTCTCTAACAAGTATCTATGTGTTTGGTTTGATATCACATATCATCACTGATGAGATTCTGTCATCAACCAACATACACTCTAGTCTTATGTGTTATTGATGTCTATCAACCTTCCACAACAACATTTGACTGGGACATATTAAGATTGTATATAATCTTGGCATATGTATGATCTCATTGTTCAGTCATGAACCCAAAGACATACATCATTGAGTAACATCATTCTTTATACATGTATTATGTTACATCATTATCTCATAACTAAATAAAATAGAATAAATTGTAAGATTACCTTTATTAATAAGAAAAGTCATTACAATCATTATATGATTGGCTCTCTAGGCATACATACCAATAGTAATTATGGGGTTATACATAAGAGATCAGACATATCACAGATGAGGATAGAATTTTCTACTGCTTATGCAATGAAGAGATGATCTTTCACGCTCAAAGAGACTAAAAGTTTACTAAACCAGTGTGGGAAAAAGTTCTTGATATATCTAACCTTATAAACTTGTTTGCATCATGGAAGATAGGATGTAGTTTTAAACTTATATTCTGAAACTAGTAGAGGTCCATAAAAAATTTTCAATAGCCTGTTGTTATGTATAGAAGTGCAATAATATGCATGCTTTCGAGAATATTGTGAAGACCATTAAGCATCAATCATTGTACATTAATAGAGACTTGCAATTGTATGCTACTTTGTGGACACCAGTGACTACAGGAGAGAAGAAATGCAGAAGGATTACATGGATCCAAATGTCTCTACAGTGCATTAACTCAGTATAGAAGCAGATATTAATAGAAAGGTGGCTACTCTTGCAGTTGTCTCTAGAAATAGTAATGGCCATTGGTTCAAGGGATATGGTAGTAAACAGAATACCACATGTTCCACTAAGGAAGATTTAATAGGAATCTATCTAGAATTGGAGTCTGCAAAGGATAAACAGTTCAAGAGTGTTATTATTGAAACTGATTGCATCATCACAAGGAGAGTCATCTAGGAAGACTTTATGATTTACCCAAAGTACAGTTACAAGATTTTGAAAATTTATAGGTTGATCAAGGCAAACTGGAAGGTATTGTACACATGTAGGGATACAAACAAAGTTGTGGATATTCTAGCTAAGTGCCTCCTTAAAATCCATAATAGAGTTTTTCATTGTGTCACCTCCTCCTACTTTAGTTGATCTTCGAGCATTAGAACCATGTAATGGTAGTAGTAGAAGTAATACCATGTTTTATTCTAGATACACTATTATTGAGTGTAAGATATTTTAATTTTCTTGCAGGAGGAAGGCAAGATGAATAAGAGGGCATATTACATACCTAAAAATTTATTAAAGCCTATATAATTAAAGGAAATAAAGGGTAAATAGGCATGTCATATTTACAAAATTGAATGTTAACACCCCCAAGTGTGATCCTATCTTGTCCCTAAGAGAGTAGTAGAACCAATATAGGTTGACATATTAGGGATCATAGATAGATAAATCTAGATTATTAGAATCATGCTTTCTGTGCCAGCTTTGAACCAAAATTATTGCATGGATGTAAACATTGTCTATGATAACCCATGGAATTTCTTGAAGAACTTGGAGTGCACGGACCTTTCATATGTTTTTTCTGATCAAAGTTAAGCCTTACTTTGTGATGTCCACTCCAAGCCCATTTTTTACTTGAAATAAAGATGATCAAATATTTAATCTCAGAAAAATTTCTATATTTAATAAAGGTGAAACCCTAAGTTGAACGAATTCATCTTACATTTGTTCATTTAAGCTGAGATTGTGATTATTTAGTATGCCAAAATTAGTTAATACAACAACAAGAAGTCATGTGAACCTTGAATGAATCATATACATAATGCACCAACACTTATTTACATCAATGTCAATTAATGCACAACACCTAACCCTAATTAGGCAATGGTGACTAGTTAGGGTTGAATGATACATTGAAGCCACATACATGTATAATGTATCCCATTGTTTGGTACATGAGTAGATAATACAATACTAGAGCTTCCATTGAATTTTGGTAACACAATTCCTTTTCAGTAATTTTAAATGTTTTAATTACCTAAAGTAGCTAATAATGTAAAACACATGTGTCCCTAACTCATATCTAAAATCTAATTGGATATTTAAAATCCTCATGGTCAAATTATTGATGCGACAAAATTTGGTTAGATTTGGATATTTCTAAATGCTCTAAAAGATATTAGGAAACAAGGAGGAGATAACATTAAATTGTATTTTAATCATTTAAATATACATGTAATTGTATTAGATATCACAAAGATCGGGATAATTGGCTTAATACATCCTGTCACACGCTGCTTTATATGATCCAACTCTTTGAGGGAAATTGGATAGTGATCAGATGGTGGGGCCTCTTCCCCTACCTCGCACAGAGTCTGCACGAAGGTAGGAAATAGAACTTGATCTTGTCGCCCAATGATAGCCCTCTCTATCCTCAATGACCTTCGGTTATCTCAATGCCAATGCATTTTGGATTCTATCTTGAGTGCATGGAGCCCACATATGACTCCAATCGCCATCCCTAGGGAAAACTTCCATTTTTTCCTCATCTCCAGTCTTACGCAGTCGCCACACGACTCGACCATGTTGTGTTCCGCCAGCTCCTGACGATCTAGGAAGCAACCTTGGACCCAGGATGATTGTTCCCCTATTTCAATTGGTGTTGACACCAAACTGAGGCACCACAAATCCAATCCTCACCCATGTCACTGGTGAGGACAAGTCAGCGCCTTGAGGTACTCCATTCAAATTCCAACTCCAGTAAGCATCCTTAACTCCTAAACTTACTTTTCCATTTTCCCTTATGTCATCCGTTGTGTAAGGACCTTGACCTAGGTTTTGGGATAACCCTATTTGTTTTATTAAGAAAGTCTCTTACAACTTTAACCTAACCCTTTAAGGTGTTTTATTATCATGTGACATGCTTATGTTTAAATTTTGGTCATGTTTGAATGATGTTTGAGTAATGTTTGCTTGTTTTGGACCAAAGTGCAATTTACCCAAGATGAGGGGTTATCTAGCAATATGTCATGTGATGAGTTTTCCCTTATTTCTTTATCATCATAAGAAAGAGAATGATGAAAAGGGGCACTTTGTGGAAAGCATAAGTTCCAAGTTGAGCCTGTGTGAATGATGTTTGTGTTTTATGTACTAATTTTGGTGTAATTGCAATTTAACTAAAGTGGAAGGTTAAAATGTAATTTACCATCTCTAGAGTGTTCTTTCACTCTATTGACATTATCTAGAGGAGAGAGAGAGGTGGGTTCCTTGTTTGGGTCTTGGTTGTGTGGTAACATCATTGGTGATGTTTAGAACATATGAGTGAGATGTGTTTGGCTCTTAGAGGTGTTATCTTGGGTTAGAGAGCCTTAAAGAGGTTGTGTATCAATTTGAGAAGTCGTTTTTGGGAAGCATCTTGGGCTGATGAGTATGTAGGAAGAGATTCATCTTGGTTTGGAGGAGTTGGAAGGGTGCATATCAGTTTGTGAGTGTATAGGGTTATGCCCTATCGGTTTGTGAGTGTGTAGGGTTATGCCCTATCGGTTTGTGAGTGTGTGGGGTTATACCCTATCACTTTGTCAAGTGTTTAGGGTATTGGCATATCGGGCATGACCTTGGTAGGAAAGAAAGAGGGTGAGATCTAGCCTAGATCTTATCACCATGTCTTGCATGTTGTTTCATGTGGCCCTTTCTCATGGACAAGTGTCACCTAAGCTCTCAAGGTGATGACACCTCTCCTTTGATCTCTCTTCCTTCCCTCAAGTACATAACCCCTCCGTATTCACACAAGGTAACCCTTTCATCCATTCTTTCTTTTCTCTTCTTGGTGTATGAGCTTGTAAGCTTGAGGAGCTAGAGGATGTCTCCATGGAGCTTGGGAGGTCAAGTTCCTTGCTCATAGTGATTCTTGGTTTAACTTCCATCTTGGTGAGTTATGTTTCTTTGATGGTCATTTCTTTGATCTCTCTTCCTCATCTTCTTATTCCTCTCTCGGCCATGGATCATACCTTGGATGAAGGATGATTAGGTCATGGTTCCCTCCTTCTTTCCTTTCTTTTGTGAGTTATCATAACATTGGCACCTTCTTCTTTCTTGAGGTGATGATGAGGTTGAGTTGGGACTCTTGATGGACCATCTTCCACCTTGAGAACGTGCGCTTTAGAGGTTTTATCATGAGCTTGAACCCTTTATGGAGACCTTCTTGAGGCGGGTTATATAACTCTTATCCTTCTTTGTTATTTTCAATCTTTCATGGGTTTATGTTGTTCATCATCACTAGATCATTTATCTCATTTATGGTAGTAGTTAGTAATGGATTTGAGGTTGTTTTGCTAAGGGAATCTTGTTTGGATTGCTATCCAAACCTTGCACCTTATTGACATGATAATAGATGGACTAGTGGTTGATCTTCCTAAGGTTGAAGATGACAAGTTGACACACACATGCACTATGTTGTGGGTGGTCGTCATGACTTGTGGTGCATAAACCGACACATCATGTGACAAGTCATGATGACTTGGGAGTGCTAAACCGATAGGCTTTGAGGAGCTAACATGTCATGCCCTAGAGGTTCTTAGACCGATATGATGGCTAAATCGATATGCTTTGAGGATATTAGCCCATCATGACCATGAGGATACCATATGGGATGGTATGTTGAGTGCCAAACCATGATGAATTTAGTTGAGTGAGAGGCTGACATGGAAAACCCTAACCCTAACAACCCGTCACACTAGGGTTTCCCATCACACTTTCAAGTAGGGTTTCCCGTCACACTTCAAGAAGGGATAAACTGATACACACCATGAGTGCTAAACCAATACACCTCTTGTGTGGTTAATCTGACACATCAAGTGTAGCTAACCCATCACACCTTATGTGTAGTTAACCCGACATGCTTGGATAAGATGGTCTAAACTCATGTCACCACAAGATGGTCTAAACTGATACACTACAATATGGTTTAAACTGATACACTACAAGATGGTCCAAATCGATACCCTTGGATGAGCTCACCCGACACACCTAGATGTGTTAACCCAACACACCATGATGTGGTCAACCTGACACATGTGGATGGGGTAAAACTGATATCACATGATGAGGGTTGAAGGGTATGCTCAGGTACCCAATGATGTACACATATGAGCAATGCATAATATAGAAGAGTGTTGTTTTGGATAATGTATGATTAATCTAAATTTCTTCTCCTAAACCTAGTGCACCATAGGATGATATTACTATGAGTGGTCCATCCTTAACTAAAGAGTTTATCCCTAAACTCTCCAACAATGTGGGAAGTAATGGATGTAGGGTTCAATGGTTGAATATCCATATGATAACCTTTATCATGGAAGGATATGACCCATGTGCTCATCTTAATATAATCCATGACAAGTGTCTACTATATTTTCTTTTCATATAATCTTAACTTGTGAAGTGAGGTTAATGATACAACTATGTGTATATATACGAGGGTGGTGATTAGCCTTGTTGGAATAAAAGGTGACAACATTTGTGTAGAAACCATATGAACAAGTCTAATGATCTAATATGTGTCTTATGTATAATTTGATGTAATGCCTTCTAGTTATGTAATCTAAAAGTTTAACATTCCTTAGGATGATAATGTGAGGGATAACTTGTGTAGGGTAATAACATATGGGTCACATAAGGATGAAACGTCATACTGGTGCAATAGTCAACATGTTTATATAATGCACTATTGTAACCCACACATAACTGAATGAGGTGATACACATGCATTTATGAAAGGGTGATAGTTGATACTAATGGTACGATGATTGATTCATATCTAACTAATGTTATTCAAACCTAACTCAGTCTGAAGAAAGTGGAAATTGGTGTGATTAGGGTTTGGTGGTGTAACCATGAGGTAAAACCCTAATCAGCTATATGTGAAGAGCTTTGACCCTAATTCTAAGGGTAGGTCATGTAATTGGGTGTGTATGAAAATAAAGCATGATATTGTACAATCTCACTCTTAAATTGCATGACTTTACACTAATGGGTTAATTGGGTTTTATAACTTGTGAGTACCATGAAGATGGGTAAATAATATTAAGCTTTGTCTATAAACCCCAATAAGGGAACATGTCTATAAACGCCCGATAATGATGCTTGGGAATCCTATGTGAATATGCATGCTTGGGTACACTGTCTAATTTGTGGCCTTATATACTCCAACCTATGGGAGGTAGTGAAGTCAGGGTTTTGAGATAGAATGATGCTTGGGAATCCTATGTGGAATAACCATGAAGCCCAATCCTAAATCATAAAAACTTATGATGCATTGCTTGTTTTAAAAAAGGTGTTTAATATGTTCTAACATATTATCTCACTGAATGTAATAGGTAATGATTTATATGGCAAGTTCATGTGATGTGACATAAGTGATGATTGGCATAAGTAATGCTTATATGCCCAATGAAACATGATGAGATAACTATGTGGGTCTTAGGATCTGGAAAGGTCTTAGTGCCTAGTGAGGTGATATCCTCTGGTACTGGAATAAGGGTTTAATATTCCATGGTGATGTAACATCGGTGGTAGACTTGAGAGGTTGTGTAATAGTGGTGATGGTATTGTGAATGGCAATGATACGGGCATTATGTGCTGATAACGTGACAAACTCATAGCTTATATGTTTACATTTGTGGAAAATGTGTTATGCCCTTATTTTATAGAGTTTGCTATGGTTTTGTACATTTTAACTCTATTGATGTCAAAAGACACTTTAATTGGTCTAATTAATCAAGTGGAATCTAATCATGCAGCTTGCCCAGTGCCATAGATCCATTCAGTGTCAGCATTTGTTGAATGGTGAAACTGGTAACTCCTACGGGAAACTCAAAGCGCATACTATTGAGTATGTAGGGACAACTTGGTACCCTAATATCAAGCAATTGAGGATGAATTTGGCCATGTGTGAGCCTCATATCATGCCTCAGGTTATGCGACATAAGATTGGTTGTGGGCCATACCTTGGAAGAGTGTGTCTTCAGGTCGTAGCTCAATGATATTATGTTTATGAGGTTTTACATGATTAGTTGTGGGCCATACCCTAGAAGAGTGTGGATACAAGTCATAGCTTAGTTTCACTAGCACTGTGACCTATACCGAGGTGGGCTAGGTTTGCACAGCTGGACTATATGTCATTAGAAGCAGTTGACTTGTGATGTTACTACAAGTTCACTCATGTACTGACCACGAGGTGGTGAGGTCATGGATTCCAGCTCTTCTACTAGACCTTGTATGGCACCGATTTTGACTTAGTAGTGGTTGGTTGGATTTGGGTGGTACGACTCAAATCCTTAGGACAGAATAAACTCATATACTGTCACACTCCGATCTCACACTAACCACTAATCACGAGATTAGGGCGCGACGGAGGGATTATCACATAAACAAATCACTGAAAAACTTTTTCTTTTTAAAACCTCGTAATGATATCCGGATTATTGTTGTAAACTAAAACATAATAAATTATTGCGGAAGCATTTCAATTAAACTGGCTAGAGTAAGTAACAGAGTTTACAACATGTAACATTGTTTAACAGAAAGTAAACATAACAGTTAATTTACATTTTTATACACATTCCACATACACACTCTCTCTCACCCACACCATGTCCCAAGGATCGAGGGGAAAGGACTAAGAGACCTCTAACTACTAACTACATAAACCTTCTACAGACTGAGTGTTAGGATGAAAGGATCCTCCAGATTCATGTGATGTTGATGACCTAAAAATGTTTTGAGTAGAGGTATGAGCCTACTCGCTCAGTGAATAGCATTTCACTTAGCTATCACTAAAAAAACTCATCAGGTTTATAAAATTGAAATAAAACATAAGTGCAGTACAAGCAGGGCAGTTCTAATAACATAACAGAATTGCAGAATATAATCACATTTCCATGCAATAACAGATAATTTGAACAGGTAAACAGATATAAAGAAATAGCACAAAAGTTCGAATACTTTAATTTACTGTGATCCTATATGAGTACCAATTTCTATTATTATTATGCCCTAATCATATGCAGTGTACCCTGCATATAAAGATCTGTAGCGAACTACGATCCCACCGTACAAGACTTAGCGACACACCCGGGAAATGCTAAGTCTGACTGCCAGCCCTGGTCTGCTGCAGGACTCTCAGGCTCACAAGGCCTCAGGCTCACAAGGCCTCACTACACTCTCAAAAGAGTGAACTCTAGACTCCTCCTCAAACCTAAGCACACAGGCGGAGAGTCTTACCGGGTTACCACCGTGACACAAGCACGGATTAATGTTGAATAACCCCTATATACTCCAGTGTCACCGTGACATCGCACGCGTTGTTGTTGAACACTGCCTTTCTCTATCCTCATGCCTGTGACTCCGCACAGTTATTGTTGCAACACGAGTTTCACCCCCCTGGATGCAGACCTCTCAAAAGGGGTTCTACGGTGTTAGGGCACCTAAGTCTATTAACTGATTAACATATAAACATTTAAACAGGAATATCACATTTACTGATTTCATATCAGATCACAATACACTGTCATTCTAAACTGACAGAGCAATATATTTCAAATCATTGTAATTTCTGAGAAATTCTCATACCATGCATTCAGGTAAATTAGAAATGCATAAATAACCCAACTTATTTCAATTTGGTACATACATAGCGAATTTACGCAATTGAACATCTTATTGCACAAATTAAAGAAATTTACTTCACATATGAGAATCATACTCAACAATTATCAATTCTCTAAAATTCTCGAAAAACGTGCACATTAACCCAAATCCTGGTTCGTGCATCACTTAACTCAATTAAGAGTTAATTACATATCACAATACAATTTAATAACAATACTTGAGAATTTCTGGTAATATTTCAGAGAAATGTGCCATTTCATGTAAATATCAATTTACACATATTAACGTCAAAAGATATATGCAATTAGGGTTTTCAAGCATATTTTATTTATTCATATCAACTTTGAAATCGTACATCTGATAATTTATCAGAAATCCCTATTGTCTGGGTTCATACCCAAACCATACCATTTTCAGATATGAATTTCTAATTTCAACATTCAAATAAGCAATTTAGGTTCCAATGAACCATATAAATCAACCGATTCAATCCACACTGATCAAATGCTAAATTTAATCATATAACAGCGTCTAGAAGCAGTTTATGAAATAAAAAGTCAGGCGACGCCAAACGCTGCCCGACGCCTGATAACACATGTTATCAGCGTAATTCGCGCACAAAACAGAAAAGATTCAAACGTATGAGTTTATTAATGATAAATAAATGAAATTCTACTCACAGCGATTTGGTCTGTCCGGATTCGTCCGGAGATGCATCCAGAGTCCGTTTCCAGGTGATTTCTAGGTTGTCTCCAACAGAATGGCTACTTCACATATTGGTTGAAAACAAGCTCAATTAACGGCTGAATCTTGGCTATGGCTGCGGATTCCGATTCTATGCTCTTTGACTGAGCTCAAGGCGGCGATTTGATGTTGTCCTTCGTGCCCAAAGTGGCACAAAGCCATGGCTGCAACAGCCGCAGCTTGGACTGGATTGGCGTCATTTTTGGTAGCTAGGGTGCCATGATTGTTGCCTAAACTCGGCTGATAGCTTCGGATTTATGCTCCACCCTCTTGGCCGAGCTCCAATCAAGCTTTTTCCTGGAGATTTCGTGCGCCCTAAGAGGCTCTAGCCGCCACCGTAGCAGCTGCAGCTGCTGGTCGGCCGGCCAATGCTGCTGCGCTAGCAGTAGATCGTGGCCACATGATTGAAGAAGGAAAGAGGGAGGAAGGAGGAAGGGAGGTGAAGGAAGAAGAGCAGTGGAGGAAAAACTCGCTAGAAATGGAACTAGGGTCGCGATTTCTCCCAGCGCAGCTGCTGCTCAAACGAGCGCACTGTGCGCCGCTTATGGAGAACTGTTCAATCTATCGGGCAGAAGAGAAGATAAGGGAAAGGTTAAAAAGAATTATTAACCAATTACTTTGGAAAAATTGCAGTATTGACCCAAGAAACTCTAAAGTATTATAACTTTCACCTCGTAGGCTCGATTTGAACGATTCTTTTTGCAAACTCTCAAGAATGAAATCCACTACCTTCTCAAGGCATGATAACATGCTAATTAGACCGTTTCACTGGATCAAAGCTCTAATTGCATCTGTGATTACTTAACTTAACTTAATCATCTTAATTATGCACTAATCATTGTACTTACTAATTAATCACGGAGTGGGTCATAAAAATCTCCCTCCCTTATAAGAATTTTGTCCCGAAATTCCTAAAAGAGAAAAGGAAACTTATTACGCATCTCAAACTCAAGCTCCCACATGGCTTCCTCTAAGTTATGGTTTCTCCACAGAACCTTCACTAATGATATCTCCCTATTCTTGAGTTTCTTGATCCTCCGATCAATTATCTGAACTGGTCCTTCAACATAAGACACATCAGGTCCGAGATGTACAGGTTCTGGGTCCACTATCTCCTCTGTACCAGGGTAACACTTCTCCAACATTGATACATGAAATACATCATGTAGATTAGACAATTCAGATGGCAATTCCAACCTATAGGCTACAGGTCCAATCCTCTCAATGATAGGATACGGGTCCATAAACCTAGGAGTCAGTTTGCCTCTTTTGCCAAACCTCAACACTCACTCCTTAGTGAAACTTTCGGATATACTTCATCACCAACCTCAAACTCAAGAGGTTTACGTCTCTTCTCAGCATAACTCTTCTGCTTGTCTTGTGTAGTTTTCAACTGTTCTTTGATCGTAGTAATCTTTTCAGTGGTCAAATCCACTATCTCTAATCCATGAATATGTTGTTCACCTACCTCATATCAACATATGGATGATCTACACTTTCTTCCAAACAGAGCTTCATACTGAGCCATAGCAAGACTAGAATGGTGACTATTATTTATGCAAACTCTATAAGGATCAAGTGTTCTTTCCAACTTCCACTGAAATGCACGAGACATGCTCTCAGCATGTCCTCGAGAGTCTGAATGGTCCTTTCTGACTGACCATCCGTCTGTGGGTGAAAAGTTGTACTGAATCTCAACTTTGTGCCCAAAGCTCGATGCAACTGATTCCACAACCTGGATGTGAACTTAGGATCTCTATCTGATATAATTGAAACTAGGATACTATACAATCTGACTATTTCATCCACGAATATCTTATTCAGCTTCGGGACATCAAAGGTTGACTTAATATGAAGAAAGTGAGCAGACTAAATTAATCTATCCACAATCATTCATATCGAATTACAACCTTTAGGTGTCCTGGGCAACCCTATCACAAATCCATTGTGATATGTTCCCACTTCCACTCAGGTATAGGAAGAGATTGCAAGGTACTTGTAGGTTTCTAGTGCTCAGCCTTAACCTGCTGACACACACTGCACCTAACCACATACTCATCTACATCACTCTTGATACCAGGCCACCCATACAACTCCTTGAGATTCATATACATCTTAGTGTTACCTGGATACATAGCATACATTGATGCATGTGCCTTCTCAAGAATCTTTTCTTTCAAATCACTATCTCGAGGTACATGCAACCTGTCACGATGATACAACATATCATCATCTGAAAACCTGAACTTTGGTCTTTACCCCATGTCATGTCATGCATGATCTGATGTAACTCACTGTCACCCTACTGTAGTTCCTTAATCTGATCATAAAAAGTAGGTTTGACTTGCATCTGTGCAATCAAACCATTCTGCGTTGTCACCCCTAAGTCTAAGTTCAAATTCTACATCTCTATTAGCAGGTCTCTATTGAAACATGCCATACAGAATACATCTGATGTTGAACTTAACTTCCTTCTCAGAGTATCAGCTACCACATTCACCTTTGTAGGGTGATAATCTATCATCACATCATAAAGATAGTGACGCTGTGTCATAAGAGCATGAATTACATCAGCTAACCTTAGATCATGTAAGGTAGTATTCCTCATTATATACTACTTGCTTCTTGTTATTACTGCAAGAATTTGTTTCATATCGCACTTCACTTATTTTTTGTATTTTTCCTTTTATTCAACACACACTTATTACATTTCAATTTTATATCTTACTTTTTCCGAGTCATTTTCATATCGTTTATCTAACTTTCAGATTAGCTTCCTTTAAACCCTAGATTTCATTAGTGCTAGCTTACCAATCATAGTGCAAATATCATGATTTTGTTTTATAGAGATGCTAGTATTCAAGGTCAAACCACTATTGATATCCCTTGAACTACTACAACTCTAAACATTCTAGGGTTTCTTCTTTATTAATAACATAGCGTTATTGTGATGTGACTATGTTCCCTTAGTTTGAAATTCAAACTTTAGATCTCATAAGTTTTACAAAATTCTTCCTTATCTTATCACTGGAATTTCCTTTCTCTTATTTGTTCTGGACTTTGGTATTTCCATGATATCTCTTCAATTTAATGGAAGCTTATAACGTAACATGAATATCACTTCAAACTGGACAAGCCATATATTCAGGTATTACAAATATCAAGAGATTCAACATAATAAGCATGCATGCAGATTTCAAATTCTTAAATAATCTAATTACATGCTCACTTGTAATTTACTGAGAAATCAATATCAATATGCATGCAGGCAGACTGGAATTCTCAAATAAACAGAATGCATGTCAATTTGGCACTTTATACACTAAAATTGTGCAATTGAACTGTTAAGCATCACACATCTTATACTGAGAATTTTGATATCAAAATACTTGATTCATTGAACACCCTATCCTTAGGGTTTCAGTTACCTCATTCATTTGATTGCAGTTCAAATCACAATATGATATCATTCTAGAACTGTCAGAACAGTGTACTTAAAATAATTGTAAATACTGAGAAATTCTTATATCATGCATTCATTTTCTAAGTTATGTGTTTGTTCTTTATTTTAAAAACTAATTTGTTAGTCTATAGAGACTTAGAATCCAAAGGTAGTATGTATGAATGTATTTAACTTTATAATAAAGATATGCATTCCATACTCTCAATTATGTCTTGTAATTCTCGTTCCTTAATCAAAGTCATCATTTCTAACATTTCTTTTGATTCAACTAAATTTCTTGTCCTGGTCTTATGATTTACATAAGGCTATTTGTTTCTATGTACTTAGTGTATACTTAACTCTTTTCTTCTATTTTCTATTTGCTTTGAAGTACATAAAAGTATTTTACTCCATTCCATGATCCAACCCAAAGTTGATTCCTACTATCTTAGCCATTACATACTTTTCTCATTTCTTTTCCATATTCTCATATTTAGGGTTCATATAATACAAATCAGCAAATTTAATTCGAACCTTATATCGTGTTCAATTATTTCCAAATTAGAATTGCTCATATGAGACCTCATCATTGGGTCTCCAACATCAGTTCCAGCTATTTCTTAGCTGCTCTAATCTTTCCCTTATATCTCAACATCTTAACGTATGTACATTCTTACAATGATACTGGTCTAACTTATCCAAAGTCTACCTTTATTATATTCTTAATAAGAGTCGTTAGATCCCAGTAACGCATCATGCCAGCCAAACCAGGCCGAACCTGTAGTCCTGAAGCCAAGAGCTACTCGGGATTAACTAACCCCTATTAATCTCAAACATGCAGAAGAATATCCATTTAGGGAAAATCCACTTAAACAATCGTCTACTCTACTTGATACAGAGAATATAAACAATAAATAAATCATTTCATAACACACAACAATATAAAAGAATCATATTTATTTTACAGACTGAAAATCTAAATTCATACATATAAAAGCATTTCTAGTGATTTTCAGTCAAATAAACAATACAAATCAAGAATTATATCTCATCTTATATTTAATCTCTTACTATTACATTAATTTCCGATTCATTAACCCTAAAATTTCTAAGGTTTTCTCTCTAGCCTATCCTTCCTCTGCATACCTGGCCAGGATATTCAGAGAAGAATAGACAGAGTAGCTTGATACTGGTCAATCTAAGTATTCAGACACCTGGCCAGGGTATCCAAACACTCAGATCTCCCAGAGCTAAAGACACATCATTTCTTATCCATTTTAATTATAACTCTATCTTTTGATCCTAATGATCCCTGATGACTCAGCCTAAGCTCTTTACTTGGTCCTCCTTACCACATCATCTTCCTAACATCTGCAATAATATAACAGAACACTTCCTGTTATAAAATTGCAGTTAGAAGGAAGACACCTAAGTCCTAATCCTATTCGTCTCTTGTCGTCCCCTGACCTTGACTTAGAGTATTCAAATACTCAACCTATGCTCTGATACCAAGATGTCACACCCCGATCTCACACTAACCACTAATCACGAGATTAGGGCGCGACGGAGGGATTATCACATAAACAAATCACTGAAAAACTTTTTCTTTTTAAAACCTCGTAATGATATCCGGATTATTGTTGTAAACTAAAACATAATAAATTATTGCGGAAGCATTTCAATTAAACTGGCTAGAGTAAGTAACAGAGTTTACAACATGTAACATTGTTTAACAGAAAGTAAACATAACAGTTAATTTACATTTTTATACACATTCCACATACACACTCTCTCTCACCCACACCATGTCCCAAGGATCGAGGGGAAAGGACTAAGAGACCTCTAACTGCTAACTACATAAACCTTCTAGAGACTGAGTGTTAGGATGAAAGGATCCTCCAGATTCCTGTGATGTTGATGACCTGAAAATGTTTTGAGTAGAGGTATGAGCCTACTCGCTCAGTGAATAGCATTTCACTTAGCTATCACTAAAAAAACTCATCAGGTTTATAAAATTGAAATAAAACATAAGTGCAGTACAAGAAGGGCAGTTCTAATAACATAACAGAATTGCAGAATATAATCACATTTCCATGCAATAACAGATAATTTGAACAGGTAAACAGATATAAAGAAATAGCACAAAAGTTCGAATACTTTAATTTACTGTGATCCTATATGAGTACCAATTTATATTATTATTATGCCCTAATCATATGCAGTGTACCCTGCATATAAAGATATATAGCGAACTACGATCCCACCGTACAAGACTTAGTGACACACCCGGGAAATGCTAAGTCTGACTGCCAGCCCTGGTCTGCTGCAGGACTCTCAGGCTCACAAGGCCTCACTACACTCTCAAAAGAGTGAACTCTAGACTCCTCCTCAAACCTAAGCACACAGGCGGAGAGTCTTACCGGGTTACCACCGTGACACAAGCACGGATTAATGTTGAATAACCCCTATATACTCCAGTGTCACCGTGACATCACACGCGTTGTTGTTGAACACTGCCTTTCTCTATCCTCGTGCCTGTGACTCCGCACAGTTATTGTTGCAACACGAGTTTCACCCCCCTGGATGCAGACCTCTCAAAAGGGGTTCTACGGTGTTAGGGCACCTAAGTCTATTAACTGATTAACATATAAACATTTAAACAGGAATATCACATTTACTGATTTCATATCAGATCACAATACACTGTCATTCTAAACTGACAGAGCAATATATTTCAAATCATTGTAATTTCTAAGAAATTCTCATACCATGCATTCAGGTAAATTAGAAATGCATAAATAACCCAACTTATTTCAATTTGGCACATACATAGCGAATTTACGCAATTGAACATCTTATTGCACAAATTAAAGAAATTTACTTCACATATGAGAATCATACTCAACAATTATCAATTCTCTAAAATTCTCGAAAAACGTGCACATTAACCCAAATCCTGGTTCATGCATCACTTAACTCAATTAAGAGTTAATTACATATCACAATACAATTTAATAACAATACTTGAGAATTTCTGGTAATATTTCAGAGAAATGTGCCATTTCATGTAAATATCAATTTACACATATTAACGTCAAAAGATATATGCAATTAGGATTTTCATGCATATTTTATTTATTCATATCAACTTTGAAATCGTACATCTGATAATTTATCAGAAATCCCTATTGTCTGGGTTCATACCCAAACCATACCATTTTCGGATATGAATTTCTAATTTAAACATTCAAATAAGCAATTTAGGTTCCAATGAACCATATAAATCAACCGATTCAATCCACACTAATCAAATGCTAAATTTAATCATATAACAGCGTCTAGAAGCAGTTTATGAAATAAAAAGTCGGGTGACGCCAAACGCTGCCCGACGCCTGATAACGCATGTTATCAGCGTAATTCGCGCACAAAACAGAAAAGATTCAAACGTCTGAGTTTATTAATGATAAATAAATGAAATTCTACTCACAGCGATTTGGTCTGTCCGGATTCGTTCGGAGATGCATCCAGAGTCCATTTCCAGGTGATTTCTAGGTTGTCCTCAACCTTTGAAAAAGTCATGTTCACGGTCGAGAAATCCAACAGAATGGCTACTTCACATATTGGTTGAAAACAAGCTCAATTAACGGCTGAATCTTGGCTATGGCTGCGGATTCCGATTCTATGCTCTTTGACTGAGCTCAAGGCGGCGATTTGATGCTGTCCTTCGTGCCCAAAGTGGCACAAAGCCATGGCTGCAACAGCCGCAGCTTGGACTGGATTGGCGTCATTTTTGGTAGCTAGGGTGCCATGATTGTTGCCTAAACTCGGCTGATAGCTTCGGATTTATGCTCCACCCTCTTGGCCGAGCTCCAATCAAGCTTTTTCCTGGAGATTTCGTGCACCCTAAGAGGCTCTAGCCGCCACCGTAGCAGCTGCAACTGCTGGTCGGCCGGCCAATGCTGCTGCGCTAGCAGTAGATCGTGGCCACATGATTGAAGAAGGAAAGAGGGAGGAAGGAGGAAGGGAGGTGAAGGAAGAAGAGCAGTGGAGGAAAAACTCGCTAGAAATGGAACTAGGGTCGCGATTTCTCCCAGCGCAGCTGCTGCTCAAACGAGCGCACTGTGCGCCGCTTATGGAGAACTGTTCAATCTATCAGGCAGAAGAGAAGATAAGGGAAAGGTTAAAAAGAATTATTAACCAATTACTTTGGAAAATTGCAGTATTGACCCAAGAAACTCTAAAGTATTATAACTTTCACCTCGTAGGCCCGATTTGAACGATTCTTTTTGCAAACTCTCAAGAATGAAATCCACTACCTTCTCAAGGCATGACAAGATGCTAATTAGACCGTTTCACTGGATCAAAGCTCTAATTGCATCTGTGATTACTTAACTTAACTTAATCATCTTAATTATGCACTAATCATTGTACTTACTAATTAATCACGGAGTGGGTCATAACAATCTCCCTCCCTTATAAGAATTTCGTCCCGAAATTCCTAAAAGAGAAAAGGAAACTTATTACGCATCTCGAACTCAAGCTCCCACATGGCTTCCTCTAAGTTATGGTTTCTCCACAGAACCTTCACTAATGATATCTCCCTATTCTTGAGTTTCTTGATCCTCCGATCAATTATCTGAACTGGTCCTTCAACATAAGACACATCAGGTCCGATATGTACAGGTTCTGGGTCCACTATCTCCTCTGTACCAGGGTAACACTTCTCCAACATTGATACATGAAATACATCATGTAGATTAGACAATTCAGATGGCAATTCCAACCTATAGGCTACAGGTCCAATCCTCTCAATGATAGGATACGGGTCCATAAACCTAGGAGTCAGTTTGCCTCTTTTGCCAAACCTCAACACTCACTCCTTAGCAAAACTTTCGGATATACTTCATCATCAACCTCAAACTCAAGAGGTTTACGTCTCTTCTCAGCATAACTCTTCTGCTTGTCTTGTGCAGTTTTCAACTGTTCTTTGATCGTAGTAATCTTTTCAGTGGTCAAATCCACTATCTCTAATCCATGAATATGCTGTTCACCTACCTCATATCAACATATGGATGATCTACACTTTCTGCCAAACAGAGCTTCATACTGAGCCATAGCAAGACTAGAATGGTGACTATTATTCTATGCAAACTCTATAAGGATCAAGTGTTCTTTCCAACTTCCACTGAAATGCACGAGACATGCTCTCAGCATGTCCTCGAGAGTCTGAATGGTCCTTTCTGACTGACCATCCGTCTGTGGGTGAAAAGTTGTACTGAATCTCAACTTTGTGCCCAAAGCTCGATGCAACTGATTCCACAACCTGGATGTGAACTTAGGATCTCTATCTGATATAATTGAAACTAGGATACTATACAATCTGATTATTTCATCCACGAATATCTTATTCAGCTTCGGGACATCAAAGGTTGACTTAATATGAAGAAAGTGAGCAGACTAAATTAATCTATCCACAATCATTCATATCGAGTTACAACCTTTAGGTGTCCTGGGCAACCCTATCACAAATCCATTGTGATATGTTCCCACTTCCACTCAGGTATAGGAAGAGATTGCAAGGTACTTGTAGGTTTCTAGTGCTCAGCCTTAACCTGCTGACACACACTGCACCTAACCACATACTCATCTACATCACTCTTGATACCAGGCCACCCATACAACTCCTTGAGATTCATATACATCTTAGTGTTACCTGGATACATAGCATACATTGATGCATGTGCCTTCTCAAGAATCTTTTCTTTCAAATCACTATCTCGAGGTACATGCAACCTGTCACGATGATACAACATATCATCATCTGAAAACCTGAACTTTTGTCTTTACCCCATGTCATGTCATGCATGATCTGATGTAACTCACTGTCACCCTACTGTAGTTCCTTAATCTGATCATACAAAGTAGGTTTGACTTGCATCTGTGCAATCAAACCATTCTGCGTTGTCACCCCTAAGTCTAAGTTCAAATTCTGCATCTCTATTAGCAGGTCTCTATTGAAACATGCCATACAGAATACATCTGATGTTGAACTTAACTTCCTTGTCAGAGTATCAGCTACCACATTCACCTTTGTAGGGTGATAATCTATCATCACATCATAAATATAGTGACGTTGTGTCATAAGAGCATGAATTACATCAGCTAACCTTAGATCATGTAAGGTAGTATTCCTCATTATATACTACTTGCTTCTTGTTATTACTGCAAGAATTTGTTTCATATCGCACTTCACTTATTTTTTGTATTTTTCCTTTTATTCAACACACACTTATTACATTTCAAATTTATATCTTACTTTTTCCGAGTCATTTTCATATCGTTTATCTAACTTTCAGATTAGCTTCCTTTAAACCCTAGATTTCATTAGTGCTAGCTTACCAATCATAGTGCAAATATCATGATTTTGTTTTATAGAGATGCTAGTATTCAAGGTCAAACCACTATTGATATCCCTTGAACTACTACAACTCTAAACATTCTAGGGTTTCTTCTTTATTAATAACATAGCGTTATTGTGATGTGACTATGTTCCCTTAGTTTGAAATTCAAACTTTAGATCTCATAAGTTTTACTAAATTCTTCCTTATCTTATCACTGGAATTTCCTTTCTCTTATTTGTTCTGGACTTTGGTATTTCCATGATATCTCTTCAATTTAATGGAAGCTTATAACGTAACATGAATATCATTTCAAACTGGACAAGCCATATATTCAGGTATTACAAATATCAAGAGATTCAACATAATAAGCATGCATGCAGATTTCAAATTCTTAAATAATCTAATTACATGCTCACTTGTAATTTACTGAGAAATCAATATCAATATGCATGCAGGCAGACTGGAATTCTCAAATAAACAGAATGCATGTCAATTTGGCACTTTATACACTAAAATCGTGCAATTGAACTGTTAAGCATCACACATCTTATACTGAGAATTTTGATATCAAAATACTTGATTCATTGAACACCCTATCCTTAGGGTTTCAGTTACCTCATTCATTTGATTGCAGTTCAAATCACAATATGATATCATTCTAGAACTGTCAGAATAGTGTACTTAAAATAATTGTAAATACTGAGAAATTCTTATATCATGCATTCATTTTCTAAGTTATGTGTTTGTTCTTTATTTTAAAAACTAATTTGTTAGTCTATAGAGACTTAGAATCCAAAGGTAGTATGTATGAATGTATTTAACTTTATAATAAAGATATGCATTCCATACTCTCAATTATGTCTTGTAATTCTCGTTCCTTAATCAAAGTCATCATTTCTAACATTTCTTTTGATTCAACTAAATTTCTTGTCCTGGTGTTATGATTTACATAAGGCTCTTTGTTTCTATGTACTTAGTGTATACTTAACTCTTTTCTTCTATTTTCTATTTTCTTTGAAGTACATAAAAGTATTTTACTCCATTCCATGATCCAACCCAAAGTTGATTCCTACTATCTTAGCCATTACATACTTTTCTCATTTCTTTTCCATATTCTCATATTTAGGGTTCATATAATACAAATCAGCAAATTTAATTCGAACCTTATATCGTGTTCCATTATTTCCAAATTAGAATTGCTCATATGAGACCTCATCATTGGGTCTCCAACATCAGTTCCAGCTATTTCTTAGCTGCTCTAATCTTTCCCTTATATCTCAACATCTTAACGTATGTACATTCTTACAATGATCCTGGTCTAACTTATCCAAAGTCTACCTTTATTATATTCTTAATAAGAGTCGTTAGATCCCAGTAACGCATCCTGCCAGCCGGACCAGGCCGAACCTGTAGTCCTGAAGCCAAGAGCTACTCGGGATTAACTAACCCCTATTAATCTCAAACATGCAGAAGAATATCCATTTAGGGAAAATCCACTTAAACAATCGTCTAGTCTACTTGATACAGAGAATATAAACAATAAATAAATCATTTCATAACACACAACAATATAAAAGAATCATATTTATTTTACAGACTGAAAATCTAAATTCATACATATAAAAGCATTTCTAGTGATTTTCAATCAAATAAACAATACAAATCAAGAATTATATCTCATCCTATATCTAATCTCTTACTATTACATTAATTTCCGATTCATTAACCCTAAAATTTCTAAGGTTTTCTCTCTAGCCTATCCTTCCTCTGCATACCTGGCCAGGATATTTAGAGAAGAATAGACAGAGTAGCTTGATACTGGTCAATCTAAGTATTCAGACACCTGGCCAGGGTATCCAAACACTCAGATCTCCCAGAGCTAAATACACATCATTTCTTATCCATTTTAATTATAACTCTATCTTTTGATCCTAATGATCCCTGATGACTCAGCCTAAGCTCTTTACTTGGTCCTCCTGACCACATCATCTTCCTAACATCTGCAATAATATAACAGAACACTTCCTGTTATAAAATTGCAGTTAGAAGGAAGACACCTAAGTCCTAATCCTATTGGTCTCTTGTCGTCCCCTGACCTTGACTTAGAGTATTTAAATACTCAACCTATGCTCTGATACCAAGATGTCACACCCCGATCTCACACTAACCACTAATCACGAGATTAGGGCGCGACGGAGGGATTATCACATAAACAAATCACTAAAAAACTTTTTCTTTTAAAACCTCGTAATGATATCCGGATTATTGTTGTAAACTAAAACATAATAAATTATTGCGGAAGCATTTCAATTAAACTGGATAGAGTAAGTAACAGAGTTTACAACATGTAACATTGTTTAACAGAAAGTAAACATAACAGTTAATTTACATTTTTATACACATTCCACATACACACTCTCTCTCACCCACACCATGTCCCAAGGATCGATGGGAAAGGACTAAGAGACCTCTAACTACTAACTACATAAACCTTCTACAGACTGAGCGTTAGGATGAAAGGATCCTCCAGATTCCTGTGATGTTGATGACCTGAAAATGTTTTGAGTAGAGGTATGAGCCTACTCGCTCAGTGAATAGCATTTCACTTAGCTATCACTAAAAAAACTCATCAGGTTTATAAAATTGAAATAAAACATAAGTGCAGTACAAGTAGGGCAGTTCTAATAACATAACAGAATTGCAGAATATAATCACATTTCCATGCAATAACAGATAATTTGAACAGGTAAACAGATATAAAGAAATAGCACAAAAGTTCGAATACTTTAATTTACTGTGATCCTATATGAGTACCAATTTATATTATTATTATGCCCTAATCATATGCAGTGTACCCTGCATATAAAGATCTGCAGCGAACTACGATCCCACCGTACAAGACTTAGCGACACACCCGGGAAATGCTAAGTCTGACTGCCAGCCCTGGTCTGCTGCAGGACTCTCAGGCTCACAAGGCCTCACTACACTCTCAAAAGAGTGAACTCTAGACTCCTCCTCAAACCTAAGCACACAGGCGGAGAGTCTTACCGGGTTACCACCGTGACACAAGCACGGATTAATGTTGAATAACCCCTATATACTCCAGTGTCACTGTGACATCGCACGTGTTGTTGTTGAACACTGCCTTTCTCTATTCTCGTGCATGTGACTCCGCACAGTTATTGTTGCAACACGAGTTTCACCCCCTGGATGCAGACCTCTCAAAAGGGGTTCTACGGTGTTAGGGCACCTAAGTCTATTAACTGATTAACATATAAACATTTAAACAGGAATATCACAATTACTGATTTCATATCAGATCACAATACACTGTCATTCTAAACTGACAGAGCAATATATTTCAAATCATTGTAATTTCTGAGAAATTCTCATACCATGCATTCAGGTAAATTAGAAATGCATAAATAACCCAACTTATTTCAATTTGGCACATACATAGCGAATTTACACAATTGAACATCTTATTGCACAAATTAAAGAAATTTACTTCACATATGAGAATCATACTCAACAATTATCAATTCTCTAAAATTCTCGAAAAACGTGCACATTAACCCAAATCCTGGTTCGTGCATCACTTAACTCAATTAAGAGTTAATTACATATCACAATACAATTTAATAACAATACTTGAGAATTTCTGGTAATATTTCAGAGAAATGTGCCATTTCATGTAAATATCAATTTACACATATTAACGTCAAAAGATATATGCAATTAGGGTTTTCATGCATATTTTATTTATTCATATCAACTTTGAAATCGTACATCTGATAATTTATTAGAAATCCCTATTGTCTGGGTTCATACCCAAACCATACCATTTTCAGATATGAATTTCTAATTTCAACATTCAAATAAGCAATTTAGGTTCCAATGAACCATATAAATCAACCGATTCAATCCACACTGATCAAATGCTAAATTTAATCATATAACAGCGTCTAGAAGCAGTTTATGAAATAAAAAGTCAGGCGACGCCAAACGCTGCCTGACGCCTGATAACGCATGTTATCAGCGTAATTCGCGCACAAAACAGAAAAGATTCAAACGTCTGAGTTTATTAATGATAAATAAATGAAATTCTACTCACAGCGATTTGGTCTGTCCGGATTCGTCCAGAGATGCATCCAGAGTCCATTTCCGGGTGATTTCTAGGTTGTCTTCAACCTTTGAAAAAGTCCTGTTCACGGTCGAGAAATCCAACAGAATGGCTACTTCACATATTGGTTGAAAACAAGCTCAATTAACGGCTGAATCTTGGCTATGGCTGCGGATTCCGATTCTATGCTCTTTGACTGAGCTCAAGGCGGCGATTTGATGCTGTCCTTCGTGCCCAAAGTGGCACAAAGCCATGGCTGCAACAGCCGCAGCTTGGACTGGATTGGCGTCATTTTTGGTAGCTAGGGTGCCATGATTGTTGCCTAAACTCGGCTGATAGCTTCGGATTTATGCTCCACCCTCTTGGCCGAGCTCCAATCAAGCTTTTTCCTGGAGATTTCGTGCGCCCTAAGAGGCTCTAGCCGCCACCGTCGCAGCTGCAGCTGCTGGTCGGCCGGCCAATGCTGCTGCGCTAGCAGTAGATCGTGGCCACATGATTGAAGAAGGAAAGAGGGAGGAAGGAGGAAGGGAGGTGAAGGAAGAAGAGCAGTGGAGGAAAAACTCGCTAGAAATGGAACTAGGGTCGTGATTTCTCCCAGCGCAGCTGCTGCTCAAACGAGCGCACTGTGCGCCGCTTATAGAGAACTGTTCAATCTATCGGGCAGAAGAGAAGACAAGGGAAAGGTTAAAAAGAATTATTAACCAATTACTTTGGAAAAATTGCAGTATTGACCCAAGAAACTCTAAAGTATTATAACTTTCACCTTGTAGGCCCGATTTGAACGATTCTTTTTGCAAACTCTCAAGAATGAAATCCACTACCTTATCAAGGCATGAAAACATGCTAATTAGACCGTTTCACTGGATCAAAGCTCTAATTGCATCTGTGATTACTTAACTTAACTTAATCATCTTAATTATGCACTAATCATTGTACTTACTAATTAATCACGGAGTGGGTCATAACATATACAACCGTGTAGAATAATTGTTTAGTATCAAATTCCAGAACATTGGTTGAATCCTTGCCTTGCTTTTATATTGTTAGTTTATAACAGTTATACATGTTCTTCATATTCCTTTTCAATTATTTAGTTGATCTACTATGCAGTGGCGAGTGCATATTACTGGTCTATTTACCTTATCCATGAGATATATGTCATTTAGTTAATTGTGTTCAACCTGCTCAGTATGTTAGTCTATCCTTTTAGTTATCTATGATAATAATAGAGTTGGCAAAGAGTTATATCTCTCACTGGGACTGTTGTATCACCCCATTGGTTAAATAATCTTTTAGGTGGACATACATGCCAAGATAAAGATTGGATAGTTGAGGACATAAGTGAGGAGAAACTACACCTGGTGGATCATGGTATATGGATAGTGTCTAGTATTAGAGTCCTATGTCTCATACTTGTACACTTAGGTCCTTGGGGGTGTTCTCGAAGTGCTTGAAGATACAATGATCGATATGTGGTTTTTAGCTTGTGTGCCTTTAGTGCCTTTAGTGTCATCACAACATGTGGAATTGTTATCTTATGTAACCAAATGATTGGAAAACAATGATGTAGTACTCTAAATATATGCAAGTATTGATTCTTGTGTAATAAATCTCAGCTCATGGTTCTTGTTGCGGATCAATTTTAATTTCCTATGATTTTCGGTAATCCCTTGTTAATGGTTTATCGTGGTTTAATTTTTGAATGATCTCACTTTATGTATCAAAGGGTGTCACACCTTCTACACAAACGATGTGCCCACAAAGCCATTTTTATTACCCAAGAAGCTTGACGTCAGTTGTACCTTCCAACCATGATTTTCATGTGGAAACTTTGCCAAATATTATGTAATACTCGATGAAGCTTTCTATGTCTCCAGCTTTCTCTGTTCCATGTTGTAATCTCAAACCCCAATATTGAGCTTAGTTTCTATGTTCTTCAGCCATGGTAGCAACATGGACCCAGAGCTCCAATGCTCCATGGAGTCCCAACAAGGACTCGCCAAGGTCGACTCATCCTAAGGGTCATGTTGAGTAACTCATTTGCATGATATCAGGTCATAGGTTTGAAGTTTGGTCAAGGTTCCTCACTCTAGCAAGATTCTCGACACCATGGCAGCAAATAAGAAACCAAGAAGAGCAGTTAATAACCTGCCAAATTAATTCATCATGCGATCTAGGTCATTTTTGGGTTTTAACAATGCTTATTTTGATAACATCCACGTTGGATTTAAATGAGATTTTGACCAAGTCAGTCCATGTCACGCCTATGCTTAGAAAATAGCATGGAGGGAACATTAGTCTTTCCCCTTGCGTGAACCCAAGTCTCAGAAATTGCTTTTATTTGTTTTATCTTGCTTATGATTGGTCAAGTTTAATCTAATCTCCAATAAATCATAGAAAATAATATAGAGCTCAAATGTGGACGATCCTTATATGATTTTAGATCAGTTTTTGAGACATGTCAAATGGTTAAAGATTTAGACCTAGATTCTCAACGTACTTTCCATGATCCATTGAAAACCCTAAAACCCTAGGTTTAACCATGATAATTCATGTACTTATATGTTGGATAGGAAACTAGGATTTGATCAGGATTCAACATACTATTAGTGTCCCTCCTCAATATCAGGTGAGTGGATCATGCACATTGAGTATTATTCTAGGGTTCTGGGTTTATATTATATGTTTATGTATTTATAATTACTCCATTACAATGTCATTATGTTAGTACTCAGTTATGATCATGAAAATTATGCACTTGCTATCAATTTATGTTTCCTATTGATTTAATGATTAAACTATCATTTAAAACACTATGAATCACCGCCATGATCATTAATTAAGAAATTATGAAAATCATGTTTAAGTATAAGAAATCACACTATCTCAATATAGTCCTTTCGATCTTGTTATGTGAGCCTTAACCGACCTTATGTGAGCCTTAAGTGGCATTATGAACTATGTGTGAGCACTATGTGAGCCTTAACTAGTCTTATGTGAGCCTTAATTGGCTTTATGAGCATTGTGGGTGCACTAAGAAAGAGATTCTATATTAAATCAAGTTAAACTACAAACCATTATTTTATGATGTCAATTTATTATGTTTCAAGTAATCATGTTAACCATGCTAAATCACTAAGTTTTTCAACCATTATTTTACGATGTTTCAATTTATTATGTTTCAAGTAATCATGTTAACAATTATATGATATTTTCCTGATATAACTACTCAGTGCCGCTCACATAGGTTTATGTTGCCTTGTATGGGTTGGGGATGAGATGTCTATAGATGAGGAGAACAAGAAAAAGTAAACTTCAAGGACATCAGCTCAAACTCAAGGACAGATACTGGATCCTACCTGGTGGGGTGCCATTCTAGATAGTTATCATTACCTTTAAGTTATGTTATGTTGGAGTTTCATTCATTGAACTCCTTTACGTTTGGAGTTGTAGTACCAATTTATGACATGTAATAAGGCACTCTGGTGGTTATCACTTTTATTCTAAGGATTTTTCTTGGTTAATGATATCATTTCATGATTTTTCATGATCTCCATTATGTGAAAATGCTTATGCTATGGTTGTGTTAGTTTTAGAAAGGAGGTCGTGACAAAAGTGGTACCAAGGCAATCCTAGAATGGCCATCATAGTAGGAACTTTTGTGTCACTCTGCATGCTTATGAGAGTCTCCTTTCCTTTTCCAGATGACCCCTAAGCATCGCCCTGAGCATGACAAGTCACCCCCACACTCTAGTTGAGAGAGTGAGCATGAAACTAAGAATGAGGAGATGCCACATGGAGCAGACCCTCCCCTCTCACATAATGTGTTGATCAGAGCTTTGTCTGATGCAATGGGAGGAAGAGGTGGAGGTCGTCATCAAAGGAGGAATGAAGTCACCTTGATAGACATTCTCAAGGTGAAGACTGAGACATTCACAGGAGAAGAAGAGTAGGATGTTGTGGGTAAGGATAAGGCCTGGATATACAACATGGAGCATTGCTTCCACAACTTGGACTACTCTGATGAGTCATGCATCAGGTTTAGGACGTACATGCTGAGAGGACCAACTCGTGTCTAGTGGGAGAACTTTTGTGATGCCAAAGACCCAGATGAAGAGTTACTTACATGGTAGGAGTTCTTTGAGGATTTCAAGAGCCACTATGTGTCAAAAGCGATAGTGGACAAGAAGGAGTTAGAGTTCCTCTATCTGCGATAGCGTGGTGACATGAATGTTACCCAGTACACCATGAAGTTTCACATCCTCCAGAAGTACGGAGTCGAGATGACTGAGCGGAAGTGAGCTAAGAAGTTCATTCAAGGTCTGAAGGATGATCTTAGCTACTCTCTTTCAGGGTGAGGCCACAAGATGATCGACGATGCTCTTGATGATGATCTGAATCTTGAGGATCACCCAGGGAGGGCTTGGAAGAAGAAATCCCATAATGGACAATGTCACCACCATGACCACAACAATCAGGACCAACACCACAATGATCACAGGAAGTGTAAGGCCCCAAAGGATCCCCCGGCAAGGGATGTGTGCCCCAAGTGTGGCAAGTTCCATGAAAGGCCAAGAAGATTGGTCATAGGTGTCTATTTCTACTGTGGAGGAGAAGGGCACTTCAAGGACAAATGCCCTAGGTTAGATACAAAGAAGGGTGGAGATCAAAACCTAATCCTAAATAAATGCGGAACCCTAAGTTGAACGAATTTGTCTTACATTTGTTTCATTTAAGACGAGTTCGTGATTATTTAGTATGCCAAAATGAGTTAACACAACAACAATATATCATGTGAACCTTGAATGAATCATATACATAATGCATTAACACTTATTCACATTAATGTCAATTAATGCACAAAACCTAACCCTAATTAGGAAATTGTGACTAGTTAGGGTGAAATGATAGATTGGACACACATACATGTATAATGCATACCACTATTTGGTATATGAGTAGATAATAGAATACTAGAGCTTCCATCAGATTTAGGTAACACAATTCCTTTTCAGTAATAATTAATGTGTTAATTATGTTAAGTATCTAATAATGTAAAACACATGTGTCCCTAACTCATATCTAAAATCTAATTAGATATTCTAAATCCTCATGGTTGAATTATTGATCCCGCAAAATTTGGTTAGATTTGGATAATCCAAAATGCTCCAAAAGATATTAGGAAACAAGGAGGAGATAATGTTAAATTGTATTTTAATTGTTTAATTATACTCGTAATCATCCTAGATATAGAAAAGTTCAGGATAATAGGCTTATTACAACATGTCACGTGCTGATTTAGATGACCAATCTCTTGGAGAGTCGTTGGATAGCGATCATAGGGTGGGGCCTTTGTCCCCTACCTCACACATAGTTCGCGTGGAGGTAGGAAACAGAACTTGATCTCGTACCCGATGATATCCCTCTCTACCCTCAATGATCTCTGGTTTTCTCAATTCCAATGCAATAAAGAGTCTATCCTGAGTCTAGGGATCCCCTATATGACTCCTATATTCATCCCTAGGAAAAATGCCCAAATTTTCCTCATCTCTAGTCTTACGCAACCCCCACGTAACTTGACCACGTTGTGTTTCACCAACTCCCATTGATCTAGGAAGCAACCTTGGACCCAGGATGATCGTTCCCCAATTTCAATTGGTGTCAATGCCAAATGTGGAGGCACCGCAAATCCAATCCTCACCTAGGTCACAGGTGAGGACAAGGCAGCGCCTCAGGCTACTCCAGTCAAATTCCAACTCCAGTAAGCGTCATTGGCTCCTGAACTTACTTTTCCATGTGTGCTTATGTCATCCCTTATACCCAAACAATGTGCCCACAAACTGTTTTTCGTGCCCAAGAATCTTGAGACTGGTTGTGCCTTCCAGCCATGATTTTCTAGTGGAAACTTTGCCAAATCATTATATAATTCTCGACAAAGCTTTCTATTTCTCCAACTTTCTCTATTCCATGATGTAATCTCAAATTGTAGTGTTGAGTCTAGTTTCTTTGTTCTTCGTCCATGGTGGCATCATGGACCCAGAGCTCCAGTGCTCCATGGAGTCGCAACAAGGACTTGCCGAGGTCAACTCATCCCAAGGGACCTATTGAGTAACTCATTTACATGATATCAGGTCAGATTTTTGATTTCTGGGTTGAGGTTTCTCACTCCAGTAGGATTCTCAACACCATGGCAGCAAAGAAGAAACCAAGCAGAGCAGTTACTTACCTTCCCTTATAATCAAAATTAAATCATCATGTGACCTAGGGCATTTTTGGGTTTTCACAATGTTTATTTTGGTAAATTCTGTGTCAGATTTAAATGAGATTTTGACCAAGTCAGTCCCTGTCATGCCTATGCTTAGAAAATAGCATGGAGGGCACATTAGTCTTTTCCCCCTATGCAAACCTAGGTCTCTGAAACTCCTTCTATTTGTTTTATCTTGCTTCAGATTGGTCAATTTTAATCTGATATCCAATAAATCATAGAAAATAATCTAGAGCTCAAATAGGGACGATCCATATATGTTTTTGATCAGTTTTTTAAAACTTGTGGAATGGTCAAGGATTTAGACCCAAATTTTGATCCTAGTTTCCATGATCCATTAAAAACCCTAAAACCCTAGATTTAACCATGATAATTAGTATACTTATATGTTGGACACACAACTAGTATTTGATCAGGATTCAAGATACTATTAGTACCCCTCCTCAATATCATGTGAGTGGATCATGCACACTGAGTATTATTCCAGGGTTCTAGGTTTACATTATTCGTTTATATATTTATAATTACTCCAATACAGTGCCATTATGTTAATACTCAGTTATGCTCATGAAAATTATGCACATGCTAATAATTTATGTTTCTTATTGATTTAATAATTAAACTTTCATTTGAAACAATATGAATCACTGCCATGCTCATTAATCAAGAAATTATGAAAACCATATTTAAGTCTAAGAAATCACACTATATCAATATAGTCCTCTTGATCATGTTATGTGAGCCTTAACCGGCCTTATGTGAGCCTTAAGTGGCCTTATGAGCTCTGTGGGAGCATTATGTGAGCCATAATCGGACTTATGTCAGCCTTAATTGGCCATATGAGCATTTTGGGTACATTAAGAGAGAGAGACTATATTAACTCAAGTTAAATTGCACACCATTATTTTATCATTTCAATTTATTATGTTTCAAGTAATCATGCTAACCATGTTAAATCCCTAAATTCTTCAAGTTGTCTCATGTCATTTCTATTATATGTTATTTTCATGTTATAACTACTCAGTGCCACTCACATAGTTTTGTGTTGTCTTGCATGGTTGGGGAAGAGATTTCCACATATGAGGAGAAGGAGAAGAAGAAGTTGATGTCAAGGACATCAACTCAAGATCAAGGACAGTTACAAAATCCTACCCGGTGGGGTGCCATTCTAGATAGTTATCATTACCTTTAACTTATGTTATGTTGGAGTTTCATTCATTGAACTCTTTTACGTTTGGACTTGTAGTACCCATTTATGACATGTAATAAGGCACTCTGGTGGTTATCACTTATATTCTATGGATTTTTCTTGGTTGATGATATCATTTCATGATTTTTCATGATTTCCATCATGTGAAAATGCTTCCACATGGTTGTGTTAGTTTTAGAAAGGAGGTTGTGACATAACTCCTACAAATACTTCTTGTAGATCAAATGGCAACTAAAACCAAAAAAAATCACTGTGATCGGTCCTTGAGGAAAAAACCTTAATAAAAACAACTTTGATGATTAGTTTATGACTTTGAGAATTTTTCTCACACATCAACACAGCTCTATTGCTTGAATACACCAGTACCAAATGAACTAGCTCTGAATGCCACCTAGGGATGAAACTGAGGCTTACTGTAAGCATTCCAATGATATCATAGAAAATCAAGCCCACTACCCAAGGCTCTAGTAGAGTTTTAGGAATGACGACTGGCCCCACAGATCACCACTATCCTTAACTGCACATTTTATCCACTCACGCGCAAGTTGGGGTCAACTTCTCGACTGGTCACCTATCCTAGTACTACTCCAAGTTGAGCACGCTTAACTAGGAGTTCTTTAGTGATGGGCTCCCGAAAAAGGAGGTGCACCATGGTGATATGGGTAGTCAAATCATTCCTTTTAAGATTAACTTATCTGGGGCCTCAAATCCTGGGATGTTACAATCTCCCCCACCTAGACTCTCGACATACTCGTCAAGGCTTAACTATATGGCCTCATAATCTGACCCCATTTCAGTGCAGACCCACAATGGCCCATGGACACCCATCTCCCAATCACGGAATACCAGCACAAGGCTATGTCAACCATGAATATCCCTTTCCTACATGCATGGACCACACGGCTCAAGACGGGCATGCCACATGCCCATGCGGGCCCCACTACTGGAGGGGTTATGGCTCTGATACCATTTGTAACACTCAGGCCCACTGCCCAAGGCTCTAGTAGAGTTTCAAGAATGACGACTAGCCCCACAGTAGAGTTTCAAGAATGACGACTGGCCCCACAGATCACCACTAGCCTTAACTACACATTTTGTCCACTCACACGCAAATCGGGGTCAACTTCCCGACTGGTCACCCATCCTAGTATTACTCCAAGCAGAGCACGCTTAACTATGGAGTTCTTTAGTGATGGGCTACCGGAAAAGGAGGTGTACCTTGGTGATATGGGTAGTCCAATCATTGCTTTTAAGATTAACTTATCTGAGGCCTCAAATCCTTGGATGTTACACTTATGGTGTGATCCATGAATCATGAGCTTTAGAAGAAATACGAGAACATGAAAGTTGTTGAAATAATAAAACATCTCATAAATATGTAACAAGAACAAGCGAGACATGGGAGGTAAGACATAATTTGAGTGCAAAATGGACCCCTTGTACTCAAGATAATTAGTTTTGTGGAAAATCGAGAGAGATTGGGATTTACTTTGGGCCAAGAGTTTTCTACATATGTTATCAAACAATCATTACAAGATCCATATAAATAATTTGTCATGAATTATGACATGAACAATTTTTTTTAACCGTTGACTAAGACACTTGGTCGAATAACGAAAATGATAGACAATCACAATTTTCTGTTGATTATTAATAATATAAAGGTAAAGGAAAATCCAAGAAAGGTTCTAAAGCTTGATAAAATTCTTAATCTTCTACACTTAATGAAAAAGAAGGAGTGGATAAAGAAGGCAATTGTCACCACCATCACCATGCTCGGCATTTGAAGATAAATTTCCCCTCTACCTAGAGGAACTTAAAAACAATAATAAAGGGAGAGAGATCACCATCCCAGGTATATATGTTATAGGATAAAATTATCTACTTCTTCAAAATAGATATTAGATACCATATGTGGATTTCACATATGTTCAAATATGTGGGATCTAAAAACTAGTCCCTTGAAGAAAAGGGTGTGGAACTATATGTTGCAAATAGATCAAGAGTTTCTGTCACTGTCGTAACAATCCAATGTTTACCTATGCCAAAAATATTGTAATAGATTTAGATAACTGATATCATGCACCCAGTATATATAGGGACATAGTTTCTTTCATGTTTGGACAAGAATGGTTCCAAATTTCATATCAAAAAATGGTCGATGCTCTATTCGTAAAGATGAAATATCCTATGGTAGTGCTTGATGCTTATGGTTTTTATTTGTTAGATCTTGAGACAACTATTTATAATATATAATAAAAAGTTTAAACCTGGCAACTTAAACAAAATCTATCTTCGGCATTGTCATCTAGGCTACATAAATGATGAGAGAATTTGTAAATTCCATAAAGATGGATATGTAGACTCATTTGATTTTTAATCAATTGAGACGTATGAATCTTATTTATTAAGTAAGATGACAAAAGAACCCTTTATTGGAAACACTAAAAGGGCAAGTGATTTTTATAACTCATACATATTAATATATGTGGACCTTTTAGCAGAAATGCCTGAGGTGGGTATTAATAGTTTATCATGTTTCTTGATGACCTATGTAGATATGGCTATGTTTATTTAATAAAGCATAAGTCTTAATCCATTAAAAAGTTCAAGGAATTCATGAATGAATTACAAAATCAATTTGAAAGAGTGTTAAAGAAATTCTATCAGATCGAGGTATAATGAATACTTAAGCCAAGAGTTTGAGGCCCTTTTGAGGGACTATGGTGTTGTATAACAATGAACTCCACAACATAATGGTTTATTAGAAAGAAGGGTATCACACCAATATGGACATGGTAAAATGTATTATGAGTTTTGTTGTTCTTCCAACTTCCTTCTACGAATATGCTCTAGAAATCAAAAGATTTAGCCTTAACTATGTACCTTCTACATTAGTTGAAAAGACACCACATGAGACATGTATTGGGAAATGTCCCAATATGTATTCTATGAAGATTTAGGGATGTGAATTTTATGTCATGAAATAGTTCTCTAAAATGCTTCCACCCAAATCTGTCAAATTTCATTTTGTTGGATATTCTTAGGAAACCAAGGGATATTTTTTCAATGTTACATATGACAACAAAGTGTTTGTTGCCAGAACAATTGAATAGGAACTAGTAGAAGTAAAATAGAACTCAAAGAATTTTGATTCGAACAACATAACATTGAATATATAGTTGTTGATAAAAAATAAGAGGAATCACAAACACTAGTCGAAAATTAAGTTCCTCTAGTAGCACAACAACCTCGAAGCTTTAGTATGGCATGTATTGAGCCTGAAATATTTGAATTTCTTGTGACTTGACAAGATGTTGTGTTGGTCATTCATGATGATGAATTAAAAACCTACAATGAGGCTATTGAGGGACAAAATTATGAGAAATGGCTTGAACCCATGAGAATTGAGATGGACACGATGTATACCAACAAGGTGTGGACCTCGATGGATCCACCTAAAGGGGTAAACTGTATATGGTGCAAATGGGTCTTCAAGAAGAAGAACAACACTTCTGGTAATGTACATACCTACAAATTGGTCTTCAAAAAAAGAACGACATGGATTGGTTGCAAAAGATTTCCAACAAGTTCAAAGTGTTGACTATGGCTAATGAAAAATTTCCCATGGTTAAATTATTCAAGATCATGCTTTCCATTGAAGCTTATCATGACTATGAAATATGGTAAATGGACATTAGAACCACTTTTCTTAATGGTAGTCTCCTTGAGAATGTGTACATGACATAAATGGAAGGTTTCATCACTCCAAATGAAGCCAAAAGAGTTTATAAGTTATAAAGGTCAATCTGTAGATTGAAATAAGAATCTTAGAGATGGAATCTTCTTTGATGAGATAGTCAAACAATTTGGCTTTATTAAAATGAAGACAAACATTGTGTTCGCAAGAAGGTTAGTGGAAGCATAGTCATATTCCTGGTATTGTATGTAGATGACATACTATTGATGGGGAATGACAACCCTACTCTATAGTTGTCTCAAACATGATTGGGAAACACTATCTCAATGAATGGCTTAGGGGAAGCATCCTATATACTAGGAATTGGTGTCTATAGAGAAATATCTAGAAGGATTCATGGTCTAGGTCATAACTACATATGTTGATGAACTATTGAAATGGTTCAACATGCAAGAGTTTATGAGTGAAAATTTACCCATCTCTCATGGAATAAGTCTCTCTAGAGCAAAATGTCCTACCTCTTCTAAAGAGAGGTTGCACATGAATAAGATCCATATACATCTACAATTCAATCTATCATGTACGTGATGTTATGTACATGTGTTGATGTCTCATATGTGTTGAGCATGATGAGAAGTTACCAGTTAGATGTCAGTGAAGGTCACTAGACTACTATAAAGAGCATCCTTATGTACTTGAGAAGTTATAAATATCAATACCTAATTTATGGTAGCAAGGAAGAGTTGGTTGTAAGAGATTACACAAACACAAGAGTCCAAATTGGCAAGGACAATTACCAATCACAATTAGGTTTTGGGTTTTACTTCAACAGGGAGTCATGAGATGGAGAAATTCTAAGAAAGAGATAGTAGTTGATTCTAAAATAAAGGCTAAGTTCATTGATTCCTCAATCCCAAAAATGGAAGCTTGATTTATCAAGAAGTTATTTGGTGAATTAGGAGTGCCTTCATCCATTGACGATTCAGTAGATCTATATTGTGACCAAAATGGAGACACTGCAAAAGCTAAGGAACCCAGATCTTATCAGCATCCCAAGCATATACTACGGCTCAACCATCTCATATGAGAGATTGAACTACAAAGAGATGTAGAGATTCTCAACCAACTGAAAGCAATATTCTTGACCCTCTAACAAAATCACTTTTACAATAGAAGCATGATGGTGATCTTAGATCATTTGGACTTAGATTCATGAGTGATTACTTCTAGTGAAAGTGGAATACTATTGGTGTTTTTCATAAGATCCAGTCTATGATGATTGTAATGGTACATATTGTAATTTATTGAATTATTAATAAAGGCAATTCTAATTATTATGTTTTCTTAAAATGAGATATTGAATAATTATAATAATGTCCTAAGTATGAATGACACAATGACATGTGCTTTCAGGTTGAGGACCAGAACACAAGATCATGTGTATGAAAGAGTTTCTTGTCTACATCCCTGTCAGATAATATTGTGAAAATTCATACAACAATAATAGATTAAGTCCAATATGTGTATTAAATAGTCATCATATTGTTATAAAGTCAAACACACAGTTATTTGTGATGAACAACGTTAATAGATAGAACCCACTTGAGTATGATACATGGGAACTATAAATAGTATTCAGAATCATATTGCATGTGTTAATGGTGATTTTGGTCCTTATGCATAAAGTCACTACAACGATCACAACTTATTTGGTGTACTTTAACAGTACTCAATGTGACCTTGAATAAAGACTTCCATAATGGTGGTGTTTGGGGGAGCTCCCATACTTGTGGATTATTTTTAGTGATGCAGATGCATCTTCTTCCACATATTGGAGGGATATCTGAACTACTTGATAAGTGAGAATATAAATGCATGGCCATGCTCATGTGAGTCGATATATGATATTCATCCCATATGTATCTCAGATAATCTACTCTAGAACAAGGAACTAAGATTGAACATTAAGAGGATGATATTTCTATGTGTCAAATTTAATCTAGATATCAGGGACAAAGTGGTCTGACGATCACTATGACATTGGTAAGAATACTAGGTTGGAGTTATTCTCCAACTTCTCCAATTGATTGGTTGGCGATGAAATCCTTTTACATACCAATCATTGTCTTTGAAATCATGAAATGATTATAAATATCACTACTAACATAATTTGAATCTTATAGGGTCATACAAATAGGATGCATAGGGATTGAGGAATATGAATGCAGACACAAGATTAATTGGTTGCTAAAAGGTTTAGGTAACCAATTAGATTGTTGATGAACTAAGTGGAAGCTCATTTGGTCAACTAAATGCCGACCAGATAGACCATTCAATAGTTTGGAAGGCCTAGTTGATTGACTATGCTATGTAATGTCCAATTGATCAACTAGCTAGCCTAGTCATCATACTGGATAAGATCAGCTATTCAGTCGACCGGCTAGTCTGGTCACCTGAATGGACTAAATCATCGAATTGTTCGATTAGATCTATTATGTCTAGATCCAATCCATTCACCAAGGGATATTCTAGTTTCCCTACTGGGAGCAGGTTTTTGCAAAGTAGGATGTAGGGGCCAGTCAACCGATGGGACTAAGCCAGTCACCCTATTCGTTGTTTGCAAGTGGGTTGTTGAAAATCTATCACCACCTTTTCATTTCAAAGGGCTTATCAAAAGTCATTCTTCCATGTCTCTCCTATATAAATGGAAATGACTGCCACATTTTTATTAGACCTTTTGGACACATGAACCCTAGCCATCATTACCCAGAAGGATAGAGAGAAGAAGAAGTTGTGTGATGCTATAACATTGCCAACGAAAAGGCTTCTCGTACTCACTGGCTCTTAGAGCATGATGTGAAGTTCATGTTCATCTACATGACGATATAGAGATGTGATGCATTTATGACTGTATTTGAAGAATACCATGAACATATTCTTGTTCCCTCTGATCTTTGTGAGCAACATTGACATATTTACTTGGTGTCAAGGTATATCTCACACTCCCTCCTTCCCATTATATTGTCGATTATGAGATTTTCTTATAGGATCGATGCTTTTGTTTTGCATGTTGCCTCCACTAATCCCAAATCTCATGATTTTATATATAATCATATTTTTATTCTCTCATTTTTTTGTTATTTAGGGTTTTATGGATTTTAGGGTTTCACATGTAGTTTAGCCGTTTTTTTCCTTTATAGGATTTTGGATGAGAGGATATGGTAGATTGTTACTCAACTCAGGTGATTTGCACTTCTAGCTTGTATTTTGAGGTCTTGGATGATCAATCAGAATCATACTCTGACTAAGATCAATTTCCCATATTGGGTTTGTTCTCAGAGTTTCTTGTTTAGCATTAGCCAATTCTGTTTTTTGTTTGTTGTATGGTTCCATTCATGAGTAATTAGGCTACATGATCTAGAGTTTTGTAGGTCACATGTCATTTTTCTCCTATGTGCTAGATGTGACAACCTCATACAAATGGATGTAATGTTTCTACATTCTTACTGCCATCAATAACATTATGACCTTATGGTTGGTATGTTTGACTCATACATGTGGTTATAGCTTGATAGGTGAAATCCAAGACTAGAACTTCATTGAATAGTTTATATATGTTGTTTTATATAAGTATACATTTTAGGCCATAAATGAATAGAAACTTGTTTGTACTTTTAAATTTCAATTTTTTGGTTGAATATTATATGTGTACATGTGCATGCTATATGTGGATTCATTCCCCCTTACATAAACTAGTAGTTAATACCCTCTTATTATAATATGCTAAATAGTGTGAATTCTTGTTGGTATGTATGCCCATAGAGCCATCTCGAGCAATTGTATGGAGTCGGATATTAATCAATAAATTAATACAATTAATTGGTTAATTAATTAATTCTAGAATATTCTAATTAATCTATGAGCATTTAAATTAACACAGTCTTTCTATTTACTAAAGGGTTTAGGAAACCTTGCTTCCTTTTATCTCCTATTTAAAGGGGATTGACGCCTGATGTCTTTACCAGACATTGAGACAGGCTTTTCAGTTTACGCTCACATACATAAACCCTAGTTGTCACCGTCCTCAGGAGAGAAAGGAGAGCACTGCAACACTAGCACATCATTGCACAAATGCTACTCCTTTTCGTCTTAGGAAGCGCGACATGGAGTTTCAGTCCATCCATGTGGATGAAGTAGAGATGTAGACGCCTATGTTCAGAGGATGTCAACAACCGTCCATACGCGCTATGAGTGGCGTACATCACCGTACAAAAGGAGTGTTGCCAAATCTTTCCACGACGCATTCATAGGAAGGGAGAGAATTATCATTCGTGTAAGCCAGGAGTGTTGCATATCATCATGCAGCAAGACGTTGTTGGACATGCTCTGTGACAAGGTATATCCCGTGAACACTCTTTCTGAATACTCTATTGTCGAGGAGATCCTTTTGTGGGTTGCATGGAAATATATTTTATTTTTTGCTTCCGCCGCACATGTTTGTTGGTATGTATGCCCATAGAGAAAGTCATATGATGATTGTAATGGGATACTTTGTAAATTATTTGAATAATAATAAAGGCAATTTCCAATCTATATGTTTAAACTGTTTCTGAGATGATGGTGTAACATGATAGATGTCTAAAGAATTGTTTACTCAATGACGTATGCTTTTGGGTTGAGGACCTAAACGATGAGATCATACGAATGTTAAGAGTATACATTCTTGTTTAGTCCCTAGTCGGTTGTTATTGTGGAAATAACCATAGACATCAATAACACTGAAGACTAGATTGTGTGTTGGTTGATGACAGAATCTCATTAGTCATGATATAGTGATATCAAACCAAGCACATAGGTACTTGTTAGAGAACAAGGTACCGGACAGACCCACCGTGAGAGTGACACATGGAACCATGACTTGGTAGTCACAGTCAGCTTTCACAGTGATGGTGGTGAGTGTGATTCTTTGACCTAAAATCACTACACTCAACACATGTCGTTGGGTACACTTTAACATCATCAAACACAGTCCTGAAACATGGGTTGTTATAAAGGTGATGATTGGGTGGCTTTGACACATGGGGCTTTTGAGGGGTGAGTGATAGATATGGGATTTGTCCCTCCTGAGGGAGTTTGATGTCCTTGGCCACTTGATGAGTAGGATTGAGAAAGGCATGCGTATGCACATGTGAATCAATATGTGATATTGATGTCACACACATCTCATCCAGTCTGCTCTGAGATCAAGGAAATGAATGAACGTTGACAGGATGAATGTTCCATGCCTCGAGTTCATTCAGGATATCAGTGACAAAGGAATTATACATTAACTGTAACACCATTTACTGATTGTAGGATTGAAAGTTGTTCTCCAACTTTCTATTTCACTAGGGTTCATGGATGTGTGACTAGGCACCGCTCTTTGCTTGTGAACTCATAAGTGTTATGGACTTTCACTGCCAACGTGAAATGGACCTGTAGGGTCACACACATAGGATTTAACTTGGAAAAGGAGTTTTGTCCACAAACAATGTTTAGATTGATTACTAAATGAGTTTAGTAGTTCAATTAAACACTCAATTAATTGATAGCTCAATATCATAGTGTTCAAGGTGTTGAACTAATTGATTAGAGTATCAGATTGATTGAAACTACAATTGAATGATTCTTCACAATTTGCACTCCCAACCGATCGGCTCATGTGATGAACCGATCGGCTCAGCTTGGTGAACCAATCGGCTCAGGTGGTGAGTCGATTGGCTCAAGGTCAGGGTGAAATGATTGCTTCAAGTGTTGAAATGATCAGTTCAACTGATGCAACTGAGCAAGTTGGGAAAGTAGGATTGGTGAGAAATTTCCTTTCGTTTCACTTGCCCAATTTGATTGGAACAAGGATTGGTATTTGATACCAATTAGAAACAAAAGAAGAAAAGTCAATCGGGAACTGATCAGGACCACGAACCGACCGGTTCAGAAGTGAACCAACCGGTTCATGGGTCCCAACCGATCGGTTGAGGTGTCAACCAACCGGCTCAAATCCCCAACCGACCGTTTCAGTTGTGAAACGATCGGTTCAGGTTGCGAGTTGATTGTTTTTGTGGAAAATCTCAAACCCTTCTACTCCTGCTTTAGCCCCATATTTCCCGGGATGGAGAACCATGTCCCATGACCCTCTTATATATAGGGGTATTGGGGGGTTCTCAAAGTACAACTCAGTGCAAACCAGTTGCTCTGCAAAGTTGTCGTTCTCTCTGGTTTTGGTAACCGAGAGAGCCCAATCAAGTGCTACCCAAAAAGGGAGGCACTGTAAGGGAAAGACAACTGCAGATAGCGATGGGTGGCAGGAGAGTGTGTTGGCGACTAGTACGCCGACAGGAGGGTGCGACTCCTTTTGATTCCTTGTGGGACAAAGAGATCAGAGTTCCAGGCAGTCCATGTGGACGACTGCAGAGGCGGGAGACCTCTGTCGCTCAGAGGACAACTATCAATCCCGACAGTCCCGATGAGACCAGGAGTCTTCAGTCCCGATGCGACCAGGAGCTGCACAAACACCATCCAAGACCGGAGGTGAAGACCGCGCAAGGCGCGAGGTACTTTTGCCGAGCAAGCCTCGGGACAAGGTATGCATCCACAAACCATCTTTCCTATTGTATAGACGTTGACGCGATTCCTTTTGTTCTGGGTTTTGGGGAGAAAATTTTTGTTTCCGCTGCTTCTCTGCCTCCTCTAAAACCCAACAATATTTCCTCCACAAAACCCAACATTAGTATCAGAGCAGCGTCGATCTACAACGTATTTTTATTCATTTCTATAAGATCCAATCGTTGTATACTATTTTTTGTGGTTGCTTATGATGCAAACTTAAAACTGCTAATGTGCATTTCTAAACCTAATTCCACATACACTGTAAGCTTCTATTTTTTTTTAATGTTTTGGATGGGGTCGACTATGGAAAATACTGATTTTTTGATGTTTCAGCGGGATCCCCGCACAGGGGTGATGCCCCTGTGTACCCCATATAATCTGTGTGGAAATTGAAAATTTATTTAATGGAGAATGTCCTGCATTAAAAGAACTACAATTCTAATATGTATATATGTATATGTATATATACCTATGATATCATACATGTCACCATTAAAATATAGTTTATGTGGTGAATGCATGCATAGTTATGGTCTAGAATCCCCTTTTGTGAATTTTGTGAATGAATGTGGTTGTGAATTTGTGGATATGTTTGTTTGTGAATGTTATGGATGTATAATGGTTGTATGTGGATCTTTTGTATAAAGTATTCGGCTTGCATGCCGAGCCTCATCTCTTATTTAAAAGTGTAATTAATTCTTTCCCTTTATATTTGTACTATATGATGTAATAGATATAGGATTAGTTTTAGTATTTGTAAACTTGATGTAAGGAGGCCACTTGAAGATCCAACTCCAAGGAGCATCCATGGATAAGCAACCTGAAGATCCAATTCCAAGAAGCAACCTGAAGATCCAGCACCAAGGGGCATCCATGGAGAAACAATTTAAAGTTCCAACCTCATGGAGCACCCATGAAGTTGTTCATTGTAATATTGATCCTTACATGTTGATTCAGATGTGTTGTTGCATGAGAAGCATAAGACCTTAGGTGGACCATAATCCTTTATGGCTCCAAAGGATTACAATAGTATGGCCATAATCGAGGTTTTTGTGTTTGTGATTGCATGCCTATCATTTGTGTTTTGGATATAGTAGTATATAATTCGTACTATAAGTATGTGGTATTTGGATATGTATATGTATTAATAAAACTCCTTAATTAATAATATTAAGTTTTAGTTTCCTTCCACAAAGCAACAAAAATGAAAAGCTTGATCGACTATGTGTGGACATGCCTCCGCATGTTACACTGTCTATCTCGTGGAAGTGTGATGGTGTGTGTGTGGGTCTGCCTTCGGAGCGTGCACACTCATCGTGTTGGCTTATGTGTTGGACTTTACTAGGGAACCTTGATAGGATCAAGTGCCTAGAGGCACACAGATGCATCATGGCAAGGAGTTGTACATGATCATCTATCCAAGAGTTGCATATTATGCAATTGGCAAAAGTTTCCTACCTTAGTATTTTATCTTTGACGCCAGCGTTGGTTGGGTATTGATCCAATTATTTTAGATCTTGGCTCACTAGAAGGTTGTACGTTTCAATCTTCTGATTTGATACTGAGGCCTATCAATTTAAATAAAATAGTGGGAGCATAATTAAGTAAAGGCCTAATTAATCTCATTTATCAAATCTTAACAAGTCAAAATGTTTTGGACTAAATGCAAACTTTTTCTTTTGTAGCAATCAAATGGCAAACAACACTCACACGTTCTCATTGCGATAGGTCCTTGAGAAGGACAAACTTACCAGAATCAACTTTTAAAACTAGTTTAGGGCACTGAGAATAATTCTCACACAGGAGCATAAGCTCTATGTCCTTGAAACACTAGAGCCAATAGAACCTGCCTCAAATGTGCCCAAGGATGAAAAGGATGCTTACAAGAAGCACCTTGATGACGTCATGGATGTCAAGTGCTTGATGTTGTTCTCAATGAACTATGAGTTGTAAGAGCACATTGAGAACATGAATGTCATGGAGATGGTAACACATCTCAAGAACATGTATCAACATCAAGCAAGACAAGAGAGATATGATGTATCCAAGGATTTGTTAAGAAGCAAGATGAAAGAGGGAGAGTCAGTTGGCACCCACATACTCACTTTGATTGGGTACGTGGAAAGCCTATCCAGGATGTGATTTCCCCTAGGTCAAGAGTTGGCCACTGATGTGATTTTACAATCGTTTCCTGAATCATATAGTCATTTTGTCATGAACCACTCATGAACAATCTTGACAAGCCGTTGTCAGAATTGTTGGGCATGTTTAGGACATTTGAAGCACATATGAAGAAATACAAGCCCAAGTCTGTGATGATGATCAGCAGGATAAAAGGAAAGCCAAAAGGCAAAGGCAAGGCTAAGAAAGGTTCTAAAGTTGGGCATAAGCCAAAGTCATTCGGGTTCAAAGCTAAATGTGGGATCTCCAAAAAAGGCAATTGTCACCATTGTCACTAGGCTGGACATTGGAAAATAAATTATTCTCTCTACCTGGAGGAACTGAGGAAGAAGAAGCAGGGGATAGAGATCTCCACTTCAGGTATATATGTTATTGAGATAAACTTAAATACTTCCTCATCATGGGTACTGGATACCAGATGTGGATCTCACATATGTTCAAATATGTAGGATCAGATAAGAAGTAAGCCTTTACAAAAGGGCCAAGTCGAGCTATGGGTCGCTAATGGAGCAAGAGTTGCTGCCACCATAGTTGGAGTTATTAGTTTATCTTTTCCTACATGCCTTGTAATAGAATTAGGGGAATCACTATTATGTACCTGCCATTAATAGAAATATTATTTTTGTATCTTGTATGGACAAGAATGGATTTGCATTTCACATTAAGAATGGAATGATTTCTATTTCTAAATATGAGATCTTTTATGGCAATGCCCCTATGTCATATGGTATCTACTTGTTATAACTTGACACTAGCATATATAATGTAAATACTAAAAGGATAAAACTTGACAACTCAAACAAAACATACTTATGGCATTTTCGTCTTGGGCACATAAACCACAAGCACATATGTAGACTTCATAAGGATGGTTATCTAGACTCTTTTGATTTTGAATCATTAGAGACACGTGAGGCTTGTTTATTAGGAAACATGATCAAGACTCCTTTCACTAGACACAATGAGAGAGAAAGTGATATGATAGGGCTCATACATACTGATGTATGTGGACCTTTTAGATCAATGCTAGAGGAGGATATCAATACTTCATTACCTTCACTGATTATCCCAATAGGTATGGCTATGTATATCTTATGAAACACAAGTCAGAAACTCTTGAAATGTTCAAGACATTCATGAATGAAGTAGAGAAGCAACTTGGTAAGTGTATTAAGGAACTTTTTTCAGATCAAGGTGGTGAACACTTAAGCCAAGAGTTTGAGGACCTTTTGAGAGACCATAGTATAGTATCACAATGGACTCCACCTGGTACACCACAGCATAATGGTGTGTCAGAAAGAAGGAATCGTACATTATTAGACATGGTACGATCAATGATGAGTTCAACCAAACTTCCAATATCATTTTGGGGATATGCTCTTGAAAGCATTGTTTATACTTAATCATGTACCTTCCAAATCAGTTCAAAAGACACTGTAAAGAGTGAGACCCGAAAGGGGATCCACTCAAATGATATAATGCAAGAGCCATGTAATAAATAAGCAGCGGAAACAAAACTATTACAAAGTTACTTCATGATTCATTAATACAATTGTTCCTCGCCATAATAGGTGATTTTACAAAAACTTAAAATAAGTACAACTAAAGCCAGTAGAAGAGGGTAACCCAGCCATTCCAAGCTATCCTTAAGTCCATGTTATTTTGGTGATCTTTTTGAGATCTTGTCTTCCAATGTACCTAAACCTGGGTGGAAGGGAACATCACCTATAACATAGGAAACAACATAGAGGTCAGCAAAGGCTGAGTATGTACACATAATAAAATTTGGGCATTACATTGGGGTAAAAGTGCAAAGAGAGATGTTCTCACAAGAAGGGAGCTATTTGAAATTAGGTAAGTTTAAGAGAAAGGTAACAAAAAAATGAGGCATTATAAAAATTCAGATTACAAACATGATAGTAAAAAGTGTCTTGCCATAACAGTCATCCACAGATTCATAATAAAACAACAAATATTTACATGCATAACAATGTAGACTAAATATACCTAAAACAGGGCCATAACACCATAGGATCATGGCCTAAAAATAAATAAGGGTGGAAACGCACACCCCAGGAAAAATACGCACACCCTATATAAGTATGGTTGTACATAAGTACCACTATTTTAGATAATCTAGTCAAACACACAGCATGTTATAATAGAGTGGCAAGACTATCATTTTAGTCAATATCAAACCAAAAGGCAGTAAGGCAGGAGGGGCCTAAAGACCCATAATCATGTCAAATTAATAATCACAGCAGTAAAAGAGATTCATATCAGGAATTATAAATGTACAAGAATAATTGATTTCCAAGAGAAATAACAGTTCAAGAGATGCCTCATTAAAATGTATATGGATTTAGTCAAATAATGCCCAAAATAAAATAGAGGATGTACATACCTAATCTTGACACCTAAGGTTATCTTGATTGATAAACTTGGTCCCCAAGGTTGAGTATTCATCCTATGGAACACATCAAGTCTATTAGTCAAACCAAAATTAGCATGTGTATACATTTCTGTTGTAGATTTCATATTGTTCTTATTCAAATCCTAATCACCTAATGACATATTAGGATTTTTAAGTGAATATATAATCCATTAGATATCTATTTTAGTTTCAAGGTTCATATTTAGTCACATAACTCTAGATATGTTTAAGTTAAATATGCATTCATTCAATTTGGGTCTTGTAATTCATTTCTCTCTTTATATCGTAATTCTCAATTTGGTCAACTAGGTCAAAATGTGCTACATGATACTATTTAATCAAAATACCCTAATTAGATGAGTCTAGGGTTTAAATCCAACACATTCATATATGGGTTTACTATTCCCAACATAAAATAACCCATACATATACTTATAAAATTAAGCTTCCTTATTCTTTCTATCATATGTCAATTTATTCAAATTGGACAAATCTAGTTAAATGCATTACTCAGATCCCTAAGCATCATAATCATCACCAAATATTGATATGTTCATTTGGGGGAGCTTGTTTCTCAAAAGCTATTGAGAGTTTCGTATGTAGTTCTTAAAATTAGTAAGATTACATATTGTTTTTAAATATTTTTACTCCAACACATATATGTTAGCACACTAATTATTAGGATATTCAATCAAAACATATATCTCCCAAATATGTTATAACTACTAATAAAGTTGAATCATTAGGTTTACATGAATCGAATATATTGATATGCATATTTGTGTTACACATACATCAACATTTGTATTCATACAACTATTATCAAGTAGATTGTCACATGATAAGGTTCATTGTCCTAACCATGTCTTATACTCTAAATAACTCTAATTACCATGTATATTAGGAATCTAAGCCTATATAAACCATTGTCTCCCTGGTTGCAGTATTAATATATTATATGTGTGTGTATACCAACCCTAATACAATAGTAAATAGTGGATTGACTTATTCAATCTGTGCTATCATTATCTTTGTTAACTTGACTAATTAACAATTTAAAGGCAAGAATGAAGAGATTACTTACCTGTGAACAATCAATTAACCATTATCTACAGATTTGAAGGTCTGCTGGTCTTTGACGTCGAATCATATCCAAGGTGGCTTGAGGACGAAGAGTAGGTTGAGGAGGTGGGAGAAGGTTCTATCGAGGTAGGTTCTTGGTGGTGTCGTGAAGGAATGGAGCAGCCAATGTCACATCAATGATGGTCATGATAGCTTCCTAGATTGTAGGCCATAGAGTGGGGGAAGAAGGAGATGTTGGTGGTGGAAGCATCGTGGTATCTGGATTTGCAGTAGATAACAAGAACAGAGTCTGTTATGGTGTTGGAGGCAGAGCCTTACTGCTGCGGCGACTGGTGCCAAGTGATCAAGGATCTTTACTTGCCTAGGATTAGGGCTATGAGGAAATAGAGGGAGAGTATAAGAGGAAGTAGTCGTTGGTAGTGTTACAATGTCTGCACCACGTGAGGGGTCGATGGCAGTGCAACCGAGGGGAGGAGGAAGTGGTGGAGAATGGAGAAGGTAGAGGTGGCATTAGAAAAGGAGATGGCGGAGGCTTCATAGTGTGCTGGTTCTCGTCTGAAGGTCATAATGGTGGTGTCTCAGTACTATAAACCGAGGAGCGTTGAGGGCAAAAGCTTCGCCATCCGTCGTGGTTGTAGGTGGAAGTTCCCTGCTCATTGCTTGGCACCATCAGGTGCATTAGAGAAGATTGACAGTTGTAATCATGACTAGCTTGGTCTGAGGTGGTGGCAGAACCTGCTCCATGTAGAGAGGAAGCCAAGCTGTCATGGTGGTGGTCTCATGGTGGTGTGGCTGGCGATGTGTCTATCTTGCAAGTTGCAGGTGGTGTTGGCTACGTTGGGAAGATCGGAGTGGTGTTATCAGTTGATGAAGATTTTTGGTGTTGGCGTTGGGCCATGTTGGCGTGACTAGATCAGGGAGGAGCGAAAATAGGTGCCGTTGTGTTTCCTAGAGAGGCTTGACACTACTTGGCACCGCCTGGTGACATCCTTCCTTGCCTACTGCTACTTGGCGTTGTTGGGTGCAAGTGGGTGAGGAGAAAACAACTAGGGTTTCTAGGGGCCACGAGGGTGAAGAGGAAGAAGAAGAAGAATAAGAAGGAAGGAAGAGGAGGTAGAGAAAAAGGTTAGTGGTGACTGCATTTTAGTGAGAGGGTAAACGAGGGAGAAGTCGGAGGAAAAAGAAGAAGAACAAGAACAAGAACAATGGGCGGAGGCCAGAGTTCATCCTATGCATGGAGATAAAGAGAGAGGAAGTAGAGGAGGGGGAAAGGAGAAGAGAGGAGATAATAAATAGGATCAAGCGAGGAGAAGGTGGGGGAAGTGGTATTTGGTTGCCGAGTATTCATTCATTGTGTGGGTGCTAGGTCAGTGCGAGATCGCGGATAGGTACGTGGAAGACGCAGTCACGCTGGTCTTTAATTGCGAGACCGTGAGGCAAGCAATAAATGAGTGGCAAAAAAATGTAAATATAATTTGATCTAAAAACTTAGGTGATAGAGAATTTATGTCTTCTTAATTTAGTAGGGGGTGCAAACATTGTTTGATTAACTTGAGATTTTGCACGGAAGCTAATTAAGGTGCAAGATACATGATTCTTGAATAAAATTTGGCTTTTTGTCATTAAGTGTTCAATTTAATTAGTCGTATGTTATATGTTTATTTTGTGTATCCCTTACATTCCTTCACCCAAGGTAATCATTGAAATTTGTATTTTCTCTAGTTTCCTCAACTAATCACTAAGAAAGTGTATATAAAGGCTCAACTTAAGAAAAAGCTCAACAATTGGTATATTTCTAATTATTTTATCTACCCTAAAACCTCAAATAGAGAGGTTAACTTTATCACACCAAGTCATATGTGCCTAATATTATTTTAAAGTAAATATCATACAAAAATGGTAAGTATTAACTCTAGGGTTGAGTTTGGGTATGTTACAACACTCCACCCCTTAAAAGGAATTTTGTCCCCAAAATTCGTTCGTCATTATCCGGGTGTACTAAGTCATACTTGTAAATCAATTTAAGATTTCTACTACACTTAATGCAGTGGAATATTTTACAACGCTCCATATCATAGTTATATCTGGGACCCCATGATGGATTCATATTACACATGCTTAGAATATGGTGAAGTTAATTCATGTTCACTTTAGGTTACAACAAATTCATATGGGAAAGGTGTACATAGATGATTTCCATCATCCTGAGCATGTTCAACCTAGGTTCTATTATAGAGTTATCCTTACCACTTAATTACCATCAAATTGGGGTATAAGATATTAATTTGAGCTTCTAGGTGTAGTAAAAAAAAATCTAACCTAGCTAACCACTTTCTCTAACTTAATTTCATTCTTTTACCGTATGTTAAAACATTTTACAATTTATGTTAATTATAAAGGTAACATTAATGGTGATATACTTAACAAGGATCACCCTCCAATCTTGGTTAGGCAGTAGATACCAATGTTTGACATTATCATTAGAATTTATTCAAGTTTTACTAATTACATCTATTATTACTTCTGGTTATTCCTTAAGTTAAGCTACACTCCTAAGCATATAAGACTCCACCCCCTAAAATGGTTAATCTATGACTTATCTGGTCACCTAGATGGGCAAAAAGGGCGAGTCTAGGTCTTACATGTCCAAATCTTCTTCATACTCTCTACACCACACTTAGTCCTTGGGTATCAAGTCAATACATTCTAGTCAAGTGCTTCTTCAGTTAAAAGGATTATCTACAATTAAAACCTCCTTGTGGTGGTGACCCGATTCCAAAATCATCGATAAAATATGAAAATCTTTCTTTTGTACATATAAATTAATAATGAAAATAAGTTTGACGATGAAAACCTAACGATAAAAAAAAACCAAAATTGGCACCAAAAATCAATTTGAGAACCAAGTCCACCACTTATCTACCAAATGATACCTATAGTATTATTCTATCATCATTGTAGTCTACCAACACCTTCTAATTCATCAATCTAAGGTTATGACAAAATGCACTCTAGTCTCATAACACAGGAGGAAGAAGGGTTTCCTATTACACAACTTCTATTAAACCCTAATAAAGTACGAGATCCACCATTCCTCATGTCACTCGTAAACATAATTTACACTAACTCATCGCAAAACCTAAGCGATTCATGAGATTATCCAACGCTATAGGAATAGATTTAGGGTTTTCCCATTACTAGGTGGTTTACATCCATTGTTCCTTCACAAGGTTAGGTGACCTATATAGTCAAGTCACTCATCTTAATCATCAGATAAATCAAATATACTATCAAAGATGAGGAAGATGAACACTTAAGGATATCTAGCAAAACCTATAGCTTTCATCAATTAAGTCTCATGTATGAGGCATAAGAGGCTCAATGAGGATGGTATCCATCTCTTAGATATATAGATTTGGGCCGAGTTATGTAGACATTATTCATGTCAAAGGCAAAGTGTGACTAACTATAACTAGCTAATTTAGGTCATCTCCTAGTATTGAGGGAATCATCACTATTACCTTAGGTCAGAGTTCAAGGTTTATCATCAATGCATGCTCAGTCCTTCCTAAGGTGTATTTGGGGCATGCTAGTAAAAAAAAGAAACAAGGAAAGGATCCTAATGCGAGTTAGGGTTAAGTCTATACATGAGTGTTCAATTCAACCTATATCCTAACCCTAAACGGTCTTCCCATAAGGAGAAGAAAAAAAATCCAATGTCCATAAGAGTCGCCCCTATGTAGGGAAGTTTATCCATATAGGGTGTAGGGTTAACTAGGGTTCCCAAAATCTAAGCCTCGACCACATAGTGGTTTGAGGAGTGAAAGTGACCAAATTAATCATGGGTTAAAAACCCTAATTGGTATTCCACTACTAGAAAATAGGTGTACCCACAACCTCTAAGGGTCACCTATTAAGGGTCAACCTAGGATAACTTGAAATAGTCAAATTACCGACTGCTTAGGCTCTGATACCATTTTGTAAACAGTGAGACTCAAAAGGGGATCCACTCAAATGATATAATGCAAGAGCCATGTAATAAATAAGCAGCGGAAACAAAACTATTACAAAGTTACTTCATGATTCATTAATACAATTGTTCCTCACCATAATAGGTGATTCAAAAAAAACTTAAACTAAGTACAACCAAAGCCAGTAGCAGAGGGTAACCCAGCCATTCCAAGCTATCCTTAAGTCCACGTTATGTTGGTGATCTTTTTGAGCTCTTGTCTTCTAATGTACCTAAACCTAGGTGGAAGGGAACATCATCCAGAACATAGGAAACAACATAGAGGTCAGCAAAGGTTGAGTATGTACACATAATAAACTTTGGGCATTACATTGGGGTAAAAGTGCAAAGAGAGATGTTCCCACAAGAAGGGAGCTATTTGCAATTAGGTAAGTTCAAGAGAAAGGTAAATAAAGAAATGAGGCATTATAAAAATTCAGATTACAAACATGATAGTAAAAAGTGTCTTGCCATAACAGTCATCCATAGATTCATAATAAAACAACAAATATTTGCATGTATAACAATGTAGACTAAATATACCTAAAACAGGGCCATAACACCATACGATCATGGCCTAAAAATAAATAACGGTGGAATCGCACACCCCGGACAGAATATGCACGCCTTATATAAGTAGTGTTGTACATAAGTACCACTATTCTAGATAATCTAGTCAAACACACAACATGCTATAATAGAGTGGCAAGACTATCATTTTAGTCAATATCAAACCAAAAGGCAACAAGGCAGGAGGGTCCAAAGACCCATAATCATGTCAAATTAATAATCACAGCAGTAAAAGAGATTCATATTAGGAATTATAAATGTCCAAGAATAATAGATTTTCAAGAGAAATAACAGTTCAAGAGATGCCTCATTAAAATGTATATCGATTTAGTCAAATAATTCCCAAAATAAAATAGAGGATGTACATACTTGATCTTGACACCTAAGGTTATCTCAATTGATATACTTGGTCCCCAAGGTTGAGTATTCATCCTAAGATCACATCAAGTCTATTAGTCAAACCAAAATTAGCATGTGTATACATTTCTATTGTAGATTTCATATTGTTCTTATTCAAGTCCTAATCATAATGACATATTAGGATTTTTAAGTGAATATATAATCCATTAGATATCTATTTTAGTTTTAAGGTTCATATTTAGTCACATAACTCTAGATATGTTTAAGTTAAATATGCATTCATTCAATTTGGGTCTTGTAATTCATTTCTCTCTTTATATCATAATTCTCAATTTGGTCAACTAGGTCAAAATGTGCTACATGATACTATTGAATTAAAATACCCTAATTAGATGAGTCTAGGGTTTAAATACAACACATTCATATATGGGTTTACTATTCCCAACATAAAATAACCCATACATATACTTATAAAATTAAGCTTCCTTATTCTTTCTATCATATGTCAATTTATTCAAATTGGACAAATCTAGTTAAATGCATTACTCAGATCCCTAAGCATCATAATCATCACCAAATATTGATATGTTCATTTGGGGGGCTTGTTTCTCAAAAGCTATTGAGAGTTTTGTATGTAGTTCTTAAAATTAGTAAGATTACATATTGTTTTTAAATATTTTTACTCCAACACATATATGTTAGCACACTAATTATTAGGATATTCAATCAAAACATATAGCTCCCAAATATGTTATAACTACTAATAAAGTTGAATCATTAGGTTTACATGAATCGAATATATTGATATGCATATTTGTGTTACACATACATCAACATTTGTATTCATACAACTATTATCAAGTAGATTGTCACATAATAAGGGTCATTGTCCTAACCATGTCTTATACTCTAAATAACTCTAATTACCATGGATATTAGGAATCTAAGCCTATATAAACCATTGTCTCCCTGGTTGTAGTATTAATATATTGTATGTGTGTGTATACCAACCGTAATACAATAGTAAATAGTGGATTGACTTATTCAATCTGTGCTATCATTATCTTTGTTAACTTGACTTATTAACAATTTAAAGGCAAGAATGAAGAGATTACTGACCTGTGAACAATCAATTAACCATTATCTATAGATTTGAAGGTCTGCTGGTCTTTGACGTCGAACCATATCCAAGGTGTCTTGAGGACGAAGAGTAGGTTGAGGAGGTGGGAGAAGGTTCTGTCGAGGTAGGTTCTTGATGGTGTCGTGAAGGAATGGAGCAGCCAATGTCACATGAATGATGGTCATGATAGCTTCCTGGATTGCAGGCCATAGAGTGGGGGAAGAAGGAGATGCTGGTGGTGGAAGCATCATGGTATCTGGCTCTACAGTAGATAACAAGAACAGAGTCCGTTTTGGTGTTGGAGGCAGAGCCTTGCTGCTGCAGTGACTAGTGCCAAGTGATCAAGGATTTGTACTTGCCTAGGATTAGGGCTATGAGGAAATAGAGGGAGAGGATAAGAGGAATTAGTCATTGGCAGTGTTACAACGTCTGCACCACATGAGGGGTCGATGGTAGTGCAACCGAGTGGAGGAGGTAGTGGTGGAGGACAGATAAGGTAGAGGTGGCATTCGAAAAGGAGATGGAGGAGGCTTCATAGTGTGCTGGTTCTTGTCTGAAGGTCATAATGGTGGTGTCTCAGTACTGTAAACTGAGGAGCGTTGAGGGCAAAAGCTCCGCTGTCCGTCGTGGTTGTAGGTGGAAGTTCCCTACTCGTTGCTTGGCACCATCGGGTGCATTAGAGCAGATTGACAGTGGTAATCATGACTAGCTTGGTCTGAGGTGGTGGCAGAACCTGCTCCATGAAGAGAGGCAGCCAAGCTGTCATGGCGGTGGTCGCATGGTGGCGTGGTTGGCGATGTGTCTATCTTGCAAGTTGCAGGTGGTGTTGGCTGCGTTGGGAAGATCAGAGTGGTGTTATCAGTTGATGAAGAGTTTTAGTCCTGGTGTTGGGCTCTGTTGGCATGACTAGATCAGGGAGGAGAGAGAATAGGTTTCGTTGTGTTTCCTGACGAGGCTTGACACTACTTGGTGCCACCTGGCGACATCCTTCACTTCCTACCGCTACTTGGCGATGTTGGGTGCAAGTGGGTGAGGAGCAAACAACTAGGGTTTCTAGGGGCCACGAGGGTGAAGAGGAAGAAGAAGAAGAATAAGAAGGAATGAAGAGGAGGTAGAGAAGAAGGTTAGTGGTGACTGCATTTTAGCAAGAGGGTAAATGAGGGAGCAATCGGAGGAAAAAGAAGAAGAAGAAGAACAGTGGGCGGAGGCCAGAGTTCATCCTATGCATGGAGAGAAAGAGAGAGGAAGTAGAGGAGGGGGAAAAGGATAAGAGAGGGGATAGTAAATAGGCTCAAGCAAGGAGAAGGCGGGGGAAGCGGTATTTGGTTGCCGAGTTTCCGTTCATTGTGCGGGGACTGGGTCAGTGCGAGATCGCGGATAGGTACACGAAAGACGCAATCACGCTGGTCTTTAATCACGAGACTGTGAGGCAAGCAATAAACGTGTGGCAACAAAATGTAAATATAATTTGATCCAAAAACTTAGGTGATATAGAATTTATGTCTTCTTAATTTAGTAGGGGGTGCAAACATTGTTTGATTAACTTGAGATTTTGCATGGAAGCTAATTAAGGTGCAAGATACATGATTCTTGAATAAAATTTGGCTTTTTTGTCATTAAGTGTTCAATTTAATTAGTCATATGTTATTTGTTTATTTTGTGTATCCCTTACATTCCTTCACCCAAGGTAATCATTGAAATTTGTATTTTCTCTAGTTTCCTCAACTAATCACTAAGAAAGTGTATATAAAGGCTCAACCTAAGAAAAAGCTCAACAATTGGTATATTTCTGATTATTTCATCTACCCTCAAACTTCAAATAGAGAGGTTAACTTTATCACACCAAGTCATATGTGCCTAATATTATTTTAAGGGATATATCAAACAAAAAGGGTAAGTATTAACTCTAGGGTCGATTTTGGGTATGTTACAGACACCATATGAGATATGGAATGGGAATCATCCAAATTTGTCTATGTTAAAGATTTGGGGATGTGAAGCTTATGTTAGGAAACAATTTCCTGAAAAGCTTGGACCCAAATCTGACAAATTCTATTTTGCTGGATACCCCAAGGAAACTTAGGGATATTACTTCTACACACCAACTGACAACTAAATGTTTGTTTCTAGGATTGATGTATTTCTTGAAAAGGAATTTATTTCTAAAGGAATCAGTGGGAGGAATGTAGAGCTCGAAGATGTTTGAGATCAACAAGAAAGTAGAGAAGCTGAGGAGGTACATAAGGAACATGAAGACTCTCAAATTGTTGTGGAATTTCAAGTTCCAAATGTAATACAAGAACCTCATAGGTCTAGCAGGACATGACTTGATCCTGAGAGATATGGATTTCTCGTGACTCAAGATAGTGACGAATCGGGCATAACAGATGAGCCAACTTCCTATCTAGAAGCTACTAAGGGACTAGAATCTGAGAAATGGCTCCAAGCCATGAATTCTTAGATGGAATACATGTACACTAACAAGGTATGAACCTTAGTGGATCCACACGAAGGGGTAAAACCCATAGGGTGCAAGTGGGTCTTCAAGAAGAAGACTGACATAGATGGAAATGTTCAAACCTATAAAGGTAGATTGGTTGTGAAAGGATTCTATCAAATTCAAGGTGTTGATTATGACGAGACCTTCTCACCAGTTTTCATGGTTAAATCCATCAGGATCATGCTTTCCATTACATCTTATCATGACTATGATATTTTATAGATGGAATCTAAAACATCATTCCTTAATGGGAATTTACTCGGGGAGGTGTACATGACACCACCTGAGGGTTTTATCGATCCAAAGGAAGCCAATAAAGTATGTAAGCTAAAAGGTCAATCTATGAATTGAAGCAAGCATCTCAAAGCTGGAATTTACATTTTGACGAAGTAGTCAAAAAGTTTGGCTTTAGTCAAAATGAAGATGAACCTTGTGTTTACAAAAAAGTTAGTGGGAGCATAGTTGTATTTCTCATATTGCATGTGGATGGCATACTATTGATGGGAATTGACATCCCTACTCTTCAAATAGTAAAATCTTGGTTGGGGAAGACCTTCTCTATGAAGGTTTTAGGAAAAGCATCCTATATACTAGGTATCAAGATCTATAGAGATAGATCTAGAAGGCTTCTAGGCCAAAGCTAGAGCACATACATTGACAAGGTACTAAAGAGTTTAGCATGGAGGGTTCTAAGAGAGGTAACTTGTCCATGTCCCATGGGATTACGATCTCTAAAGCCCAATGTCCTAGTTCATGTGATGAACGGGCGCACATGAGTAACATTCCATATGCATCAGCAATTGAATATATCATGTATGTGATGTTATGTACTCGTCCTGATGTGTCGTATGCTTTGAGCATGATGAGCTGGTATCGATCAGATCTAGGTGAATGTCACTGGATAGTCATAAAGAACATCCTAAAGTACTTGAGAAGGAGTAAGGATCAATTCTTGGTATACTATAGTGAGGAACAGCTCGTGGTAAAAGGTTACACTGATACTAGCTTCCAAATTGATAAAGATGACTATAGATCACAATCTGGATTTGTGTTTTGCCTAAACAACAAAGCTATGAGCTGGAAGAGTGCCAAGAAATAAATAGTTGTGGATTCTATAACAGAGGATGAATATATTATTGCATCTAATGTTGCAAAGGAAGTTGTGTGGATCAGGAAGTTCATTTCTGAACTTGGAGTGGTTCCAAGCGCTAGTGATGCAATTGAGTTGTTTTGTGACAACAAAGGAGCAATTGTATAGGCTAAAGAACTAAGATTGCACCAGTGTTCCAAACATATTCTATAGCAGTTCCATCTCATACAAGAGATTTTTTTTTAAATTCTCATACAAGAGATCGTATAGTGAGGAGATGTGAAGATTTGCAGAGTACCTATAGGAAGCAATGTGGTTGACCCATTCACAAAAGCACTTTCACAATGGGAACATGACGGACATGTTCGATCACTTGGATTGAGATTTATGAGTGATTGGGTATAAGTGCAAGTGGGAGTCTGTTGGTATGTATGCCAATAGAGACTATCATTTGATGATTGTCATGGGATACTATGTAAATGATTTGTAATATGATATTGATCATATCAATAAAGGCAAGTTTCCAATCTATATGTTTGTGTTTTATATTGTGAGATGACCACAAAACTTATAGATGTATACGGAATAATATACTCAATGACATATGTATTTGGGTTGATGACCTGAACAGTGAGATTATATGTATGCTAAGAGTATGTATTCTTGTTTTGTCCCTAATTGATTGTTATGGTGGAAATATCCATAGACATCAATAATACATAAGATTAGAATGTATGTTGGTTGATGGAAGAATCTCATTATCCATGATATGGAGATATAAAACCAAATACATACATACTTGTTAGAGAATAGTCTATCAGACAGACCCACCTTGAGAGTGACACATGGATACCATGATTGGTAGTTAGAGTCACATCTCACAGTGATGGTGGTATTTTTTATGGTTCTTAGACTTGAAGTCACTACACTTATCACATGTCGTTCGGTGAACATTGACATCATCCACTGTGATTCTGAATAAAGATTGTCATAAAGATGGTGCTTGGGTGCACTGTGACACATGGGGATGATTGTGAGTGATGTAGATGGAATTTGTCCTTCCTACGGGAGTTTGATATTTCAGCCACTTGATAAGTGAGACTGAAAAATGCATGGCCATGCTGATGTGAATCAATATGTGATATTGAGCTTACATATATCTCATACAGTCTGCTCTAGTTCAAGGAACATGGATTGAACGTTGAAGAGGATGATGGTTCCATGACTCGAGTTCAATTCGTATATCAGTGACAAAGGAACTAAACAATCACTATAACACCAATCATGAATGATAGGTTAATTTGTTCTCCAACTTATCCAATTACTTAGATGGAAATGAAGTCTTGCTAGATACCAATTATTGCTTGTGAAATCATA